>OZ007586.1:194752816-195457816 GCA_963931845.1 Maratus michaelseni | reverse complement strand
ATATAAAAATTTATCTGAAAAAAAAGCTGTTACACCAACAATGGTTTTTAATTTATTTAACTACTTGTCTTAAATATCGTGTCAAACGGTTTTAAAAAAGTGAAGAATGTGTTATTTAGAAAAACAAAAAGTATATGTATGGGTCTAACAACTGTTCTTTGCACCAAATAAGAGCTAAGTTTCTTTCTTTTTTTGAAAATATATAAATAATTAAATTCAAAATTTTAGTTAACATGTTTACTAAATAAATGAAGTTTTAGATACGCTAACTATAAGACAATTTTCCATTCATTAACCCTTTAATGTCCAAATTAATAATAATAGAACTGCATTATTACTTGTCATATATTTTAGTATATGAATTATTCTGAGTAAGTTAAGCGAGAAATTTAAGAAATCTACACTTTAGTTTTAAAATTACAGCCCAACCAGAATAAAGTGATTCTAAAGGAAAAAACTGTGCTAGAAATAGGATTTTATATCTGTCCACCAATGAGGACGTTAACCGGTCTATATTTGTCTCTTGTGTTATTGTCCCCCAAAATTTTGTTTTGTCTGTTGCGTTAAAATGAAAAATAAAAATAATTAAAAATTATTTAGAAATTTTACGCTGCTAAAGGCATAGATTAATGGTCTAGCCATTCTCCAAATAAATAAAAACTACAAATGAATGGGAGGTTTCAAGTCCACTTTTTTCGAAATGTGTTTTGTTGCAAACATATCCTTGAATGTAAACTTACATTTGTAGACAATCATTACATAGAATTATTTATATTTTGTCACTCAAAATTGTCGTTTATTACAAAAACAACGTTAGTCAATGAAGATACCAAGATATTTTCAAATGACCAACAAGGGAACAAGAAGAAAATGTGATCGGACACGAGGGTGAATATGACTGTGTGTACTATTGAATAGGTGCTAAGAATTGCAGATTTTAAATACCACTATTTTCTAATAGTAATATTCGTATTATTTAATCTCAAAATATTGCGATTTAATAAGGTGCATATCACTATTCGGAAGCAGTTGTACTCAAAATACGTAATATTTGACACCTATGCACTTAACGTTACTCCTTAACCCGCGCTGGTATATATAACACTCGCGCTGGTATATTTTGTACACCATTAGATGTAAAAAAAAAATTAGGTATGCATGTTACAAATGCGCATTGTTCGAAAATAATGTCACATATGCGTATGCTAGGGTTAAAAATTATATATTGTACTACATGGTAATTGTATTCGACTTAAAATTAATGTTGTAAAACATTAATTTATTTTCTTAGAAATATAGAAATATATGGTGTACAAAATACACCACACGGGAAGTTTTGCTGTGTGAATTTGCGTGAATATTTAAGGGTTAATATGCGGACGTAAATGACGTAAATCATTTATACATATTTTGTCAAATATCTAATAAAAATATGATTAATATCTTTATTGTATCATTTCTAGGCTACAAAATCCCATTGAGAGCAAAAACAACATAAGTCTAAAGGTTTTTTTTTAAAGCGTTTTTATTTTATTTTATTTCTTATAAAATAAATAACTGATAACCAAGAAAAACGTATTTAAAGGTTTAAAAAATATAGTGACCACAGAAAATTTCTTACAATATTTAGCATTTGTAAGTTTTTATTGATTCCTGAAAAATCTCAAATCTTGGACTTATGTAGTTTCTGAAATCACCTATTCATTTAATAGAGTTATTGTTTTTTTCTTATGGCGGACAATAAGTGCAAAGAATAACTGATCGACCCTTATACGTATTCTTATTGTTATTTTTTGTTTTGTTTTTGAATGTTCTTTCAATCTCGATTTTTCTTAACTAAATGCACAACAAGTATTAACACCAATTATTGGAGACGTTTATAAAACACGAAACTTTCTACGTTATTTTCCAACTTTATTCATGCAAATAAAGAAAAATGCATGACAAAGCGCACAAACTCATTAATGTACGAAAGTCAAACAATCCTTACATTAGGAATAAATTTCCGCAGTTTAAAAAACTGTCACAAGAATACAAATATCCAATCTTAAGTTAAAATACTTTACATTTTGTTAATTTGCTCCTCTTAGCAACAATTAGGTCCTTACATATTCCGAATTTCTTTTCGAGAATAGTTCTCTTTCTCAGTTTTGTTCATAAACAGATTGTAATTCACATACTTAACGACATACTTTAATCACCTCGATGAATGTAGTAAATTAACACAGCCAATAATAACTACCCTCAAGTCTTTCCTTTCTTTTTCCTTTCGTAACTCTCTCATCATAGCGTGTTCCTTAGTTACTAAATATTGAGGAAACTGCCAAGCAAGTAATTCGAAATACTTTTGAAACAAACAAAAAAATTACTGATGGCGAAATCTTAACATAGTTACGAATGGATTCTAAAATAGTAAAAGTAATGATAATTTGATTAGATGTAAAACAATTATTTTCATTCTATGTAATTTGTTTTTAATCTAAGAAGAACACTTTAAAACAATTGCGGATGTTTTATTTTAATTTAAGCAGCAACGAATTTGTTTCAGCCACAGTTTACAAGAATGCACAAAATATTAATTATTTTATATGAATAATAGTAAAGAATTAAATGTTGTACATAACTCGATAATATTTTATTAGTAGGACTCAGAAAAATGCAGGGAAAAACAGATTGATAATTTACGGATTAAAACATTTTTTATACATTTACAATTCCATGATCCTAATTTGAAGGTAGAAAAACAGCTAATGAGTGTCGGCAAAATATGAATTATCCCATATTAATAATTATAAGGAATAAAATGCTGCCTATAACTCTATATGATTTTATAAACAGGATTCAATAACATACAGGAAACGCAGACTAATATATTATGAATTAAACTATTTTTTTATATATTTACAGTTACAAGATCCTAATTTGAAGATACAAAAATTCTTTTTTACATTTAGCAACAAATTCTCCGCAAAATAAAATTATTCTCAATTATATAATAAAAGGTCTGATACATTATCAAGATTTGAAGAGTTTGTAGCAATCTTTCTTTCTTTCTTTTTTTTTTTTTTTTTTCAATAATTGACATAAGCATCTCCATGCATTTGGTACTTATATAAAAAATATAAATACAAAATATAACCACACAATGAGGATACAGAAGTATACATTCTGAGAAAAAGAAGCATAAATCAAATTAATCAATTTTACTGGAAAATGCTGTTTAAAAAAAAATAATAACAAAACAGAAGTAGTAAACCAATAGATGTAAAGTTAATTGAAACTGTTTAAAGCAATATCAGACCTGCCAAGTCTCCGGCTTTTTGGATACCAGTAATTTAGTACAGAAAATGTTGTTTTATTTAATCGGAGCATTTTTCGATTTAAAAGAACAACATTTTCTCTAAAAAATTACTGGTGTACAAAAAGTCGGAGACTTGGCAACTCTGCAATATTAATATTCAATATGTTCCATTGATCTTTGATTAGATTAGTGTTTAAAATCTACATCTCACACTGATAGAATCTACCTTATTTTTGTTCAAGTTAAGTGCTCCATTATATATTCTAATACGAGCAAATCTTGTGTGTGTGTGATTATATATGTGGTTATAGATATGCAAATTTTATCTTAAAAAGGCTCTAACAATTTTAACGAAATTTAGTATCCTACCGTTTTGGGGCACCAGAAAACCATTGGGCTAGGTCACATGTTCGAGAAAATTCGATTAGTGGGACATTTTGGGTCACCATGGGTCAGGGTGAAGCTAATTGTATCTAAAAACGGCTCAAACCATTTTGACAAAATTTTGTATCCTACTATTTTCGGGCACGATAAGACTATTGGCTGGGTCACATGTTCGAGAACTTTCGATTAGTGGGTCATTTTTGGGTCAACGCGGGTCAAGTTAATTTTATCTAAAAAACGGCTCTAACGATTTTGATTAAATTTTGTATCTTACGAGTTTCGGGCACGAGAAAATCATTGGGATAGGTCCCATGTCCAAGAAAAATCAATTAGTAGGCCCCCTTTTTGGGTCACTGTGGGTCAAACTAATTTTATCTAAAAAACGGTTCAGACTATTTAGACTAAATTTTGCATCCTATGGTTTTCGGGTACGAGAAGACTGTTGGGCTAAATCATATGTTCGAGAAAATTCAATTAGTGGGTCATTTTAGTCATGGGTCATTATGGGTCAAGCTGTTTTTATCTTAAAAACGGCTCGGAGGATTTGAACTAAATTTGGTATCCTACAGTTTTAGGGAACGAGAAGACTATTGGGCTAGGTCACATGTTCGAGAAATTTCGATTAGTGTGTCATTTTGGTTCAACGCGGGTCAAGCTATTTTTATCTTAAAAACGTCTCAGAGGATTTGAACTAAATTTTGTATTCTACGGTTTTTGGGCACGAGAAAATCATTGGGCTAGGTCACATGCTGGAAAAAATCTGATTAGTGGGTCATTTGTGGGTCACTGTAGGTCAAGCTAATTTTATCTAAAAAACGGCTCAGACTATTTTGACTAAATTTTATATCCTACGGGTTTCGGGCACGAGAAGACATTTGGGCTTGGTCACATGGTCGAGAAAAATTGATTAGTGGGTCATTTTGGTCATGGTTCATGATATTTAACTCAAAGCTAATTTTGACCGAGCATAGCTCGGTCTTCCCTGCTCGTCTTCCGTAATTTGATCAATATACAATTCTTCGTACAAAATATACAAGCGGTAATATACAGGCAAAAAATTATTAATAAAATACAACATTATTGTATATTGTCTAAACAGAGATTATACAGAAAATCTAAATTAATAAAAACTAGAAAATTCAGATCCCATCTTATTTATAATCGTTGATTTGTACGTGATACTGTTTAAGTCTGATACATCTTTTATCAAACATTATACAATATTCCTGTTGTAAAGAGCACTTTATCTACGCTAGTTTTCTGCACACTAGAAAAATTCTTGTTAAATTTGCAAAATATTAAATTATATTAAAATCACATCTTATCTATCAAATTTTCAACTGCTACATCATACCTTAAGACCATGTTGTGACAGCTTTTTACACATCGTTAAAGTAATTCAGAAGATAAACTCAGCTATTTTATACGCATATAGGAATCATTTATGGAATCAAATGAAATAAAAGTTTTCACAATTTTTGGAATATTAATTTCATAATTTATACAATAAATTTAGGAAATTATAAAACCAAAACACTTATGTCTAAACTGCATGGTAGTGTACTCTAATACAAAATTCATCATGCGTAGATTAAAATTCTAGAAAATATAAATGAAAATATGTAACAGTAATTTTATATTAGAAGCTCAAGATTTTGAATAGTTATAATTCAAATACTTATCACAAATAATTAGAAATTTTGTGCCTAAGAGTAATTCTTCATCGTAGGTTAAAAGACTTTGGGAAAGTTAAATGCTGTTTACTGAAAACTTATAAGTGTGTGGGTACAAATGTTAATATATAAATATTCCCAAAGTATAATTTAAGTATACCATTTAACAGTATAAGTTATTTTCATTCGATTTGATTAGCAAAGATATATCTATATCTACGTATATATATACGTATATAGTATATGTGTGTGTGTGTGTGTGTTTGTTTGTACAACTTGCGCCAGAATTGAAATGGGGTATTAAATTTCTTCTAGAACTGCACATATGCACATTCGTTTTCTTAAATAGCAATGACTAGCCTTTACCGTAGATTAATTTAATGCTATTCAGTTAAAATGAGATGTTAAACAAACCGGACCTGTTTACTATAACCTACTGTAAACATTAAGTCGTCGCCCAGCAATTTGTCAGAATTTGTCGTAGACAAACAAAGCGCCAGTTTTTAAAGTTATTAACAACGCTGCGTTTTGGATTTCAGAGTATGCAGATAACTTTAATAAAACATTCTAACTAAATTATTTTGAAACATTTCTCTAATTTATCACAGCTGCTTGCATTCTGCATTTATTCTAGTTCATGTAAATATTGATCACCAGAAAGTAGGAGAAATATTATACTGTTATGAGAAGTAAATAATGTTAATCCTTATTACTGGTAAAAATGAAGGAAATCACATTAAGAATGTAAGGACTAAGTATTATATATAACAATTTTGATAAATAATTACATCATGTGCTTTATGAAAATATACCAAAAGCTACAAAGTAATCTGAATTAAGGTTATTATAAAGAAGTATTCATAGAGCTTTTTAATATAAGAAATAAAACGGTAAAAGAGAGAGTGGTGTTCGAAACATAGAATATATATACATCAACTACACTGGCAAATTTATCACGTTACAGTTGAGATAAATTGATTTATAACAGATACTTAAAACACTACAACATAGATACTACTAATTACAATTTCATAAGATATCTGTAGCACTTGAGACAAGAATTATAAGATATTCTAATTATCAAACTGCCACTTTGAATTCGTCAATAAACTTCATGGACAATTAGCAAATATTTGATGAACCTAAGAGATACATGTGCACGACGTACCTCTGGTAAGTTGAAAAGAATGAAAGTAACCTGAATAATGCCAATCATTTGGTCTCCCGCATCCGGCGATATTGTAAATCTTTAGAGAAAGACAAAGAACAAATTTAATCCTTAACTGGGTGACTTTTCCTGTTGTCATAAGAAAATTACTTGGTACTATTTCAATGGTGTAATAAAAGGGAAGAAAAAAAATGTTAATTCAATTTTGAAGTCGAAATTTACTATCCGTGATGCAAGTGGTAGAAAATGCAGTTTGTCTATTCAAAGCAGTTTGAGTTTGCAGTTTGGTGGTGGGAAGACAACAAACTTAAATTAATGAGGACTATATATTAAACCAATTACTTAAGCTTAAACTTTTAATTATTTATAAATAAGAATAAAAAATAAATAATTCCTTTAGCGCTTGATTTCCATTAAATATACTATTATGAAACAAAAGATATCGTAACAATGCTGTCGAGTAGGCATAGTTGGTGTCAATATATTAGTGTAATTCATGGGTGAAAGTCAGAAATTTTTACAGCACTGAAATATAGTAGAAATATACTCCCGTATCACTCAGATAAAATACATATAACTTCATATACAGTAAAACCTGTAAAGACGGAATCGCAAGGTAGTGGAAAAAATTGTCGTTCTAGAGAGGTTAGCGGAATGTTTGCATGGTTGTAATGCTTTTGATCGGGGAATGAAAATTTTCAGCTTAAGGCATGAATTCATTATATACAGGTTTATTTAACAGGTTTGACTGTAAACGTACGGTTTGTTGAAACGTACCATCCAGAGTATCCAGCCAGAGACGAATAATTTTTTCTGTGACATTTTTTTTCAGCCCCGTCTTACCAGATATTAAAAAGACGGAATTCCATCCACAGGTCCGAAAAGTTTCATCTACGGTCTAATTACTCCTAACATGATACACGGCTCGTTTAGTGTAAATCTATGGCATATGCGCAAATAATTAACATATATTGGTATACTACAGATATGATACACAAGCAGAAAAGGGTTAAAGTATTTTAAGACATTTTTCATCTGTTACAATAGGTCTTATCAATACTGTCATATATTTATAATTTACCGTCATATATCAAATATTTAGTTTACAACTGTGACAAAATTAAGCATTTGGATATTTTGCATGGAAATCAATATTAAGCAGCGTGTCTATTTGTCTAATTAGATTTAAAGTATATACGCTTTGTTTAATCAACTAAGTACTTATATTTTTACGGAAATTTATAAAAAGAAAGAAGAATAAGGATAATTTGGAACTTAATTAATAAAAAAGAGTATAGCTCATCACTGCATTATTGAATATGTTTATAACAAATCTATAAATTAACAATTTTTGTCAATTTTCTCCAAAGTTTAAATTCTAACGAATCCTTTAGAACAACAGAGAATTTTATTCAAATGCGGAAATAAGAAGAGTAGAAACAAAAATAATTTACAGTTTACGAATAACTGCTTTGAGATCTTTCCCGTTTTAGAAAAACAAACTTCGACAGAATATACTCACTAACATATGACTGAAATATCAAAATTAATTGAACATTTAAAGATCTAATTTATTTCCAATTTCGTCGGTATCAATCATTTATGAAGAAAAGAACACAAACAATTCTTCGATAAAAATTTAAATCATACGTTGCAGCTAAACGAAAGTACAAAAGCTTTTGAATGCATAATGAGCAACATTAATGCAGCGCACATTTCCTCAGCATTCAGGATAAATAGATGATAATTATTAAAATGTATCCGATCTTTAGATTTATAATTACGGAATAAATTCATTAGAAACCATTAAAATTTTAAATAACAATACGCTTCATTGTTTATTTAAAGATATAAGGATTGTGTTAGTCAAAAGATTCAAAATATCAAAACAAACTAGCTTGATTATACGAGGTAAAGCATAAAAATCGTTTGAAACAAGCTTTTCAGTTCAAAAGGCTTCAGATAAGCTTCGAAGATATAATTTATAAGAAAAAAGTTGCAATGAGACACACAGTTGAATTATTTAATTACGTACCACTACTTTTGAAATATCTTCCTAACAAAGAACAGATTTCGTACAAAATTTTAAAACTTGTCGTAAATTTTTCAAGTATATGTTCTCTGCAATACCTAATATACATAGTTTGAAATATATAACTTTCTAATTTCATTAAAATTAAAACATATATATATATATATATATATTTGACAAATATCTAATGAAAAAATATTACAAGCCGATAAATCTCTCAAACGGTTAGGGCATTAGCCAACAGCAAACAGACATCACCTCCGAGTCGCAATTCTGGCGTGAGCTTTTTGGATTTTTCAAAAGTAAGGCCAGAATGTCGTTTGGAGTAAAAACTATATGTTTGAATATAAATGAGTCTACATGTTTATTTTTTATTTTGAAGATAAAATAGATATTAGAGATGTGATTATAGACCATTTTTCCATAATTGAATTAAATTGTGGATATTTTTTTTTCTTTTTTTGCTTCTGAGTTTCGGGTTTGACTAAATGAAATTACCCATTCTCGGATTGCTAGCCCTTAACCATAGCGACTTTTCTCCAAGAGGGGAAATGTTTAATGAAAACTCATATTATTTAAGTTTACAGATGTTGGATACTACATTTGAGTAGCACCACAGCAACTTTATTTGGCGTCTGGAGCGCAACACCTTGTTAGTATTTCTACTGGAATAAGCTTCTCAGCGCCTATCCAAACTGATGGCGCCTGGTGCAAGCGCGCCACCCGAACTTTTGAAACAGGTTTCGAAAATGAAAGTATCTTCGTAAAACAAATCCGCATAGAAAACCGAAAAAGTAATCAACGGCGGAAATAGAGATTAATCTCTGCTATCCAATGCCAAAAAAAAAAAAAAAAAAAAAAAAAAAATTGTTTAAAAATATTGAAATGCAAACGAGATATTAGAAAAAGTAAAGCCCCATAGGATTAACATTAGCAAGCCAGTGTTTTCGCGTGAGGGGAGAGTACCCTTAAAACAGGGATTCTTAAAAAGGGGTCCGTGAGTTTCAATGAGAAAAAAAAATCAGATCCTTATGTCTATTTTAAGTGAAATTTAGTTAACATATATATTTTCTTATTTTGTAATATATTGTATAGATGAAAGTAGTGTTAAATGTATTTCTTTTCGAAAATAAAAACGTCACATAATATTATGATGTATAATTTTTTAAGGATGATATTGTGTCAATTTGTTAAGCATATTTTATCTATTTTATCTATTCGAATTTAATTGTCTTGATTACCAAGAAAATAATTTTCATATTATAAACATATATTATCATTGTCATATATTATAATATCATATCATATTATAAAGAAAATAAATCATTTCATTTCACTTTCACTTCCAATTTTTCATCTTCATTTCATATTTATGAAATTAAATAAAAATTTATTTGAAGACAGGTTTGAATTCAAACGAAGTTTATTAATTCACATAAGGGGTCCGTAATTCTGAGTAGGAGATACGGGCTTTCTTTTGATTTGAAAAGTGGAATAATAAAGTTTGCGAATCTCAGGTTTAAAATAAATAAAACAACTACAACTTGAATTAGCTTTCCGGCACAAAGTACTTCCATCTTTAAGCGATTACAATCTTTCTGTACTTATTGAACACTTTTTAGCAGCATAAGAAATATAGAAAACCTAAGCAACGAAAGATTAATTGCATTTTAATAATACTATTGATCAATGCCAAATCACAAAACAAAGCTTCCAAATTTTTCGCAATCTCCATAAATAACGTGAGCAATAATGCTTTTTTACTATTCAGAACTGAACTTAAAAACCGCTATAACTACACAACAGCTATTTTTAGATATATTTTTCAAAACAGCTAAAAGGAAGCTCGCTTCATTAATATCTCCTAATGACATAATAACAGTATTTTTGTTTCATACTATGATCATCAGTACAGAGTCATATATCAATGGCTTTTTATGACAACCACATTCAGGAAAGTTGCGGATGTCTAAAACAACTTCGATCAGATTTCCAGCTTTTCAAAACTAAAAGTTTAATCTACTAAAGAATTTGAGAAAAATTCCTTTTAACCTGATTGAGATTGGATTTCAGAAAGATAAGTCATTCATAACAAATTTTTAGCTTCAAATTCAGTAATGCGGGTTGCAGCCACAGAAAAGTCATCAATGAGATTAATTTAAAAGGTTAAGTCCATAAACTAAATAAGATATGGTGAAAATGGCACTTCTCAAATATAATACCTTTGAACGGACGAAAGGAGACATTTCAGAGTTAGTCGATAAAATGATTTACGAATAGTTAAACAGTAACAGAAAGAAAACTTGATTTTGAAACTCACTTCAGGAATCATAAACAAATCTGAACTCATAATTAAACTATTTGAATTACATAACTCAATAGCTTGCAGAGGTTAAATATACAGGGTGAGGGATTTAGAACATTACGCGTTGGAAACTTTTAAACCGCCAAATTACTTCAAATTTCAAAACTTTTCATTAATAGGCTAACAAGAAAATTTTGTTTTAATTATTTATAATATAGTTGTCCCCTGTTACATCGCGCCATGTTATATTGCTCATTCGGATATACCGCACTTTTTCGAGTCTCCTGAAAAAAAAAATTGGAATTTACCGAAGTTATATATGTATGCAGTGTCCCAAAAACATTGACCTCGGCTTTTATTCCTTAAATATTGATCATAGACATATATTATAAATTATATAGTTACGTGTAAAAAGGTACAAAATTTTATATGAAATCGATTAAAATTTTCAGGGGATGAAATTTGAAGAAATACAAAATTTAAATTTTTATACTACCCCAGTCCAAAAAATTTCCCAATGAGTAAAATGATATGCAATGCTATAAAAATACAATGAGTAAAATGCACATACACAAATACGGTCATGTACAAAATTTCAGCATTTTATCATAAAAATTCGCAGATATATGAAAATACATAAATGCTGACTTAAACCACTTTTTGATGCCTGGATATGAGTTTGCAAAGGGGAAAAATATGTCGGTTGATCGCGTTCCAGGGGTCATACAGAAATTAAGAAAGAAAACAATGATTGCATAAATAAATAATAATTGTGTTGATGTAGTTATGTATAACCCTTCACCAATTTTGTTTAATCATATCTCTGCGACTTTTTATGATAAAATGCTGAAATGTTCTACATAACATTATCAGTATATGGCGCACATTTTAATCACTGGGAATTTTTTTGTAAGGGAGCCGTATAAAAATTAATTTTGTATTTCGTCAAATTTAATCCCCTGAAAATTTTAATCGGTTTCATAAAATTCTGTACCTTTTCTTACGTAACTTTGTAATTTATAATATACGTCTATGATCAATGTTTAGGGAATAAAAGCCGAGGTCAATGTTTTTTTTTTTTTTTTTTTTTTTTTTTTTTTTGGGACACCCTGTATATATCGAATACATTAACTGTCTCTATCGTTAAATTTATTTTAAAATTGCAATAGGCGTATCGGTGAGTTTTTCAGCAATTTATCCAAAAATAGTATCGAATACTAAAGAAAAAATCGTTTGAATTTGCTTGTTGTGAAGTTTTGATAAACAATATTGCAGACAAACGAAAGTGATTTTAAAGGAAAGTGAGAGATTTTCACGCTTCGTTTCATTAAACTTGTCTTTGGAAAACTACTTCATAAAGTTGATATTTTTTAGTTAATTAATAGCATTTCTTAATTGACAGCTCAGAAATGTAATTGTCTAGATTAACATCAAAGTTCAGTGAAAAGTTTGGCAGTAAACTTTAGAAAATTTCAAAGTCTGGATCTTAAAAGAAAAGTTTAAAAGGAGAAAAGTTGACAAAACAATCACCTTCCAGTATTTGCAAATGGAGATATAAAGTTTTTAGTCTAGAATATGTCTAGAACGGAAAAGTAGAGTACTTCAATATACTATAATGAAACCTGTCTATAACGATATTGCCTTTAAAGATACTTCTTCCTATTACAACGATTTCCATGGTCCTCACAGATTAAATTTAGAACTAAATCTGCAGAAAATTTGTCTGTAATGATAATTCATTTTGGCGCAAACCTGTATGTAGTAATATCATTTTTTCAGTCGTATTTGTAAGTTTTTAAAGATATGAAACATTAAAATTCCTCCATGTTGGAGACTATCAAAATTAAATCAGATTTTGTTACCACCAATGTTTCCAGAAATTTATTTGTTGAATGTACAGGATAAGTATAATTAAAGTAGAGGTGTTTAGGTAGTCGATTGTAAAAAATTCACGAAGGGCAAAACCACCAAAATTAGATGCAAATATCATTTAAGATGGGGATCATGTTAAATACAAGAAAAAATGGCTCATATTTTTGCTACTATCGGCAAAAAGGGCACTTTAGGCTGATTTTGGGCAGATTCACGTGATTGTCTAACATTTTAGGAAATCTTAAGTTGCATGTCTATTTTATTGGCACAGAACAAAACATAAAACATAGAAAAGGAACGTTTCACACGATTCTGTAAAATTTCACAGGATATTTAGTTCCTATGCTTTGAAGCGCAACTTTTGGCGCTAGAGACAAAAATCTGAACTATATTTTTCTTTTTAAATCTGTTTCCCGTGGTCTAAATAATATTTATACCAAACTTTGTTAGAACCCTCATGGCGTATAGATGACTAAGGCAGTCATCAGCTATCGTGGTGGTGGCAGGTTCGACTCCCGCCTGCTCCGGTGTGGAGTTTCCCCAGTGGTAATCCTTCTTGCTCTTCGTGTTGCAAATTATGTTTTGTGCTATCTGTAACAAGGAATGTCAGATTGTAGGCGTATTTCTGAATATGTTTGTTGAATAAAGGATCCTCTGATCCCTGGTTTGTTTTGTGAATTGTCTGGAATATGCGTATAAAATTGGATTATTCGAAATACTGGATTATTAGAGATTTAAAGTGGCTATTTCAGATGAAGCTACAGACCTCAATGTATATGTCCAGGGCTTTATAAATTTGAAAAAATCTGGTAGCCAGAAAAAAATACTAGTCGTCAGTAAAAAATATTTAGCCCCCTTTCTCTTCCCCATCATTGATTTAAAAAAAAAAAATAAAAAAAAAAAAAAATAAAAAAAAAACGAGTTTTTTATGAATTAATTGAGACAAGATAATAACAAGCATAGTTTAGAAATATTAGTTACATAGTTTAGAATAGTATATGATTTAGAAAGATATTATAAAATGTGTTTTCTAAAGAAAGTTATAAAACTTATAATCACTTATATTATGTTGACAACTTATATAAGCACAAAAATCAGATTTGAAACTTACAAAAAAACTCGAGCATTTTGTAGCATTGTATTCAATTTTAGATGCCACAGAGGCTGAATTGACACTGTTTCTTACTGTTTTATTGAGCATCCTCTCTCTCCCCACATTCTAATCACGTGACATATACTAGCTGGCTATAGCTGAAAAGAATGGCGTTTTCTGTTCATGAGTTGGAAAATGCCTTTTAAATTTAGTTCTTCCAATAAAACTACGAGAGAAGAGGAAGATCACTGCTTGCCGCGCAAGCGTAGGGGTGGAGGTGAGAAAAATGCCATTTGTGCTCATTTCTTATGTCAATTTGTTTTACAGAAATCATCCCGCAAGATTAAATAACTTGGTCGCCAGATCAAAAAACTTGGTAGCCAGTGGCGACCTGGCGACCGCATTTGTCAAGCCCTGTATATGTCAAAGGCCAAACTTTGTTGTATTTGGCACTGTGGATTTTTTACAAAATATACAATTGAGCTCTAAACACCTGTACTTTAATTATGGCAACCTTGTACTTCTTCATTAGCCGGAAGACGAAAGAAATGAAAATTGATAAACAGACATTCTTTCAAAAGAAATCGTAAAACAATGCTTTTATCCAAATTGTAAACAGCAATTGACAATTGTCTAATTTATGATATTCTCCAAGGAAAGGTTTTGGAAATTGATTCTCGCAGATTAGAAGACATCTGACATATGTGCCTTTGCATTCTCTACCAGACGGCTTGATCTTATTTCAGATCCTTTTTTGCAATACAATATTAGATTACTACTAATAAAGTAATACTTAAACATTTTTATGATTCATTATTAAAAATAAATAAATTTAATTCTTATTTATCACAAAAAATTAAATGACACATTTGTATGTGAATTGAATCTACAAACTAGTAATATTTTACAATTGAATCCATTTGGACACTACACTGTTAACTAGTATTTTAAAAATACAAATTGCACAAATTGTGCTTATTAGTTGCTAAAATCAGTGTAAAAATTGTTTTAAACGTTATAGTATCGCTAAAAATAATGATACTGTAATTAATTTCGATAAAGCAAGAATTATCCATAGGTTCAATAACCCATTTAAAGCCGCCATTAGGGAATCATTGGAAATTAAAATTAGAAAAGATTGTATTTGTAATGATAACTTTTCTTTCAACATACCTAGTTTATGGGATACATTTTTAACCCCTTGTTAATTCATTGTTTTGTTTTTCGCTCTTTGGCAACAGAGAACGCCCGCTTATTTTATTTAAATTTTTCCATACTGTTGATTTCAGTTTTCTCGTGTCGAAAATTAAAAGATCAGTAGTCGTGTTGTTCCTCTTCCCCGATGATGGCTTTAAGTTTAAAGCCGAAACATGTAGGATTTTAGCTTTTTATGAGTTTAAAACAATTTTTACACTGATTTTAGCAACTAATAAGCACAATTTGTGCAATTTGTATTTTTAAAATAGTAATATTTTGCTTTTCATTGATTATTGTGTGGGAATTACATATCCGCCAACCTTCCTCCCACCCCCACCTTGAAATCAAATAAACCAGAAATTTTATTACATAAAAGTAGTTAATAAATAACGATAGGGAAGCAAGAAACATTTTGTTAAATATTTTTTCTGTTTCAAATTATGTTTATTTGACTTAAGGGGAAAAAAACGGAAGGTTGGCAACTATGGAATTAATATAGATCCTACCTGTAACGATAGCTTGTGTATTATATTATAAAAATATTAGGTACTTTTATGTTAGTCAAGCACAAATGATAAATTACCAAATATTGTTAATTTCTCTATCATCGTATTGCATTCATTTCATTTAAAATATAAACATCCCACTTATTTAATTTAAAATACATATTTTTCATTTAAAATACACGTCTTTCACTCATTTCATTTAAAATTCAAATTCAAATAAAATTCAAAATAATAATAATAAGAGATAATACTACAAACCTAAACATTTTATTTCAACATCAAAGCATTATTTTTATTTTACACACGCGAAAAATAAAAGCTGCTCTTGGCTTTCAAGGGGAAAAAAAGTGCTATTTGCGAGATTTGCGTCCAGCTAACATAATATAATAATATTACCCAATATTTCCCCTAATTCCTCCAGTATCGTTATAGGCGGACTTCGCTGTATCAGGTGAGAATTACCTTCTAATTAGATCGATTTACCATTCTTCACTGAGCGTTATATTTTAAAGTCCGATACAACTCAATAAAGGGTATCATCCTAATTAACTTTGAAAATTTTCAATTAGATTCAGTTTTAAAGCTTAGTCAAACACAAACAATAATATTTCCTAACTGGTATTTTATTTCACCCAGCCTTTCTTTTTAAATGATATTAGTCAAGAACGTCATAAAAGTAAATTGGTCTACGAGACTTAATTTCCATTTTCTGATCAATGCAAGATAATAATATTTGTGAACAGTAAGGAGAAAAACCAAAGATCAAGTTTAGTGGTAGAAATCGTAGAAGCAAAGAGAAAGCTTACCGGTTGCATTACGAAAAGTTATGCAATATTTTACATATTTTTTCTTTTCTTTGAAAATATTCTTGAGAACTCAGATTCAGTAAAGTTCTATTTGATTGATAAGATATCTACACAAGTTATCACGAAAATATGTAGTTAAAATAAAAAGCTGAAACGAAATACAATTTACGCCTAAGCAAATGAAGAACATATCGCTATGTATGCAAAACTGATAATGAACACTTTATTAAATGGTGAAATGATCAAATTATAAGAAGTAACAAGAAACAAAATTTGGATTTTTTTTTTTTCTAATGAGTAGTAATGTAGCAATATTTTTTCAAAACAGATTCTTGAGATTCAGTAAGGAACTTTTTAATTTACCAGAAAAAAATATAAATACAAAAAAATGAAATATATTTTATGTGTAAGCAGAAGGAAAGTATGTACTACTCATACAAGAAATATAAGAAAAAACTTAACAACGCCAGAAAAGGTCAAATAATCAAGTAACGGGAACAAAGTTTGGAACTTCTAATTTATTAAGTGATACTATTAAGTTTTCAGCATTTTTCAAGCTTTAAACCATATAACACGAAAACTACTTAAACACGAAGCATAAATAAATTCGAAGCATAGAATAAAACAAATATATTGAATTTTTCTACAAGCTAAGCATCATAGCTGTCGTTGAATGCAAATCATTTTTTATAGGGCATGACGCTCGTAAACAGAAATAAAACGCAAAGAAATCATTGCTTTTAATTTGATGAAAAAAAAAAGAGGAAAAGTAAAAATACAAAAGCCATGAACGAAAAATAAATCATGCAGTAAAAGCCAGTCACTACATTTAAAGATGAATTAGCTTGCGCTAAAAAAGCACTTATAGAAGAAAATGGGAAAACCAAGAAATAATGTTTGAAGTATGTCAAAACTTTTTTTCCCCGTTTTATCGGCATGATGCGTTTACTGTTTAAATTATATATCGTTTACAAGACCATTTAGGAAACGTAGGATCAATATACTATTCTAGATCAAGAACTATGTAATTTATATATAAAAAAAATAATAAATAAAGTAGCGCATACTTGTTTAGTTTACTAAAGACGAAATTATATAACGCTTATTTAGATAAAAACTTAAGTATTATCGTTTAAATATTTATAGTCGTTACACAAGCACCTAGAAAGTGAGATTTCTGAATATTCTGAAAATGTTAACATTATAAAATATCAGATTAACTTGAAAAGAAAAATTTCCAGAAAAACACGTTTTCAAATTACTAAAGAAAAAGAAAAACCTTATAATGACTCATTTTGATTTTGTTTTTCTTTTACTTTTTGGCCATTATTAGCAAATGGGCAAAACATACATTTCTTTATAAATGTTCTTAACTTTTGTAGAATATTTATATTTAAATTTAAAGAAGTTCAAATTTATCTCGTGAATTTTATTGCCAATTTAAAATTTGAAAAAAAAAATTGTAATTCATTTAATGTTTATGTTATCATAGAAACTGCATAATGCTTCAGTTTCCGTAACTTAAATATAACAGACAGTGACTTAATGTGACTTTGCAAGAAGTTTTAAATTATTTTTGAAACTCTGCGATATTCTGATATGCTTTCGTAAAAATGTCAGTCTTAAATGTCATTTTTACGGCTACACAACAGCGAATTTTTTATAACAAGATCGACATGCGATAGAATGTCACGAGTTTTGACTTTGAGAAACCCTCATGAGGATATAAAATATCACTTAAGATTCATTACTGGCTGCCAGTGATAAATGAATTGTTTTACCAAACACAACTTTTAACCAAGCTTTAGGTGACAGAGCACTGCAAAAGCATTTTACTCAATTAAAGTAATCAATGTAAAAGCCCTCACTGATATTATTTAAATGCAGACATTTGAATAATAAAAAATTAACGCTCATACGTAACGATTTGTTACGCAAGAACACCTGCGTAATTCTATGTAAAAGTTTATAATTTCATAAGATAATTATGATGATATTCAAAACAAACGCAATGTAACAAAATCAAAGTAAGTATAATAAATTAAATTACTAATAAAAACAAATTATTTACCGGTGATTTGAAATTTTTCTTTCTGAAAACTGTTTGAGTACAATACAGAGAAATTCAAAATAAATGGTGCAAAAATAAAACACACCCATGACTGTTGTATTTATTTTACAAATACTAATGTAACGTAAAATTGCAACTATTCAAGTTTCGTTTGGCAACACCGAAAAGTTGTTATCAATGTCCGACCTAAACAAGTTTTTCAGTCCGAACCCAAATTTCGGTTCTTATCCGAGTTTCGGTCGAAAACGAAACTCTCTTAGATGAAAATTTTAAGAAATTGATACATGTGTACAAGCAAATGTATTAATACCCAACATTGGATTCGTTTGGGAAGATTTTAATTTAAAATTATAAAATCATTCAACACTGATTTTAGGTATATTATTACGGGCTCGGGTTACGTCGGTCTTTGGTTTAAAAGTATAAAATCAAAACTGACCGCAGCCTGCGTAGCAAGCCCGGTGTACACTTCCGAAGGCAGTGGGGCTCTCAATTCTAGTTTGTTTGGAGAGATTTTCAGTAAAAAATATAAAATCATACAAATTCAAGGGTGTACGCTGCCGAAGGCAATAGGGCTGCCAACATTGGGTTCATTTGGTAAGATATTCGTTTAAAAATATAAAATTAAAACAGACCGTGCATAGCACCCTCGGTGCACGCTGCCGAAGGCAGTGGGATCCCAACTCTATATGTTCGTTTGGATAGACTTTCATTTAAAAATATAACCTCATAATTCGAAAGTGTTGGCTGAAAAAGCCCCCCCCCCCCCCACACACACACAATTCGGTTCGTTTGAAAGGATTTTCGTTTTAAAAATATAAAATCATTCAACACTGATTTTAGGCATATTTAAGATTATTATCACGGGCCCGGTCCACGCCGGATGGGTCAGTTAGTATATAATAAAGCACTATTTTCTCATTCCTTATGACAGTGAAAAGCTTACAAATATTAACGGAGTAAATTGCTAAATTTAAAGAAAAGTTTTTTTTTTCTCTTTTTAAAGTAAAAATTGTATTGTTAATAGCTTGATCACGATATACATACTTTTATAAAGTTAACATTCTAAAATTTATTAAAATATTTAAAAGATTGCAAATTTAAGAAAACAATTATAATTTTTTTCGTGTTTTTGGCATTGAGATCCGGTAGAACTTTTATCAAAATATTTTAGTCTCACATATCTTGTTTTGATATTTATTATTAGAAAGAATGAACAGTTATTATTACTAACCGTTTTATTCTGAAATACTGTTCGGATAATCAAACATTCAAGGTATGAACGAAAAATACCCGAATGCAGTACAAACAGTGTAGGCTTTCTTCTAATGGCATGTCCTTACGAGACCCAATAGCAGTTTCTGTATAAGCTGATTTTTTTTTTTTTTTTTTTTTTTTTAGGTAGATTTTGTAAGAAATACTACCTATTACATTCTCACCTAAGTTGGAATTTTTGAAAAATTTTTGCAGATCTACGCCGATTATGACTCCCAGAACCCAAAACCACCTCCAGTTCAAAACTTTATATATATATATATATAATATATATATATATATATATATATATATATATATATATATATATATATATATATATATATATATATATATATATATATATATATATATATATAATTATAATATCTATGAATTTCAAAAAACATATCAAGTTCTATACTACTTAAATCTCCAAAGAGATAATCAATGATACTGTGTATACAGAATACCACATATCTAATAATTAACATGTGCAAACATAATATTACCATAGCTGATGCTTCAATGGTAATTGGCCAAATTTTACTCATACCAAAATAATATTGAAAAAAGAAATAGAGAGAAAGGGGAAAAAAAAAAAAAAAAATTATAAATTGGAGTTGCAATTAAGTAAACACAAATGGATTAACAAATTAAATATGAACCATACACAATGGAAAATTGGACCACATGAGAATTAAATATGAATTGGACATGGAAAAACACATGCACATGTACTCATCAGCCTGGATGCACCCACATGTGTTTTAATTAATAATTCAGTGTTTCATAATTCTACTGGCATAATGCTAAGATCAGTAGAATCATCCAGGTACACTGAATTATTACCAGACAACAATTGGAAATATTAAAATTTGGAAATATTTAAATAGGAAATAAAAAACCATTAAGAAAATACAATATATTTCACTCACATCGATTATCCAAAAAACTGTAATTAACACCTCACTAAATTACCACGAGATAACAGTTTTGAAATAATAAATTTGGAAATATGAACGCGTAAAGTGTAGATAAAATATTTTACTCACAATAATTATACAGAATCCTTAAAATGTCACAACGTCTACATAATATTCACATCCACATGGCAATGCATCATACATGTTAACTAAGTCGAGTTGAGAGAAATGATTTGTAAGACAAGTTGAGAGCACACTTTTTTTTAAAACACAACCCCATAAATGACACCCAATCACAAAATGATTCAAAAACACTCAAAATAATTCTGGTTTTAATACACTTATAACAAATTTATATCCGTGAATATATATTACTCCATCCAATTTTAATTCCTGAAAGTAAAATTAATATACAATCAATAGCTCCCTCTATAGTTAAATTAAATATAATATTAACAATATTATCTACAACTACCTGAAAGGTAAAGTGTCGCCATCTATTGGTATTATAATAGTTCATAATTAATATTTAGTTAAATATCCACTTTATTAGTTACATACTATTCATTAGATTTATTTATATAAATAAACTTTAAAAAACAATACTAACTTGTAATTTTACTCAAAATTCAAATAAAATATAATACTACTATATGAATAAATCTACACAGAATTAATTCAACTTGCACAGCATTTCAGATATTCTTAACAAGAATATATTATGTAAAAGAGATATTATTTTAATTCAAATTATTTTTGCTGCCAGCTGTGTTAATCCACTGATATTATAGACATTTATTAAATAATTAATGTTTTATTTTTACTACTACTTAAATATATATTAGACTTGTTTTTAAATAATTAATGTTTAATTTATACTACATTGTAAATATATTTTATATTTATAGATTAATTTAAATATCTAATTAAATAATTCATAAACAATTCAAAATATCTCAAAATTTATAATGTTGATAATTAATAGTATTACTACTGTTTTTCAATCAAATTAATGCAATGCAGTAATTAAAATACTTGTTAATTTTAATTATTCATAGACAAAAATAAAAACTATATATATTTATTTTTATATATATTGCAAATAGATATATATATATGAGTTATAATCACCAATGTTATCATTGTATAATTTAATTTGTTATTGTATAAGTTAATTTATAAATGTATGAAAACTGCACATCAATAATACCTTAAACATAGGTGATCGGCAACGCACAATCACAACTATACAAAGTATAAATAATGTTCAATCAAATATTAAATTTCCTAATATGTTATAATTGTAATTATGTATGTTATATTTGTAATTTTCTACATAAAGTGTATATAATGTTCAAACAAATATTAAATATTAAATTTCCTAATATGTTATAATTGTAATAATGTATGTTATAATTATTATTTTCTATATCTTTTGTTATATGTTATCGCACACTAAAACAATAATTTATTACATACCATGTTTATATTTAAATTATATAATAAATGTTATTTAAATGAGTTGATGATTGAATTTATCATAAAAATGGGATATCCATATATTTTTGCTTGATCTCGAATATATCTAATATTTTTGTTTTTATTTATATCTGAGCATAAGTATTTTATACGATGTAGATAATTGATAATTATATTTTTATAAACAGATTTATGTAAACATGAAGCATAATTGGTAAAAATATTTACTTTAAATGGGAAATCAAATCTCTTATCATAAATATCAAAAATTAATTTATAATTATTAGTAATATTAATTTTTAAGTCAAGAAAGTTTATATTATTATTAATTAAATCATTTTCGCTTAATTTAAGCTGAGTAGGATAAAAATTGAGTGGTGATGTGCAATTTTTTTCATTGAAATAAAATATGATAATGTCATCAATATAGCGATAAAATACATAATCATTGTTCGGACTTATATTTCTTTCATAATAATATAAGTAAAGGTCAGAGAGAATACTAGATGCGGTTCCGCCCTGCGGAATTCCCTGGCATTGTTTATAGATAATATTGTCATATATAATGTAATTATTATGCAATGTAAAATTTAGTAAAGTTTTAAAAAAATTTACTGAAATATGTTCTTTTAATTTTAATTGAGATTTAAATTCTTTAAATAATATACACATTGTTTTATGTAAGTCTTTTATATCAATGTTATTAAATAAATCATTAAAATCCAATGTTTTTATGAATTTTACCGGATTGATATTATGTATTTTATTAATGAGTTGAAAACTATTTTTTAGGCAATGTTGGTTATTATGTTTTAGCGTTATATCATATATCTGCTTTAAAATATTAAGTAGCAAATTGCTTGCATTTTTATTATATGTGTTACAACCGATGGTAACAGTGCGAAATTTAATAGGATTTTTATGAAATTTTGGAATTATAACAAGATAAGGATAATTAAAATTATTACATTTGATTTTTAGTAATTTGTGATAATTTAATAATTTTCTGTTATTTATTTCAATATTTAATATATATATATATACATATATATATGTCACTTTTTTATGGACACGATAACTGGAAAAATTCTGCATAAATCTCTTCCAAACTGATACATAAAATCAAGAGGCATAAAATTTCGGTCAAGTTCGTTAATGGGCAAATTCGAACCAAGGGGGGGGAAATGGGGGGAGCTTTTTTTTAAAACAGAAAAAAACCCCATAATTTCTTAATTATGACACGCATCGAATCCGTTTAAAGTTATTATTACTTCTAGGAAAAGGGCCGAAAATTTATGTATGACAGATTTTTGATATCATTAAAATGGCCCCAAGGGGGAAAAAAGGGGGTTTTAGAAGGAAAAAAAATCATAACTTCGTCAATTCCCAAGATATCAAATCCGCTTAAATGTATTATTAAACCTCTTAATATTATCTAAGACTTTTATATTGACAAGTTTTTTTATAGGACCAACCCTTATAGCAAAACAAAATTAAAAACAAAAAAATCCCTGCCGGCTCCGCCTGCAAACAAGTTAAGTTTCGAAGTGGGCGGTTCCCATCTGCCGTATCATGGCAAAAAGGTCATTTCTTCCGAAATTCGCAACAAACATGCGTCTCACGGTCTGCATCTTTGAAATCTACCTGTGCCTGTAGGCCGAGCCGTCAGGGATTTTTTTTTTTTTAAACTAAAACCGAACATTTACTGCAACTCAGATTTTGGACCAAAACTGGTTGAAAATGAAAACGAAATAAGACATTCGGTCGGACACTAGTTGTTATTGTTATCCAAAATGAGGGCATCAGCGAAAAAAAAAAGAGAGAGCTTATTACGTGTCAGAATGTGCAAAAATTTAAAGATGGCTCTCAGACTTCTATCGAGAAATCCTTTTCGTATTAACGTGGACTAGACAAGCACGAGATGAAAACAAAAGCTTAGGTACATGAGGATTAGAGCAGGATCTACTGCAAATCCGATTATTTACGCAAAATGCTCGGCATTTATAGTTACCTAACAACAACAGTAATGGGCTGTTTATTCTAAAACACTTATTTATTGTAAGTTAGAGCTAAATTACAAGTGAAAGTCCAATTCTCAGAGTTCTTTCACACTTTACAGAATGTAAAGAAAGACATAACATAATTCAGATTCACCAAGCCAATCACTAGAGTACCCTTATGAAGAGTAATCTGGTCAACAGCGCCAGAAATTAATTTTGAATTACTTTGTATTTTGTTCAGAGCTAAACAAAAATATACATAAATTATTATACAAATCAAGAAGAAAAGTAATTTTTAAATGCGTTTTGAAGTGCTTAAAAATAACCCTGTTGAAAATGAAGTAATTAGTCCATAATGGTCTCGGAATATTAATGCAACTCAAAAAATTTAAATACCATTATAGAGCTAAAACAAAGAAAATCTATTTTAAAAAGTAGCACGTTTCACTGATGAAAATCCTCACATTATAAATAAAAGGGTTTTCAATAATGTTTAACTACAAAAATATGAAGAACGTTGCTAAGCGATGGAAGATTAAAACTGCATTTAAAATCCATTTACTGTTGAAAAATGTCTAATTTTATCACACGAGAAATATTTTCACCTAATATTTCAATTAATTATTCCTCCAGTTATAAAAATAAAACTGTAATTTTATTCAGATGAATTATCCGTATCTATAATTCAGTTGATTACTTATTTTTCAAATCAATAATAAAATCCCAGACATTAGTTATGAACGTTGCAAAAATATCTTTGCTTGAAACAGGAATTGGTAATGTAAGAATAATATTACATTTAATGGAGAAAAATGTAAAAGAGTATATCATTTAATTTTTTTTTCAAATAATTTTAAAGCTCTATTATCACATGTTATTAAAACAACAATTATTCTGTGAAATCGACATTTAAAAAAAATATGTATCTTGTGATCAGAACAACAGAAATAATTTTCAAAAGTGATATTTAATTCTAATTAAGTTGTGCAATTTTCATATCATGTTTTCATTTAATTTAATAAGTACCTAGTATATAAAAATATTTTTGTCATAATATTGAAATATTTCTTTATTTGAAATATTATAAAATAAGTTACAGTTTTCTATTTGATAAATCATAAAAATCAGTTAATTCAAAGAATATTTTAAATGTAATTAATTAATACAGATGATTAGTTTCCAGTTCAAGTTCTAGTATAATTTTAGAAAGAAAAAAGAAGACAAAATTATTTTTGTATTTATTGTAATATTTAATATCAGTGAAAAATATTTGTTTTTTACACGTTGTTGTTTTCCACTAATGAAAATCTCTTTCTTGATTTTTGACAATCAAGAGCCAAAACTAATAGAATATTACATTAATTTAATATGGTTATAAGCTTTAAGAAGACACAAAAGTAATGTCTTCATATTTTAGAATAATCGTGTTTAGAATTCGATTAGAAATGCAAACAAATGAAGAGCTAACAACAATACCGAACTTGTCGAAAAATCACAAAAGTGAACTAATATCTATAATAATAATAAAGATAGAAGTTTGTGTGTGTGTGTGCTGCTAGACCACAGCGCGCAGAAGGAAAGGCACGCCGAATGCGGGCAGAACTACAAGATTTGGCAAGAAGATACCATATGTCTGAAGTTAAGCGCCTCGAAGTCAGTTTTCGGATTTTTTTTTTTTTTATTAGTTTTTTTAATTTAATTTTTTATGCGATTTTTAATTTTTAGCGTTTTTTCGCATTTTTCCAGATTAAAAAAAGGAATCAGATTTCAGCCTTTTTGCCTAATATAGTAAATTTTATCGTCTCCGATTTTTAAATTTTTCGCGAACTTTTTATGTGAATTTTAGCATTTTATCGCATTTCGTGACGATTTTTTAACATTATTTTAAGGACTAAGACTACGAGAGAAGAAACTAAGAAACTAAGGTAAATTTTGTTACTGCCGTGATTAAACTTAAGTTGGAAGAATGATGGAAGTCCATTCAATGGAAGTCCAGCTTCTTTAAAAAATTACATTGGGTTTAAATAGGGTAACATAGGGCCGTGAACAAATAAATATGGATTATATTAAATCAAACTGTTTTTATTTATTTTTTAAGACATAAGGATAACTATATAATATTTAATACTAAACTTACCAGAGGGGGACTCAAACGAAGCGAGGTCTTAATTAGACCACAGTCGGGAGAATCCGTGGTTGGGTGTCTTAAGCCTATAACTACAGCTAGTCAATCACCGATAGAGCTTGACTGCCGAACAGTCGGAGAGGTAGCGCATTTTATCCAGTTGCAAAACTTCTGCTTCAGGAAACATGAAATTGTGAAAATGTTTAAGAAGACGCTGTAGCGAAATAGGTTTCCCTTCAGAAATTGCGAAAACCCATGTTAGCCTATGGGAAAATCGTAGCTACCAAACCTTCCAATTTTTAATTTTCGAGTAGTAATCGTCTTTTTTAATCGCAAATTTCTGTCATGAAATAAAGTGAATATTCCTATTCAGAAATAGTAGTACTCAAAAATCGGAAGTTTCGGCAGTTATGGATTTAAAAAAAAAAAAAGAATGTTTTCTTACATTTTTAGTATTTTTTAAAAACGCAATAAGCTTAATTTTTAGTTAAATTTTCAAAATTTATCGTTATATTGAAAATATTTAAAATTTGTGGGAATAGTTTATAAAAATTGCAATACTTCGACATTGGACCTCCGCTTTCTCAAAGAAAACCAAATTTTGATTATTATATTCGGTAGTGAATAATCCTGAGTTTAAATTTGATTCATAGATTAGCAGATTTCGAGACCTCTGGAGCATATTCTTAACTAATAAAACAACGCATGTATATAACGTATGTAACAACGTATGATACGAGAAAGTTTTGGGTTTTCTATAGAAACAACGTTTGTCCAGTTATAGTTTTCCTCATTTTGAAAATTTTGAGCTTCGAAGAAGTGCTGTTTTATTGTGAATCCTTCACTATTACGAGTTCATCACTATAAATGTGAAATAGAGAATATTTCATTACGTTCATCCTCCAGGGGATACCTTCTTTAAGCATTCACGGATTTTGTGATCCCGGGTCTCCTGAATGACCTTTCTCTTATTTCTTCTCATCTTTTAAACTATTTCTTCATTTATCTCTCGTGTCTCAGAAATCATGCTCTTTTCCTTATTTCTTCTCCTCTTTTAAATTATTTCTTCATTTCTCTCGTCTGTTCTTTTCTATTTCTTCACTCTCATTATGGTTTTTACTTCCGAAGTGAGGGCGATTCTCCATAAGCCGATATTAATCTGTCTATATCGTTAAACCACTCACGTTTTTGCTGCGTCCCTGTAAAGAGGGATCCTTGGAGTTGAAGAAATCGAACACATGGCTTTCGGTGCATATTGGTCCCGTATGCATCAATCAGCTAAGGATCAAGTAAGCGGTGATTTACTAGTCATCTCGTTCAGGGTGACGACTGAAATACGAGTTCTTTGCATGCGTATGGGCTCTGGTTGGCATTAGTGCACGACTTTGAGTCCCCTTGTGTATCTCGGTAGTGGGTGGTGGGGCCTGGATTTGAATTTTTTTTTCTTTTACTATAGATAGAAGTACTTCACTTTCTTCTATTTGTATTTTAAGTGGAGAGAAACAAATTGCACAGAACAATTCATTCATTCCTTTCTTTAACGCAATGATAGCTTTTCTAATAGTTCTTTCAAGAGAACTTCAACTTTTTTTTTATGACAAAAACATTTCAGTCTGTTTTGGGAGATATTCATTCACTTAAAAATCCAGTCTAGACTGTAGTAAAGTCTTTAACTGATGCATTAATTTTTGTATTAAAGTCTTTGCCTGGCTGCGATTTGGAGTTTTATGCGTTCGATGATAGTCCATGTTCTTTTTAAAAACTCTTTGATACTTTTTTTATGAAATCGCAAAGAAATAAATATGCCGAAAGTCAACATCGAATTAATTTTATTTCCAGAGACAGACATCATGAGGATAAATGAATGATATCGCAATACGAGAGAGGGATCTAAACGGCGCTAGTAGTTAATTAGCCGACAGTCAGAGAGCGAATGCCCTGACGATCATCTCAAGAGTCGTGAACAACTGTGAGATATGATCGCAGTGTAACAAGCCAAAAGTATAAACCCTGACCTATAATAACCCTAAAAGATAACTTATTTAATATAAATTTTGAATTGAAATACAGCCTGT
This sequence comes from Maratus michaelseni, assembly GCA_963931845.1. NCBI lineage: Eukaryota > Metazoa > Arthropoda > Arachnida > Araneae > Salticidae > Maratus > Maratus michaelseni. Next base: position 195,429,549 of record OZ007586.1, on the reverse strand, counting down.
CAAACATTTTAATTGGCGTAACTGGAATTACAACGTATACATTAGAATGTATAGTAAAGTGTATAGTAAAGAGCAAAAGGATAAGCACTATGAATACAAGCCTTTTATCGTAAACAAAGTACAGAATTATGAGTGAAATAACTTGTATAGGCTACAGTTTATGAGTATTAGTAAGCGTTTACATTAATGCAAAAGGAAAGACATATGGTAAAATACTTTCTTTTTAATTTATTTATCTTAACGCCCAGAAGAAAATGCATCGGCACTGTTAAGGTTTCAGGACTAGAAAGTTGATTTTGAGTTCTTTATTAATGGATAAAAAGAGCTGGTAAGCTTTAAAAGGAATGACATCTACTAACCGCACAAGAGATAAAGAAATTGATATTTTCTAAAAAGGAAAAGGAAGTTAAATAAATTATATCTGTAAAAGAGGAGTTTCAATTTTAATTGAGGGATGGTTACTGATATGTGGTGATTAGATATGTATATCATCACATACAGATTTTCTGGTGGATGTTTCTACAGCCAACCAGTCACAATTGCTCACAAATTACACAATAATATGTTCTTTTCCTGTTTCTGCTGAGGTACACCAAGCTCTAAATACAAGCCGTAGTGTAATATCCGAACAAGAACTTTTATTCTCTACAAAGAAAAAACTCTTACAAAATTTAAATGATCATAGACGCGCACCGTATCACTATCCATCGGAAAGAACAAGTGCTTCCTACGAAGCATTTAATATTAACTTTCCTACTTTACCTACCCGATAGCCCTACTTTACCTACTATAATTAAGGCAGCCTACCTGAGCTGTTCTGTTCGACCTTATATACCTAACACTTTTTGTTGTTTTAAGTTCAAGCGTTACGGCCATAGTAAAACTTCTTTTCATGGATACGATACATGTGTTCGTTGTGAATAAGTCGGCCGATAAAATATGTGAAAATGAAGAACGCTGTGCCAACTGTAAAAGTGATAATTCTGCATTTTGAAGATCTTGCCGTGGATGGATATTTGAAAAAGAAATTCAGCCTATAAAAATTGCTCAAAATCTTTCTTACCCTGAAGCTCGGAAACATGTCGAATCCAAAACTACATCAGTTGGAGTTTCATATGCTAATTTACTAAAGCAACCATCAAAATCTGTAAAGTACACAAGTACCCAAACTCCGACTCCTTTATCATCAACTGATATATTACCATCTGCTGGGGAAAAACTCGTTCATACTCCTCATATTTCAGCCACGCAAATTTACTCCCTTTGAGACTGCTACCACCATTATCTCAGTCTGCTACAATAGAATACTTTAATTCATCTAAACATAATGATAACAAACAATTTGATATTATTACCATCATTACAGACAAAACAACCTTCTGTTCAGCCTTCAAGTCGTTCTGAAAATCCGTGTGTCGTCTCTCCATCACACCAATCAAAGGCAAAATAGAAGTCAACGAAAAACAAACCTTTGTCTTCTGCCTCTTCACAGCGGAAAGTTGTGAAAAAAAAAAAAAAGTGTTAGCTGAAGTTTATCAAACATTAAGGATTTCAAGCAGCTTCTCCGCGATGTAGAATAAGTCATGAAATCATAGTCTTACAGTCATGACTCTGATGGTAATGAAGAAAATTGTGTCTTCGAAGAGTTCAAGCCTACGTAATTTATAATTAATTCCTTTTTCTTTTGCATGGTTTAATTAAAATTTAACTTACATTTTAACACGTGTGTTTATCTGTTTCAACTGTATACTTTTAGCATTTAATTTTATGTTGATGAGTATACATCACTGATTCAACTATTTGATTATTTAAATATGTTTTTTCTTGGAGCAGCATTTTCAAGGGCGCCATTAAATCCAAAAGAACAAACCAACCAACCAAGCATTCCATTCAAAAATTATTAGCCATAAAAAATTAATTTGAGTAATAAAGTGAAAAGTTACAGAAGACAAAGTAAAGTTATGGCAAACACGGACAATGTGAAGTTAATCTCTCTCATAGCAAATTTCAACAATGATTTCACTGATATTATGCTGAGAATTTGTTCAATACATTGCTATTCAATTTACAAAGTTTGAATCAGTTGACAAAGATTAATTATCATTGTCGATAAACAAAAGACTGGCAGAGCACTCTTTAATGGAGCTACAGAGATTACAGTATCATCGATAAAGACTTCCAATGAGTACATTAGACAGAAATGTTCTGCTATTTGGTATGGCTTCTGCCTCAGTGCGAGAAAATAATGGCTTCAATCTTCAATAACGGCAAATCTTTCATATTTTAGCATCGATATTGTTTTTGCTACAAGACCATACTTCCTCAAATAAACTTCGCGCGATTTTGAATTGTTGAATCGTCCAGGTTATCAAGCAAGAGTTGAATAAAAATATTAGGTGTATAACTATGACTCCGCCATTTATTGAGTAAAATATAAACACTTGCTTTGTGTGAAAATGAAAGGGAAATTTATTTGCAGCATTTTCCAGCAGAAGCTTCAATATTCGCGCATCTGTCAGGAAACAAACGAATTTTACAATGAAAGAAGTCTGTTTGTTTTGAAGCTATTATCAAGCCAATTTTGGATTTCTATATAAGAACTGAACGCTCTTCAAAAAAGGTGCAGTGCATGGAGAAAAACAAATGGAAATCTGAAGAAGCAACATCTTCTGAATATAGCGTTGAAGGTAAAATATCCCATCGAAATGTTTCTAGAGTTTGACTAAATCTTGCAACAAGTGGGCGAGCATTTTGACGTTGAAAACCAATCTTGCCCTGTTTTCCGGATTACTCTGGACTTTTCAATACTTCATAGAATTTTATAACTTATCGCTTCTAAGGTTCGCCATTGATTGTCCGACGCGGTTGATACAGTTCACATTAGATTACGACCTTTCCCCCACCAGATACACAACATAAATTTACTGCCATGAATGTTCTGATTTGGCACTGACGGATATGTTTCACATGGACGCAAAACGCCTTTAGTCATTTGGGATTGTTGTAATTAATCAATCTCTCATTAGAATTCTATACAGAAAATCTTTTCCTTTTTCGTCTTTGAAACAGCAGTTCATATATAGTTTTTTTCGTTCCATATCATATGGGACGCAATTTCCTTGCTTTTGAAATATGCCCACTGCATGTAGGCGTGGTGAAATGCATGTCAAGGCAATAAACAACCACATGATTGTTTTTGGCAGGTATCTTCATAGAGAAAGGAGTCATAGTTATACACCTAATAAAACATGAGGGAACACAACTAAGGTTTAAGAAACAATTAATTAGCTGCTTCCTTCAGCAGGTGCATCATAATAGAGATATATGTCGACAGTTTAAGCTAATCAGCAATATATATATATATATATATATATAATTCTATCTAAATAGTAAGATGTAGTGATGCAAATTAAATTAATTAAATAGAGATTATGCAAAATAAATATGAAAGAGAAGCAAGTGCGTTAGAGAGAGGGTCGAGAGTGGTAGGGTGGGTTCTAGGATATACTGTAAAAAAATTCACTAAAAATACAGAAATTATACTGGCAAAGAGGTTGCTAGTAAAGTTTCAGCATTTTTTCAAAATTGTTTTCCCAATGAAAAGGATTTCGTGAATGTGTCAGAAAGTAGAGTATATGGATTTGAGATTATCGTGCACAGATAACAATTGTGAAAGTTTTATTAAATTATCATTATCACAAAAAAAAAAAAAAAAAAAAAAAAAAAAAAAAAAAAAAATTGTAAAAATACGGAAATTGTACTAGCAACCCGACTTGCAGTACATTTTCCGTATTTTTACAAAAACTTTTTAGTATACGGATCGAAAAAAATCCTCCTACAAAGGGAAAGGAAAGACAGTCTACAGATTTTAAATGAAGCATAAAATAATAACTGATAATTTTTTAAAATATAAATATATTAGGACTCCTTCCTCTCTAAAGCTGCAAATTCAGTGACGGAATACCTTTGTCTAGTCTCAATCTATCCTACAATCCTTTGTGAATATCCTACATTTCAGATCAAAGAAAAAAATTTCTGTGCAGCATCGCTTAAACTCTGCTTGTGATGCGCCAAATTCTGTTTCACCTGGTGCTAAATAATTTTTCGGAAGACTATTGGGTGACATTTTTAATGGGTCACATCACGCTGACTAGCTCAAAATTTCTTTTTTTTTCTTTTTTTTTTAACTTAAAATATTCTTTTTATACACACGAAAACCACATTTCATTAGATAGAAATCCATATCGAAAGTGAAAGGGTAATTTCGAAGCTATAAAACAGAGCGGGCTACAGTACTTTTAGTGCACCATTTTGAAAATCGGGAGGCTCCGTCAATTTTCAAACAATTAACTTGAATATTTTGGAAAATTAATCTTCACATATTTTTCAAGTGAAATACGTAGGATTTTTTCGAAATATTGATATCTCGCTTTTCTGTGTAAATTTAAGTTTTTTTTTTTTTTTTTTTTTTTTTTTTTTTTGAAAATTTGCATTTGAATTTGAATCGATGACATTTCAGTGAAATTGCATATATTTTTAAAAGATTAGTATTTAGACTAAAAAAACTCGACTCGCTTTTTAACTAATAAAAAAACATTTTTTTTTTTCTAGGTCAAGTCTACGAAGAGTTATCATGCCCATAGCTTGACTCTCTTTTTTTCGAAGCGCTCCCTCCTCAATCAACTGTCAAACCGCCATTTTTTAATATATCAACTCAGAAAAAATTTTCTTTAACATACATGCATAATAAATTAGTGTAAATAAAGTTTTATAAACACTTCGCATTTCTTTAACAATTCATGAAAAAGCTTAAATTTCATGGCGTCAAAGTGGTTTTACCCTTTAACGTTTTGTTGGACGAAAAAGAACTATTTTTTACACGACATCATTTTTACTCTTCAGTTTACCTACATAATCTTAAGAATGAATGTTGGAACAAAAGTACCGATAGAGTTAAGTAGTTCTATTTTTCCTTTCTTCATTAATATTATGATACGAAATGCTACAATTCTTTCAGCCTCAATGCTTATTATTCAATAAAATATCTGCAAAGGTGAAATTTGTTATGAAACTGAACTGTATTCTTGACCATAATAATCTCATTTTTTCGACAATTCTAATATTTCGGAAACATCATGGGAAAAACATTTCTGAATTGCCATACTTTATTAAAATTAAAATTTTACTGAAATATCAAAATATGTTTATTACGTTAATGGTTAAATAAATATATTACACTCGCTAATTTCACATTGCTGTAAATAGCGGATTTTACAATAATTGATTGATTGTTTTTTAAAATATCTTAATCACAGTAATAGGCATATAAACGGCATTTCAAAAGAGTGAATTGCTAGTTTTCCTTTCTACTTTGATTTTTTATATATGTTCTACATAATATTATTTTTAAAAATATATTATTATTGTATTATATTTTTCTTTCTCTTTTATTATATTTGTTTTATACCATTTGTTTCATACTTCTGTTACTATATTTTGGAGTCACTTTCTAATTGGTTTGCGACTCCTGCTTTTCTATTGGCTGTTTCAACCAACACGTTCCTTTTCTTTCATTTTCCTTTTAGTTTTAATATTCGCTCAAAGTAGCAACATTTTTTTTTCGCCTGAAGAAAAACGATCTGGATCAAATTTTCTTTCGAAGAACGTTGTGCATTTTTCCCTTTTATGGCATTTTAACCTTCCAACCCAGTTGAAATTATACTCAACCTTGATAAAAACATTTCACACCAAAATGTTTTTAAAAGAATTTAACATACTTAATTAACGTAGCTCTGTGTGGCTATTATTTAACTTAATTTATGAAGAAATTTCTGTTTGGAATCGAATGAAATCAATTGTAGAAGTGGGTCGAATAGACCCATTCAGGGTAGGAAGGTTAAAGAAGTTTATCCTTTGTATTGAACTTTACATCAGTTTTCATAATACAGAATGGGCATAGATTAGTTGGGCGAAAAGAATGGTTTAATGCGTATTTATACAGCCAAACATGAGAGTACACAAAATTATAAGATAGCAAAACATACAAATTTTACCTTTTTCAGAAAGGTTGGATGTGGCTGCCCTTTGTTACTATGAAAATCTTCCATCGGTAAATCAGTTCTTGCTATAAGTTTGTGAGCATGGTCACGTCGATCAAACCAACAGCATGGTCACGTCGATCAAACCAACTGCAGTGGTTATTCGTTATTTCATTTCAAGAATGGATTTCGGAAGCGGCGGACTGTAAAACTCATCTTTAATAAAACCATACACTGAAATCTAGGGGTGATTGTGGTGGCCACCACGAGTGCGATACACGTAGAACAACACGTCCACGACTAATATAAACTGAGACTTCGGCACATAATTAAGAAGTATATTCGACAATTTACAACACAAAACTAGTAATCTGCCTTTGATACTTCAATATTTCGTAATTTATTCAGATACGAAATTGCCCAACTAATTTGTGTCGACTCTGTATTTTATTTAAAAAAATCTAAAAAGTTTCTTACTTTGCTGGCCTGGAGTCCGGACAAGCTCTGGCTCCTCTGATGTGCGACAAGCGACGATTTGAGGGTATTGGCTATCTCGTTGACGTTGGCGGGTAAGGAGCTGACCACGTGGTCAAGGGGCACAGGGGCTGCGTCGGTGTCGTCCGAGGTTGTTGAAGAAGGTGCAGGTGTTGAACCGTCAGCGGTTGGCGTCTGGGACGGGGGAAGGAGTGCGGGCGGCGTGGGCGCGCTCCGGCTGCACGGCGAGGCGCTGGCCGAGGTGACGGGTGTCGATGCGCTACCGTTCGGCTGCGGAGCCGATTTTGCTTGGGCAGCCTGCCGGGTAGCTTCCTTCACCTCCTGGAACTTCTCGATGAACTATAAGAAAAAACAAATGCCTTTTAACAACAAGTAACAAATTATTAGTAAAAATAAAATAAAACTCACTGCGAAAAAAAGCATAACAAAAGAAAATTACAACGATTCCATTTTTACGATATAATCAGATTATTTCAATATTTAGAGCCGTACGATTTCATGTAGAATTATTTGTAATATTTTCTGTAATTTGTTTACTATTTATTTATTACCATTTTATTTATTTGATGATGAATAATTATTAAATTTTCATACTTCAATATACACTTTTTAATAGAACAACCATTTGTAAGCATTTTAAAGATACCCGGTTATTCCAGGTATAACTTTCACCGAAAATTATGAGGTCAATTATGTTCTTTACATCCCCGAAGTACAAGAACAATTCATCAAATATTTGTCTAGTTTTTCAAAGAAACGTCAAAAATCAGAAGTGTTCCGATGCTTTTGACTAGACATGCACATTATGAATCAATTAAAGGTATTCACACTTAATAGGTGCTAAACCACAAGCTAAATTACCCGACCATTGAACAAATTAATACATTTAACACATCCGGCTGATAAGTTCCCGGTCTGGCACACAGATGGCGTTGCGATCGCCGAACCGAAGTTTTTTTTAGTAAATACTAACCTTTAAAAGGTAGCAGAAAAAAACATCATGACGATTCGCCGTATGGATAAAACGTTAGAGTGGTTTTAGTTGAACGACTTTGTTGATAAACAAAAAAATGGATAAACAAGAATTTCGTGTTTTGATAAAACATTGTTATTTGATGGGAAAAAACACCGTTAAACAAAAGCTTGGCTTGATAAGCGTTATCCGGACACCGCCACAGGTAAATCAACCATTATTGACTAGTTTGTTGAATTTAAACGTGGTCGCACGGACACCAGTGATGCACCAGGCTCTGGTCGCCCAAAAGAGGTAGTTACTCCGGAAAACATAAAAAAAAGTCCACAAAATCGTTTTGGGGAACCGTAAAGTGGAGTTGCTGGAGATAGCTCAGACTCTGAAGATATCCAAGGAACGTGTAGGTTTTATTTTGAATGATCATTTGTCTATGAAAAAGCTGTTGTCAAAGTGGGTGCCGCGCGTGTTGACTTTTGACCAAAAACAACAACGAGTCGATGATTCTGAGCACTGTTTGGAGCTTTTTCGTTATAAAGTTATGTTATTTATTATTAAATTATTATTATTATTTAAATTATTATTTATTTAATTATTATTTATTATTTATTGATTAAAGTTATTTTATTTATTAAAGTTATAAAGGTATAAAGTTATGTTAAAAAGTAGTGTTTTCTTTATTAGACCGGGAACTTATCAGCCCATGTGTTATAACATGACTGGGTAAGCCCTACAAATATTTTGAACCTTTGGCGGAATACAATAACAAATGCAAAATAGTCTACATTTCAAGAGGTGAAACAGGTGACATTTGGCTATCTAGAACTATTTTTAATTGATGATTAACACAGCATAGTATTTCCGATTAATGTGGTAAATTGCCTCCAAATCCATTTCAATGTTAAACTTTGCAGTAGCAAAGCAGTAATACGGTTTAAGTGATATTTCTTTTGATAGCCTTTTGTGTTTGGTTGACATGATTTGGCAGATAAGAGCGTACGTATTACAGAAAGGCATGCAATTTGAATTGAAGTTTATTAAAGATTTATATTTCGAAGCACTCTTATTATTTATTTTCTTTTTGAAATGTACTTTAATGCAATTTGAAGATCTCTCATATCATTGTCATGAATAAGCATTTTCCAGTTATTACTTTCCCAAATATTCTGAGATAAATTTTTAGTTTTAAATAAATTATAATGAAATAAAATTCCACTATCCACTATAAAGAAACGGTAATACAGGTCGAATAAAAAATCTTTAATATTAGATGTATGATTATTAAACTTTGAGTAAAAAAATATCAATGAAATCCAAAGATCTCAACAAGTGTTTCAGCTCCAACCCCTGGTCAATAACTAAGTAAATATGGTATTTTATTATATTTTCTCTCAGCAACAATGAATAGTCAAGCACTAGCATTAATGAGGTGTAGCAAAGATCTCTGGATTAGATAGTGACCTACTGTGGGATAGCTATTTACCAAAAACTGACTCCTATGACTGATACCCATAACATTTATACATAGGTGCCAACATTATGGTATTCTGCCCGGAGTCTGACTTAATTCAAACATGTTTTAAACTTGAAATTTTATTTAAAAATTAAAATCTAATAAGTGCCGCATAGAGAAGAGAGTCTTGAAGGTACATTTCTTTAAATACATTTTCTGGTTAAAAGCATGGCTGGCTTAGGTCTAACTCCGGAAAAATACTGAAATATTGGAATCTATTGTTTATAGCATCTTTTATATTATAAATTTAGTCACAGCTACGAGTAAACACATTTTCCTTTTAGATGCATTTCATTTGAAAGAAGGCTTCATTATAAAATACAAACACACTCATCTTTTATTGTAAAGAAAATTTCATCGTTGGAATTTAAAAAGAAAGTACAATTCAGATAATGACTACATATATAAAGTATTGTGGAAAATTTGAGAAAAAAAAATCTAGTAATTTTAGTCCTACAGAAAGAAGCAAATAAATAATGGTACTGCTGAAAGAATCTAAAGTTTACAGCAACTTTTACCGATCATAAGTCATTTACTATGTTCTGTTATCAAGTGGGCACTCTAATTTGCGATAACGCTATCATTAAAGGCTATTTCCTAAATTACCGATTTCTGTGTAACAGGACTTTAGCATTTAATACGGTTCATGTGTAACATAATGCAGTATTAATGTTTTTTCATTTACGCATTGCTGCTTTTAATAGATATAATTTCGCGATCCAAATATGTCAAGGGCATTTTAAATAAAAGGCAAATTTATCATAAAAAAATGAATAAACCTTTATATTTTGAATAAAGTGAATGTTTTTAAAATATGTATAAAACGAATTATTGTATTTCACAACATTGCCAAATTTTGGTATTGGTCATCTTAAACTGCTATAGCTTTATATATCTTACTAAATTTTGAGAAATTCGTTATTATCTCCTTTTTTTTTAGACGACACGGCAGCTTAAATTAAAAGACTAAATTCAAATTTATGAAAAAGGTTTTTCGAAAATGACAAACATATTAAGACATAAAAGAGTAATTATCTTTTTTATTTTTATCTATCATTAATTCTACCAAGATATACGTATTTTCGATATCACTTAATTTCGGCCCACTATTTTTATTGAATTACTGGATGGAGTGGATTTTATGGATCGAAAAAAGCGGTAATTTAACGACATTATAAATTTAGCGAAGAATATATAAACCCCTAAAAAAGAAATTGTTCATAAGGAAGTCCATAAATGGATAAAGTCCATTACTAGACGCAATCATTGAAAACTCTTTTTTATAATTAATTACATTTTTAGCAGCAAAATGAAAATAAACCCAGCCATATGCAGTGATTTATTAACTGTTTTTTTTTTTTTTTTTTAAGTTGGAAAATTAAACAAATGCTCTTGAAAATTGATGATATGAGGAGGAAAAAAATTAAATTAGGAATTTTAAGTTGCATACATGCAGTTGTATTTTAACCCTGCTAGGACAAACAATATAAAATAGCATTTAGAAAGAAGAAGAAAAAAAATATAAAAATCGAATATAATAGGATGCTAAAAGCCTGATAATTACAGATACTTACACTAATACATAGAGTAGAAGTATCTTTTGGCAGATAGAGGGATTTTTTGAGCTCCTTTTCATATTAAATATCATGCAATTTTGATATAGAATGTAAATATTTATTCAAATGAAGAAAAAAAAAAAAGGTAGCATGCGATTTAATATTTTACAGTTTTAAAAACGTTCAATAGTGGTGTCATGTTACATTGTTTAAAGATTTATCTGAAGAAAAAAAAACATTCATGAGTTTCAAATAATATTTTGCTGCAAAACGAATATTTTCTCTCTTATTTGGTCAATACCATCTTTAAAACTTATACATGTCTTTGTAAATAAATGTACTTTTAAATTCATAAAATCAATGTACTAAATACTAGTCTGACCTTTATAGCATACACCTACGTTATACACACAAAAAAGGAAAACCGAGAAATTTATTATAAGACGTACATTTTTCTAACGGGCCACCATTCATATCATTTCGCAGAAAGGAAAAAAAAAAAACTAAGAAGAAAAACATTTTTTCTGGATCAGTTTCAGTGGTTTCCGGCCTATTTTTCACATTTTTTTTTTTCAAAACTCTCTTTATACAAGTACTTTAGTAATTCTTTCAATTCTTTAATAATAAAAAAATAACATTTATTTATTTTTTTTAAAAAAGGCTTCGCACACAGTTGCGAAGACTTCTCAAAAAAATATAACCGTTCATTTTTTCTTATTATTTTCTTCCATTTTACAGATATCGACGGTCAGTTCGTGCAATAAAAAAATATTTTTCTGGTTAAGTAGGGATTTTTTGAAGATCAGTATGGAAGAGATATGATTGTGAATATGACAAAAAAAAAAAAAGTATATGGGAGAAAAAAAAGGCTAGATAAATTCCAGTCATGAAGCTTTTCATAAGTAAACATGTTTTAATTACTTTAAACAATGGCAGTTTATGAGAACATGAGAATTTTTCGGCTTAAAAAATGAGCATATTTTATAAGCTAAGTATTAAGTTATATAAGCATATATTTTACGTTTGTGAACGAGGTAAAAATGTGTAGCTTTTATCATTAAAAACAACACATAATTTGATCAAAACCAAATTATAATTAGTTTTTATTGAAAAATGTGTCTTTTGGATTCACCTTTCGTTGATGTTGAACAGTGTGTACTGTTCCGTGGTACCAAAGATTTGTCCGAGTGGTTTCATTTGAATCCAATTAAACAAAAATCAAATTCAAATATACAGGTTGATTATAAACAAACTATCCCGGTATATGAGCCCCTAGCTATCATACCATTCACAGAAACTGGATGAAATTTTGGTTTAAAATATTTTGAGGCCTATGAGTTCAAGAATCATATGAAAAACAACAGTTAAACTCTAACAATTACGGTTACAGGGACAAAATTTCGAAAATTTCAAATAGGAACACCTACTTTTTTATTGCAATGTGATCTTCATAGTGAAAAACCACAAAAACGTTGGAACGGTACCTCCTGTAGCACGAACATCGCCGGCGCTAGACAGACTAAGAAGAAAAGTGAAACAACAAATAAAGTACAGAGAAGCATCAGAAAGTAAAACATTTTATTGTTCATTGCTATTCACCATCTGCCGCATGCAGAGTGTCATCGTATGTAAAGTGGAATATTTGTGAAACACGATAATTTTTTTTTTTTTTTTATTTTTTTTTTATTGTTATTGCTTCTGCATCCTTATTGGTTGTTTTCACTTTTCTTCTTATAGCCGACGATTTTTGAACTACAGGTATCGTTCAAACTTTTTTTATGGTTTTTCACTATGAAGATCACATTCCAATAAAAAAGAGGTGTTGCCATTTTAAATTTCGAAATTTTGTCACTGTAACCGTAATTGTTAGAATTTAACTGTTGTTTTGCAATATGATTCTTGAGCGCATACCACAAAATATTTTAAATCAAAATTTCATCCAATTTCTGTGAACGGTATACTGGTTAGGGGCTCATATATCGGGATAGTGCTTTTTGTGAAATGTGACTATGCGCTACGCATAGAAAAAACTGTCACAGAAAAACTAAATTAATCAAGAAACCCAGTTCATCCGTAGCTAAGATATTTATGATACAGACTTATATATTTTTTTTAATTTTAGAAACTGCTTCGAAAAAACATTTACAAAATATCAGACATTCAGGAAATGCAAGTAAAAAAAAAAAAAAAAAAATCATTTTTTGAAGTCGAAAATCATCCTTGTACCACTAAGGCTAAATTCAAACTAGTTACTTTCTCACACATTCCACGAATTCATTTTTATTCGTAAATGCTTGCAATTCGTAGCTACCATATATTCGGAAGTGTAAGTCGACCACAAAATTCGAGAGAAATAACATGTTGTTTCATATGAATATCAGTAATAATAGTATTTATCATCATATATACACATAAATTTATCACGAATTTTGCGATTTAAAGAATGCGAAGCGATCTAATCGAAATTTAAAGGTATTCAAAAGTAAGGATATATTATTTCTCTGGAATTTAGGAGTCAGCTTATACACCGGAAAAAACTGTTTTCTTATTCAGCTACCGAGAAATCGAATAGATTTTTTTCTTTTTTACAATAAAGTTGAAGCAGGGGTGTCCAACCTGTGGCCCGCGGGTCGCAGACCTAACACGATTTTTAAAAAAGAATAATTCGAATTATTTAATGAGAGAAGTTTCGCAATTAAATAAGGGGCTTTTTTTCTGAAATAGTGCTGACAAACAGTTTTTAGGCAAAAAATGTTCGGCACTTCTAAGGTAAAGACTCTTTTAGAAAACGCCGGCAAAGTTGATGGTTTGAACAGATTTTCGGGACAAGAAGATGACGGCTTGGTACTCATCAGCTGTAACTCAAAATGCATCGCATTTATTGTAAAAAAAAAAAAAAAAAAAAAAAAAAAAAAAATGTTTTTCGATACTTAAGCTCCTGAATGATAATGCCTGGAATTTTCAAACAAATAGCAGTGAAAATGAATTTAAAGTTAGTTGACTAAATAGTAGCTGAAATGTCAAAAGTAGACGCAAAAATAGCAACCTGTGAAAATACAATTGTGGGAAATAGTTAGAAACACTTTCTTAATATACAATTTAACTACCTCACAAAAAGATTTTTGGCAGCAATTTTCGCAGCAAAATATTTGGGGATGATATTAAAAAGTCCTTCCGGCCTGTAACGGGAGGAAAATGTAGCTTTCATAGTCCATGTTTTTAAAAATTCAACTCATTTTACTCAAACACCCGAAGCTAAAATGCTTGGAACCCGATTATAGAAGATTCAATCCCGGTTTTCGTTAATGCTGAATTTGAATGTGAATTTCAGCATGAGAGTTACAGCATAACTAAAATCAGATTATTTCAAAATATAACTCACACTAGAATTTCAAACTGCCATATCTCAGCCATTTTTTAAGATAAAGCCAAAACAACAAATGTTCGAGAATCCTTATATCACGATCTAACACTTAACGGAAATAACTTTTTCAATTTATAATTTTTTATACATCTTTTTGAATTTTTTTTTAAAAATTAACTTGCTGCCATTTTGAAACAAGATGGCCCATGAAGCTGGCCAACGAACTCGGTCGAGACTTTGGTATGTTCTGTATACATGATCAGTCACATTCATATCGGTTCATAAATACGAGAGTTACAGCATAACAAATATCAGATTGTTTCAAAATTTCAGCCACCCTAGAATTTCAAACTACCATATTTTTAAGATATAGCCAAAACGAAAAATGTTCCAGAATCCTTATAACACCTTCTAACACTTTTAACAAAAACTTTTTTCTCAATTTATAATTTTTTTAAACATCTTTTTGAATTTTTAAAAAATTAAAAATTTCTAACTGGCCGCCATTTTGAAACAAGATGGCGGATGAAGCTGACCAACGAACTCGGTCGAGACCTTGGTATGTCCTATGCACATACTCAGTCACATCCAAATCGGTTCACAAATAAAAGAGTTACAGCATATATATATATATATATATATATATATATATATATATATATATATATATAAATCAACATTTGAACGGAGGGTGGTTTGGGGGTCTGGGGTCATGATCGGTGAAAATATACCAAAATTTTTTGGAATTGCTTTCCTCCGAACGGCTGCAATAGGTTTTGTAATGAAAGCTACCTAAAATACGGTAAAAGCTGTCGATATGGAGCTTTTTGTAACGGAATTCTGACTTAAACGGAAATTTTTCATGGTCCTGATCAAAATAATACCATACAATTATTCCTGCTAAGACGAACCTGTCTAAAACAGATTTTTTTAGGGTATCTTGAAATTCCGTCGTAGTACTTTATTAATTTTACTGTATAAAAATAATAAAAACCTTTCTGAATAAAACTTCGATATTATTGTCTTTGAGAAATCATTATTCTCGAGAAGAAGTTTATTTAAAAACAAAACAATTGTCACTAGCGAAAACAGTTTTATCTTCGGAAGGCTTTTTCCAAGACTTTTGAATGGATATTTCAAAGTAGATAAAAAAAGTATCCCAAAAATTTGTCTCTATATATAAATACTGGCTTTTGGGAAATTTTAAATCTATAGAAATCTCATATTCACCTTAGGCGCTCAAAATATTTACCTTTTGGTTACCCATGACAACCTTGCTTTATATGGATATTATTGCAGAATTTACATTGCAGAATATACAGAAGACTCTTCTATCTTGGAAAGTAAGCATACAAAGGTTAACATTTGATGGTTTTTAAATTTAAGAGAACAAAGCTTTTATTTTATTTCAAGTTTTTACGTAACTGGAGTAAATATCTGCGATCTATCGCTCAAAAATTTATTCATTGTTTCTTTGTCTTTAAACATACCATATTTCAAATATTGTACTCTTAAATTAATTTACACCATGCAAAATGTACTATTCGTGAGGCATTTATTTTATAACAAAGCTAAATCTTGAATAATGTATATTAAATTTCAAAAAGTACATAAATGACCATTCGACGTCTCACTTCCTAGTGTTAGTTTTAACAAACTATTACAGACTACAGATGTTTGCGAATGTTAAAGTTTGCAATTTAAAATTTACAAAAACAAGAAAAAAAAGCAACAGCTACTCAACCATCTGACGTTATCACAAAATATCTCAATCCAGAAAAGCTATCGACGAGACTGTCTTAGCACAAAAGTTGCAAGCCTCGAAAAAACATAAATAACACTTTTGAAATTGAAACAAACTAGAGTAAAAAAAGAGACACATGACAGGAATTTTAAAAGATATGTGACTATGGGCGCAGTGTAAAATTTTGTGACACGTATTGAAAAAGAAATAACATCTGATAGAAAATATGCCTCAGCATGTTGGACTGACACAAGTAAAGTTACCAACAGACTGTCACTCACTTACATTTTTGTTGATTCAAATAACTTTACATGTTAGTATTTTTAAGTCTGAAATAAAACTCTCTTCAGAAAAAGCTACATGCACCATACAAACTTGAGTATTTGAGAGTTAATTATGATGTTTAAAAATCTTATTTTATATCCATATACCTTACATTTATTATTGAAAAGGAAATACATTAAGATAAAGTTATTTTTCCATTAATTAATATTCGAGCAAAGTAATAACTCATTGTAAAAATATATAAATAAAATCATTTTTTTTTTCGTTTTCTTTTTGATCAGATTATCTACTTGAACTAAAGAAAAAAAATGAAAATGTAAAAATACAAAAAAATAAATTTCCTTGAATGTTATTTATTATACCATGCTTTAACAATGTTAATAGCATTAAATGTGAATATAATTAACGAATGAGGATTAGGTGATCATTTTTATATCATGTTATTGATATTTATTGCTCGACAAATTTCTGTTTCACTCTGTGTGTGTGTGTGTGTGTGTGTGTGAATGTGTGTTTTATTATTTACAAATAGTTATTAAACACGAAAGTTTGATGTTACTGGAAAATAATATAAATTAAATAATCTAAAAAATATATATCAGTAGTCAATTTTAACAGTTATAATATTACAAAAGAAGTAAATTTACAAGCCACTTGTTTTAACCAATATCGTTTCTTGTAGATTAATTTTTCGGATACTAAAAAAACGGTTTCGTTTTTCTAATTCCTAAACATTTATGAATCATTCGACAATCGTGAAATAAAAAAGGGTCTCTGCTACAACGAATTTATTGAGAAAAACTCTCCGAATAGGATTTTTGTAGCACAGAAGGCAAAGCACAATTTTCTGAAAATTCTTCTACGTAGACGTATGAGACTGTTGAAGCCAGAGTAGACAATCTTTATGTTTTGATAAAGTATCAGAAATCTACACGCATTTGTTTCTTTTGGCTTAGTGTTACTGTTTAAAAAAATATAAGTGATATTGAAAGTTAACTAACGGTATTGAGAATTCCGACGGCAATTTTTTTGGACTAAGTATTCATGCAGCTAATTCCGAAGAAATGAGGAAACACAAATTTTTGCTTTGTTTCCCCTCGAAAAAAAAAAAAAACTGTGTCATAAAACATAATAAGTACACGTAGCAATTTGCCAGAGCACACCTGTGATTGGAAGATATTTTTCTGCTTTTGTTAAAAAAAATCCACTCTTCTTTTACTGGAGAATTACATGAAATTTTGAGCTTAGGTTCGGGATTTTTTTTTTTTTTTTTTTTTTTTAGAGAAAAGAAACATACATAAAAATTCCGTTTCTAATGCGAAAACTATGCAGCAGTTGCCAGCTGTGTGCTATGCAGCAGTTGCCAGAGCACTCCTGTGATTTGACAAAAATGCAGTTTAGATTAAAGAATTTCATATAATTTTTACGTTAAGTTCGCAAATTTTTTGTGTTTTGAGTGAAAATGGTCGAATCAAAGAGTAATTTTTCGTGTTTTAAAGGAAAGTAATCAACCTAAATATACATGGCAATTTACGATTTTTTTAGTGTAGATTTCATTATAGAAGATTCTATGCTGACTCTGGTTGCAAGCGCCTCAATATACTGAAAAGAAAGGAAAATTAGAATAGGAAATAGATTATAAAGCTATCATTTTTCGAAACTTTTTTTAAAGCACAACATCAAACTGACTCTTCCAAACCACATTATCTTTTATGAAATTAATGTAAAAATGGAAATTTAACGTGTCAATAAGATACACACAAAAATCTTCTCGCTGCAATAAATATGTTTCGTGAACAAAACGAGCTAAAAAAGAAAGCACAGTTATCCAGGAAAATTTAGAATACAAGTGTTTTAAGAAATTATAAGTGAAACACCAGTGCAAAAAGAAGAAAGTTATAGCAACAGCAATAGACGTGCTTTCGGGAAAATCGAGAAAGCCTCTTATTTAACATATAACGGATAAATTATATAACTATTTTAAAATACAATTAAATTAATAGAAAAACAAATAAACTATATTTTCAACAAAAAATTGTAACTTCAGATTGCATACTGATATGACTTTCTCAAATTCATTTGACAGTCAGGGGCTCAAAAAGTATTTCTAAGAAATGAAATTACAATAGACAAGTACCTTACAATGTGATCTCATGTATTTCCATTTTTTATTTTCCGTTGCATAACATGTAAATGCTACATAATAAACATACTTTGTAATGCTAATGACACAGGAATGTAGTGTATATACAGGTAAAATATATCGTAAAATAGGTTAAGCAGATTATATAGCTGATATTTAAATTTATATATTACTAAAAATATTCATAAATCCAAAACAAGGAAATAAGCTTCTAAAAATATTTGGCACATATGATTCGTTTTTCATTCAAATTATATTTTCTTATTTAAGTATAGGAGCTTATTTTGTGATTACGCATATATTAGTATTTAATACAACATTATATATTTCCATGTAAACCATGAACTATAGAAAATGACGAGAGTTGCTATGCTATTTTTAGATATAAAGCAGCGGGAATCATACTAAATGTTAATATCTATAAAATGACATATGAATGAATATTTCAATAAGAATCTAGATATAGGTACTATATACATATTCATCAGTTAATCAGATATTTTAATAATATTTTTTTGGAGGAAGACATAATGGAGTATAAATTTACAGGCTGTCAGGGTTTCAGTATTGCATTGAAAGCATAATAAAAAATGTATAAAAAGCTGTTGAGCTCAAACTGATAAAAAAGCAACAGTTTATTTTCATTGTAGATAATGTCCAGAAGTTTCAAATTTGATCGTGTAAAGGTGAAATTCACAAGATGGCAGCAACGACAGAGAAATGACAATCTGTGTACTGACATTTCATGAAAGTTATTCATTAACCATTGTGACATATTTTGATGAGGTATCATTTTATAACAAAAACAGTTGGTGTAATTATTTAATGCAAAGTATGGTTGCAAACTATATGAATGCAAACTATATTTTTAACCTTCGGTTACAAAAATATAGAATGGAGAAGAACCAGTACTGGTTGATTTAGTATGAATTAGTGTCTTATATGTAAAAACAACTTTATTCAAAGCCCTGAAATATAATATTTTATATCCAATCACCAGCTTAAATACTCCACTAACTGCATGTAAAAATGCGGCATTATAAAAGAGATGCAGATTTACTAATAAAAGAACATACAAAGTAAGCAACGTATACAGTTTATTTTGATAAGGAAATCAATCTAAGTGTGCTCAATGTGCCCACTTTTGGCAACAATGTATCATGTTCGCATGTGTTCCGATGGCGGACACACTAAGCAAACTTAAATTGAATTTCTTATTAAAATAAACTTCACCTTGCATACATATGTTAGTTTTATTAGTAAATGTGTCTCTGTCTTACAATGCCACACTTCTGCATGCAATTAATTACTTATTAAAGCTGGGGATTGGATATACAATATTTTTATTTCTGGCCTTTTAATAAAGTTTTTTTTTTTTTTTTACACGTAAGAAATCATTTCATACCAAATCGAAGGTGATCTATAGCTTTGTAATTAACCTGTTCTCGTATCTACAACCGAACGATAACGTCGCAGTTTGCAGCTATGGGGCGCTGCACGGTCTCATTGCGTAGCGCATTGCTACTTTACTATACTTAAACATCACGTTCGTGACCATATCTTATCACCGTTTTGAAACTAATGCGTGTGGACTTTAGTGGGCACCCTGTATAAATAACGAAGGCATGCGAGTCTATACATTTCTGCGAGTCGGTGTCTTTTTGTATTCATGTAATTCGTGGATGCATAAAAAATAATTTCAATATGATCTCAGAAAGCGATGCAATAGATACTGTGTTCTTTTTAAGATCGCATAAAAAATGAATTTTATAAGGAATATATAAAATCCTGTCTTTTTTAACCTATTAAAGCTGATATTTTAAAATAAACTTGTATTAAAAAAAAATCCCAAATTAAGCTTAACTTAGCTCAGTTAATTTTGCGTGTAACAAAATCTCTGGACAAATTTATATTTAACTATTGATATAAAACTTTTATTGCTATCGAATCATTATTATGTTACTAAAAATTGTTTCATGCTTATTGGCAGAATAGGAAAATTAAATAAAAGTATAGGAATTCAGATTAATCCAACCGTATCTAAAGTAGATTTTTGTTTTCTTATCCTCTTTTCTGGTATTGTACACATTTTTTCAAATGAACGAAGTAAAACCATCAATATTTTACGGCACTGAATTTTTCCAAACACGTGGAATGATATTGTCTGCGAATCTAAAGAATGTTTCAGTATAACTTTCTGTATGCTATAAACATTTATTTCGTTCAGTTATTACAAAACGAAGTAGTTTAATATGAAGAAAACATTTTATTTGAGAATTTAGGAGTATTTACGAGATCATGGAGCCCCAAATCAAATATGATATGAAATTTCATAATTTATCTAAAATATTTTCGTATTTTATTGTTTTTAAAACCCACAGGAAAACGAATAAATCTTTATTCGTTTGAATTGGCTGTAAATTTATTAAAGATTTATGTGCGTTATGTCCAGGAAGGAAAAATATATTCATCTAACATTGAACTCTTATTTTATAGAAATGAAAAAAAAAAAAAATTAGAATTCTCCTTACACGAGAGAATTGCTAAATTGAAAATATTTCCTACAAAAAATTAACCAGTGTTGGTATTTTTTAAATGTAATAAAATCTGTTGATTTTATATATAAAAAAAAGGACATTAGTAAAAACTATTTATTTAACGGGAAAAAATGTGTATTTTGCACGAACTTTTTGTTATTTTAAAGTCTGAAACAGTATTTCAATGTTTAAACAGATGTTTTTAAAATATTTTTGTTACCAGTTTTTTTTTTTTTTTTTTTTTCTACTGGGTTTTAAAACCAGTAAACAAGTTACCAGTTTTAAAATAAAAAAAAAGATTTTTTCTAAATATTTTCGTAAACAGTTTTTTTTTTTAACTGGCGATGTAGCAGTTTGCAGGTTGATGGCTAATGACAACACATTAACCTGTACACACTTACGATTTTTTTAGGATTGCAAGTCCTAATCCAGCCTTTAGAATTAGTCACATTATTTTTTTCAATTCTAAAGCTGTTTAAAGGATTATTTTTAATTTAGTAGAAAAAATGCTAATAATTATTTTGAATATTACAAATGGAGAAAATATGGCATTCTATTAAGATAAACGTATTAACCAAAAAAAGAATAAAACATACGTTATGACTCGCTATTGCTGCTGTTCAGAGCAGAAAAGAAATAGCACAAATAAGTCATGATTAAAAGAAAAAACAAAATAGAGAACGAATCACATTGTTACATATAATGAAGAAGAAAGATTATTTTCATCCAATTAATTTTTTCTCATGACAATTTTTCGCAAAATCTGGTTTCTACAATCAATTTATTATTATGCGCTAAGTATTTCGTTGAAGCAAAATTTCTGTTATTAAATTACTAATATTTGATAAATGATCATTCGTTGTAATATATTTCGTTATAATTAACCTAATAACATGAAATAATGAGCTTGTTTATAAGTTATTTATGACATAATAGCGGAGTGCATGTAGTTATTAGTTTTTATGGGCTCACGTATATTAAGAAACGTACTAAACATCTATAACATAAGTAACATAAAAAATTCAGACCCCGAACAAATGTTTTCAAATAAAAAAGAAACTTTCTATTAAAAAAAGCACTTCTCCAACTTGCCTGATAAACGAACTTAAATAATATAAAAATGCTTAGTTTATAAGTGAGATATACAGGGTGATTATAAAAAAGCTATCCCGATATATGAGCCCCTAACTATCATACCGTTCACAGAATCTGGTTGAAACTTTGGTTTAAAGTATTTTGAGGTATGCGCTCAAGAATCATGTGAAAAACAACAGTTAAATTCTAACAGTTACGGTTACAGTGACAAAATTTCGAAAATTTCAAATGGCAACACCTACTTTTTTTATTGGAATGTGATCTTCACAGTGAAAAACCATAAAAAGCGTTGGAACGGTACCTGTAGCACGAAAATCGCCGGCGCTAGACACACTAAGAAGAAAAGTGAAAACAACCAATAAAGGACAGAGAAGCAACAGAAAGTAAAACATTTTATTGTTCAGTGCTATCCACCATCTGCCGCATGCAAAGTGTCGGCGTGTGTGAAATGGAAAATGTATGAAACACAATAAAATGTTTTGTTTTCTGTTGCTTCTCTGTCCTTATTGGTTGTTTTCACTATTCTTCTTAGTCTGTCTAGCGCCGGCGATTTTCGTACTACAGGTACCGTTCCAACGCTTTTTATGGTTTTTCACTATGAAGATCACATTCCAATAAAAAAAAAGTAGGTGTTGCCATTTGAAATTTTCGAAATTTTGTCACTGTAACCGTAACTGTTAGAATTTAACTTTTGTCTTTCATGTGATTCTTGAGCGCATACCTCAAAATACTTTAAATCAAAGTTTCATTCAGTTTCTGTGAAAGGTATGATAGTTAGGGGCTCATATATTGGGATAGTTTTTTTATAATCACCCTGTATATAATATACACGATTCGTTAGATTGACATAATAAATTGACATATATATAACAGGTAAAAAAATATTTTTTTTATGATTATTTTTAGATGGAGAGTCGGAGATTTAATTTATAATGGAAATAAGACCGAAGATAAAGGAACAAAAATAGTAGTCGCTTGAAAAAATAAATAAAATGGAATGAAATAGTTAACATATCAAAACCTAACCCTCTCATGCACGAATTATTTTTAAACGGATGAAACACGCTGTTTGCACTTAAAATGGATTATTAATGGCAAAGAATGTTGATTTTTGAAAAATCTAAAATTTCATAATTTATTTCATATTTATTTAAAATTTTGTAATTACAAAATTGCAAAACAAACTCCATATGAGGTTTTTAACCACTAAAAAAATTCATTGATTTTTTATATATATATAGAAATAGTTTTATAATATATTTTTACCATATAAATTAATTATATACCTCTTTTTTACACTATAAATAGTTTTTTTACGATAATTTAAACATTAGCATTAATACATTCAAATTAATACAAGAAGAAAAAAAAATGCGTCATGCCATGTTTAGATTCAAGAGCAGAAATTTTGTGAGAAAATCCTCTCTGGAGTAGAACAGAAACAAAGGCGAATTTTCCAACTCTATATTCGAAAAGAAAGTAGTTCTGGCATCTATTGCTCTATTCTACGGGCATCAATGAACTATATATGAGGTTAATATGCAATATAGGAATAAAAATTAAGTATGCATAGTTCTCAGACGGTTATTTTTTAGTAAAATCTCATATGAAGTTACCATGCACAAGAGGGTTAAATAACATTTTCACGATTTAAAAAAAGCATAGTTTTCGTAAGAGAGTTTTCATAATGACTCACACGTTAAAGTCCACCAGAATAATAATGACAACAACAATAATAATAATAAAGGACGGCAGATTTTTTTTTTTTAATCGGAAGCTTTAAAATCTAAATATTTCTAATTACCTTGTAAATGATATTCAATATCTTTGTAAAATCAGTTTCTTAGACGCAGTGCGCGTAAAACATTGCTTTGCTGATATAATATATAATTCGATGAAATAGAGAAAGTTTCCTGCCGAATTCTATATAAATTATTTATTTTTAACATGAAATTTCATCACTATTTATTACACACCAATAATGGGAAAAGTCAAAAACAGGTGAACATTGTGCGGCAATTTCGGCCAAAATATTAAAATATTTATATTTTTGGAAACTTTCATAAATTTTTATTTATCATAAAAATTTCTGCTTCGAAAATGTATTTTGAATATTAAATTAAACTACAGAAGAAGCGAAAGAATATGTTTAGTAAAATTACAAGGAAAGATTATACTAAAAATAAAGATGTAACAGCTTGAATTTTTACACATTAAACTTTTATGGTATCTTCTCTTCAAGATGATATATCTTGTTGCTGTTGATCACTGTTGCGACCAAAAAAAAAAGTTACGATCTTCCCTAATAGCACAACCAGTCACTAAGATGTCACAATTGTGTCACAGTCACAACGCTGACCAGAATGCGGTACCTTTAATTCGTCATATTATGACACTCATGCGACCATCAGGGTCGGGACTCCACAATGTGACCAATTTCTAAGTCCCATGCACTTTGTCACAAAATTGGACATATCGACTTCACAGTGACGTTTGAATGATTCATTTTCTACGTCACGTGATGGCAATATGGAAAGTAACAGTTGCGTTTGAGTTACGGTGCTTTCCCCTTTTGGTGATTTCGAGTTACGGTTCTTTTAGGGTTTTGACCAAGCTGATTCGCGCAAGGGTAGAGTTTTTCTTTTTAATATTGTTTACTGATTTAATAATTAATTTTTTGAAATATATTAATTCAGATACTACCCTTTAATAAAATACTTAGTGTTTACGTTTTCATAGGGAAGCAGAGCAATAAAATGTACCTTTCGAGAGAAAAAGAAGTTCATGTTTATTTATGCCAACAGGAGTACTTAGCATCTTAACACAAACTCCAAGATAATACAAATACCGGGATAGTAAAACTGAGGTTCTACTGAATTTAAATACGAAATACATTCAACCACAAATGGACTAAAAATTTTTGCTTCACTTCCACATAAAGAATTCCGATAATATAAAAAGAAATACATTAGTGACTTTCGAAAAATAAAAAAATTTCCATACTATAGGCTTTCTGGACAATTACCTAAAAAAATGCATAAAGTAATATGACTATTCTCCCAAAATTAGAAATAACATTACTAATCAGATATTGTACAGTTAAAATGTAATTAAATCATTATCAAATATTTTACGAATCAAAAATGTACATTATTCCACAACATCATTAAAAGCCGAGATAAAATAAACACGTATGTAGTAAGCACTGTTTAATATCCTAATGCATATTGCAATATTAATTCCACACAAACAATATAGTAATATAAAAAAGGGGAAATTTGAAAGATTAAATATTTCCTCATTAAAGTAGCTTCACTTTAACATACGCTTATATGGCAAAAGAAAAATTTTAATGGGATTTCAAAATTGTAATTAAATATATTAAGGTTAACAAAAAAATAATTATCTTAGAGTAGCTTTTCCATAAAGTAAACAAAAGGGAAAATAACATAATTAATTAAAGCTCAAATGGAAATGCTTCTTTTTCAAACTTCATTTTTAGCGTTATAATGACTTTCAAAGCGAACGCCAAAAGAATCAGTTTTAATAACATATTGAATGTTAAAAACATGAAATTTGATCGAAAATGACATCCCAGAATTTAATGCCACTTTAAATTGAAAAGAAAGCTCATCTGGATTTCCTTTTCGAGTGCTATGAAATTTTGTAAACAACATATTTTTAAAAAAAGGGGGACTAGTTCAAAAATACAAGAATAAATGATAACTCGGTAACTAAATATCTTATTAAGAAATGTGAATACAAATATGTTTTTGCATATTATATTTTTTGAAACGATTTTGAATCACTGTAACTAAAAAAAAAAAAAAAAAAAAAAAAAAGATAAATGCACAGATCTACGCTAACGATGATTTAGCGATTGTTATTTAAGTCTTTTTAAGAAAAAATACTACCGCAAAAAACAATGAAATGATCCAATAATCTAAAACAAAAAGATTGAAAATAAGATCTATCAAAAGAGGATTACGTATACGCAAACTTATAAAGGGATCATTAACTTTAAAGTTAATATTTAAACATTCGCTTATTAATTTAAAAGATTTACCCAAAGAATTTGAACTAAAGTCATAAGGGCATAAACATTTCAATAAGGAGTTCAAGAGAGTAATTCATTGTCATAAATATCATTATGCTGTTCCTGAACTATATTCTTCCAACAAAAATAAACGCGGGAAGGTCAGGTCGATAAAAGTGTATTTCAAGAAATTTCAATTGCAAATGAGATACAGACTCATCTTCTGCGATGTTTCGAGTCGATCAGGTTAAGTAACAGAGTAAAAGGATATACAAGCGATACCCCACTACCCCCGACATTTTGAACCGGGCAATGAATCAAACTTCCAAAACTAATTTTAAAATGTATAGATGTTAAAATCTGATATGTAATTTTAATCTTGAAAATAAATTCAGAGGGTGAAAAGAATTTCTTGGAGGATGGAAAGCTAGAAATTCTTATTGTCAGTTTACAACTGCTAATAAAGTGCTTATTCATTTATTTATTGCGCAGGAGAGTGCACAGAAGAGGGAAAAAGGGTACTGTTGTACCAGGCTGTAAGCGGAAGGGTTATGTAATAACTATCTAAGCAGTAAGAGGCCGATTTCATGTAAATGCACGAATATACAGTGCATGTAGGGGGTTTATCAACTGAATCTGTACCAGGCTTCAAAATTTCTGTGCATGCCTTTGTTATTGAGAATGTGAGCAATGTCACTGTTTCTAATTGACGAGAGGATAAAAGTACTGTGATACTACTTAGATCTATAAATGAAGGGAAATAAATGAGGGGAAGTGTCAAGTCAATAAAAGTATATTTTAAGCAAATGCAAATGAGATACAGACTCATCTTAAGCGATGTTTCGAGTCGATCAGGTTAAGTAACAGAGTAAAAGGATATACAAGCGATACCCCCACTATTTCCACATTTTAAATCGGGCAATTAATTGAAACATACAAAGCTAATTTTAAAATGCATCGATGGTGAAGGTTTGATATGGAATTTTAATCTTGAAAAATAAATACAGAGTTTAGATAAAAGAAAAAAAAAACGGAGGGCAGAAAACTTTCCACAGGGCAGAAAACTAGAAATTCTTATTGTCAGTTTAATTATTTGCAATTGGTAACACTAGTGTCACAGAGAGAAAGAGAAGGGGGGGGGGCGGCTAGTGAGGAGAATTCCCAGGCTCCCCACTACTGCAAGTTTTATACAAATTTTTGGAAAAAATATTCTATCGAAACAAAATGTTTATACTTCAATTTAAAATTTTCAAAGTTCAATTTTTATGTAGAAATAGGAATGGAAAAAAACCCCTTAAAATTACAAAATTTATAAGTTTATTCTAATTTAAAACTGTCTTTTTCAAGATTCATGGTTAATTTAGGCCTGTCGAGGAAACATTCTACGTAAAAATAATGTAACGCGCCATGTGCAGTACCTCTCTGTCCAAGTTGTGGAACATTACACCCAATTTGCTTCTATAGCTCATAAAAAAGCAGTTACATATGCATGTTTTCCTAAATAGTATTTCACACAGAAATCACAAATAGTATATAATTATTTATTAAACGGTTATTTGATTTAAGAATGAAATTAATTAAAAGTAATAACTGAAATATTTAATGAAAAAATTGTTAAACATATGAATTAAATAAGAATAAATTTAATTAAAAAATAGGTATATAATAATCATTAATATTTTGTAAAATTTCTTTTTATGTGAATACATAATGGCGGGCCCTCCGGGGTCTTAGTTGGTTCCCAACGCTTCTGGCTAACACAATACTTATTTATTTATTGTAAATATGAGAACTGTTACAGTCCCTAATTAGCGTAAGGGATAAACTACTGTTTTATTACGTAAATCTATTATAAAAAGGCGTATTCTCTTTTAATATTTATTTCAAAGGATTGAAATTTGCTTGCAAGTTCGGTTTTACCTTTAACGGGACAACTATTATTATAAATCTGGATGAAGGAAACTTTCAAGTGATCGCGAAATGA
This sequence comes from Maratus michaelseni, assembly GCA_963931845.1. Lineage (NCBI taxonomy): Eukaryota > Metazoa > Arthropoda > Arachnida > Araneae > Salticidae > Maratus > Maratus michaelseni. The sequence continues at coordinate 195,401,789 of OZ007586.1, read as the reverse complement.
GAGTTGTTTATTAACTAATTCTCTGTAGAGAAAAAGAAGTTCCCTTGCATAGATTATATTTGAGTTATAATAAAACACCCGGTTTAAAAGATAATTCACATCTCTTTCTGTCCGCCTATTAGCATCTATTTCAAAGGATAGAAAATTTACGCATAGGTTCAGTTTCATATTTGCCGAAGTAACTTATTTCTGCTACTATACATCTGATGAAGTCAGCCTCTAATTAATATATCTCGACACTATAGTTGTGTATTTCTAAATTATCTGAAGAGAAAAGTAGTTCCCCGTCTATACATTGTATCAGAATCATAAATAAACGCCAGCAGTAAAGCATAAGTTTCCAGAGAAGCTGCTTCTATTTTTGTCCTTCGCGCGTGTTTCATTAATCATATAATGTTATAACTATCTGCAGCTATCCCGTATTTTTCCGTTTCCCGAAGATAACTTTAATTGGCTGTAGACAAAAATATTTTTAAAAGAAATATGTTTTAGGAAATTTCTAAAATGAAGTTATAAAAAGAGATATTTTTAACACCAAAACTGAAAAAAAAAAAAACAAGGGCTTTATGAGTACTTTTTTATGAAAATGCAGGAAACCCTTAGGTGCTCAAATGATATCGCTAGATTAGTTTTACGCTAAATAATGAAAAAAAAAATACAGAAAGCACTTCTTGTTACACAAAAACAGAAACACAAACATAAGTCATGTTGAAAATAGTACTGAAAGTATTATAACCTGAAGTTTAAATATAACGAATCTAATTCTAGATTTGATGTATTTTGTAAGTACTTTTTAAAGAATGAAAATTACTTTTAGGACCATCATTTGCTATAGGTTTACTATCTAAAAAATTTGGAGTGACGCCAGTTGACTTTCCGAACAATTTATAAAATACCTTGCACTCAGATAAATTTCTGAGACAATAGAATCAGCTGGATTCGAACCCGATCTTCTGTTTTACTTGTGGATACGTTACCTCTGAGCCTTGATTATATCTTGGCAATACTCATCACGTATCCTCTGTCTTATTTCTTTGGCGATTTTCTCTATAGAAACGATCTCAAAATGATTTGAAAACAGTTTAGATACCAATCCCGTCGGACGAATTATACGAAAGTCTATATAGTTCTTTCGGCTATAACATACTTGTCCAATTTGAGCTCAATCGGAAACATCGCTAGGACACTATCGTATGTACTCACATACATACGTATATACATCGTAAAAAACACCCAAAAACTAGGGATCTGAGAACAAAAGGAAACCCAACATAACACACATATATACGCAGATACATATACAGAATCGTTGTAAAAATGGCAAAAGTGGATTCAACGTAAAAATGTAACAAAATTTCGCAGTCTTTTTATATATATTTTTTTTATCATGATTACAATAAGTTCCGTTTACTATATGTCAAGAAATTAAATTTGTACTTTTCTTGTGACACTTTATTAAGATGTTTTAAAAAATACTTTTGATACGTAAATTGTCGAATATACAAAGGCAAAACAGCTGAAATTAAATTCAAAAACTACCGTGCATTAAATAAACACATAAATTTTGCTAAAATCCCCAATTAAAATTAGTATAAAAGGTAAATTAAAATGTATTAAGAATATTAAACAATTCTTGCCTTTGAAGAAAGTTATTCGTGAGTTACAAACAAATCAATTAAATTTAGCTATAAGCTGAATAAAGTAAATTTGTTTGATTGTGAAAGAAATTAAGCAAACGGTAAAATTTTAATGAAAGAGGGTCGACCCTTCATCTTAAGTAAATTTATATAAAAAAATTCAAGTATTCTTAACGTGAAATTCTTTAATAAGTTACTAAAGACATCTGACGAAACTGCTATTCAAAACAATTTTAAGTAATACGAAACAAGCTTTATGCTCTACGGAAGAAAACTTTTGATAACAAAGGATTATTCCAAAGGGTCTGTTTTGAAATTTTTGATATTATAGGAAGTGTCTTTATTTAGTATGACTTAAACTTCAAAAACATTTGATTTCACAGAACAAGAGAAATTAGGGTATATAATGATGCTGGTGCAGTGAAGGAAACAAAACTGTTCAATTTGCGCCAACATGATAAAAGAAAAGATTCCATTAATGGCAGCGCGAACATAAACTTATTCGGAATAAATTCTAAATAAAGACCCTTTTTATTTAGAATTTACTTTGAAAGTTTCATGCCAGTCCAGCTATAAATAAAGTTTTTTTTCGATCTCCTCAAACGAAAATAAGGAGGAAACAGTAATAAGTTTTTGGTTGGAAATATTTCCCCGAAACTTATAGAAATAAGATGAATATTAGTAGATTACGATTTGAAAAGCATTAGTGGGTGAAAAAATTGTAAATATATTTTTCTTGCTGAATACATATATTCGAAGGAAACATATTGTAAAGAATCCACGATGTTGTGTGTTTTTGAAATGGGGTAGCGTGGAGCCGTTTCACAATTGATCACCTTCATTAAATATTTCAGAACAAATTTTATTTAAAAAGCGTTCTTGAAATTTCTAGAGGTAAAAATTATTTACAACAATTTTTTTTTAGCTGAGTTCGCTCGACTTGTAATTTATAGCAAATCACCAAATAGTCCAGTCTTTTACAGTAGTTTTAGAATCTTAAAGTCTTAACTAGTGCTACTTTTCACTCTCCCCGAAAGGTCAAATCCAAGGCTGTTGCCTTGACTTCAGAGAGATCGCACTCTCTCATTCAAAAATCTGTCAGCAAACCTGTCCTTCCCTACTAAGAAGGGAAACCGTCCTGAGATGAGTGTTTTCCACCAACACTCGTTCTCCTGCCGAAACTCTAACTACCTTCCTCTCGATCCTCTTCTCCGGTCCGTTTGCTCGAACAAAAGATTCTCCGATCACCAATCAAAAAAGTTTTAGTTTACGTCATTGGATAAAGCCTTTTTAGGGAGGTCTTACTGAACTTTTAAATGTTCACGCAGGAAATTCCCACGATCTGAGACCCCACATATAGACGGTCAGATCAGAGAAATATTTGCTGTCTAGCAATTTCAGTTTCACAAGATTGATCGAAGCTCATCTTTTCCTATTGTAGTAAACGGCATTCTTGTCACCCCCACAGCTAAGCGTGAGAAAAGTTTTCCAACTCTTGGGAACTTCTATCTTTGATTACTCTGCCTAATTAGCAGACTGTGAGAGATTTACTGAAATTGTTACAACACCCCCACCATCAAAACATTTTCCGGGTTAAAACGCGGAAAATCTGCAAAAAAAGGATTAGCTCAACATATTTGAGTGGCTCAAATAACATTTCAATTTAACCTCACTATATACATCAGTGACCTGATTTCTTATATACTGCTTACCATTGCTTGAACATCTAGCTTTAGAGACTTTTTTTTTTTTTTGAAAGAGACTTTTTTTTTTTTTTTTCACTACACATGCCAAAATAACAAATAAAACTAAAAATAATCAAATATGTACAACAGATTGGATTTTACTCAAAAACTTACTACTGAATTGCTCTACTTAAGTAGTCAACGTGGGGTATATCTTTACCCGGTTTGTGTCGGATGGCATATTGAAAGGGTTGCAGGGCTAGCGCCCATCGAAGTAATCTGGGATTGTTACCTGCATTATTTTTCAGAAACACCAAAGGGTTGTGGTCTGTTTCTATACGAAATTCTTGACCGTCAATGTAATGTCTTAGTTTCTTGATCGCAAAAATTATTGCCGCGCATTCCCTTTCCGTTGCGCTAAAACTTTTTTCTGGGTCAGTAAACTTCCGGCTGAGGTATATTATGGGATGTTCTTCTGAGCCCTGCCTCTGTGCCAACACTACTCCGATCCCTTTTTCAGACGCATCTGTTTGCACAACGAATTCCAAATCATAATTTGGGGCGTATAGAATCGGTTCCCTGGTGAGTTTATCTTTTAGTAGATCGAACGCCTTACTCATTTCGTCACTCCATGCTATTTTTTCTTTTTTGTGTTTTCCTTTCAGCGCTCGCGTGAGAGGTTCAACTATAGTGGCGTAATTTTCTATGTAACGCGAGTAATACCCTGCCATACCTAGGCATCTCCTAATTTCTGTTTTGGTTTTTGGCGCTGGCAATTCCGTGATGGCGTGGATTTTAGCTTCGGCGGGTTTTCGTTGTCCTTCCCCCACTATGTGGCCTAGATATTTAACCGTCTTCTGTGCGAATTTGCACTTCGCTATTTTAACTTTTAATTTAGCGTCCCTTATTCTGACTAATACCTTTTCAAGATGTTTGATATGTTCCTCCCAATCGTCTGAAAATATGGCCATATCGTCTAGGTAGGGTAAACAAAATTCTTCTAGACCATATAACAATTTTGCCATGAATTTAGAGAACCTATACGACGCGTTGAGGAGCCCAAAAGGCATTGACAGAGGTAAAAAACTTCCAAAGTTAGTCACAAATGCGGCCAATTTCTGCGCCCTGGGTGTCATGGGTATCTGCCAATATCCTTTTGTCAAATCAAGCACCGTAATATACTTCGCAGCTGCCACTTTTTCAACCCTTTCCTCTATATTCGGGAGTGGGAAAAACTCTGCCTTCGTAATTGCGTTCAGTTTTCTATAATCAATGCAGGGGCGCGGATCTTTTCCCGGGGCTTCCACCAATATCATCGGAGAATTAAAATTAGACTCCCCTTCCTTAATTATGTTGAGTTCTAACATGCGCTTAATCTCCTTTTTTAAAATTTCATTTTGTCTGGGCGATGTACGGTATGGCCTTATTCTCACCGGTTTTTCTTCTATAAGTTCTATATCGTGTTCCGTGAGATCCGTTAATCCTGGGTCGTTCGAGAACACTTCGCTGTATTCGTCCAATAAATTTTCCAACATATGCAATTGTTCGTTACTGCACCGATCCCTTAACCCACTATCCTCCACTACTTCGCTAAACTTGTAACTGCTGGAGTCTGCTAAGGGGTACACAATCTCTAAGTCTTGGGATGCATCTGGCTCGTGAAATTCGCGGGTTAAAATATTTATTTTTCCCACCCTTTTTACATACGGTTTTAAGAGATTTACATGATAGATCTGTGATTTTTCCCGTCTGCCCGGAACACTCACTATATAATTTGTCGCGGAAATTTTGGATTCGATCTTTCCGGGACCTATCCACCCTACCGACATTTTATTCTTTTTGTTCGTTGCTAAGACTAACACTTCTTCCCCTGGCTCAAAGTGCCTTTCGACGGCATTTTTATCGTACCAGATTTTTCTTTTGTCTCTAGCGACCGTCATATTCTGGACTGCTAATTCCTGACAGCGCTTTAACCTATTCATAAGATTAAAAACATATTCAGTGACCAACTCTGGCTCTTGACTTTCCCCTGTCCATTGTTCGAACAATAAGGTTTCCGGGGTCCGTAGATTTCTCCCATGTACTAACTCGGCCGGGCTGAAACCGGTCGACTCATGCGTTACCGTCCTCAAGGCTAACAGTGCATGCGGTAGATTTTTCTCCCAGTCACTACCGTTTTCCACACTCAATACCTTTAATAAACGTTTGACAGAGCGGTGCCATCGTTCTATCAAATTGGACGAAGGTCTGCATACACTCGAATGATTTAGTTGCACTCCAAATTTCTCCAGAAAAATGGTGGTTAAACTTGAAGTAAAAGATTTTCCAAGGTCTGTCTGTACTTCAAAGGGGTAGCCTAAACGACTAAAAATTAAGGTTAGGGCCTCGACTACCGTTTCAGAAAGCATGTTTGGTATGGGTATAGCCTCAGGGTATCGCGAATAACAACAAATTGCAGTTAATAAATACCTATTTCCCTTGTTAGACACTGGTAAGGGGCCTACAAGATCCACCGAAAGTTTTGAAAATACCTCTGAAATTATAGGTACTAGCTTCAGCGGGGCCCTTTTCTGCTCCCCCGCCTTTCCCACTTTTTGACATGAGTCACAAGATTTTACGAAATTTTCCGTTTCTTTTATTATGTTCGGCCAAAAGAAATATCTTAAAATTTTGTCTTTTGTTTTCAATTCGCCCATGTGAGCCGCGATTCCCTCATGACATGCATTCAGAAGGCCTATCCTATATTTTGCCGGAACCACTAGTTGAATTCGTTCAAAACCCCGATGGTCTTTAGTTTTTCGTATTATCAACGAGTCTTTTATTTCATAATGCGATTTTTTTTCCATTGCCTTTTTCCTGATAATGTCTAAGGAAGGGTCATTGCTTTGTTCCATTCCAAACTCCCCCCTACCTACTTTAGCCAGATCTAAGCATTGATCATTTAGAACTTCGGGGATTAAATCTTTTTCCCAGGTCTCAACTGTCACCTCATCATCCGCCTCTTTTTCGTTTTCCCCGGCTAGGGGAGAAAGAGTAACTTCCTTGTTCGGTTCGTTTTCTTTTTCTTTCGGATTCGTTTTAGTCTGACTACGCGTTATTACCGCATGTAGGGTTTTAATTGTTCCGTTTTTAATCTCGTCTATCAACTTCTGCGTTTCGTTACCCAAAATATAATTAAGACATATCTGCTTCGCTGTCGGCCACAATTGCTTTAGTCCTCACATTTCCAACGTCTTTAATTTCGAGAATTACATCGGCCGTAGGCAGACAATGCAAATCATTTATCAATGGTTGTCTTACCCAAACGGTTCCCCCGTCTAATTGATCCGAATTAATGAATTTCCTAGACACCACGTCCGAACAGGAACCCGTGTCTCTCAACACGGTAATTTCTTTTCCATTAATTAGCGCATGACTTAAATAGGGTCTAAAACCTTCTTCCAATTCAGGGCTGTTTCGGATGTGACTAATTTTAGAGATGGGTCTTTCGTTTTTTTTGTACTCTGGGCAATTTGCTTTCAAATGCTGGGAGGATCCACACACGAAACATTTGTTCCACCTCTTTTGTTCAAATATGCGCTCTTTGTCTTTGTTAATATCTTTGTCTCGCCAATTTGTTTTGGTTTCGGAAATTCTCTCACTTCGCGTTTTTTCTTCGAACCTTGGTTTTTCGGTTCTTTTATCTGGAGGGGGCCTTACATTCCAAAGTTTTTTCGAAGGGCCTTTAATCGCTTCATATTCGTCGAGACAATTTGCCAAAACTAACGGGTCTTTGTAGTTTGCCCACGAATCAATGAAATGCTCTTTCAATTCGCTAGAAGTACGGCGCTTGATCTGGTCCGTTATCAATAAATTTTTCAGACTATTGAAATCTGTAACATCTAACCCATTTAACCAACCCTCTAAATAACTATTGAGTTCAAAAATAATATCCTTCCACGGAGCACCTGGATTGCGTGGATGTTTCATTAATTTTTGACGATATGCTTCGGGACTCATACGGAATCGTTCAAGCAAAAACTTTTTGACGTATTCAAAGTTATCCGTCTGATCTTGCGGTTCCCTTAAAATTAACTCTGCAATTTCTACCGGCACTAAAGCTAATAAATGCGTCACTAAGTCACCTGTCTCTATTTCCGCTTTGGTCGCCTGTCGTTCGAACAAATTTAAAAACAAAGTTATATCCGAGCGTTCTGGATCAAATCGATGCATGATTGTTCGAAGCGGCAATTTAGGTGGGCGTTCCGACCCGGTACTGTTAGTTGAACTACGTCTATTTGCATCTTGCGTCAATCTAAGTTGTTCTAACGTAAATTCGCGTTCTTTTTGTTTTTCCTCTCTTTCTCTTTCTTCTTTCTCCCTCTCATATTCCCTTTGTTTTTCCTCATATTCCCTTTGTATTTCAGCCTTTTCCCTTTCTTTATTCTCTTCTCGATCTTTTATGATATACGCAGCTTGCGTGAATGCAAAATCTTTATCGTAATCATCGGCAGCTTCGATTTTTTGGATAATTACCGGTATCCTGTCATTTTTCCCTATTTCCACTCCCAATTCTTCCGCTAAATTCTGCAAATCAATTTTCCTGCACTGTTTCAGATCAGTTACTTCTTGCATTTTAAAATTTTATGTAAATACAATATAAAGATGAAAATGATAGTTTCGCTCGCTAACTTATGCAACAGGGATTCTAACACTTTATGGAAAATTTTCTGCTACTACCCACATAATACTAACAATTTTAAATACAATTCAATTTGAGGAATAATAAAAATAGTATACATATAAAAATAAATTTTCAATATTGTAAAATTTTCAATACACTGACACGTTTTGGTGTAGGTCATCCAAATTTAAAACAAATTTAGAAATTTGAAATTCTGTGCTCATAATTCAACCAATACTTGATATTTCTGACCCCGCAGGTAACAAAATGACCACTTTTTGCAACTGCTAAAAAATTTTCCTAACATCACATATTCAAAATATTTGATTATCAACAACATCTATTGTTTCACTAATAATATAAAAAAGTACACCTTTGAAATCTTTCAATCATGAATAGACAATCGACTTATTTGAAAAATTAAAATTTTTATCTCTTTTTTTTTTCGGGAAAAAAAAAATTATATATATACACATTTAGCCTGACAATCCTTATATTATTTTACTGCCAAAAGAAAGTTCACACTATCAAATTTTATGCTGATAACAAATATACATAAAATTTTTCCAAATATGTTAAAAGTTATTAGATTTAAAAATTTATCATAATTTATCATATATCAATATTCACATAAAAAATTTCTCAGAAATGAATTTTCCTCACTAAAGAATATATAAACAAAATGAGAGCCACTCAAAAATGAATTGAGCTTACCTTTTCTACAGTCTTTGTCTGCATTATCTGTCGCCGGTTTCGGGTCTGGCCTAGACGTCGTCGATTTCACAGGTTATCTCGGTTTGTCGACTCCTGATGTTTCCTAGAAAGGGCTTGCTTCCAGGACGGAACTGCGGTCTGTCGTGCCAATGCAAGGGCTTGCTTCGGGCTTGTTCTCTGTAAACACGGGCTTGCTTCCAGGACGGAACTGCGGTCTGTCGTGCCAATGCAAGGGCTTGCTTCGGGCTTGTTCTCTGTAAACACGGGCTTGCTTCCAGGACGGAACTGCTGTCTGTCGTGACACTGCAAGGCTTGCTTCGGTCTCTGCTTTCCTCTCCTGAACTGGCGTCAGATCTTGCGCGCTTAGATGCGGGCGGGCGTCACTGCTACTGTCTGGACTCTCTTCACTAATGCTAATAAATTTTTGTCGAAATATCCGACTCGCTTGCCACCAGCTGTAAAGAATCCACGATGTTGTGTGTTTTTGAAATGGGGTAGCGTGGAGCCGTTTCACAATTGATCACCTTCATTAAATATTTCAGAACAAATTTTATTTAAAAAGCGTTCTTGAAATTTCTAGAGGTAAAAATTATTTACAACAATTTTTTTTTAGCTGAGTTCGCTCGACTTGTAATTTATAGCAAATCACCAAATAGTCCAGTCTTTTACAGTAGTTTTAGAATCTTAAAGTCTTAACTAGTGCTACTTTTCACTCTCCCCGAAAGGTCAAATCCAAGGCTGTTGCCTTGACTTCAGAGAGATCGCACTCTCTCATTCAAAAATCTGTCAGCAAACCTGTCCTTCCCTACTAAGAAGGGAAACCGTCCTGAGATGAGTGTTTTCCACCAACACTCGTTCTCCTGCCGAAACTCTAACTACCTTCCTCTCGATCCTCTTCTCCGGTCCGTTTGCTCGAACAAAAGATTCTCCGATCACCAATCAAAAAAGTTTTAGTTTACGTCATTGGATAAAGCCTTTTTAGGGAGGTCTTACTGAACTTTTAAATGTTCACGCAGGAAATTCCCACGATCTGAGACCCCACATATAGACGGTCAGATCAGAGAAATATTTGCTGTCTAGCAATTTCAGTTTCACAAGATTGATCGAAGCTCATCTTTTCCTATTGTAGTAAACGGCATTCTTGTCACCCCCACAGCTAAGCGTGAGAAAAGTTTTCCAACTCTTGGGAACTTCTATCTTTGATTACTCTGCCTAATTAGCAGACTGTGAGAGATTTACTGAAATTGTTACAATATATTTGGATAGTGATTCCAGGTTTAATAAAATGGTATTACTTCCATTTTTAATTATTGCATTAATGGCAGCGCGAACAGAAACTTATTTGGAATAAACTCTAAATAAAGACCTTTTATTTAGAATTTACTTTGAAAGTTTTATACCAGTCCAGCTATAAATAAAGTTTTTTTTTTATATCTCCTCAAACGAAAATAAGGAGGAAACAGTAATAAGTGTTTCGTTGGAAATATTTTCCCGAAACTTGTAGAAATAAGATGAATATTAGTAGATTACGATTTGAAAAGCATTAGCTGGTGAAAAAATTGATTTGTTAAGTGGTAAATAGATTTTTCTTGCGGAATAAATATATTCGAAGAAAATAGATATTTGGATAGTGATTTCAGGTTTAATAAAATGTTACCAGGATTCAGGAACAGAGATGGATTATTTAGGATCCGACTCAACTCTGGTTATATGGAGAACACAATTTTTAATAACACAAGCTTGTGATGAAATTTTTCTGTTTAAAGGGAAGGGTGCTTATTGTGAATTTTACAATGCTATTTTGGGGAATGTATTCAAAAAGTTTCATCACGTACAGTTCCGACACAAATTCAGAATTTTTGTCTTGTTGCTAAATAATAAATTGTATTAGTTATGTATTATTTGATATTGTAGGAAATGTCTTTATTTAGTAAGCCTTAGACCTCAAAAAATTTGATTTCACAGATCAACATAAATTAGGGTGTATAATGATGTTGGTGCGTTGAACTTTTCACTTTGCATCAGCATGGTAAAATAAAAGATTAAATTAATGACATCGCAAACAGAAACTTATTTAGAATAAATTATAAATCAATACCCTTTATTTAGAATTTACTTTGAAAGTTTCATACCAGTCCAGGTATAAATAAAGTATTTTCTCTCTCTCAAGAGAAAATAAGGAAGAAGGTAAGTTATTTTCTTTCAAGTTCAGTAATAATGAGTGTTTGGTAAGAAATATTTTCCAGGAACTTGAAGAAGAAATACGATGAATATTAGTAGATCAGGATTTGAAAAGCATTAGCTGGTGAAAAAATTGATTTGTTTGATGGTAAATGTATTTTTCTTCTCGAATAAATATATTCGAAGAAAACAGATATATTTGGATATTTTCACCAGGTTTAATAAAATGCTATTAAGAATGCAGATGTATTATTACGATCCGACTTAATGCTGTTATGTAGAGAACAAAATTTTTAATAACAGAAGCCCACGATGAAATTTATTTTTTCAAAGAGAAGGAGTTTATTATGTTTTGTTTGTGCTGATTTCGGTAAAAGTATTTAAAGAGTTCTGTCAGGTACAGTTTCCACACAAATCGATAATTTTTTTTAAGTTGGTAAATTATAAATAAAGCCCTATAAATTATGCGGAAATGCGGAATTCCGCAATTTTCATAGTGACTTAAACTTCATACTTTGTTGAAATCAATCACTATATTTGTAAGACACTGCACGACGTCTGAGAAATCGTTGTCGATTGGGCAGTTTCAAGAAGAGCACTGTTTGAAAGGTACGGAAAGGACACATATTTTTGGAATCTGTAAATTACAAAATTGTAAGAATAAGTAAAACATGATTGTCTTTATTTTAGGTTCCTTCGTCAGAACCAATGCTGACAGAGTCTGATGACTTGAGAATTTCTTTTATTTCTCTCAATTAGCTCAGGGTAACGTCCATGAACATGTAACATTTAGTACGAAATTCTCCTCTCACTTCAGGATGATCCAAATTTTCTATAAGAATATTCGCACTTGTAAACGTGTGTCAACAATTTCGAAATGCAAGAGATTACGCAGTTTACCACATTCTGTTTTTCTTTTTTCAATATTAAATTTCTGGAATTCAGAGACAGTTTTAAAGTGTTTTCCCGACCTAACGGGAAAAGTCAAATAAGTTTTCTCGTCATTACCCAATTCTGTAGACTGTGAGAGAGCAATGTCATGTTATGACTAAATATTTACAAAACAACGACAGAGTTTTTGGTCGCGTGACTAACATCTCTATATTTTAATATGCTATTAAGTAATCACAATAAAATTTAGAAAAACGGATGTGATATACAAATAAGGGCAAAAAAAAATCTTAACACCACCAAAAAAATAATAAATGAGTGCATTTCATATTTATAAGGTTAAGCGGTTGTTTGCTTTTATTTTTGTATATTATTAAGAAAATATTTTATTACTAATATATTCTGCTAGTAATAATTTTTAGTTTGTTTCTAGACGTAACAAGTAAGTAAACTAGTCGTTGGGGGCCACCGTAATACTTACCTAACATGGATTGGATATGCATAATATAAAATATGAAAATAAAACATGTGTAAACTATTTATAAAATGCATTGCAATTCGAATAAAATCGTGGCTTGATGACGTCATAAACTTTAAATGCTCTATTACTGAATTGCGTAAAAGAAACATCCTTATAACTCCAAAATTGATAATCATATTAACTAACGGCTTACTGCGTCGGATTAAACGTATCATTTCCAATTAAAATATATCTTTGAATTGAAATTCGAATGAAATACAGGGTCATGAAAAATTGAAGAGTGTGGAAAATAGGATTCCAAATATCTCGGCAACTCATTATCCGATAGACTTCATTCTTTATGCAAAATGTAAGTTTTATTTTTGTCTTTTATATTCACTCCTTAAATTAAACAAATTTCGAAACATTTTATATACCTTTTATCAGAACGAATATTTCGAGAGTCCGAAAAAGATAGTTCCGAATAATCGAGGTTACTGAAATTCAATAAGCTTCTTCCCACTATTACATACTAAGTACATACCAAATTTCAAGTCTCTATCTCAATTTGTTCGGGAGATAGAGCGTTTACAAACACACACACAGACAGACGGACGGCAATGGTTTTTTTTTTTTTTTTTTTTTTTTTTTCCCAAAAATATGTTTTTCGGAATCTCCAGTATCTGAAACGGGTAAATCCGTCATTTTTTTTTTTGATTTTCAAAATGATTACAAGACTTACCCTATACTACGTATGATGGGCAAGTAATAGAGAATTTCTGAAGATTAATTTAACCCCTCCCTTTTTTTGCATGTAGTTGTTCTCTTAGTCTTCCGCATATTAACCGCATAATTTATAGGGCCGTAATTATAAATATTATCATAAAAACAGCAGATTTCCCAATTCATAAATTATATATGTAGTCAAAAAGATAGCTGAGACAACAATAACCATAATAGCAGACTACTGCTGGTTGTTGTATCGGAAGCGAATTCAAGCACTGCAAGAAATCACAATTTCTAAAAGAAAAGAGAGCGACCACATCTTTCTTCTAAAATAAGAAAATACATTAAAATGATTTTTGACTTTATGGCAGCTATGACAAATGTAACAACTAGTCAAAAATGTAACATACAACATACTTATAAGTGTTTTTTCAGTAAAATAAATTGACTCTACTAGATCTTTCGTGTGATTCTGTTGTACATTTTTTCCACTACACTTAGTGGAAAAACCTCGAGTGATAGAGGAAAAAGTTTATCATTTTTTAAATCAGCTTATTAAAAATCTTTAGAAACACATAAAATGATGCCGAAAAAAATGAAAGTATTATTTGCAGGTAACATATCTCGTAAGTGTCAAATCATGAAATGAATTATAACTAACGTGAATTAGTATACATTATTTATTTGATATGATTTGATAAAAATATAAAAAAGATTCTTTATTCTATTTTTTTTTAAATACTAAGTAAAATTTTAAATTTCAGTTTCAAAAGTATTTTTGGAAATAAAACAAAGAATCATTCTTCTAAACAAAGTTAACTCCATGAAAATGAGTATATTCCAAATTAAAGATACTATTCACAAGATATGACACAGTAGATTGATTTTCCACGAGCAATATTCGGATTTACAGCTTGCAGATTACGCATGTTTACAGCATGCAAATGCAGAATCTTTAGGGCAAAGCCGATACAGATTTTGATGATGATTCACGAATTAAATCAACCTATATAGTAAGTAGTTCTAAACTAGTATATCAGTGCTAGATTTTAACAAAAGGATACTGACAAATAAGGCAAGAATTCGTCAACATATTATCATTACATAAAATATTATTTATATGACTATAATATTATTTATATAATTCCAAGCTATTTTGTAGAGATTTGAATGTTTGATTGGAACTCCCATGTAGTAACTACACAAAGAAACAACAAACATATTTACGGCAATCCTTCGTAAAATTTATAAATAATAAATAATTACCACAATCAAAATAATTTAAATACTTTATGTATAACTTATGCATTATTTATAATTACCCCTACCTGAAATTCGTACCTGTGTATCAAAGAATATTTGTTGCGTACCTTTATTTGATATATTACGCGCAAAATAGATTCAAATAAACTAAATTTTCCATATGCAGTTCGTATAATTGATGTCATTAAGAGGTTACTTAATTATTGTTTAACATCAGCGTCATATTAGCTTAAAAATGAATTAACATCGTGCAATTCGATGTCACAAATATTCAAAATCACCAGTGATAACTGTTTTACTTCTTCTTGACATAAAAAATACACCCATTTTAATACAATTGCGTTGAATCCATAAATAAAAATGTTTTTAAATACTTTAATATTGAAATGCAATTATAAATGAATGAATGTTTTTTTTTATTATTATTAACCAATTCAAATTATAACATTCAAAGAATTCTCAAACCAAAAACTGACGTTATGGGAAAAATTTCTCAATATTTCACTAATTACTTTGCTTATTAAAATTATAACTTATTAAAGTGTTAAATCATGATGAGAAAATATGACAAAGCTAAATGGATCTGAATCAAATAAATAACTTTAGAACATTGAAAGCGTAAGATAATTAGTTTCGATTTTTTATAAAGTAAGAAAGAATTCACAGATAATTAAAAAAAAGTGAAGTCAACACAGAGTGCAATTATACATGCAGAAAGAACTAACACTTTCAAACTAATTTATGATTGTGCCCAAATGAGAGTTAATTTGCGTTTGTTCATTTTTTGCCGCACACATTATATATGGAACAGAAGTTCTAACATTTGTTTTTAAGATTTATGCAAACAAAATTATGCGGTGTTTGTAGAAAACTTTAAACATCTTAACGAAAAATTAACACTTTTTTTTCAGCGAAAACAATTTATTTGTTAATTTGCATATCTTCAATTATACGAAGAACTTTATTCTACATTGCAGACACGCAGTAAAAAAAAAAAACAACAAAAAACAAGTGCCAAGTCAACTAAATAGATTTAACTTTTAACAAATCTGATAATGAATAATAAATTTAAAAATGCAATAAAATATTGTAAAAAGGATGCTTGTCGCTGTCATGTATCTGACTATAGCTACAAGAGTTGAATTTCAAAAGCTAATATTTCCGAGAATAATAAATTTCTAACTTAAGTACTTATACATTTCTCTAGCTGTTTTCATCGCCAGAATTCAAATTTAGGGGTCGTCGACAAATTAAGCTGATTCTTGCAGCGCTCAAAATACGTAACTGGTGATAAACAAATAACATAAAAAATACAGTAATCAAGGAAAATAAAGATAGTAAAGATACATTAAAATATACTAAATAAATTTTATTAAGCGAAATATAACACAGACTTTCATAAGTTTGTGTAATTATTAATGTGTATGTGACAAAATAAAAACCTCACACACATGCATAAAATCTTTATTCGAGTTAAAACGGTATTTATCTTTTATTTTCGTATTAATTAGAACTGAAGTTATAGACATCGTTCGGTTTTTTTGACGTACTGCACGTACATACAGATTTACACATACACGTACACACATACGAACACACACGCAGGCATACATTCGTAGACAAAATAAGAAAAACAGAAAAATAAATAAAAATAATTACATTTCTCTAGCAGAAAATAAATTCTAACTTGTGAGATTCACACCGCTATTAAAATCTTATACAAAAATTGTTTTCTAATAAAATAAAAAAAAATCCTTTTCGAGCAAGATTTAAAAAAAAAACAAAAAAAAAAAACTGCAGGATTTTTCTATCGTTTAACTTTTGCAGATTTGCATTTATTTACCGAAAGTGATTATTTTAAACCGATATTTTTTTTCTGTCTGCAAATTTAACCTTTATCTCTGCAACTTTTTTTAAATTTTTCAATCTGTTCTTTAAAACGTGTGAAAAAAAGAAGAGGGAAGGGGAGGGGGACTTAAATTTAGGACTAACAAAGTAAATTTTATTTTAAAATCAGTTTTATTCAAAGGTTCATCTTTCCATTTTAAAATTACCGAGGTGTTACTGATAATTTTACATTGCTGTTGATATCATAATACTACCCAAGTCCTAATAATTGAGAACTTTATAAAAAAATACATATTTTGATATCTTCTACCAATAAAACCAATTTCTAGAAGCTGAGAAATTATATAGATGTTTCTGATTCTTAAAGTATCTATAGTATCACATGTCAGTGTGCTCTTTCTTATGGCGGCAAGACGAAACACAGTTTCAAATTTAGAAATAAAAAGGGTACTACATGTCTTATGTTGGCAAGCAATAATAATAATAATAATAATAATAAACCTTCATTGGCAACTTCACAGTCTTATTTTGATATAAACTAAACTTTCAACTTCTCAGCTTTATGAGATTATTGGAAATCATTCAAAAAATCCTCTTTTTCTTAATTTTTACTTGCTTATTTCGTATTGGCTATCTCTTTTCAATACTTGCATTGCAATTGGCCGTTTTTTCCCCAGTTTCTGCCATTCTAATTCTCTATACAAATCTTTCTCCAATTCGCTCCTACATCCCATATATCTGCAAAAAATCCACTATCATCCTTTTGTACTGACGGCGGCAGGCTTGATGCCAACGTAATTGATATGCAATTTTTGGTAGAAATTTTGGTGCTTTAAATGTTGTTCTTATATATTGCTATAGTTTGAAAAGTGTAAAAACAATTTTTCAAGGAGAAAGAGAGGGGAAAACACAATTATTACAGCCTTAAAATATCCCGAAATTGTTATTCTTTATATTTGTGGTGCTTTAATATAAGCTCATATTATTAAGCAAACTAACATCATTGGTGTTTAATAACACGGCATTTTAGATTTACCGAAGGGAATAGAAACAGATTTAATAAGCTCAGTGATCATTTTTACCATTCATTAAGCTTGATCATAGAAAATAAATAAATAAATAAAGAGAAAAAACCCAGTAGCTTAGTGGTCAGCGTGTCGCGCTACCACGCTACAGGTCCAGAGTTCGATTCCAGACTTGGGCAAAGTGAACTCAACCTTTCATCTCTTTGGGGTCGATAAAATGAGTACCAAGCTTGCTTGAGAACTAAACGCTGAAGATTCCGCGTTTTTTTTTTTTTGACCACCTGACCGGGACATATGCTATATAGTAAGTACCTCAAGACTCATGGTTTAGTTAGCAGGGTTTCCCAAGGCCAACATCCTTAATGGATTATAGAGCCTGCGTCACAGAGTTGAGTTTAATTTAGTTCTCTTTATTTAAATAAAGAGAGAGTATATTTCATTTACTTTTATGTTTCGCATTTTAATAAAATAAGTTTTATATGAATGATGACATTCATCGGATGGAAAGGAAAGTATTGAACATCGTAAGCTTAGGTGCGATATTTAGCAGCAAATCGTTAATGATAAGATTCAAATTAATGTTAAGAAGCTAATGAAGAAATCGCCATGGAGCAAGAAATTCGCAACTTTCATAATTTTTGTGACACTCATATTTCAGATAAGATTTTTCTCAGTTCATTTATTAATAGTTAACAATCCTTATAAGAAATCACAGAAATTCCTAAGACTAGAATGGCATACAAGGATTACATGTACTTTATACCATTCACTCGAATGATATGCCTATATAAATATTTTTTGCAATTAAAATTTTGTATATATACATTATACATTTATATACAATATTATATGAGGACCTCAGAAGTCAAGAGGTGTATAAGTGACAAAATTAAAAAAACTGAGCCAAGTGCACAGGTGATCTGGAAATAAGGCTATTTGTTTGTAAGCAAAAAATATATATATATAAGTGATTTTTTAATTATGTGTTGCGTTTTGGAGGTCAACTACTTAAGCATTCGAAACTTGTACCCCTTCTTATCAATATTTATTAACTATAAATTAAAAAAAAAAGTACTCCACCTTCTTCACAGTGTTATTGAAATAAGAGTTCAAAAACCACTATGAAATAAGCAACAGTTTCATAATTATTTCAGTCAATTACTATTTATGCAAAACTTTGAACACAATTTACTCCAAATCAAAATTTTGTCACTTGTATCCCTTGGCTTCTAGGATACTTATATGTAATTGATACGAAGATTTAAAAAAAAAATTCTTGCAATGTGAACAGCCTATTTCCCGTAAGAGAGTCATATTAATGAAATATTTCATTAGTCTTAAAACTAAATTTACAAAGCGAAAGAAAAAAAAATGCAGAAAGCGCGCATGAATGCAGATGAGATATTCTCTGTTTAGTGTTGTGAATTTCCATGGTGCAATTTACGCAATACTCGGATAAAAAACAGAAGAAGAAATGGCAAACGCATTCATTGTATTTTAACAATATTATATTAAAGAAAACCTTTTGACCTATTTACTACATACTTGACATTCGTGGAGTTAGCCATATAGTAATTTCAAATGAAACCACGCATTTATCATGACAGAGGCGCTGTTCATTACATTACCTAGTACAAAAGCTCATAATTTAACTCGCCAACAAGAACCACGTTAGGACGTTATGTTCTTTGAATATGAATAGGACGAGAGAAATTCATTACATTGCAGCCTCTTGAAGAAATTACGAATTTAATATCGAAAATAACCAAAAAAGACATCGCCTAAATTACGTTTTGAATAATCCAAGTAAAAGGGGAAAATGAAGAATGAAGATTCAAATCTGCATCATAGTAAACGTTATTAGAATGAAAATTTGTTAGAATAAAGATAGACGATGTAAAAACAAAGCAGTTTTAAGGGATGATTCTGATTTGAACTTGTTCTATAATATTCCCTTTAACCCTTAATTGCATAGTGATGTAAATTTCCATCACTTTTTATTTAACTTTTAATAAATAAATCAACTTCTTCGCCACCACTATATTTATATAGCATTTTAATCCAGTAAATTTCCCGTGAACTATGTTGCTGAACAAAGTTAAAAATCTATCTTAAAATTTCTGGTGTCTAATATTTAACATATGTATAAAAAAAACACAATTGTAAAAGAAAAACTCATGCAAAGAAGGGTTAAAAAGCGAATATTTATTCTTAGTATATCTAAATAAAATAAAAAATAAAGCAGTTTTTTTAAACGAATACATTAAAAGATACTTCCAGAATGAAACCTCATTGAACACTTATCTACAGTTATCTGCAGAACAACAAAATCTTTAAATTTAAAAAGGTAACAAAAGTATTATAAAAGTAATGCTTCCTCTTGTCGTATATCCGACAAAATCCCTAAATTAAAAAAGGTAATAAAATATTATAAAGAATGGTTGCTTAATTTCTATATATATATATATATATATATATATATATAATCCCTACATTTAAAAAGTAATAAAATATTATTAAAAGGATCCATGTCCTTGTTAGGTATCTTACTATAAATATGATAATTGCATTTCAACAGCTAATATTTCAGGCAATAATAAATTTCTAACTTTAATCACTTTTGCATTTGTCTAACCGTTTTCCTCGCCAGAATATAAATTTAGAGGTTAACAGCAAGCTGAAATGCATAAAGCATTAGAACAGATAAATAATCTAAACTCCCCACCCCTCCCCCCAAACAACGAAATAATTAAAATACCGGATTAAATTATTTAGTTTTTTTATATACTGAGTTTGAATATTATTGTCAAAATCAGTATCCCGCAACTCAGTATTAGCTCTAAACATCCTCATTCAAGCTGGTCTTTCATTGCGCGTAAGATTTACAAGCTGTATTGAATTCGTATCTAGTATTCCATTATACCATCTAGTGGTATAACTACCTCGATCGAAACATTCCTGAGATTCATTTCATCGACGAAAGCTATAAGGGTCTAGTAAACAATGTCCTTCCTGTATTCCCACAGGGAGAATCAAGCAGTGTATTATTAGTTGTGATTGGAAATAATGGAATAAGTATATCATTACATTCATCAAGCAAATGTAATAATGTCAGCAACGAGATAGAACAATACTGGCTCTGGTGAAATTAGAAAAATACAATATGCGTAGCAAATTACATGTGTATATTGATTTCCAGTGCTCTCCAAGGGGAAAGTTTATTTCATCTTTTTGAAGTTTAGGTAGAATAACATTTAGACAAGACGGGATTTCTTTTTGGTGAGTATTTATAAATCATCGGAAGTTTTAGATTTCTGCCCATGAAAATATTTTATGGTAAAAATGTTTGAGTTAATGAAAATTAACTCATTAACGCCGGTTGGCAAGAAAACTTGCCACTTAAGGCGCACGAAACATTTAAATTTTGAAACCAGTATTTTAGCACGGAAATTCCCCCTTATCTAATCTGAAATTTTTACAGATTAAGGGGACAGATCACCTTTAAAATGGTCAAAAATTCAATTTCAAGGTTTTGATGTTAGTAAATAGTGCATTTTATTCTGAGTAGAAAGGTACTAATGTTTTTCAGAGGCGATAATTATTGACGAAGATATAAAGTAAAACGCATTCGTCATTCTTTGTTTTTGAATGGAGAGTGAAAACTTGAAATGCATTTAATTCACAACAATGATTTTCAAACTTGCGCACACGATTTCTCCAAAAATAATTTAGATAGAACCTCATTTTTTTTTCAAACTTATTAATGTTGTAACAATGAACAAAATGAACTAGAATCTTTTAATTTGGTCAATAAATTAAAAAATAATTAACTGTAATTCATTAGAAAAGCGCATTCAAAATGCGTTTTTAATTTAATTACGGTTAATTATTTTTTAATTTATTGACCAAATTAAAAGATTCTAGTTCATTTTTTTTCAACATTAATAAGTTTGAAAAAAATTGAGGTTCTATCTAAATTATTTTTGGAGAAATCGTGCGCGCAAGTTTGAAAATCATTGTTGTAAATAAAATGGATTTAAAGTTTTCACTCCCCATTCAAAAACAAAGAATGACGATTGCGTTTTACTTTATTTCTTCGTCAATAATTATCGCCTCTGAAAAACATTGGTACCTTTTTACTCAGAATAAAATGCACTATTTACTGACATCAAAATCTTGAAATTGAATTTTTGACCATTTTAAAGGCGATCTGTCGCCTTAAATAAGTCAAAATTACAGGATGGAAAAACTGGTGTCAACTGATGTTGAAGAATTAGAAAAGCGTAACAGATTCTCGTCGTGAATGGGTTAATGATAAGTAATTAAGGAGTACTTCACTGAAATCGTAAAGCAATAGCAAAAGGAAACTGACAAAGATAGAATGAGAAGTTAATACACTTGGCAACCATTCGTTTTTTTTTTTTTTTTTTTTTTTTTTTTTAAATGGTAAAGAAACTAGAAAATGTATTTAATTAAACGTGTTTTGAAACACCATAAAAACTTTAAAATGCGCTAGGCCTTTCGAAAGATCTGAGTCTTTCTTCGTCAGGCGCAAAAAGACGTACGTCTACTATGAAAGCAGCAGCAAGACTGAAATGAGAGGTAAGGGAGAGGAAACAAGCTGATGCAACAGCCAATAGGAAAGTAGAAAACAACAGCCAATAGGAAAACAGAAGACAACAGCCAATCACAGAAGAGTAAAAACAAAACAACAGAGAATACAAAATAGAAGGAAAATAAGGAAGTGAAAAAATAAATAAATAAATAAAATAAAATAAATAAATAAATAAATAAATAAAATAGAATAAATAAATAAATAAAATAAAATGAATAATAAATAAATAAATAACTTAATGGAAAAAAACAAAATAAATAAATAAATAAATAAATAACAAATAAATAAATAAAATAAAAATAAATAAAGCACACAAATACATTAAAAAATGGAACCAGATGAAAATTAAGAATTAAATAAGTTACCAAAATATATAAATATATATAAATACAGACTAAAATTAATTAATACAAAATAAATTATATGGAAGTACTGATGAGGTTTTTCCAAGCAGCAGAGAGCATTGTGGAATCGGATTTATCGTTAACAATAACTTCACGATTAAGATAAATAGCTAAATTTTCCAGAAAGTCCAATTCAGAGATACTATTAGCATTAAAGATAATTTTTGCATTTTTGAAATTAAAACAATGGCCGGAATCCCAAGAGTGCTTGGCAATTGAAGATTTAGAAATTTCTTGATTAGTTACATAACGAGAGTGTTCTTTTAAGCGGATTTCGAGATTTCTTTTAGTTTGACCAATATAAGATAAATCACAGCCATTACAAGGAACATTACAAATTCCCCATTTACGAAGATCAGGAACAGGAGATTTGGTGGAGGGGAATTTGAATTTATTGACAGGTTTAAAGATAATGTTAAAATTGAAGCGCCTTAAAACTTTAGCTAATTTGAAACATAAAGGAGGATAAAAAGGGAGGACAACCAAATTATCAGGTTTGTTTTTCCCAGATTTAGAAAGAGTAGATTTATAAGACGGTCTATTGAATTTCTTCACAGCATTGTTGATAACAGAAGGATTGAAAGCTCTTTTGACAGCAACAGTTTTTAAGTAATTAAGTTCATCCTTAAGGGATGCAGAGTCGGAACAAATTTTGAGAGCACGATTTACATACGTATAAAAATTTTACTCTTCTGTGATTGGCTGTTGTCTTCTGTTTTCCTATTGGCTATTGTTTTCTACTTTCCTATTGGCTGTTGCATCAGCTTGTTTCCTCTCCCTTACCTCTCATTTCAGTCTTGCTGCTGCTTTCATAGTAGACGCACGTCTTTTTGCGCCTGACGAAGAAAGACTCAGATCTTTCGAAAGGCCTAGCGCATTTTAAAGTTTTTATGGTGTTTTAAGAAGTTATTTTAGTTCTTAGTGTTTCACACCAGTTTCAACTTATTTTATTTAAACGTGTTTTGCTTCAATGTGGTAGTCAATTGAAATTTGCTTGATTTCATCCATTAAATGGAATTTCTGGTTCAAATATGTTTATTTGATCAGAAGTCTCCCATTAAAATCAGGAGATTCGGCAAATATGAATTACTTAAAATTTTCCTAGTGTTATATACGCAACATCCCATTTACTTATTTTAAGAACTGTATCAGTTTCAGACAAAGTCTTTTCTAAGAAAATAAAACTCTCTTCACACTGTTAAAAATTGCAGAAAATATTTTTGATCTAGCAGAAACGTTTACGAATATTTACTGTAATCTTCTAAGTTACTCGCGATTCCAAAAGTTTTTCTTTTTCGCCAGAAACCATTTAGAAATAGACCAATCACAAATTCCTGAAAATAATAGGTGTCCAAGGTTTATGGAAGTGTTTGTGAAATAAAAGATCACTTTCGCTGCTCAAAAATTTTGGAAGAGACGTTTCTGTGAATTTCCGAAACTTATTAGTTACTGTGATTGGCTAGTTTGAAAAAAGTTTCTGAAGATAAGTGAAGCATTTCCAGAATCGTGAATAATAATAAGATTACACTAAATTTTCGTAAAAGCATCTTCTATTTCAGAAAACACTTCTGCATAGTTTTACAGTGTTCATAGTTGAAGATAACATACAAAACGTGTCCTTAAAAATAATCCCATCAAATTAATGCATTATTTTTTTTTTTTTTTTAAGAATATAGGTTAATGTTCCATATGATGGTAATATATATATATAGATTAAGTGCGTTCGTAAATTTGCTAATAACAACGGAATGCGTGAGCCAAAATATTCCCAAAAATTTTCTTCCTGATTTGAAATGACATCTGTAAAATTAAAAAAGCTTTTTTTTGTTTCAAAGAGAGATGCGAAAGTTGAAAAACATAAAATACACACATAAAATAAAGCCATTGTGTTTTCATTAGAAAGAAGTTATTGGTTATATCCAGATATCCATTGCAAATATTTACGAGTACGTTATTCCCATATACGATATAACGGAGAACAACTGCAACGTTACTGTAACGATGCTTCCATCAAAATGGGTTTGATAAATCCCTTGCTCCCAATGATAGAGTATCGGACTACCAGTAAGCTTTTAAGCTTTGACGAAAGCCTTGCGAGCCTCGAAATCATCTTATCTGATTGGGCACTAGTAACTGAAATCCAATCGGCGAAAAATTTCAGATTTAGTTACCTACTGAATCTAATCAGTGAGCAGGTGTTACTCAACAGGCAAGGAAACTTTTAGAGTGAGATCATAAATTATTCTACGCAGAAAGGGAAATACATCCAATATATCGAAATACTTTGGGAGTTACGTCTAGAGTTAAACATCATAAGCCAGTTAACGATAATGGAATTTCAAAAGATGACATATATACTGATTTCTAATTTAATTTTTGAATGCAGATAAG
The DNA here is from genome assembly GCA_963931845.1 of Maratus michaelseni. Classification (NCBI taxonomy): domain Eukaryota; kingdom Metazoa; phylum Arthropoda; class Arachnida; order Araneae; family Salticidae; genus Maratus; species Maratus michaelseni. The sequence goes on along the minus strand of OZ007586.1, from coordinate 195,377,286 downwards.
ATATAAGGTAAAATCGAGATTTTTTTTTTCCCTACTGAAAAATACTAAATCGCATATTCGAAATGCACTCCAGAAATGAAAAAAAAAATAACCTGCATAATCGGTGTAGCTACTTAGTATTGAGGAAAAAGTATTGATCTGAATAAGCTTAGTACATAAATTAAACTATACCACTCCGTATGGTACATACAGGGTATTCTAAACTGAATTGACGTTTTTTTCTAATGGAATAGCAAGCAAATTCTAATGGTTATTAAGGTTATTCTTGCAGAAAATTACTGCCAAACGTCAGGAAATTCTTTAACCCCTTCGCGACGAGTGTCATTTACAGAATTTTTAATCTTTTACCACCGGTTTTTTAAAACAGAAATTTTCGCCTAATTGAATCTCAGAAATGATATCATTAAATAAGGCAAAGCTTACAATAAAAATTAACTGGTGGGAATAATCGAGGATTCTGAGCATCTGCGTCACGTATACGTGTCGCTCGTTCCCAAGGGGTTAATATTCTTCTTTGTTTTAGCATGAAATGTCACCGACAGATGGCGCTTCATTGTAACAACGAACAAAATGAACTTACAATTTTAAAATACAAGCATCTCTCTTCGCGTTTCAACAGCTAAAGAGAATGAAAGGTAAAAGCTGAGTAACTTTAGTAGATCCATTTTTATAAGTTTGTTTGCGCATTTTTACAGTTTCAGACAGCGCAATGCCCTCTGTCGGTATCATTTAGTACTGAAACAAGGAAGCATTCTAAAGAAACCCTAGACTTCTCACATTAATCTTCTATAAGTATAATTTTAATAGTTGTTACCGTTTGCTCATTAATTCATTTTAAAAAAAGTAAGTTCCTTTAATATTTAATTTTAAACTTAGCAAAGTACAAACATGTCAATTTTATAAATTTCTTCATAAACTAATGTGAATTCAAATAATACTAGCAATATTAATTATGTTACACTAAACAACTGAAAGTTCAGATTTATTTATATATTTATAATAAAATCTTGAAAAAAACTGTTTAATATCTACAAATAGAGTGTGGATGGAGAAACATGACACTTTTTTAATTAACTCGAAATAATCCGTTAAATTAAAGAAAATACAAAAATTGAACGGCAAACAAGAGAACAACGTGTTTTTTAACGAAGATAAAAAAATCGCGAAAAAAAAAAGTTACACAAATTAAAAAAAATACTCCAAATAATTCATTATTTCCCTTTTAAAACGTTTTTCTGTTAATGTTTAAATAACTTCTAACGCTGAAGAATAAAAAAAATTTCGATTTAAGGAAAAACATTTCAGACTATAAAAGGCTAAATTTTAAAAGATAACTCATGGACTGAAGAATACATAATTACATTTTAACTGCATTTATGAGATTTTTTTATCACCCATACAAAGCAATATTCCAAGAATGTTTCCCGAGTGATAAATTAGGCTTTTTTTAAATAGATATTTTATGTTTATAGTTGCATTACGTCACAGTATACTAAAAATGTTGTGGGAAAATTATGGGACCGTTTAAAGCTAAGCAGTGGTATCGCTTTTAAATAGCATAAAGTGAAATATAAAATTTGAAAAAAATAATACAGTTTAAGTAAGCTTTAAAGCCATTTTGCCGTTCAGTTAAGTCATTTCCATTAAGTAAATAGTTATTTTAAATGTAAACGGAACAAATAAAAAAAAAAATCATATTTATGGTTTGTGTATTTTCTCTTAACAATTAAATAGCGATTGCATGCTCTTTCATAGTATTTCAAAGTAAATTCTTATTGGACGCATTTTAAAATAAATAAAAATTAACGAGTTTCCTATTACTTGGTCAACCAGTTTATAAAATGTAGAATTTTTGGACTTAAACCATGCTCATAAAACTGATGAAATTACACTTCAGCTTTCTCCAGTCAAAGAATTTTTTTTTAACTTTTTTAAACCAATAATAGGACACATATTTTATTGTGACGGTTACAAGACAAAAGTTAAAAGTCTTAATTACTGTTAAGTTAGTTTTACGATCGTTACTTTTATGCATATATACATTTTTCCGAGATTAATTAACTAATAAACATGTTGGAACTATAAACAAATATCATTGGAGCTTCATAAACAATCAATAACTCAAGTGCATTTAATTATAATTTTCAGACAACGGAAAACCAAACTATTTTTTTAAAACTTTGTCCATTTATTTAAAATAATTGCGAGAGTAGGATATTAATTTTTAAATAATAAAGTCGGAATTAAAGTATACAAAGTAATTTTTAATAATCAATACTTTAAATATTAAAATTACAAACTTCGAAGTAGAATAAATATCCTTCTGAACTTCGAGAATAAAAATAAAAGAAAATTAATTTTGTTTTACCGTACTGGATTTCTTATTTTTAAGAATTCTTATTAATTCTTTCGAAATATCCAATAAATAAATGATGAAATATTTATTTTCTGAGTATATAACCTAGTCAGTTAAGAAACTGTTAACGGAAGCAGAATATTTGGGAGACTTCCTCTTATCAATCGATGTAATTAAATATACTTAAAAATAGTAAATTTTGCATCCATACGCATGTATCTTTCAAAGTGCATAAAAAATGCGATTAATGTTTTCAATTTTCGTTTATGTGGTGGTCGTGTAAACTTTTGAGCGGAAGTACATAATTTGCGCATTTTTTTTTCCCCGAAAAACAATGGATTACGATTTAAAATTGAGAGAGTCGGGGCAAGAGAGTGCCAAGACACATTTTTGCACTTCTGAGATATTTCAATTTGAAAATTTGATCAAATACTCAAATCAAGATATATAACCTAAAGCTTTTTCGCCAATGTATTGGTAACATTTGAGATATTCTGAGTAACAATATGGCATTACTTTAATGATATTACTATTACGTTTTTTGGAAATTAGTTATCTTCATTGGGGGAATAAACATCTGGGGCAAAAACGAAATCTGTCACATATGCTGCCACCAAGTGACATTAGAAACAAATCATATGTTGGCTATTATACTTTACAAAGTTAAGCAACAGATTACAGTGTTATATTTATTTCACAAAAATATGGCTTGGCACTCTCTTGCCCCGACGCCCTCAATTATAGATAAGATGAGAGACGGTATAGAGGATAGAGGTAACAGATACGCATGGAAATGAAAGTTTTGTAAATCAACTTTGGGTTGTTTAAGTTTCGTATATCAATTTATCAAAAATTAAGTTTCGTAAACAAACGTTTCAACAAATTAAGTTTCGTATATAAACAAACTTTTTTTTTTCTTAAATCAAAGTTTCGTAAACCAACTTTGAGCAGTCAAAAGAATTCAACTGCTAAAAACAAAAACCCTTATTATTGTTGTTTAGCAATCTCATAAAAGGATAATATTTTAATTACAATTCTTTAATAGATTGTGTTAATCAAATGTGAATGAATATATAGAACAAAAATGAAAATAAAAGTGCAGATATTACTGACTTAAAATATCGCAAGACGGTCAAGCAAAAATACGTAAAAATATATGGACAATAGAGTACTGCATATATATTTTATTCTTTTCATTATTGTGGAGTTTTATTTTGTTCGATTTGTAAAATGTGGATTTGGCCAAAAGTTATTAAAAGAATAATATACGCATAAATTTACAGTTATTAAGATTGGAAAGAACTGAAAATGTAGCAACAATATCAGTGAATCGCAATATTATATAATTTTTAAATACTTTTATTACGAAATCATTATTCCATCCAAAATTCAATGTTCTATCTTATTCAAAATCCTCATGAATGTCACAAGTATCATCAACATCCCCAAGAAAATATTTAAAAATTATCTTAAAATTTACAGAACTTTAAAAAAGGTTAAGACTTTTTTCTATGTTTTATTCACAAACATCCTCTCCCCTTCTTCCGAATCCCCCCACCCAAAAAAAATAAAATAAAATCAAGTTTGTTAGAGCAAATTTACGCAGCAATGTTTAAAAAGTAACAAAAGAAAAGTTTTTCAAAAAATGTTATATTCAACATATAAAAATAATAAAAAAGCAATTTTATTCATAAGGCAGCGTTTATAACACCACAATTTAAGTAAAAAAGCACGTTTCAGCTTATCTCCGGAATGTAAAATTATTTTTCTTTTTAAGTATGGAAAATATGATGGGACAGCTGGCGTTTTAATAATATAATAGATAGCTAATCAGCTAAAGCTGTCGGGTTTAAGAACTTTTCGGAGGCTGTAATAAAACGATGGTCTAGCTGCCAAAATATTTTATTCTTTTCAGATTTCGACAGTGTCACAGATAATCCAAAGTGGATACGCATGAAAGGAATTTAAATCGAGACACTTATTGGAGATAAAGATAAATGACATTCAAAAGGTTAAGGGAAGTTAACTACTTTTTAAAGTGAACACACGCACTCACACCTACAGGAAGCCCAACGGTCAATTTTTTGGTTACCACTTTTTCCGGTCTTCGTGATAGATTTCCAATGCGTATGTTGTAGAAATATACTAAGAAGATTATTGTTTGAAAACAGTGGTAGCCAGAAAAGAGACCGGTTGGTGCTCTGCAGACTGTAATCAAATCGAAAATGGCTACTTTCTAACATAATCAAAAAATCATATTTAATCTTTGACGCATGACATTTCCAGTGACGTTTATTCGGTTACTATTTAATCGAATGGCATTTTCCACTTTTTGATAAAGTCAAAAGATTATTCAGAAAATATAATAAAATTTGGCACTTTCAACAAATTTTCCTGACGAGACAGCCATAGAAAGGTCGTCACGAGACAGCAAGCTCAAGATGTAATACATTTATTGAAAAATGAAAAGTGCTGTTCAATTTCAGCTCGCTTCATTAGTCTTGGTTATTTTCAATTTCCATGCTTTTATTTTTAAAATTTTCTGGTGAAAAATGATTCCATGAATGTGTCAGGAAATTTCGCGTCGTTGGGATAAATATTGTTTGAGAATAAGCTGATACACAAAACGTCTTCCATTTGTATATTTCTTCTAATGCAGTGCACGATAGCTAACATTTTGTAATAATTCAGAATAACTACACAATTAAATTAAATAAAGTTTCTTTTCTTTTTTAAATTACCGACAAAATTCGAAAACATTTTAACAATAATGTGCACCAAATACTGTTTCAATTTCCTGATATACAGCGATTCAGTTTTGCAGCTTTAATAATAATAATAATAATAAACGATATCAAATAAGAATGATGCACTTCACTTTGCTATTGCCGCTGCATAAAGGAAAAGAACATTCACAGGTGAAGAAAATGAGCTGTATGCTCATAAAAGACTGTAAGCAATTTTACTTGTACTCTTTCAGTTATTTTCTTTTCATATATATTTTTTCTTTTAAGATTATTTTTATGCGAGTTTTTTTTTTCTTCCTAGAATAAAAATAATAATTACATTATACAATAACAAGAAAGAAAAATCATCCATCTCTCATAGATTATGAAACCCTTTCCAACGCTAACCGAATATTCATACGAAATTTCATTTTTTCATACAATGAAATTTATCATACTCCGTCCTGTAACAGAATACTTCTGTGCGTCTTTGTAGTGTACCTCAGTGATCTGTTTAAATTTCATTTGAAGTATCCCCGTGTTTGAAGCATTAGGAAATGATTTTTCTCTATAAATTGTAATGGAAAGGAACTATTTTGTGCGTCTCTGTAAACGAATTATAAGTTTATTCTATACTCCTGCGAAAGCATGTTATAATCAACATCAGTGATGCATATCAATTTCATTATGTTTGAATTATTGTAAAATCATTAAATGCATCGGAAGCAATTTGCCCCCATAGACCATAATGTAACGGAATTATTTTGTGTGTCACTGTAATAGAGCTATAAATGCTAGGCACTCCATTTTCAATACCAAACACTTCATAGTAAACATCAATAACATAAAAATTTTCATGGCAATCTCAGTTTATTTACGAAAGTTAGAGTACGGAAAGACCAAATTCATAAACACTTTTCAACTCAGTTGTAAAGTGTTAAAAAGGGTAATTTGATATCCAAAAAATAGGATCATAAATGACTGACTAAAGTACTGGCATCAGCCATCAAAATACAATTGCCAGAATTCCCCGTGATTTACCGAAATTTTCGTGCTTTCTCTGGAGGATTTCTGAAAATTTTGATCCTAAATTACTGAAGTTTACTTGATTTGTAGGGAAAAGGAGATACACAGAAATTCCATTTAAGAAACGGAAAATTGCAGGCAGTAAAGTTGCCGGAACATCTGCGCGATTTGACTGAAATGCAGCTTAGATTAGAGGATTTTATGTAATTTTTAGCTTAGATTGGTGAAGAAAAATAGACAAATCAAAGCTGAAAATTACAACAAAACTGCAATAACTACAACAAAAATAATCCCAACAAGCATGTTTTTGAAAAAACTGAACAAAGTTCTGATATACAAAGTAGGTCTGTTATTTTCTTCAACAATACTATTTCTAACATACATAATTTTAAAACAATATTTAGCTTCAAAAACACCTTTAGACGGTTCATTTTTTTAATATATATATTTTTAATATATATATTTTAAATATATATATATTTTAATATATATATGTTTTAATATATATATTTTTAATATATATATATTTTTTTTATACATGAATATTGAAAAAAATCATCTCAATTTCATACATTTCATAAATTTCATTTTTTTTCATACTCAAATTTCTCCAAGTATTTTGGGAAACTATATGATATATATTTTTTAAATTTTATAATATTATACAAGAAATTTCAATAAAGAACGTAGAAGCTCAATTTAAATTTTATTATTTATTTTCCTGAGAAAATACTTCTAGGTAAAAGTCGAAAGAAAATTACACAACAGTATTTAATTTTATTATTAAACATAATTCTAAAACTTAATGCATATGTGTGATAATGTATTGTAACATTCTAACCACCAGCTTTCAATAGAGAAAATAATCCCAAAGCTGATTTCAAATGCATATTTGAAAAAAAAAAAATGTATACATTTATAATTATTAGTTACTTTATTATACCGAAAAAGGAATTATTTTTAAGAGCTTATAATTACAGCGTCATTTTGTTACAATATTGGTGTAGAAAACTAAGGTCATAAAATCGAGCTCTACAGTATCTTTAATTAAAAAAAAGGGTTACAAAAGCAGAAAGAAACAAAAATTAACAGCAGTACGGCTGGCGTAGTTGCCTCATATTATTTTTAAAAAGTGTAGCAATACAAAAAAGCCTTCAAAATACGTAAAAAGTACTGGCATCAGCCATCAAAATACAATTGCCAGAATTCCCCGTGACTTACCGAAATTTTCGTGCTTTGTCTGGAGGATTTCTGAAAATTTTGATCCTAAATTACTGAAGTTTACTTGATTTGTAGGGAAAAGGAGATACACAGAAATTCCGTTTAAGAAACGGAAAATTGCAGGCAGTAAAGTTGCCGGAACATCTGCGCGATTTGACTGAAATGCAGCTTAGATTACAGGATTTTATGTAATTTTTAGCTTAGATTGGTGAAGAAAAATAGACAAATCAAAGCTGAAAATTTTCGATAATTAACGGATATAATTAACGAGAAAATACATGTCTACAGGCTTTTTTTTTGCTTTTCAGAGCGAAGGTAACAAACTGAACGAGGTGAATTGTTTCAGCTACGCAAAAAGGCTACGATGTATCACGTTTTGCCCATTTAATATCTCATTTCCATATCAAAAAATTATCCGACATTCGTTTCATTATGTTGCTGTTGGATGACTCATTTTGCGTGGCAACTATGTATCAGATATTTTTGCAATTAGTATTTTTTTTAATATCAAATTGTTTGTGACCTTCAGAAAGATGAAAAAATGGATGCAAAGAATAAGTGATATTTTGAGTTAATATGTGCTGCATATATAGCATGAGTCCTAATACAGTGGAATTTGGTTAGAAGACTTTCAAAGGAACAAATAATGATAGATTGTTACTGAAATTTACCAAATAAATTAAAATGCCAGATAAACAGAGTGTTTAGCTGCCCATGTAATGTTAAAAAAGAAAAGAAAAGAAAAAAGAAAATTATTTTCTTTATTTCGTTTATAGATCTCAATATCCCTTTTTATTAAAGCAAAAACATGTTTTTCCTAAAAGTAACTTCTGTCATACTTAGACTAAGAAAAGCAAGTATATAATTTTAGCGCAAGAGCAAAACCATAAAGGATATTTATCTATCCATAAGACATTTAAAAAAATAGTATTTACGAAAATTAATTAGAATCATTAAAGTATGTCTAAATAACCTGCCTTTTTAAAAATTCAATCTAATAAATAAAGCAGCGACGTTTAAATATTAAACTTTCAATTAACTTATAACGAGATTAAGACAAATGAGACAAGCTGATTGAGTTAATTTAACAAAATATGAAATGCATTTTTGATTAAGTTATTTTAAAAATGTACCATCAACTTTTTTTAATTAATTTAAACCTTTATGACTCCGCATTTGTAACATTTGTTATTTTAGATCAATTAAATTTTAATTCTTAGACTTCACTTGCATGAAGTCTAAGAATATGTCATTCGATAACTGTCACTAAAATCAAACTAATTGTCATTTACAGATGTGAAATAAATACTAATCCATAGTCAAATCCGTGCAATAATAAAGAAAATTATGATATGACGGTAAAGCAGAAATGCATTTCAAGTAAATAAATCAACGAACGCACTCGTTTATATACTGTAAGGTTCAAAAGAAATAAACTAAATGTTTAATGACGAATTCATTTGCATATTCAATGTTCCTGAAAACTATATTTTAAAGAGCCTGAAATTATATTTTAATTATTTTAAGGACATATAAAATTGGAGCGGATTTACAAAAATTAACTTTCCTGACAACAGCCCGTAGAAAAATTATCACAAAAAAGTAATGCAAATCTCATTTTGTCCAAAACAACGATGATAATGATGATGATGATAAAGTAGGGCTACATATTTTTTTTTGCCTAAATGTCGTTTTGCATTACAATTTCCAAAAGGTAATCTTCGCCATATTTAATCTCAAAATTTCTGTCATTAAATAAGACGAATTATTCTGTTTTAAAACAGCGGTAGCTTTGTATTTTTCGGGTCACAGATTGAGCATATCTACGATAACGAATACCATAGTGATCATATAGCAAATGATGATAAGATATTTTTAAAAAGGTACATGTTGGTGAAAATAATATCTTGAATAACACATTCCTTTCAAAAGTTAAATAATTTCTACACGAATAGCTTCAGACTATTGAAAGCTTCTATGAAATTAAATTTCAGTAATCCTCCAATTTATTACTCAATCTTGGTTTTAATTTCTTTTTAGCACTTTCCAACCTAGTTGAAAAGTGCTTATGACTTCGGTTTGTCTGGCCGTATGGCCGTCTGCCGTCTGTCCGTGCTCTAACTTCCGTAAATATTCTCGGATTGCTCTGCAATTTTTATATGTTATAATCGTTATCTATAGCATGTTCCCTATTTCAACGGAAGTGTGTAGCACTTATAGTTTTTTTACAGGGACACTCAAAACAATTCCGTTACATTGCGGTCTATGGGGAAAAATCATTTGCGGTTTATTTAAATAATGTTTCACTATTTTAAACGCATTGAAATTTATATATATCACTAAGGTTCATTAGAAGAAGCTTAATATGGAATAGGGTGTGCATAGCACTTATACTTACTTTACAGGGACAGTCAAAAGAATTCCGTTACATTACGTCTATGGAGAAAAATCGTCTGCGGTTTATTTAAATAATGTTTCCCTATTTTAAACGCATTGAAATTTATATAAGATTCTTTACAAGAGACTTACTACAGAATATTGTGTGTATAGCAGTCATCGTTCATTTACAGGGACACACAAAAGAATTCTCTACTGTATGTTAACAATAATTCCTGGAAGTGCGTTTTAAGTTACTGAACGCGATTTTAATTTTAAATCGCTTTTTGTATATTACGTGGTGTGTATAAATTCTGTAGATCCCATACAGGGAAGCACAAAAGTTCGGGAACACATTTCCGTATTATTTAACTCCAGACGGAGAATTTTAAACTGTGCTACGTGTTTCCTAACTGAACTAAAATTTAGCATCCTATGTAGTATATATACAAATCTATAGATCCTATACAGGGCTGAATAAAAGTATTCGGATTACTTAGATGTTATCTTTTAGCTTATTAAAGAGTATGATTCGTAAAATTATTTTGGAAGCGTTGGAAAGTGTTACATAATCTATGCTTGACGCATGATTTTTCGTTCTTGTTTTCATTTTGCCAAGGTCATGTTGTAAATAGCATCTGTAAAATATATCACAGTGGAAAAAATGACTATTAAATATAATTTAAATGCAATTCTAGATTGTGTAGGAAAAAATTACATTGCATATGAATCCTTGATATCGAATAGGTGACAACCAAAATAATAGTCAAACATTTTAAAACACTGATTTAAAAGTCTTGTGTAATGTCTAAGTGAGAGACAAGGTTGATATTCAGAGATGATATTACTAACTGGAGATGAAACATCTATAGAACAAGATATGTTCCCTCTTATCAGTATGTGGAGACTGCTCCTTATATGGAAGAAAAATAAGATCTTGTTCTATAAAAAGTTAATATTTTACTATCAGATTCAGTGCTGAATTTTAATTACGCCTTAAATGTTATTTTGAATATTTATCAAACATTGTATAGAAACATGTCTACCTCATTATAACAGGACTGATCACAATATCTCATGAACTACAATTACATTTTACCTTAAAATTATTAAAGAGAATTAAGAATTCGTACCGGATAAAAACCAACCATAAAACCAATACTTCATCAGATGCAACAAAAAAAAAAAAAAAAAAAAAAAAGAAAGAAAAGAAAGAAAAAAGAAAAGAAAAACTGCTCATAGTTTAAAAAGAACGATACAATAGGTATTTTTATTATCTGAAAGCAGTTTCTGGGTGCTTTCCTTAATTCAATTTTTACCTTATTTGAAGCACTTTCTATCACAGCTCACACCACTAATACTTGTAATCCCCCTATAAATCGTGCCTCGATACATCACTAATCCGGACATATCACTCTTTTTTTCGCATCTACAACAAAATTTCTACATAAACTGCACTTTTAAATAAATTTATATAATATCAGTTAAATAAGTGAAACACTGTATCGTGATTTTAAGAAGAAAATTATAATATGCGCATAAGCTACCGTTTTGAACACAAATATAAAACAATTACTAGTAGACTATAATCTTCTTTAATTTTAATAACTTCGGTATATGATGCTTTTTATTTGTCTCCCGAGATTCCCGATAGAAAGCAGAGCCACTGATATGCCTGTTAGTTCGTAACTCTGGTTCTAGTACGCATGATTTTCAAAAATCACTGATTATGAAATTAAGAAAAACATTAACACACACATTGTTTTAATCTTATTGCACTTTCTCACAATATCTCTCAGTTTGAAATCCGGTAAACTTCGAAAATAAACATAATAATAGATCAGTGTAATGTAGGAAAAATCTATAACTGTATGTCACCAAACGGATATAACATCGGATGACCACAAGATTCAGGCGTTATACAAGAAATTCCATATCTATCACGTGATAGATGAGAGAAGAGTCACAAAATGTGAAAATTCATGAAATGTTCACGTAGCTTGAATAACGTAATACCGATGCATTTTACTTTAAAAAAAAATGCGTTATATTGGAGATAGGTAGGATATGCATAATTTTTTGCCCCCTACTTATAAGGTTAAAAAAAGTGTTTTTTCTAAGAGGTTTTTATCGTTTTAATATAACTAGGGTATCCACCTCGTGCTTTAAGGGTTACAGAATATAGGTGAAAACCTTTTTTTTTAATTGAAAACTTTAATAGATTTTTTATTCATATTATTATTTTTTAGATTGCCCACTAGCAAAATTAAAAAGTATTTTTATACGAATATGTCCAAGAAAAGTTTTGGCATTTATTAAAGACGATACTTTTGTATATACTGGCAGTGCTAATAACAACATCGTCGTTTTCACATACGTGAAAAATAAAGTAAAACATATGTAAAAACTACGATAGTATTATGAGCACTTTATTATCGAAAAAATATTTATATATAACTGTGGGGTTGCCATTGCGACTGTTTTCTAATTATATTTCTAACCAAAAATAATTTAATATTTTTTTTTATATAAATGATTTTTTTTAAATAATGGTAGATAAAAAATTAAAAAAATAGTCATCAGTGGCAGCTGTGTAATGGAAACACATTAAAATCGGCTATGTAAATCTATGTTTCTGATCTTGTAAAACGCATTCCAACAATCTTTAAAAAAAATCAATCAGAGGCAGTAAATATAGATCCTAAATTATATTAAAACGATCAAAACTGAGACTATCGGAGTCCCAAAAGTCGATGCTTACCTAACCATCACTAACGTATCAATGGACTAAATGTGTCAATGGACTATTTTTTATCCTATTCGTACCACTTTTTGAAAAATAATCTCTGCCATAAACTTATACAAGGATATTTTCAAGAGAAATTTGCCACAAAGAAATTTTTTTGGAAATTATGGTACGATTGAATATAAAAGTAGTCGCCAGTCCTAGCCCGTAATCAAAGGGTTAACTGTTGCAGCAATAACCTTATTTTGGGAGGGATTGTGAATTACTATTACTTACTAATTATAGTGGATTTTAATATTTTATACATACTATTAAACAAATGTTTCTATGCTCTTCGAGAAGTTGTAACACATAAAATAGCTACAGTAGTGTATATATTATACATCATACATGCATACATATGCACACAGCTGGTATAGTTATACCTCAATGCATCTAAAGACTCCTAAATAAAATGTAAAAGGACGATAGATTTTAATTCTGGAAAAGTAAATATTTATAAACCGAGTTTCGGTAATCTAGGCTATCTGAGCATGAAGCACAAGCATTAAACGCAATGCACATCTGATTGAGAACTGGACTTCAGATGGACAATTGAAGAAATGTAAGCATTACTTCATTTTTCAACCATTATTAGTAGAAACAATTCAATGGATACTTTACAGCTGTGCTAAAGTTTGAAGAGCTGCGATTCGAAGCCGAATTCATTAAAAGGCTCCAGTATGTTATATGAAATGTTCTGAGCGCTGAATGCATTATTTATGAATTGTGAGGGTGCATATAACGGATTTGCTATTGCATATGTAAGCGTGCAAGGTAGCTGAATATTTATGCTTTCGATATTAAACACATTCTTCATCGTTTAAAATCTGAAATATTAAGCATACGCGAACTGCATAGTGCAAAAATGCTCTGATTTTAGGATTAGATATATTGATTTAAATATAAGGTATGGTTTAAAAATTTACTGAATTGACATACAAAACGCTTCTTGATTTCTTTGAATATTTTGAGAAATATATCTGAAGATACTAAAAATGTCAAAGAATGATTTTGGTAGAATTATAACGAAAATGTTTGACAAAATGAATATGTTTATAAAAAAGACATGCAGATGACAAGAAATACCCTAGTAGCAAATCAATATTGGTTATATTGGTTAAATAACTATCCGATATTGCGCCAATGTTGCATTCATTAGAAATACTTCCAATATACCAATATTTTCTAAATATTGGCTTGACACGGGGAAAATTTGCAATGAAATGCCACAATAGTACAGAGATTGGCCTTACACTAAAAATACTTGCAGTGAAATGTCAATATTGCAGAAATATTTGAAATTAATTGACGAAATATTATTTGTCAATATTTTTGCAATATTGGTAAAATGTAAACATCACAATCTTGGGGCAATATTTTATTCCAAGATGTAGTCATTGCCAAACATATTAGCTCAATATTGCGCCAATACTGCATTCATCAAATATACTTCCTATATAATACTAATATTGTTTAAATATTGGTTTTACTTTGGAAAAATTTGAATGAAATGCGACTATAACAGAAAGGCTGGCTTTACACTGGAAATATTTGCAGAGAAATGCCAATATTGCTGAAATATTGGCAATCAACTGGCGAAATATTTTTGTCAATACTGACAAAATGTAAACACCCCAATCTTGGGGCAATATTTCAAGATAAAGCCAATGGCAAAGGATACCATCCCAATATTGCGCCAATACTGCATTCATCACAAATACTTCTTTTATAATATCAATATTGCTAAAATATTGGTTTTACTTCGGGAACATTTTCGATATAAGGTCAATTTAGCAGAAATACCGACAAAACTTTGGATATAATTGCAGTGAAAGGCCAATATTGCAGAAATATTAACAATCAAATGGTGAAAATTTTTATAAATATTATTGCAATATTTCATTCTAAAATACAGCCAATATAATGAATATTGACCAAATATTGTTTTGCTATTATACGTAATATAATTACAATTAATAATCTCTCTTTTACAATGAGCCTGGTTTTCCAGTTACAAGGAGAAAAAAAAAGTTATACTATTAACGTTCATAAAGCATTTCGCATTTTATAAATTATTCTCTTATTTTTCGGCTATTTTCAACACAATTTTGTTTAATTTTCTGCCAAGTATCGTAGTGTTTATTTATTTAACTTACGAGAGTAAGATTAATTGTATAAACCTGTGTTTATACAATTAAATGAAAAAAGCTTCCAAAACAGTGTAGCAAAAATCTTCTTTCCTCGCAATTTCATTCTCGGAAAGAACAAAAAAGGAAACGAAAGTAATGTGTCTTTTTTCTCCTTATAATCCTTTCATCACAATTTTTCTTTTCTCCTTTTTAAACTTCAGTAATTTTTGGATTATTAAGAAAACAACATGTGTGTATATATATAATTTTTTAAATCGCTTTTTATAAATGGAGGATTTCTATTTTTTGTGTATGTGCATTTATAATTTTGGTTAGTGAATTTTTCTCAAGAAAACTACGCTTGCTAAATCCGTTATGTCTAGACAGGAGAAAATAAAAATGTCACAGTCACAATAGAAAAAATTAGTGAATGTAGAAAAAACTAGAAATAAACTTCAAAAGCATTTATATTTTTCATTGCCCCAAACAGTAAAATTAATGGATTATAATAGATTTATTACATCCTAATTAAAAAAGTCCTGCGTAAAAAAATGCAAAATAATAAAAAATTACCTTTCGTACAAAAAACTATCATAATGTATCTGGAACCAAAAGAAACATTTGGCTTTTTCCCTCTTCAAAAATAAGACAGACTAAAAACGCATACTGTGAAATAAAAATAAATTGATATATTTGTATAGATTTTAAATAAATAAACAACGGAATTTGAATAAATAATTTACATGCCATCTAGTAAATCCAAAAAATGGGGGATTAAAACGAATGACAATGCGAGACATACAGACATATTAAAAGAATGCGTTAAACGCCCTATAAAAAGGCGAACCAAACAATAGAATGGAAAAGAGGGCAAAGAGGTACAACAAAAAGAAAATTAAAAAGAAAGGAAGGAAAACAGTTCACAAATAAGAATAATAACAATGACAAAAACTTGAATTAGCCAAAGATTACTACCCTCCCCCCTCTCCAATTAAAAAAAAAAAGGAAAAAGGGAAAATAAATAACGATTAACACACACCAAAAAACAAATAAATAAAACTTAATAAAATCGCCATTTAATTTGACGACATGAAATATAACATTTTTTTTTTTTTTTTACAAACGCTGTCTAAATCATTTAAAGAGTAGAAACAACTAAAGAGATTGGAATACAGTAGATAATAGTAGATTTAAAGATAGATTACACTAAACGGGAAAAATTATAGTAGGAAATATAACGTGCTTAATGCATTTTAACATTAACTGCGTGATTTATGCTATTGTTACGAGACAATTACTTAATACTTATTTATTGGTCTAAAACGAAGGGAAAATAATCATATGTATTTACTTTTGATGTCAACATCCTATTTGCTATGCCTATGCAAACCGCACAACGATGAATGAGGTATCATAGGAAAGAGTTTTGAACAGGCTTTTGACATAGTATACTCACATTGCGTTAAAGCACGTGTGATTAAAAAATGCAGTTAATTAAAGATTGCAGTGCGAAAGCCTCGAACGAGTCTCGAACTGATTTTTAAAATGTTACTTCAACTTTTAAGTAGAAATTTACAGTTCGTGCACATTTGTGGCACAAAATGCAGTTTATGTATTCAAAGCTACACTGCCAAGGGAAAAAAAAAATGTAGATTTTTACGGTATGCGTGGTTGCGTATTATTGCTTATTTTACTGGTTATTACTGTTAATTTTACGGTATAATACTGGCAGCTAGAATTCCAGTAGTATACCGTAAAATCAATAATTTTTTTTGCAGTGTATTTGACAGATATGGCACATCCCCCCCCCCCCACCCACCGAAATGAATAAGGATAAAATATTAACCCTTCTGTGCATGAGTTTTTCTTTTATAATTGTGTTTTTTTATACACATATTAAATATTAGACACCAGGAATTTTAAGATAGATTTTTAACTTTGTTCAGCAACATAGTTCACGGGAAATTTACTGGCTTAATATTTCTATATAAATATAGTGGTGGCGAAGAAGTTGATTTATTTATTAAAAGTTAAATAAACAGTGATGGAAATTTACATCACTATGCAATTAAGGGTTAATGAGATATCTTAAACTTATATTTTTGATTAGTAAACTCTGTCTAAGGGGACTTAGTGTAAGTCGGAAATATGTCAAACGCGGAAAGATTTCCATGTCCGACGAATCCATAGAAAATAACTTTAATTTATACTGTATAAACCGGAATCTGCCTAACGAGAAAACGGAAAGTTTTTAATGGTCCCACCAAAACCCAAACTTTTGCATAAGATGAAAAAAAAGGATATTTTAAAAACGAAACGCATTTGGTTTATGAAATTTTAAAACTGATAGATATATCAGATACTCATAAGAATGCTTGTTAAACTGAAGAAAATAAGTAATTATGAAATAAAAAAATAATCAACGTGACTTCAAGTGACTATTTCTTAATAAACGACTTGCTTGCAATTGAGCAAAATACTCATGTTATTAACATTTCCTATTATTTTTATTTACTTATTGAGCGCCAGTTGACATATTTTAGCGAGAGTGATTTCACACAAGAGAGTAGTATTTTTGTGACAACCACATTCAATTTAATCTACGTTGTTGCTATCCGAGCATCTTCATAAATAAAACAATGGTGACATACGCATATGATGCATAGTGTGCCTGTATAAGAGACTGGCGACATACGCACAACGCATTTGCTCAGAATAAAGCTTTTGTCCAAAGTATGGCAATACCACATTACAGAACTTGGCGATATTCGTCTGGATGAGTTTGATAAGTTAACGCACATTAGCTTGACGATTAGCCTGGCTAAAATCATTGTCGATTCATTTTTGTCCAAAATCGTCTCAACCAATCAAATATTATTTCCAGTATATCGCCACTCTCATACAAATGTAACCTAATGGTGCATGTTCAGATTAGAGGTTCTTGTCCAAACTGTTACAGCCCCCGTTCCAGAATTTGACAATACTTGTCAAGGCAAGTTCTATTAAACGAGTGAAACAAGTCGACAAATATTAGCTTCGCAATAATGGCAAGCCCGATAAATTTTGTCCAAAATCATCTTGACGAAACAAACTTTATTTCTCGTATGTTGCCAGTTTTATATATAAAGGCACTCTAGGTACTCATCGCTCACGATTTCGGCCAAAATCCTCTCGACCAATCAAATTTCATTGCTCTTATGTCGCCATTTTCTTATTTGTAAAGGCACTTTAGTTGAACATCGCTCAAGAATTTTGTCCAAAATCTTTTCAACCAATTAAAAGTCAATTATCGTATGTCACACCTCTCACAATAAAAAAAGGCAATGTTTTGTTTATAGCTCAAGTTTGAAACAATATAGACAATCATAGATTAAAATATTTGATAAATAAATAAATAAATAAAATAAAATACACGATGCGATTATTTCTTTTAGCTTAAAACCTTCGCCGATGTACTAGAATTGTAGTGTAAAAGTTACATTCAAATCCGTTCAGTGGTTGTTGAGAAAATTGAGGACATACACCCATACATAATGACCAAAAGCAGAAGAATCCTTTTCTGAAGCCGCTAATAAACAAACACCAGTAAAAGATTATTTTCCGACTCTCTAAACTACTATGTGAAAAATAAGGTATGTAATTGCATTTGTTAAAAATAAATGTTTTCCATTAAATTTCAGAATTGAAGCAATTTCGTATTTAATGTTCAAATAACGATTTGAAGATTATAAAAAACAACAAATTTCATAACAAATCTAATTTCTTTAAAATTTTCTATTTCAAGACTGATACTAAAGGTGACAAAAGTGAAAAAAATGCGATGGTCGCAAATTTTTATTTATTTATTTATTTTTATCTTTTGAAGTTTTGTATAAGGCAGAATATTGTCTACGACGGAAAATTTTCTTGTTCCAGGTCGATTTCACCTTAGACAGAGTTTATTGTATTTATAAATAAGAAGAATGGAAAAGAAATTATTCCTCTAACGTTTGATGCCCTTTAATTATATTATTGTGAAATAAAATACAATGCATAGCAAACTCGTTGAATCCAATAAATATATATCCAATAAATCTACGGCGCATGCGTTTATATGTAGCATTTATTTGTATGTTGCAGATATGGTACAGAAAGCATTAAAAGGTTAAAATTTTGTTAACTATTGTTAACTAAATTTTGTTAACTATTTTTGTTAACTTGATGCTTTTAACTACGTTTTTCCTAATATTTATGCAACAAGTTCACAAACTTGACATGTATTTTCACAAGAAACTTACATTTAAAAATAAAAATGATTATTTCTTTTATATTTAAAGGATATTGCCAAATAGAAATTTCTTGTTCTCTTTTCACAGAAGTGAACTTAAAGAGCACGTAAATAAGGTTGAATACTTATTTGCGATAAAAGAGAACAACAGCAGTCTCATTTAATAAAATTTCATTAATGTCTTTTGGCTGAGTTTTTTTGTTACAAAACAGTCTTTGAAAAGAATAATTAACGAAATTTACCCGCTGATTATTTCTTTGTATATATCCAAAATAAACTGATTATAAATCAACTAAATATAGAAAGAGTTCAACATGCATAATGAGTTCTTCAACCATAATTTACTTCATGGAGCACTGATATATATTTTTTTCAGAGCATCAAATGAATCACTTGGCGTGTGTTCAAACTAAATAGAAATCTACAAAATAGGAGCATTTAACTCTCGTACATGAATGTATTCAATGAATGCAAAAAAAAATATAAATAAAAAATTTAAAAATAACTAGGAGAACTCATTTCACAAGTAAACTGCATTAAGAATTTTACTAATTGAGACATTTTATCCAAAAGAGAAGGGGGGGGGGGGGGGGGAACGGAGCCAGAACTACCGATTATGAATAGAATCGTTAAGATTTTTTTTTCTTTTTTCATACAAATAAACAAACTATAATACCCACTATAATACTATCTGGTTCGATTTAATTAATTCCTGAATTTTAAATTACTGTAGTTTCAGTAACTTTCTTATAAAATGAGTAATATATCTAGTTTTTAATTAGAAAAAAAGCATATTATGTACTATGAAATCAACATTTATTTTGTATGAAATTTTAAGAGATTTTTATACCCAATTTTGAAAACCAAGCAGAAAAAAAAAATGCTCAATTCATATAATCATAAAAATTGCACATAAAACTAAATATTAGTAAAAGAAAATAAATATGACTATCAACAAAATAAATTATGAGTAAACATACACTGAATACAAAACAAAGTAATAGTTTTGATTCAAATTTATTAGTCAAGCAAAATTATAACTAAAAATATTTCATTCATATTCATTAAGTTGTAAATTTCCAACTGGACGAAAAATGCCCGGGCCAGGATTCGAACCTGGGATCGCCTGGCTGAAGATGCCACGCTCTACCACTGAGCTATCCCGGTCGAATCTGGAGGGCATAGTTCATCCAGTTAACCTTATTGATCAAAGCATCTGGTCTGATATTTTAATCAGTCATTTTTTCGTCCAGTTGGAAATTTACAACTTGATTACTTTACCAATTTGAAATAATTGTGTTTAAAAAAAAAAAAAAAAAAAAAAAAAAAAAAATCTAGTCATATTTATTAGTCTAAAATCATATAGTAAAGTATCGTTTGCGATTAAAACATTGCACTAAAACGAAATAAAAATTTCTGTCTCCTAACATCAGTATGCAAAGATGCTGATGCTCCTCTCGGAGATTTTTGGATTGCTTCACTGCATCGCTTTACCATAGACTGTTCATTTGAAGGCGGCCCATGACCGTGTCTCTTAATATCTGCGTTTTCGACTCATTACGACTGAATACTTCCTCTGCCACCCCTTTTCCCGATTCGTATACCCTAGTGTATTTATTGCCCTTCGCACCACTATGTTTTCCCGTATTTCCTTGTGCTTCGAATTTTTTCAGCATTGCTTTGGTATGTTCTGTATTATTGAACAGGTGGATGACCACGTCTCTTGACAAGTGTGTTGACGACAGATAGCGATTGAATGATTGTCTCCAGCGTCAATTTAAAAGAAAATACGTTAACCAACTACTTTACGTACTTACTTGCATGCAAAAACACATAATATACAAGGCGTTTCCTTAATTCCGTTTCGTCTCAAAATATTCGAGAACCGAGTTAGCTACAGCCTTGAACGTAAGTGTTAGTATAGTAAAACGGCTATGCGCTTCACGACGAGCTATATGGCAGGGCTTCCTATTGATAAAGTGCGGAGTTCCTATCTAGAAACGGTACGAGATACGGGGAAAAACAAATTACAAAATTACGTGTAACCGCGATTTAGTAGTGCCTTACATGTAAAAATAACTTCATTAGAAACGTTGAAATGTAATTTTTTTATATCCAACCACTAGCTTAAATACGTTACTAATTGCATGAGAAAGTGTGGTATTATAAGACGGATGCTTATTAACAAAACTAACACGTAACATCTAAATTATGAAAACAATTAGGTTATCTGAAAACAATTTGGCATTATTTGCAAGCAGCATACAAAAGTTCATTAAAAATATGTATTTTTATTCAGGTAGTATGTGTCAGGTAAATATTTCCATTTCCTTTGAATTGCAACAGTTTGACAACACAAGATGATTGACTATTTTATAGTATTTATATCAGTAGGAAATAGATCGGATATTTTATATATATATATATATATATATATATATATATATATATATGTGGTCGCAGGAGTTCTCATCTGAACTTTGGACTGCAAACCCAAGCACATTTTTATTGGGGCTTGTGATGTTGAATCAAAGTTCGATGCCTCGCCAACAATAGAATATTTGATGATGTGCAATTTTATCGTGAGAACAGGGTAGATGTGCTACAGCTTTCGTCTCGATCAGACGGATCGACGATAGTCTCTTGTTAATTCTATGTCGGTCGGTGGAACCGCGCATTTGAATAATGTTTAACCCGACAGACGGTCGGATCAATTCTAAGTGTATATAAGTTTTTAAATTAATGTTGTAAATATTTTATATGATAATCAAGATATTAAAAGTATGACGTTTAATCAATTTGAAAAACGTGTGGACTATTATTCATTCCCCTAGACGCCAGCCTAAATCCTACATACATATATATATATATATATATTATATTGAAGTATCTCTAAATTAATAGTTATAAAATATGTGACGTCATAACAATGGGTTGGGTATCGATTGGGTATCAGTAGAGTATCGTCCCACTTGAGTGGGGCAAAATGGGACATAAGTGGACGCAGAGGTTACCACACAATTTGAGTGACGTAATTAATAGAGAATTTCTTTTGAGAAAATTGAATTTCTTATCTCATTTTTCTTTATACCTGACGTAACGGAAGAAATTGGCCCATATCTCGTGAACGGTTGGATTCGGGCGGGTAGTTCCAATATTGATCTTGATCCTCACAGCAAGATCTTTCCAACGATACCACTATTGACATCAAATATTGTTTCCTAGTAAGATAGGATAAAAGAGCTTTTATTTTTAAAAAGTTTAATATAGTCCGTTGTTATTTAGTATAGTACCATAGCAATTTTATAACATACACTTCAACAGTGATTGTACGCAGTCATTTCGAAAATCTAGTCACACACTTTGAACATCAAATAAAATATCATTTTATAAAAAAATAAATAAATAAATAAATAAAACAGTGTTTTATTGAACATCTACTCAGAGTCAAAAATCCTTAATGTTTAGATATCACATTTTAACAACAAATGAATATCGCGCTTTAATGTTTAGACTATCGAAATTTTGATAAAGAACCCGCGAATCATTTTTACATAACATTTGGCTTAGTTTCGCAAATGATTTCAAGGGCTTCAACTAAAACAGTGACTTCGAAATATTTTTAGTAAATATCAACATGCGAATTATCGAGAACAAACACGATATATGCCCTCACATGTAGATGCACAAATTTTAAATAAATATAGTTAAAATGCTTAACTCTGATGCGATTTATTCCAATAATAAACATGCTTAGTGAAGATAAATCTTTAACATCTTGTATATCAAATGCATAATGATGATCAAGTGCTGGATTTCAATGATTTGGTTGCAATAACTAGCATCGGTTGAACGAGAGGAGAAACGAATATTAGATTGACTCTGCTGAACCAAGATTGATGAAAACAATTCAACTGGAGCTACTTCTAACAATATGAAGTCATATAAAATTTTACTGATGGTCAGAAACGGAATGAGAACATAACAAGCTGAAAAGCACTGTATGTTTGTTGAATTTATAATAACGTTTAGAAGTTTGTTCTGGAAAGTTTATTCGAACAAATACTCCTTGGATAAACGCCAAAATGCAGACATGAAGATGAAGCAATGAATAAAATTTAAACAACAATGCAACATATTATTGCAGTTTAATGTTTCGAATACCGACATTTTGATAAAGAATACAGGAATCATTTTCACATAACATTTGGTTTAGTTTTGCACTTGTGTTCAAGGACGTCAACTAAAATAGGGACCAAATATTTTTCGTAAATATAAACCTAGGCATCATCGAGAACGCATACGATACATACTCACATAAAGACACGTAACTTTAATTTTAATAAATGTATTTAAATTGTTATGATCTTAATAAGCACACTTAGGAATATAAATCTTTAATACCGGGTACATCAAATGCATAATGATGATTGAGTGCTGGATTCCAATGAGATGTACCAAGTGCTGGATTCCAATGAGATGCTGGATTCCAACCGATGCAATAACTAGCATCGGTTGAGTTGAGCCAGAAAAGAAACTAATATTAGATAGACTCTGTTGAATCAAGATTAATGAAAACAATTCAAATGTAGCTACTTCGAACGATATGAAGTTACATAAAATTTTACTGATGGTCAGAAACTGAATGAGAATATTACAAGCTGAAAATCAGCGCTACATTTTAATACACACACATCAACAGCGATAGTACTCAAACCTTTCCAAACTCAATCGCAAACTTTTAACACCAAATAAAAATAACTTTATTACAACTGTGACTCAGCGTTTTATTGTAATGCTTACTCATAGTCAAAATTCCTTAGTTTTAGTCATCAAGTTTTAATGACAAACTTATATTGCATTTTAATGTTCAGACTATCGACATTTTGATTAAAAAATAAATAAATAAAACAAACAAACAAACAACAACAAAAAGGGAATCTTTTCACTTATTATTCGATTTAGTTTGCACTTGAGTTCAAGGGTGTCAACTAAAACAGGAACTTGAAAATAACTTTAGTAAATATAAACATACTATACGGCTCGTCGAGAATACGCCATATATACTCACATAAAGACGTGCAACTTTAATTTTAAATATAGTTAAAATCCGATACGATTTATTCCAATAATAAGTGTACTTAGGAAGATAAATCTTTAATACCTGATATATCAAATGCATAATGATGATCAAGTGCTGGATTTCAATGCTTTGGATGCAATAACAGCATCGGTTGAGCGAGAGGAGAAACGAATATTAGATTGACTTTGTTGAACCAAAATTGATGAAAACAATTCAACTGCAGCTACTTCTAACAATATGAAGTCATAAAATTTTACTGATGGTCAGAAACTGAATGAGAATATAACAAGCTGAAAATCACTGCATGTTTGTTGAATTTATAATAATATTTATAAGTTTGTTTTGGAAAGTTTATTCGAACATATAGATATTCTTCGGATAAATTCCAAAACACAGACAGAAGGATAAGACAATGAATAAAATTTAAACGCTGTAACACAAAAGATTAAATTATGCAAATAAAAAATTTAATTCAAAGTTTAAAAAAATAAAATATTTGCTTTTACAGTTATGTTCTTACATCACGCAAGTGCTCAGTTTAAGAAAAAAAATATTCCTCTTTTATTTTATGTGTAATTCAAACGCATAAAATGAAGTTAATAAAATAATTTCACAAACTCGAAAAGAAAGTGAATCAAAGATAGAGGGGAAACTTAGTTAAAGAATACCGAATTCGTAAGTTGTTAAATCTCAGTAAAATTGTATTAAATTAAAAAATGTTAGATTAATTAAAAAGCAATCATAAAATTTGTATTAAAGAAATCCACCATAATTGCGTTTCTAAAGAGAAAAAAGTTCTTTCACGAGACCAATAAAAATATTTTATGTTTTCAAAAAATGCGATAAAAGTAATTGTAATCATTTTTCAAAATTCGTGATGTTTTTGACACAATAATAAATACTAAACTCTCCTTGGCAAGGAAAGAAGCTATATCACTGAGAAACATTCGCAATTCTTTAAAAACAATAATCTGCACTGACTTAAGCGTAAACAGTACATTTCAAAGCACTTAAATTGTGAAATGTATGAATTCAGACAGCCGAGAAAGAATAATCTTTAAAAGAAACTGAAAATAAATAAACAGATAGAAACAATAATACAGTGAGCTTGAATAAATAACAAAACAATATTACATGCATGGTATGGAATATTTGGATTTTTATTTTTTTTTAAGATAAGCCTACAAACTGTATTAAGCACATAACTAGTCACGCGAAGACGTTTGCAAGCTAATATTAAACTTATGGAAACGTTTTTTACATATTTCCCGCAGTTATTTCAATATTTTTAAATGATTGTTTTATCATAGAATTATCTGATGTCGATGTCTAAAGTTGTACCTTTGTAAGTTTTCGATTTTGGTCGCAATTTCATTCTCAGGAACTTTTTAATTTTAGAAACAAATTGGTTGATGCATGAAAATAGATCGAAGGAAAAAAAGGTGTAAAATTTTTCAGGCTCTACAGTAATGACAAATTCTTGTAATAAAATCACGTTTTAATAAATATTTACACAACACAAAAAGTGTAAGATTCAGTAATTGGCTAATAATTACAATAACTTTTAACTCATTGTGAGACTCTAGATTTTTCTATTTCTTTATAGCAATTTTGAAAAATAAAATCACCATGTTCAATACTACTGCATCACTGAAACCTTTGTACCACCATCTTCATTGCGCTGAAACTATCCAATGGTGTTAATAAATGGATGGGCCAAAATATTTTATCCCAGAAACAACTTTATGCAAATTCTCTTTTTTTTTAAAGCTTATATTTTATCTTTGATTCGTCATCACGCGTTTTTTAAGTGCTCATTGCTCATACGCCAACATAAGATAACATTTAATATCGCAGTTCTGCAGTGTAATGAAGAAAAATGAATGGAATGAAACTCAAAGGTTTGAATAGCTCTGAGGATTTGATATTTCAGAGCTATTCAAACTCTCAGAACTATTCTATCTGTATTGATGCATTCTTTCCTTTACCATATTCACAATATTTTGTTTGATTTTTTGCATCGATCTAGAGAATACCCAAAATTGCTTTCAAAAAAGATAATTTCCAGCTTTAGGGGGGAAATCTTACATTCCTCTTGATCGTTTCCAAAATTGAAAGTGCCTTCAGAATGAAACTGCAAGGATAATCAAAAAATTACAAAGATACAATTTTAGATATCGGCATGAGATATCCTATGCCAGCATTATTTAAAAATATTGAAATACAAACGAGAAATTTGCAAAGAACTTTTCCATTGGTGTAAAATTAGCTTGCGAATGTCTTAGCGTTCCTAAGTGCAGGTTCTAGGAGGAAAGGAAAAGTTTGGAGGACTGGATACGTTTCGAGAATAGTAGGAGAATATTTTTAAACTGTAAAGGCCTTTTATAAATCTACGGAAATGAATATTCATGTGCTCCTACAGTAACTTTCTTTTCAATCTACAGTAAATTTCTTACAGACACGTCAAACATAGTCAAAAGTGTTAGTCACAACTTGATCAAAATGTGATTTCTTCAGTTAGTTGCATATAGTGATACTCAAGTAACAGTCGATTGGCTACACTATTGTGAATTATCAGTGACGTTTCTTTGTGACGTCTCATTACGTGACGTCAAATGAGAATTGCAAATTGCATGTTTTACATTTGAGAAACAGTGACTTGAATTTGACATTTTGAATGTCTCGTGACAATACATTTTAGTCACAATAGTTTGTATCTCTAGATAAAAAGTCACAAAATTCAATAAATTCCTGCCGGCAATATCATCGATTGACATTATTAAAAAGGCCATTTAAAGAGATCTAGTATGTTATGTACGAGGGAAATTAAGAGAATCCGACTATCTACTGGATTTCGGGATGAGTTTGCTAGTTTCTGGCTCCACCAGAGGTACAAACTCAGAGTATGGCATGCGTACTTATATACTCCGGAAACAAGATGCATCTATCAGCATACCACAGGTGTAACCTGAATCGCCTTACATTAATGCACATTGGCATGACGTACAAATAATAACAAAAGATACATTTATAATTAAAAGAACAATGCCAAACCCTATTACTAATTGAAATATCAAATTAAGTAAAGGAAGAATTAATAACGAAAAAGTAATATCATATTATGATATATCGAGTAATGTGCTTGGGGTCATGTATTGTTTTACGTGAAAAGAAAAATGATATCAAAATAAATATTGGCATGAAAGGAAATGATAAAGAATTATCCACTGCATACAATAGAAAAGATATTCGCAAAAATGCTTCAAAACTTTTGATCAATAAATCCATAAAACTTTATGAGACATGTTGAAACAACTTAATCCGATGTGAACTGTTATTCATTTTATGTTATGTTTTCGTAAAACTAATTATTATTAGCAAGCTATTTCTGATAATGTTATGTACTAGAAAGCGAATAATAAAAAGATAGAAAGATCAAAGTGGGAGATAACATACAACATTTAACTAAAAGCACATTTGAAATTTATTGAACAAAATAAATTGATTATCACATCTTTGAGAAGATACATGAAGCATTATACAAATACAAATAAAATATGATTAGACAGGTATAATAGGAAATTTTTTTATTCAGATTGAATTTGAGAAACAGTGACTTGAATTTGACATTTTCAATGTCTCGTGACAATACATTTTAGTCACAAAACTATAAGGACAATACCCTATTAACTAAAGGGTAATTCTAACAAAAAAAATAATATATAAAAGTAAATAAAATTGACTGACGAAAGTTATTGTTACAAAAATGGGAAAAACTGATCGTTTTTGTTACTTTAGGAATGTTCTAAAAATTCACATTCATGAAGTTTTATTCTTGTGTTTTTGTTCAGAAACAAAAAAAATCGAATAGCATTTTCCATAGTTCCATAAATCAACGCATATTTCAGAAAATGCTGTCAAAATTATCGTTTTAAGCCTTTTTTGGGGCGTGACAGCCCTGGAAAGGTCGTTATGAGGTCGCCCTAGCACATATATAGAAAAATGAAAACTATATTATCCATAGCACTTTAATATGCAAATTTCATGGATTTATGCGTAAACACGAGCCTGCGAATGACCCAGAAATATTTGCGTTGCTGAACGAATATATATATATATATATATATATATTTTTAGAATAGCCGGAAGAAAATTTCTGAAAATATACACGATGATTAAATGAACATCATTCTAAAATTAAATATACTTTTCGCCCTGTTAACAATTTAATTCTATCAAACTATTAAAAATGAAATTCTTTATCCTGGTAAGTATAAATATTTAGTAAGAAACTAAAAATAGAGGGATTATTTTAATGCATTGAAGTTTTTGAAAATAATGGTAACCAATTTTTTTTATCCTTAATTTATTTATCGAAGCAGCATGAAGTAAAAAGCCATATTGAGATTTTGATGAAAAAAGTATTAAAATTAATGTTGTAGAAAATATATGCAGAAGTATGACATAAAGAACTTATAAGGTATTTAATTATTTTTAACTAAATTATATTCCCTGAAGGCTAATGGAATATTTAAAGCTTTTAAAATGAAATATGATCATTAACTGTTTTACTTAGAGACGTTTATGTCGACGCAAACAGTCGTTAGGGTACAATTTATATAAATTAATTTTAGTTTATGTAGCATACAGTAGCCACATTCTTTTTTTTTTTTTTTCAGTATTTCGTATTCATTAAAGATGTGTTGTATGTTTATGCAAACAAATAAACACTGCAGTATAAATATTACATCAATAATAGAACAATTCTCCATATGATTATTACTTACCCATCATACGTAGTATAGGGTAAGTCTTGTAATCGTTTTGAAAATCGAAAAAAAAAAAAAATTTTGACGGATTTACACGTTTCAGACACTGGAGATTCCGAAAAACATATTTTTAGAAAAAAAATTTGCCGTCCGTCTCTGTGTGTGTGTGTGTGTGTCTGTAAACGCTCCATCTCCCGAACAAATTGAGATAGAGACTTGAAATTTGGTATGTACTTAGTATGTAATAATGGGAATAAGCTTATTGAATTTAAGTAACCTTGATTATCCGGAACCATTTCCGGACTCTCGAAATATTCGTTCTGATAAAAGGTATATAAAATTTTTCGAATAAGGAGTGAATATAAAAGACAATAAAAAAAACAAATTTTGCATAAAGAATGAAGTCGATCGGATAATGAGTTGCCGAGATATTTGTAATCCTATTTGCCACACTCTTCGATTTTTCATGACCCTGTATTTCATTCAAATTTCAATTCAAAGATACATTTTAATTTGAAATGAGACGCTTAATCCGACGTAATAAACCGTTAGTTAAAATGATTATCAGTTTTGGAGTTATAAGGATGTTTCTTTTACGCAATTCAGTAATAGAGCATTTAAAGTTTATGACGTCATCAAGCCACGATTTTATTCGAATTGCAATTCGAATTAAAAATAGTTTACACATGTTTTATTTTCATATTTTATATTATGCATATCCATGATGGGTAAATATTACGGTGCCCCCCCCCCCCCCAACGACTAGTTTTGTATTCGAATTTGGTTTTCAGTAAAGGATTCTTCTTATTGCTTGATGTATTTAAAAACTAAATAGCCAGGTATACATCGATATTGGCTAATTTGGTCTCAGGCGCCTAATTTTCGATATTTCATAGGTGTTGCTGTCGTAGCTACAGCCAGTAAAAAACTGCAATTAAAAGACATAAATACCTGAAAACGTCCAGAGCACCATGATTTTACCTGATACTCAGCTAGAAAGTGATAAACATAAAATATTTTGTCTAAACCAAATTTTCTAATGTATTTTATACTAGCTACACGCCCGGCCGGCGTTGCCCGGGCCGAGATAATAACAATCTCAGAGCAAGGCGTTAAACCCATCCCTCCCCATACCCGCAAATATAACAAATAGTTTGTTCAAGAAAACCACCTTCACCTACATTAACGCGATCATTAAAAAAAAGAATTAAATTTTTCTGATAATTAGAACATAACGAAGACGCTACGCTAAAATAGCCGGCAGATGACATCCCTTCCCATCCTCAATTTCAGATCTATATCTTAATTAGTTATCTAAATTTTTGTTCATTAGTAAAAATTGGCAATTATTTCCTTTTATTTTCGCAAACTAAATGGAGGGATCGGCCAAAGAAACAGATCTCGTTGTAGTTCAGTTTTAATGAAAGCAGATCCCTTTTGAAACTTTCTCGGATTTTTTTTTGCATAAATTAAGAAAAATTACCGGCCGAATTTTTCAAAAATCACATAGTCGGATGCAGAATTTTTTTACATATGCTCAGAAATTTTCAAATTGATATCTAAATTAGTTTTCTTAAAATTCGCTAATTAGTAAAATAATTTCGAATTCGTTCATTTCCGTTTGCAAATCCACAACAGCAGTTCTTTTCTTTACCAATTTTGATTTAAAAGACGGCATTTTTGATGCGATGTTTAATGATATTCTAATTAATATCTTGAGTAATTATCAAATTATTAAAATTCTGAGACTCAGGTGCACATTGTCAGACCTTGGACTATCTACACCTAAATTTTCCGACTTCTATGTGGGCTAGATTTTGCTAGCCATCGCCAACAGACACACAGACACACAGAGCGAAACTTTATTTTATTAGTATAGGTAGTTGTAGGCTATACGTTTACGTACGTGTGTATTTTCCTACGTATGGATGCTTACACGAATAGCTTCGCTTAATCAAAAGAAAAATAAATTGATTATTAATTAAAATTAAATTTTTATCATGAAAGTATTGAAATATAAATAAAAACAGTCTAAAGTTACAAATACTTTAACATAAAATGTATTGCTTAAATTAACAAAAAGAAAGAAAATATAGTATTAAATATTTTTATTTGTTGGAAAAATCATCCGATGTCTGTTACAAAAAATCTGAAATACTTCTCTATTTCAAGTAGTGATTGCGGTACTTGGTGATTTTATCGCAGATGAGATTTCGTAGTGCTGCTTTTCGTTGCACTGACAATTTCAAAATTTCAGACTTTAATGGCAAATTCTTGCACTGCATTATTTGGGTTATGGCGAGTTTAAGTATGCTTTGGGAAACACTCGATGCACATAATGCAGAAACAAGTCATAAAATATCTAAATATTACTTGTTCTATGAGAATAATGCAATTTACGAAGAGTTTAATAATAATACTACAACAAATTATTTTATACAAAAAGGAAATGAAAAAAAATATTTTCGAAACAATAACTGAAACAATATACAGGGTGACAATTATAGTCATGTCCACCACCCCATTAACTTCAGAATGATGACAAATTTAAACATAAACATGATATCTAAACATAGCAAAGTGGCTAAGTGCTAGATCGGTTACATCGTCATCTACTAGCAAAATGCTCTGTTAACGTTTCCAACTCAAAAACGGTACGAGTTAGAGAAAAAAGTCAATTACAAAGCTGTAGAGCGTCAACGATTTAATATGAAATGATGTCTTGCATGTAAAAATAACATTATTAGGAGCTAAAATTGAACTTTTTATATTCAATATCAGCTACAACGCTTTACAAATTGCATGCAGCAGTGTGTCATAAAATACATGCACATTTACTAATAAAACTAACACATGTGAGTAAGGAACATTTTATTAAGAAAATCAAGCTAAGTACGCTAAATGAGCTCATTATCGGAACACATGCAGAATTCTTTGCGTTCGATGGTGGATACATTTATCATGCTTAAGATGATTTTCTTATTAAATAAAGTGTACTTAGCTTACTTGCGTTAGTTTTGTTAGCAAATGTGTATCTGCCTGTAATGCTACACTTCTGCAAGCAATTAGCAGCATATTTAAGCTAGTGATTCTACATTATATTAAATAAAAAAAATTACCTTTCAGGATTCCTAATAAAGTTATTTGTACGTGTAAGAAATCATTTCATACTAAATAGATAATGTTCTACAACTGTTTTCCCATATATCGTACCATTTTCGAGATAGGAGCGATAACACCACAGTTTGTCGCTATCTGGCGCTGTAAGCGGTCTTGTCGCGTAGCGCATATCCATTTTTAACACCTAGACACCATGTTTATGACTATAGCTTTCGCCGTTCTGAAGTTAATATGGGTTGACGAGACTTTAGTCGGCATCCTGTATTTTCTAAACCAATATCCATTTACTTTATATAACAATCTACATAATTTTACAATCTTTAAAGAACAAAATTTAGAATGTATCCTTATTCAATATTACAGTTAAACAAACAGCTATGAAGAATATGTCTAAAAACAAAACTTTTAATGTGACTAAAGAAAAAAAAAAAACGTCATTCTATTTACTGAAATAATTAGTCCCATATAATAATTAGTATTTAATGACATATAATACAGACTTTATTCTATTTATTGAAATAGTTTCAGATAATAATTATTATTTAATATGACAGATAATACAGACTTTTTATTCATGTTAGTTATCGAGCTAATTTTAGTTTTGTTATTTTAACTTCTGCTTTAAAATTTCTTTGCAAAAGTGAATAAGAATAAATGTAATTAAAAATTATTGCTTAATACTTTTTTCCTATAAAACATGTAAGAGTCAATTCTAATCAATTACATTTAAGTACAAAATGCAATGTACAACTTTAAAACCTTTATGATTTTTATAGTTTACATCGAAAATGACAGCTGTAATACATAAACGCGAAACCTGTAAACTGTCCTTTTTAAACAAGACTATGTAATAATTTTATATAAACTGAATATAAATTTTCATTTATTTTAAATATCAATCTAAAATTTAAAAGAAAATCAGCTTGCTTGCTAAAACGTTTTATTTACCCAGAAACGGGAATTAAGAAATAAGAAAAGTTACAGAGACGGAATATTTAATTAAGTAGCATTGCTTAACTTATATACTGGAAGTATGCAAATAGTTTATAGACTATGGTACTTTTTTGTTGTTTTCATTTTCCACAGACAAAAAAAACGTTGGAACCTTACTTTTCAGATGGGCTATAGATTATCTTTGATGCGAAATTCACTGAAATTAAGGATGCAGAAAGAATTTTTATCAGAAATAAGATACTAGCTAAATTTAGCTAATTCAGCGTAACCCTCTTCAACGCATCAGCTCAACGACTAATCAGACCAGATCCAAAGGTTCCCGCAGGACCAAGACTTTAAAAGTTTGGCAACTTTTAGTTGTTAAGTTATAATCAAGTTAAAAGATCCTCAAAACGGAAAATTAAAGTTAAATGAGCGGTAGAAGGAATCAATGAAGGAACTTTTTAGGGATGATACATAGTCACAAGGTAAATTAATTGGTGATAAATTACAGTTTTAAAGTAATGGAAGAAAAGTATCTTATGAGAATATGCCAGACTAATGAGGAACAGAAAAGCTGAAAGCGTGAGTGTTCTTTAACTCGAACGTATACATAAAACGTATCACTCAAAACGTATACTCAAAACGTATACATAAATGTATACAAATTGAAAATCCCGAGTATAACTATAAGATATCAATAGAAAACTATTATATAGACGAGTGCAATTTATAGAATGAAAAATAAATAAATACAAATTTCAGTTGAATTGAAAATTTATATCTATCCTTATTCATATAAATTGTATACTTTAAATATACGCAAGCATAAATTTCGCTACTCTTTTGTATACATGAAAATTCAAAATTAAAACATTAATTTTCTGAGCTAGCGCATGTTTACTTTTTGCCTATTTCAGTTGAATGCTAATTATTATACAATTATCTAGAAATAATTATCTGATAAGGAAATTACATTCAAAATAGAAAAATAAAAAAACATACCATTATTTTATTTTTTCAGAATAAATTTTATTTATGCAAGGAATAACGTGCATAGAAAAATGACATAAAAGTTCATCGATAACTCCTATTCGCTATAATTCCAGCGAAAGATTTTTCATTAACTACGCAAATAAACGTATAATAAGCTTCAAAAACGGAAAACAGAACAAGAAAAATGTCCAATTATGCTCATACAATAAGATTTAATAAATCAAAGAAGGTATCAAACGAATTTTTCCATAAAACTCCAAGTAACACGATAATATCAAATGTAAAAGGATTAAATATGTTGGCTTTCATAATCAGATTACGATCAAATTGTACTAAGTTGAAATGAAATACAAATATTCTTCGGCTACTTTAAGATTTTAAAATTTGTTAATTTTGGTTTCTTTTAAAGATACATTAATCTAATTAGCGTTAAAATAAAACCAGTGGACCCGTGCGACGATTCGTACTGCAAACTAGTATTTTTTATCAATATCTAATATTTTTTAGATGCATGTTTAAACGTCTAAATAAAAATTAAGGATTAAAAATATCTGCAAACAGCATTAGTCAAACCAGAATATCATCTCATTTATTCCATCAAAGTTACAGCAAAAACTGATTGAATATAACAAAAGGCACGCGCGAGAAAGAAAAAAAAATATCAGCAATCGTAATTTAACTGTATTAGAGGATGACGTCATCCACTACGAGAAAAACAAGGGACAAAGAAAAATAAATTGAATACATATAAAATACAATTGAGGCGTTGACATGGGAAGTAAGTGCCAAAAATGAAACTACCTTTTGATTACTATCTTTTTCCGTGCCAAAGGCATTGTAGTTACTATCTGAGCCCTCTTGCGACCATCATAAGAAATAAAATAAACCCGATATGGACTTGCTCTCTTTCCTCTGCTATTGGTCTTGGTATTTATACTATTTTATCAATGAAAAAACGGTAAAATGGATTTTTTGGCACTTCCCATGTCGCCGCCTCCATTTAATTTAATATAACAAAACATTACATTTTATGCTACACATGAATCGAGGGTGTTTTTGTCTTCTAAACAGTTGAATTTGAATTTTGCTTTTTAATCACAAATATAAAAACAAGAACGAAAAATCATGCTTCAAGCATAGATTATGTAGCACTTTCCAACGCTTCCAAAATAATTTTACAAAACATACCGTTTAATAAGCTAAAAGATAACATCTAAGTAAACAATTTGGAAAATGCATAACATATTTAAAAACATAATTTCAGGAATTTCCAACAGATACAATATTCGGAAAAATATCCGAATACTTTTATTCAGCCCTGTATAAGATCTATAGATTTGTATATATACTACATAGGATTCTAAATTTTAGTTTAGTTAGTAAACGCGTAGCACAGTTTAAAATTATCCTTCTGGAGTTTCTGTCAGTAAACGGAAATGTGTTCGCGAACTTTTGTGCTGCCCTGTATAGGATCTACAGAATTTATACACACCACATAATAGACAAAAAGCGAGTTAAAATTAACATCGCGTTCAGTAACTTAAAACGCACTTCCAGGAATTATTGTTAACAGACAGTAGAGAATTCTTTTGTGTGTCCCTGTCCATGAACGATGACTGCTATACACACACTATTCAGTAGTAAGCCTCTTGTAATGCACCTTAGTAATATATATACATTTCAATGCGTTTAAAATAGTGAAACATTATTTAAATAAACCGCAGACGATTTTTCTCCATAGACGTAATGTAACGGAATTCTTTTGACTGTCCCTGTAAAGTAACTATAAGTGCTATGCACACACTATTCCATATTAAGCTTCTTCTAATGCACCTTAGTGATATATATAAATCTCAATGCGTTTAAAATAGTGAAACATTATTTAAATAAACCGCAAATGATTTTTACCCATAGACCGCAATGTAACGGAATTCTTTTGAGTGTCCCTGTAAAAAAACTATCAGTGCTACACACTTCCGTTGAAATAGGGAACATGCTATAGATAACGACAATAACATATAAAAATTGCAGAGCAATCCGAGCATATTTACGGGAGTTAGAGCACGAACAGACGGCAGACGGCCATACGGCAGACAAACCGAAGTCATAAGCACTTTTCAACTAGGTTGGAAAGTGCTAATAAGCCCGTGCAGAAACGTCCCACTTAATCTTTTTGTACTATTTATATTTTTATATAATCGTTGTTGGGCACGATATAATGTGGTACTTTATTTTGGTGGCAACATTGATCCGAGAAAAACCTTTTATTTCATTCATGAAAACAATGCTGTTTTAATTTTAAATTAGCCGCAATTTTTAATCAAAAAACGTGTTTTAACGAAATGTGAGTGTACTATGTCAGAATACGGTTCAAATACATTTCGAATGATGCCTCATTCATTGTTGTGCGTTTTGTAAATGCATAAAAAAGGGATATTGACAACAGAAAGAATATGATTTTTACATTCTCAAACGTCGGTCAAATTTTTGTGAATATTATAATATCGGTTTTAAAAATTACTACAAAAATAAAAACAATGAAAATGAGGTCTCATGATAACATGAAAAGATGCAATGTAGACAAATATGAAAACGATTTGAATTATCTAAATTGCAGATGCTTAAAAATAAATGTAATAAACAATTATTCCTTA
Source organism: Maratus michaelseni (assembly GCA_963931845.1). Lineage (NCBI taxonomy): Eukaryota > Metazoa > Arthropoda > Arachnida > Araneae > Salticidae > Maratus > Maratus michaelseni. The sequence goes on along the minus strand of OZ007586.1, from coordinate 195,340,842 downwards.
ATGTTTTTTCAGTAAAATACATAAGAATCAATACTAAACAATTGCTTCAAAGCAGGTGTGTTAAACTGTGCCCCACGGAATACCACTACTTTTTAATAGTAATCTTTGCTTTATTTAAACACAGAAATAATGCGATTAAATTAGAAGAATATTACTAATAAAAAAATAGTGTAATTCTGCTGGTCACAGTTTGACACATCTGCTTTAAAGCACAAAGCATAATTTGTAACATTAAGGCTTTTATGATTTTTCTAGTTTACATTGAAAAGTACAGTTGCTATACGCTTATATAAATTTTCACTCATTTTATATATTAATCTAAAATGTAAAAACTTCTTTGTCGATTGCTTGCTGAAACTTTTTATTTGCCCAAGAACGTAATTTTAGATTCATTAAGAAATATGTTAATCTAATTAGCATTAAAATAAAATTTCAACATTCTCCAGCGTCGGTCGAATTTTTGTGGACATTACAATATCGGTTTTAAAAACTACGACAAAAGGAACTAATGAAAATGAGGCCTCGTGGCAACATGAAAAGACACAATGTAAAGAAATATGTTTAACGATCACGTGATCTGAGTTATCAAAATGGCAGAGGCTTCATCGTGTCGCTATGGATACAGAAAATATGTTTTTTTCCGGCAAGCTATGGGGTAAAGCTTTTGCTACAAAATAGTTAGATTGAATATTTTGACAGTGAATACCTCCCATTTCACGAAGACTTTACGTAAATTTTATTGGCCTTGGTGGTCAAAAATTTATGAGGAAAACGTGCCGGCACATTTTCAGGATTAAAGGGATGGAAAAGTAATTTCGACCTACGTGGATGAAATTTTAAGGTCTTGTTTCATTCGTATTGAGGAGATAAGGATTAAGTTGCTTTTCTCCTAATTTAGATGAAGAATATTTCTTTAAAAAAAAAAGAAAAAACTCATAAATTACAAGAACGTTTATTTGAAGTATCAGATTTTCACTGCTGAATTCACACATTCTTCACTCAAATATTTTATTCTAGAGCAAAAAAAAAAAAAAAGCATAATATGTGTGCATATTTCTGGGGGAGGGGAGGAATACCTTAATCACAAAGAAAATGACTTTTGTTTGTTACTTTTTTAACACTTTCCAACATCGTTAAAAGTGCGTATGACTTCGGTTTGTGTCTGGCCGTCCGTCCGTCGGCACTCTAATGCTGCGTTAATATCATGGCCTGGTCACCCCAAGTCTGCCAAACACAGGTTTTCTAACCATTCAGCATGCTTCATTGGTTGGCTTTTATGATTTAACGCCAGGAACGCCAATGCTTAGGACGATAACGTCATATTGTAAACGGACCTTGACTCTCGAAAATATTCTTGGATTACCATGAGCTTGGTGTAAGATATCGAGGTTTACCATACGACATTCCCTATTGAAAATGGAATAGCGTAACTATAAATGCTGCAGATTCTCCTATAGCATTAATAGTTCGGTAACAGGGACAGACAAAACAATTACATTACATTATGGTCTATGGGGAAAAATAGTTTCAGTACATTTTCATAAAGTTACATAATTTCAAACATACTGAAATTGATAGATATTGCTGAGGTGCAATAAAACATTCTTTCTGTAGAATATGGAGTACATGGCATTTATCATTCATTTACAATGACACACAAAAGAATTACATTACATTATGGCGTATGGGGGAAAATCATTTGCAATGTATTTTTTAAAATGTTACACTTTTTCAAACATAATGAAATTGAGGTTCACTACAAGATGCTTACCTTAGAATATGAAACGCATACCATTTATTTGCTTATTTACAGGACACAAAAACGATTCTGGCTAAAGTACAGTCTATGAGCGATAATCTCTGGAAGTGCATTTCAATATGCAGTATGCGTTTTAAACCGTAATCAGATTTTAGTACATTAAGTGTTGTGAATAAATTGTATAGCTAATATACAGGGACGCGCAAAAAATTATTGTGTATGGGCGTGAATTGCTGAGAGGTGTTTTTTAATTGTATTACGCATTTCCTAACTTAACTATATTCAATTAGTATATACTTAAGATATGTTTGTATATAAACAAAATCATGTATGGGGATACGAAAAAAAATATATATTGCCGTCTATGGATAGTAATTACTGGAAGTGAGATTTTAGTTGTGTTATGAGCTTGCTATCTGAATTAAATTTTAGCTTAATATGTTATGTGTATAAAAATGTGTAGATCATATACAGAGCTTCAAAAAATATTTCAAGTAACGATGTATGGTAACACCGGAAAAATTTTCTCTCAAATGCGCTTTGCGTCTTATAGCTGAATTAAATTTTAGCAAACCATGTGGAGTGTAACAAAATCTATAGATCATATACACGGCTGCTCAAAAGAATTCGAATATCTTATCGACTGTGGGCGTTAATTGCTGAAATTGGGTGTTCAACTGCGTTATGCATTTTAGAATTGCTTTTTTAGATATCTCGATTTACGTTATTAAATAGTAATGTTTGTTACAGAATTCTAGAATTGTTTGAAAGTGTTTCATAATCTATGCGTGACGAATGATTTTTCTTCCTTGTTTCTTTTTTAATAAATAACGAAAGATAAACAGTAACGAATCTTATATTATGAGCCATTTTTTTGTTCAAAGAGACCGTTTTAAAACTATTCTTTAAAAAAATTGCTGGAATTGCAATCTGCGAGACATACAAGATTTTGTTGCAAAACCTTTCTACAGGAAATAAATAAACACGAATGTAATAATAAGCATACACTTTTTCATTTCCCTTGAAAGCCTAACTCGAGTAGGTGCTTGAATTAGTATAACTGCCAATTCTTTGGCCTTTTTTAAAGTTAAATGAACCCAGAAAATTTATTTAATGAAACGTGTTTCATTTCTATGTTAAACTAGTTTGATGTCATTCATTAAGTAAAATTTTTGGTGACTTGGAAAAAATATATTAAATATTTTGACAGTAAATATCCTCCATTTCGTGAAGACTACACAAATTTAACAGACCTTTGTGGTAAAAAATTTATGGGAAGAACGTGCCGGCAAAAGAGGTGGAAAAGTAATTTCGACCTACGTGGATGAAATTTTAATTTTTTTTTTTTCGTTCGTATTGAGGAGTTGAGGATTATGTTGCATTTCTCCTAATTTAGATGAGGAATATTTCTTAAGGAAAAACCTATAAATTACAAAAACATTTATTTGAACCATGAGATTTTCCTTTCTGAATTCACACATTCTTCACTCGAATATTTCAAAGCAGAATACGTGTTTTCCATATAATCTTAGTGCGAAAAACGTACAAGATTTATGAGAGGGTGGGCTACTTAGAAATAGTTTAATCACAAAAGAAATTACCTTAGTGTGTCATTTTTTTACTCCTTTAGAAATAATGAAGGCTATAGAAGAGCTTTTCCGCGTATGCATGTACGGATCATTATTCAAATCGAAATGTAAGATTTCAGGTAACAAATCTTAGCTTGAAAAAAATCGATCTGAACAAACAAATTATTCAAATTCTATTCAACTGAAAATTGTCTGAACCTTAGCGAAACATTCCAAGAGTTGGTTGCAATAGCTTGGCTTTCTGCAAGAAGTTATTATAGGAAATAATAAAGACGAACGCATTAATAATTCGGCACTTTCAGTAAAAAAAAAAAAAAAAAATCAATAAAAATGTGTTTATTTGTACTATTTATTTTTCCTGAAAGCTTTATTCAAGCATGTGCTTGAATTAAGACTTTTTGCAAGCATTTCCATCACTTCAGAGCAAAACCTTACCCTATTTTAGTAAAAATAGCGATTAAAATATTTGCGATCACAAAAAGTGTAAAACATACAAGGAAAAAGAATGGAAAACAAGAAAATGATGCAGGAAAAATCCCAATGATATGATAATGTTTTAAAACGCAAAAAAGTTCTATAAAATTTTTAAAAAGAAGGTGAAAATCACAGATCAATGAAAGATTTTTCACACTTGTGAAAATTTGGAAATTTTATGAAAGTCCTTCTATTTTTGTGGGATAACATAAAAATTGCATTTGATTACAAATAGTGTTAGATTTGGGGGAAAAAATGTTGAAGGGTCTATTTTTTCTCTCACTCTAGTTCCACACAAAATACAATGGCATTTATGGATAATATGTACTTATAGAGTATATTTCTTTATAATAAAAATCCGTATTCATATCCATTTCACATAAGTATAGACTGCTTCGTTAGATAATTTACAATACAGGTGTATTATTATTATACAGTATTCCTGGGAAATTTTAGCGTAACGTCCAAGTACCTGCTTCACCAAACGCGTACAACTTATGTACGCACATAGCAATACATGTATACATGCATATATACATACGTTACAGTCACATAATGACATTTACTTCTTTAAAGTTACAAATATGCGCAATGTACTATCATTAATTTTAAACGACTATCTATCCAATCCAATTAAAATATATAATAACAATACGTAATCGCTAATTACTCTATATTGGAAATTGCACATAATGAAACCTAATTTTCATTAAATTTTCAATCTGTTTAACAATTCAATGATTCATTAGATGAGAATTTTAAACGCATTTGGAATAAACGAATATCGTTCTGCGAGTAAGGGTTTTCGGTTGACAAATTACTTTGAGTTTCAATGAAACTAATACGTAATTTGAGAGGAAAAGGCAACAATAGACCTATTACGATGAAAGGGACGGCCAAACAAAGAGCCCATAAAGGGCAAAATTTGTAGAAAATGGAATATTGATATTTCGAAATGTTTTAAAGAATGGAAGAAATAATAAATATTTTCTCTGGAGATTCGGGGCACAAAAATCTTGAAAACATCACATTTTTACTTTTTACTTGGCTTAAAACATACCCTAGGCTTCATACAGTGTCAGTTGCACTAAATTTTGAGGTAGCAGAAATTGTAACAAAACTGAAAATTTTCGATATAGAAAATCTCGTATTGCCTGCTTCAATAAAAATGTCGGAAATAATTCTTGGAAAAAGATATGTCATGAAATTCATAAAATTCCTTTACCAAATGATATTCTTTCCAGATGAAATTCTAAAATTAGTAATAACAATTTTTCGCAGGTTATTACTAGTCTTAAGAACAATCCAAATTTTGCAATTCAGCTGAATGTTAGATGAAACAACTGATATTTCTGCTAAGAACAATTGTTACTTGTTGAATTGAAACCGGTTCCTAAAGTAAAAGTATCTTCGTAAAAAAAAATCCACAAACAAAATCGAAAAAGTAAAAAGGAGGAGCTGTATAGAGATCGATCTCAGCTATCCAATGCAAAAAAAAAAAAAAAAAAAAAAAAAAAAAGAAAGAAAGGAAAAGAAAAGAATAAAAAAAGAAAAGAAAAAAAAAACGTTTCAAAATATTGAAATGCAGACGAGATATTGTAAAATAACTGTCCCATAGGATTAACATTAGCAAGAGGGTGTTTTCGCGTGAGGGGAGATAGATTAAGATAGATTATGCAAAAGACTCTATATACTTACATATCAGGTGGGTCGCGTAACAAGAAAGTTTGGGAAATGCTTCTTTGAATTTTTAGAATAAAAAGACGCAAATCGTACACTGTAAAAAAACGTACATATACGGGTGATTTTGTGTGAATCTTCTGTCTTTTAACGGAAACTTTATGTTTTAAATGGAAATCGTAAATTTTCCATTAATAAACAGAAAATTTCCAATTTTTTCCTTTACTTGTTGAATTTTAAAAACGGAAATGTTCCTTTACATTTGAGAAAAAACGGAAAAATTTCTGTAATTGATGTTTTTGATTCTGTAATTGATGTTTTTACCTATAAGAAAATTGTTGTATGTAGCAAGTTGTAGAGGGCAGAGCATTCCTTATCTAATTGGGATTACCAAGGTTCGAATCCGGAGGAAAACAAAGCGACAAAAAATGAGTGTGATAATAATCAATACAAATACCTGTTATGTGTAAATATGCATCAGTATATATAATTAGTATTTAGTTTTTTTTTTCCCACTATTGTTCACATTTATTTGTAAACTATTTTTATGTTGAAAGACCTGTTGTGGTCTAAAGCGTACTTAAGAATTTTTAAACATTTATCTGAAAATGTATATTTTCACGTTTCGTCATATCCATTAAAGATATAATTTTGAGGCTTTGCACAATGTTTCAGTTATATGGTCTTTAAATTAACTGTTTTGTTGTGAGAGAAAATTTTGAAAACATGATTATCGAAGAGAAGGTACTCTTGAATTTAATGAGTATTTTTGTAAATCCTGAAGACAAATTAATATTTATTCTTTTCGGCGTTATTATTGCAGAAGATATAACAATTTTTAAATACGGCTAAAAATAACCATTTTTTATTGTTCAAAATTAAATTACAATTTTTTTAAAGGATTCGTATTTGAAAATGAATAGGATAAATTCAGGTTAGAAGCCCCATCGGGTTAGTTACCCTAGTTATTGTATTTCAGCTATTGGATTTGTGGCAGACCTAGTGACAAGTCAGGGGGCGGTGTTAGTAGTGATAAATTTTCTATTTAAGCAATGATTTTAAAAAAAATCATTTGTTTCATTTTTGAAAGTGAGTTCAAAATATTGCAATTCCTTCACATTTTTAAGTGAAAAATATTTAAGTGATTGGTATTTATAGCTCTGATCAGAACATTTTAATTCACACATTCCGAACTTTCCCTCTCTTTATATCAGATTATATTCAAAAGCACTAAATAGAAATCAAAATAAAAATCTAAAATCTCTTACGTATATCCTTCTCACAGAGAATTCAGAAAGACTATACCGGGGCAACATATTAGAGGTATAATCCCTCTTTATGCTTCTTTATTTATTTAAATAATAGTCCTTTTATTGTTGGCAATCCCCCCCCCCCCTTTAATTTAAATTACACAAGGTTAACCTTCCGTAGAATATATAAAATATTTAGAGCTCATTCATTATGAAACATAAAAATCTAACGCATTTAAATTGATAATTTTAAATTTTCTTCCCGAATTAGCTTTTAGAGTTTGTACATCGAATATAAGTAGGGGGCGGGGTAATCCCTCTTAGCTTTCGTTAGAATTAAACGATTGGTTTCAAATTTTGTATACCCATTTATCCGAAGAATTGAGAAAAACAAATATCTTTTGATCTGGGAGTGTACTGTAAGATTAGTATACAGAGCCTGTAAGCTCATATTTTTTTAATCATAAATTTGCTGCAAATAGGGTATTAAGTCAAATGCAAATTAAATTATAAATGTTAACTACCTATGTTTCCTATTATTTTACGTATGAGGCATCTATCCCGATCAAGTGGGGTGTCCAACCCGTCAGGGATACATGGCCAAAATCGTTGGTTAAATTTTTGATAAAAACACTATTTTGTATGGTATTAATATTAAAATAATATTTTTTATGATGCTCTACATAAAATTTGCAATAGATAGGTTACATGTGCACTACAAAAATCATTCCTGTAAAAAAGAAAAACGAAGAGGGGCTTAAGTAGGGCAACTATCCCGGGGCTTATTCTATCTATATAATAAAACTTTTTTTTTAATAATAGCTTAACTATTTAAACTCTCAAATATATATATACATTTAGAGTATAAAAGAAATTATAAATTATTTTTCATTTGTAAATTTAAAAAATTATAACATTTTGCATTCCAGAGTACTTCAAAAAGAAAAGTTTTCCATATTCGTGTAAATCACATGCGGTACTTCTGTACAGATGAAGAAGCGTCGAAGGATGTCCAAAATAAATTTGTTGCAAAATAATTTACAGTTTCAACTGCTTTTAGAGTAGATTAATCATCGAGAGATATCCCTTTTAAATTAACTCTTATTTATTTCCATTCGTTTCAAGATCTTTAGAGCTTACTCGATTATACTCAAGAACTTCGGAGCGAAAGCTGCAATTTCGAACCAATTGGGTAAAAGACAGATAACACTGGAAATTTTATAGGCTATTGAAGTAATGAAACGCGACGAAAAATCAATGTCCAAACTCGTTCGCTTTAAATGTCGCAATAAATGGGGGTTTTCGTAAAAGAGTACAATATCCCAAGTTAGATTTTAAAAGTTTCCAAAACAAAACGTCCATTAAAATATTGGTTAGCTATATTTTTGACACTAATTGTTTTACTACATATATAATTTATGAATATAAAGTTTTGAGTGCAGATGTTTCATTTCTATTCCAGAGAAGATAGGTGATTACGAAAATCACCTAATTTTAATTTTCTATAATCAAAAAATACATTTCTTATAAATGCAATGCGTGAGTCAACTAGTTGTGTCATTCAATACAGAATAAGAAAGAAAAAAGATCCCCCCCTTCTCTCCCGCCGCCCCCCCTTTTTTTTAAAGAATTAAAGTATAGAAATTTTATTGACACAGAACGGAAAAAAAGGAAAACTTTCAAAATCCTGAAAGAGAGATTTTTATTTCCAGTACGTTCAAAAAGTTTTGAAAGCCTAAGGAAAGTTTCTAAATTTATTTTCTTCTTTTTTTTTCCCAAAAGCAAGTGACATAAACAGTAAATTCACTAAATAAATATATTTCGTAAAAGCAATCAGAAAAAAATGTTCCTTTTATTTAGTTTTTAAAAAAAAATAAATATTGACAAGAGAAAAAAGACATTATTATAATTGTAGAAAGGAATTTTACACAGCAAAATATTAATATAGTTAAATAAACACAGAAAACGCAATAATATTTTTTGAGAGTAACAAGGGGTAAAAGCGACTCAAGCATAAATACGAAATAATTTCAAATTTCCAGCTTTAAAAAATGTTTTATATTCTTTATATATTTTAAAATCGTGTGCTAGAAAAAATTATAAAATATAAAAATAGCAATTTAAAGCATTTTACGAAGCAAATAAGCTTTAGATATATTAAATTTCGAAGTAAATTAATTCAAAAACTTAAGCAAAGAATTTCTCTTTAAGAACCTTTTTTTTTTGTAATGCCAAGCTTAATTTATTCCAGAAAAATGCTTTCGCGAAAGATGAAACTTTCACTCTTAATCCAAGATTAAATAATAACAAAGCATGATCATCTATGCCTGTTTCTTTCAAGAAAAGTTTACTTAAGATCTTAAGATATCATGTTTTACTTCAGTTTTCATACATATAGTTCATTATTTAAAAAAATCTTAAAATTTAGTTATCTTAACTTAAAATAAAATAGGAGTGACTGGTAAAGAACGTACACTAAAATTAGTAAACTTATATTCTCTCTGACATAAACTTCAAATCCATTTTCCCTATGCTGACGATAATTACAGATTCTGATAATTTAAAATAATAGAGGTTCAAATTCAACAAATCTAATCTAAACAAAATTATTAAATTGCATAGCCACCGAATATTTGAAATTGGGATAACAATTCAACTGCACCTCAAATACGTCTAGAAAATATATTTCAAAAGACGAGTTGTAATAACAATAGGACATGCCTTATAATGTTTCTGCATTATCTACAAAGAGTACTTTCATTTCATCTCCTAATTTTAAACTGCATCTGTATAGATTATCTGACTTAAAACGCATAGAATTACATGGATCTTTAACCAAATAACTCTGATGAAACCAGAACTGGAGCAAGAAGCTAATCACATGCCATCTGAATTAAATCGCAAGGATCCGTTTCTGGCGTTTAAATAACAGTCTACTGAATAATTTGCCTTAAGTATTGATGACCAGTGTACTACTTTAAATAAGAGAAAATCACTCGAAATCCTTACGTCTCATGCATTTAAATACAAAACCTGCGCAATAAATATAGCTTTATGAAGAACGGAAAAACCAACACAAAGAAGTGATTAATATAATGAAAATAGCTTGATGATCTTAATAAAAAGGCACTCTTCTATTAATGCCTATTCCAAGATAATTTTGTTATCGAATTATAGGTTTCTGTTGGTGTATCAGTTTAAAGCTATCTAGATATTTTTTTTTAATGCTGCGTAATATGGTTATGTATTAAATTAAATTAAGATTTTACTTTTATGTACGATTATATATATATTTGTTTCCAAGAAGATGGTAATCACTTAACACATTCGCGACGAGCGTTCTTTGCAAAATTTTTAATCTTTTATCACCGGTTTTTCAATAGAGAAATTGGTACTTTTCCGTTATACCAGCACCATTGTCGCTAAGCGAAATGGTTGGCGCAAAATGAAACATTGGATAAAAATTAACATTTTTGGTGCGAAAGTAATCATTTAAAAATTATAAAATTTGAAAATTACAGACTTTCGCAAACTATTTTATGAAATCAATTTAAATCTATACTTAAAAAAGCAAATATTACGCAATAAAATAAAACTCAATTTAAACTACAAGCAGGAAATTATAAATGTATCTTGGGATTGCAGTAAACATTTCGTTTTTTTAATAACGTCGTCGCCATATGAACTCTATGAGATATGATAGTAAATACTAACAACCAACAGTCCTGCGATGTCTTTCATTACGCCATTTTGGGATGCCCCCATGATCTCTGAACAGATTGGGTATGACATCCACTGTTATAAGATCAACAAAATTATATTTGATTTACTGTAAAATGTTCATAGTTCGCAGCTCGCAAAAATAACTTTATGTATAATTCCATAGCCTTCAAACAATTTTATTGCTTCCTTATCATGAGGCAACTGGCAAATGGTAAAGTCAATCTTAGTATCAGCAAAAATTTAAGTTATAACTAAATAAGAATTATTTTCGATTCAAAAAATAGGAAATTAGGATGTTTTGCGTGGTTACGATTAAATAAGGGGAAATAAATGATTCACGTTCAATGAATAGGGTGTCAGGATGTTTGGTACGGTTTAGAATAAAATCCTTTGCATGGTGGTTGAAATAAATAAATGGAGCATTAGCATGATGTTGGAAAAGTACCGAGAATTTGTCTAATATAATCTCAAAATTTCTTTGATTGAATAAAGAAAATATTTCAATTAAAAATTACTGGTAAGAATAATCAAAGATTCTGAGCACGTTATGCATCACGTATTTGCTCGTCGCAAAGGAGGGAAGGCACAGTAGAAAATGAATCATTGTTTGGTGGTAATATATCATAATAACGGAAAATTGTTATAATTAGATAACAAATTGCGGTTTAAATATATAAATCACTGATATCCCTTTTCTCAAAAATGTACTTGTTTTCTATAGTAGCCTTGGCGCAATTTGGAAGAAAGAGCGACGCCAAATATTATAAACAGACACAAAATGGAAATTTTGAAGTATTATTGCTTATTTATATACATATATGAAATTGTTGGCATGTGTACATGTAGGTAATTAGTTCTGTATGTATACATCAAATAGTGTAAATATTGAAAAATTCCTTGTGTGTATAAAACAGTGAATAAGGTACAAGAAAGTTCTTGTGAAAAACTTCCTTCTCTTGCCAAGTTCGTTTCTCTAGCTAGTTTTTGTTGCGTGCTCATGTATATAATAAAGTTCTTTTGTTTGTATATATTGGAAAAAAGTGTTTCTTCGATTGCGATCAGATTCAACAATTTTTGAACCACCAACAATTGAGTCCATTTTAACTCCAATTTCTCCGCGTACAAACTGAAAGGAGGGTTGCAATTGTTGTTGCAAAAGTTGTCCTGAAAATCTACTATCACCGGTTGTTATTATTTATCGCTCTTTCGTTGGAACAAATAAATCGCTAGAATATCGCTGTGCTGGATTATTTATGCTATTATTTGACAGGAACTCCTTTTAAAGGTTCTATTGGGATATAAATTTCTTTTTATACCCCAAAGATGTCTTTTATCTCTTACTGAATCAATTTATATACGTTCTTGTTCATGCGTCCCACTTCATAAATACCTGCTGGATTTCGCTGTGTTGGCCATATTGGGGGATTACGTTCTAAACAACTATTTCTGGTTGTGCTATCCGAGGAGAAATTGACCATAGAGACAACTTTTTAAGAACGGCGGTTTAAAAATTGCGCGTATTCTTGATCGCTATTACATTCAGTGTTGAGGCAATTTCTCTTGGAAAATTTGTTCAGATAAAGGGTTAGTTCAAAAACGGCCCGAAAAGTTGTTGAATGTAATAGCAACATAAGGGAGAGAGGGGTTTATATTAAGCATTGGTCCGTTTTGGCCATATTGCAATAGGAGGGATGCCTTCAGCGAGACCTTTAGAAGGTTATTTATGATTACTTTATGCGTAAATATTGAATAATTTAGTTGCGTAAATGAAGCACTCGGTGGACTGTCAGGAAATGCTTGTGAACACTTTTATTCTTTTGCCTTATTCTCTATCGCGCCAAAGCCATTCTAAAAATAAAGTACCTTAAAAAATTAACAATTATTCATCCATCAAAATAACTGAAACGAAATTATATTCAGCATGGCCACCATACCCAAAATTTAATTTAATTTTTCTTACTGATTCTACAAAAATAATAACTTAAGGTAATACAAAAAAAAAAAAAAAAAAAAAAAAAACTTAACAAATATTAAACAAGATTGTATGTACTTTCTACAGCAAGAGAAAAATAGACTACATTTTCAAAAAGGTAAAGAACGAATAAAATAATTCTAAGAGAGAAGAGACGGATTTAGTTTCAAACCAAATTCGTAGTCTCCACAAAGCGACGTCTGAAATCGGCTTTAAAGAATTTCAAATGACTGCTTTTAAGTTTATCTTCAACTAAACTGCGTAGAAAATTCCCCTGTTTTCGAGACCCATCAGCATTTCAAAAATCTTTTTGTCCACAATGACCTTTCCCAGGAATCTTTCTTTATAAAAAGTAAACACTTTTACACTTATTTCTGAAAAACAATGCTTTGTAAAAAATGGAGTTCTTTATTTATAGTGCTTACAACAAATGGTATTTGACATTTCGAGCAAATTTTTGAATAAAATGAAAATATAATTATGTATCAAAGATAACAAGAAAATCTTTTTGTACGAGATAAATTATATTCACACAATCACTTTTAATGAGCTTTAGTAATTTACATGTAAAAGTTAAGAAATATTTATCAGTTTTTTGTATCTACGATATAATAATATTTGTATTAAATATGCTGAATTAAAAAGACATATTTATTAATAAAAAAAAAGGCATTTGTAATAAATGTGTTTACCTGAAACTTAAAATTAGATGTCTAATTCAATTGAGTGGATTGAGAATAATCTTTACACTCTGGAAGTTATCAGTGTAAGATTAATAATAAATTGTCTTTTTATTTTGTAAAATTTCGAGTTTCTTACGTTTATCAGTTGCTCATCAGTGACTAATATCATTATAATAAATCATTATAATAATGACATTTAAATTACAATAATAAATATGTTTATAACTTTAAATTGTTTTTAAAACACTGAAAATTGTAATTTTAGTTCTTAATACTGAAATATTTAGCTTTTCATACACAGAAATAATTTTTAACATTTTTCGCAAAGTGAAAGTTTGCTGCAATTTAATAAAGAAAGATAATAAAGAAAGTGAGATAGAAAGGAAATGAAATGAATATATAAGCGAAAATCTCATAAATGTGATTTCTGAGACCCTCAGTACGCCTTTCGGCATTTCTTTGACATATAAATTATTATTTAATGTTAAAACGTTTATCTGTGATTGTTCTACAATATAATGTTACTTCTACTGTGAAAATCTGTTTTAATTTTTAAAATGCAATTTAAATATCCCAAATGTCACTATTATCCCATGTCCTAATTTGATCATTAAAACCATCAATAAACAATATATAATTATTAGAAAAATTTGAAAAACCAATCGATTTCTTATACATATGAATTTGGAGCATAATAATATGATTTTTATATTAGTGAAATGTGTAATATTTGTTTTTGCTGGGTTTAAAGTTGTGTCTGTCACTTTTTTGGTTACTACTGTCCCTGTGCCTGAATTTCCTTATATTGCCAGTATGCAGTTATTTTCAGTATTGCTTCCTGCAGGGAAGCACACGTTGTTCTTAAAAAGTCGCCATTTCTACTATTTGTTAATAAAGAAGATTTTCTGGATTGAAAAGAATGGGGAAAAGGTAAGCGTACCTTTATTAACCATCACTACTGTCCCCATTGTTAATTTAAATACTGATATTTATTGATTAATCAGTATCTAGCCATTTAATCGCAGGTTTGACATGTCTTTGAAAATAGTGCATACAACATTCCAAAAATGTTCTTTTGAAAGTAAAGTGGCAAATTGCAAAATATGTCACTACTGCCCCTGTCCCCTTACAATTTGTGTTTTGGCTAATAAAAACTGTCATATCATATTTATTTTTCAATAAAGTTTGAGATCATCTACTAATTATTATTCTGAACTATATCAGTGGTTATTAAAAATCAAATTGAACATGATATGGGACACTTAAAAATCCAATATAAGCAGAAAATGGGCAGCCGAAAATCACACTTATGAGATTTTTGCTCATAAATAGAAGAAAAAATAATTGAATTTCAATAATCACTGCATAATTTCTAGATAAAATCGTCAAAGTACGCCATATTACAGCGTTTTTATATGATATACGATTTTAAATATTAACCCATGCAATATTATTAAATTATTTTTCTGCTTCACTATTACATTGATGCCCCTCTCCGGTTCATATTTTTGTAGCGCCCAACTATCTGGACATTTGAAATATCCCATCAAAAAGCGTGTCCTAAACATGCTAGTTAGTTAAGATTTTAATGTATTTTTTTTCTCCAGAGTTATATTGCCACGGGGAGGGGGGAGGTTGCAAATATTTTTTTCTGGCTAATAGAATTTTCTTCTGGCTATCAGAGTTTTCCGAATTTGTACTAGCCTGTATACCCCAAGTATAACAACAGCATCGTCCATCCGGGAATATTCGTAATATACAGGAACAAATTGATACTAATGAGAAACTTTTAAAAAATAAATCACAATTTCACTCTTTAATTAACACTTTTAATTAGAATAAGCTAGTATCAGCATAATACAACAACAAAACAGATGCATTAATTAAAAAATAATGTTACTTTTAGCATTACATTATGATATGCGAAGACAGCTACTAAGAAACACATAGAAAATGATATAAGACATCGACGCAGTAAAAAATTAATACGGTTAAATGTTATTTAAGCTACTATAATTCCACTAATTGAAGTTTTTAATTATCTTACTAATAATTCACCTCACTAATTAATCCGAAAAGCAATGTCCACATAATTTGAAATAATTAACTTATCTTTAGGAACTAAATGAGTAGCATTCGCAAGAGAAAATTAGTTAAGACACAAGACATTGCACATTCTTTGAATAAACAAGGAGGGAAAAAGAAATATATATATATATATGTATGCATAAAAAGAAATAAATGAAGAAATAAATTTATGTCAAGTATATCTCAGAAGCTTTAAGAGAATGTTGATAAATGATCATTATTACATAATATTTGACTGTAGGCATGAGAAATCTTTATGTAACATTCCAATCAAATTTTAAAGGAAAGGGATTTCGAGTTCGTTTATTCCACCACCCTCCTCTTTTAAAAGGTGTTGTGCCTTTATGGATTTAAGTTCAATTGGAAAACTATGAATTTCAGACGAATCCCAAATCTTTAACAAGTTAATTTTCTGATTCTTTCTGAACTTGAAGTCTATTTTGTACAGTTTAGGAGATATGATAGTTTTTCTAAAAATTTGCGCAAGCGTTAGAGAAGCTATGGGCGAAGTCGATTTTGCAAAAAAAACTCAGCCGCATACCTAACGATGAAGGCTGATAAAGGGTTTAAACCTTTCCAGCACAGTCGTCCCACTCCGGGCACACCTAATTTTAATTCCAAACTTGCATTTGACACCAAGAATATTTAATAAAATTTTGTTTCTAGAATGAAAGCTTAAAATAACGAGTTCTTATTTTCTGAAAAAGTCGTTTGTAAATTCCGGTGTCAGTCAGTAATCTCTCATATTACAAACAGACTTTGTCTGCGCCGGAAAGAATTAAAGAGGAATAAAGTTTAATGCGTTGAATAAAACTGCTTGAACTAAAAATTTTCTTATTGATTTCGTGCACATTTAAAAAATACCATAATGTAACATATCGCCAATCATTTAAACATACTGCCAAAAATAAAGTTTATTGATAATAGCTTCTTAGAAAAAATTTACAGTAGAGAAATATACTATTATTTTCTCTAGCTGTTTTATTTTTTAACCTCTCAAGCGTGAAATCAGATGTATGCTACTATTACTTTTTTCAAAAAAAATTCATAGACGTTTATAATTTCTTTGTCACTACAAAAATAGGTAACAGAATCCCATTCACCAACGGATTGTGGTAGTTTTATCACATACAGGGGAAAATATTCCATGTGTGCTTGAAATTCTAAAAATGCTTAAATAAGCCTTTATCACGAATATTTCGCAAAAATTATGAACACAAAGCCACCTCTGTTAGGAACAGCACTAATTCTAGTGATGAATCTCATACGACTACACATTTTTAATAATAAAATAGTCACGGTTTCATAATACATAAAATATGATGTATTTTAATCCGAGTTAATAAATATTTAAACTAATAAATATTGTTTAACTGAGTGTAAATAAACAAATATATTCTTATAACGGTTCTCATACAAGTCTTGGTTTTAAAGCACAGTTTCTCTTTGCATTAAACATTGCATTCTTTGTATTTTAAAATAAGGTAACTGTACCAGTACTGGAATCTTAAGGACAATTTTTCGCCTATTTTTAATATAATGTTCTTTGTTTTAATTACTTACTACGAAGACAGCGAATGTTCGATATCTTAAATAACTCTTATGATATATCGATATATTCGATATCTCGAATAACTGCATATGACTGTGCTGCAAAAAGTTGCTACTTTAAAAAAAAATGTTAGTATATATACATACATCTATCTATCTATCTATCTATATATATATATATATATATATTTTTTTTTTTTTTTTTTCGAGAGAGAGAGAGAAAGAGTTTAAAATGCGCCAGTAGTCGGAAGTATATCAATGTTTGACAGTTCGAGAACTTAAAGGAAATAACAAGATTTTAGAGCACTTTTCCGATAATTATCAAGTTTTGACGTCAACTTCTATTCATTTTGTGAGAAAATGTGGTACTCTAGATTGATTTGTCAAAAATTATGCGGTAGAAGAAAAAATAAATTAGCCTCTTCTCGGTCAACTGAAAACCTTTGCTACAACGTATTGAAGCTAAGCAAGCTAAGTTGAATTTCAGAATTTTCAATTGAAAAATTAACAATAATTTTATTATCATTTGCAATTTGTCATTTGGGGTACTTAGCGCTTCAAATGCAGCTTTGTAAGCCGGAATGTGTGTAATATTTTATATATGAGAAGATGTCGAGTACTAAAACATATTTCTCTTAATATTTTTCAGTGTTCAACATAGTGATTTAGTTCCAATATCTACAGTATTTTAAATATGAAAGGATTTCATCCGATATTGTTACATAGCAACCCTCTTACGTGGGGTATAGGAAGACCATAAACGGGATGAATTAACTCCTTCATACTTTATGAATATCACACAAACGTATTTCAAACTTTCTTCACTGAATAAGATAGTTCTTTTTTTCCTAATTTTGTTACGGCAAAAAACAAAAAAAAGTAAACTTGTAAATTTGCTTCTTAGTTGCCTACTAGTTTTAAGATAATATTTGCTATTTTAATTTCGTTGATTCATTATCTGAGCCTTGTTTCTAATCTGTCAACTACTGACTCTTTTACCTTTTGACAGTGTCAACTACTGATGTAAAAAAGACATGAGAAAACCCCTTTTTTTTATCTGAATCAATATTTTTGATTTTTCTGTAATGCTCATGCTTCTACTTCAAACATTTAGGAAAGTGCGAGCAAAATAGTGTTTAACTTGTCGAACACTGATGCTTTTATCCCAGGTGGACACCTTTCTGCTCCAGTCGTGGTCACGTTGAAATTCCTGAAGAAAAAGTCAAGTAAAAGGAGAAATGGATTACTTTAGGGCCTCGTTATATTGAACGCAGTTTTAACGATTATATAATAAAGCCCTCAACATTGTGAGACCCATTGGAGACTCCCTCGCTGTACTCATGTCCGTATTAACGACTTATAAAAGCGAATACAGACTAAGCATGAGTCTACGTTTTTGAAGGCAGCGGGGCACCGCCAGAACCACACGTCTTCCATAGCAAACATGTTGTAGTGAACCTCAGTAATGAATATTATTTTTATTATGTTTGAACTAGTGTAAAATCATTATGATACACTGTAAATAATTTTTCCCATAAACAATAATGTAAGACAAATATTTTATGTGTCACTGTAAACAAACAATAAATGCTACACACTCTATGTTCAGTAGGTAACGCCCTTTAGTAAACCTCAATAATATATACCAATTACGTGGTAATCCAATGAGATCTTTACAAGAAGCTGTATAAAGAAAATTTATATTTAATTAATAAGCCATAAAAAGGCCATTCTTGTAACACGTACAGAGATTTCTTCTATCAAACACTAAATGTATTAGAACATATCAAATGTTTATTGTTAAATTTTTGTAAGTTTTTAATTTAATAATTTTCATGTGTGAGCGGGTTTTATTTAAAAAAAAAGTTTTATTTATAATGTTATCTGGTGCATCATAAACGAAACTTTCAAAAATTACAATATTACAACGATTCAATTGTTTTTAATGTATTAAAAAAAACATATGGGCAGATGGAAAAATAAATAGTTATAAGCAGTCAAAATTAATAGACATTAATTAACATGCAAATAATTGCACAATTACGCATTATTAAAATGTGTAAGTGTTTTTTACATAATTATTTGAAAATATGATTTTTTCAATAATTGTGTACCGCGTTGATAAAAGATAAAAGTAAAAAAATACATAGTTAACCCAGCTATGACTAAACAGTGAGACATCTCTGTTTAGGGCTTGAAAGGTTTATAAAGATATACATCCAAGCCTTTATATTTTAAGATACATAAACGAAAATTGAAGCTGAGAGTTTCTCTTTACGCGAAAATAATGATTATAAAGCATTTCAGCCTACGTAAAATGGAAATGTTTCACCATACTTCAGCAAAATATTAACTAAGGATCATTATGTGACGAAGAATATTCACCGGCAATTTAAAAGACAGTATTTTAACTGTATGAAACTTTTAAACTTAAAATATGTGAAGGCTATCTTACACAAGGTTTCCTTCCTGACTAAAGTTACTGTTGTTTCCCAGGAAATAAGCAATCTACGTAACCAAAGGTAGGGAAATATTATACGTTGTAGGAAACTACATCATTGAACATACAAGTTAACGAAATACAAATTTCGGTTTATTTAAATTCATTACACGAAAAAATAATTCTAGAAATATGCAGATAGCTGCCTATCGGGATTTTTTTGTAACATTATTTTCGAATAGGTGTCTTATTTAATGTGTCTCATTTAATGGCAGATTTCCTGAATTAAATAAAGCAAAAATTTCAATTTGAAGAATAGTGGAATTTTCGGCATCTATGCATAGACGGCAAACTATACAATAATTTCCAGTAAAAGAAATCAAATAAAATGATTTTTAATTTTTAATGTAATAAAATGTATTCGTAGAACTTTTAAAACTATTTATTTCTACGATATCAATTATTCGACTTTAAGGATAAATCTCTATCTGAGTCCGTATGATTTTTGAATTCGAAAGCAATGCTATATTTAGAAAAACGACATTTACATTCATATAGAGCTGCATTTCTGTCCAAATGATGTGATTGTCTCTGATTTTTTCGTTTCCACACTAAGTTAAATGAAACCTCTTAGTACAAAATTGAAAGAAAATTCGGCAGTAATTTAGGAAACCTCGCACAAAATATATTCAGTGGTAATATGATAGAATCTAAATAATCCTCACGCCCATACACACACATGTATATATACAGTAGAATCTCGTTACAACGAACGTCACTTTAACGATTTTTTCAGTTTAATGAATATTTTGTGGATTGTTGAAAAATACCCTATGCTTTTACATTATAAAAATATTCACATTAACAAATTTCATATTAACGGATATTTTAAATTAGCGAATTTATTGAAGGCTTAAAAAAATAGCTTTACGAATGTTGAGTTGGCAATATATATATATATATATATCACTATTGAAAAACTAGAATTTGGGGGGGAAAAAACTGTCGTCGGAAACTCGATTAACGATTTTCCATAAGTACCGAAGATCGTGTTGTGCTATCAAAAGGGGCTCTATAGAACATTTAAACTCTTAAAAAGTAATTATCTCAGCAAAATAATGTTCCGAAAACATGTTATACAATTTCTTTTTAAAAATGCATTGTCAAATTCAGTGCAGAAAAAAAAAAAAAAAAAAAACTTCTGATTTTTTCTTGTAAAGAAATAAAGTTACATTAACGGTAGATATCTGTGAGATTTTTTATCTGTCAGATATGCAAGATAAATTATAATTCCTTTATAACAGTTACGATTAAAATCTTGAAACTTAACTAACTTAATAATTATCTTATTTCTAGTAAGTTCACAATAGTATTATACCGTATAATACCATATTTCCAGGTTAACTGAAATTTAATATATTTGCATTAATAATATATATTTTTATTCAATGTGCATGTAAATTTCCTTTAAAAAAACGCATATTGGAATTTCACATTAACGTATTTTTCAGTATAACGAATTTAATAGATGGTCTCCAGATATCCGTTATAACGAGATTTTACTATATATATATATATATATATATATATATATATATATATATATATATATAGATATAGATATATATATGTATAACTATTAAATGGTAAATAATTAAAAATGAATAACGAGCCAGAAATGCACCAGAAAATAGTTAAATGGAATGCAGTTCGATATAGTGACAAATTAGTTTAACTTTTTCATTAATTGCATACATGGTAAACAAAGAGACACTAATTAGCTTTTTTCACTTAACGAAAAACAGCTGCGGTGCACACACACACATGGGGGAAAAAAACACGGTTTTTGTTTCGGATTCTCGTGAATAACACAATAAATCTTTAGTAAAAGAAATAACAAAAATGAAAATGAATACAATAAGATCAAAAGGCAATTATTTAAGTTTTGAAAGAATTCGTTTAGCAAAAGAAGTAAACAATTCAATAGACAGAAAGCTGAGGACAGTGATTTGAAACAACGGTGCCTATCATATCATACGAGAGGTTTAGTTTATCAGGTTTTTTGCTTTATATTTTCAGGAATATCAATGAGACAGGATGCACAATAACACAAACAAAACGAAAATCTACTACAGCACAAATTGCCAATGATATTAATCCAAAAATTGCGTGCAATTCATGAAAATGCATCTGTCTTAAGCAGAAAAGAATTGAGAGTTCGAAACATTCAAACGGTTTGAAAATAAGTCTTTTGCATAAATATTTTGCTCTTATATTTTTCATAAAATTCCCTTATGGATATTAATTCCAGCTTTGTCAATTATTAAGGGTTCTGTTTTCTACAGCATTCAAATTCCTATTTTCCAGGTTTTATTTTCAATTTTCTACCGATTACGAGGATAATGGATTTCAAATATTTTTTCAGCAGAGCTGAATCTTGACTGAGATTTGATGTATTTCTTTTAAATGCTAAAAGGCGTAAATTAACAACATAATACAAATTAAAATAACTTTTATTAGGTTGTTTGACATGTTTCGACTCATTCCGAGTCATTTTCAAATACAAATGAGAATATTCCATAATTGCACGGGCTTTGAAGTTATTTAAAATGCTATCATTTAATTTTCATGCGCTTTTTTAAAAATTACGCACGGTATCTTTTATTTTTACTTGGTTGTTTATTTTGATTTCTGTAACCATGGAGTAACTCGAGCCATAATTTCGGTAAGTTAAAAGATAATTTATTATATTGAGATTTAATGGTCATAAGAATCATGGGTGTGTCAGTGGGTGATTAAGCGAACAATAGAGATGAACATTTTTCATGTAATTAGTTACTTCAATACCATTTAAATACAAACTAAAAATTAAGATGAAAACGTGAATATCAACTTTAGCAAACTCACACATCTTATAAAACTGATAAGTCCCGTTGCTGTTATTAAGCAATATTCGTTTAATTCGAAAACATTAAGTTTTACAAAACAAGCTTTCATCAATCATAAATCAGATAGGAACAATAAAATTATTTATTTCCTGATTGAATTTTTCCTCATTCTGTTTGCTACACCTCACATTAAGGAAAAATTGCTCATGTATTTTATTTACGAATAGTACAAAGTGTGTAGTTTGAAATATGCATTCGGAATCGAACTAAAAATTATCTAAAACTTGAAATTACAGTTACATGAATTATGTTCGACTGATTTATTTCTATAGAGAAAAGAGTGATGCGAAAATGGTGTTTCACATGCGCGCCGGAAGAGTAGTGCTGTCGCTCCTTCCTGGATTTTGAAATTTAAATAACTAAATTTCTTTATCTCCGATGATTTTGAGAAATATAACAAATTTTTTTCTTACCAATTGACTTACAATAATTAAACATTAAGATAAAAGGAGCTAAGAACTTGTCGTCAGAGGGGTCCTGCGCCCCCCCCCCCTTTTCTCCCCTGAACACTCTGTTTAAAATATTTTAAAGTATAGAATTATATCACAAAAGACTTCGTGAAATAGGATTTAACAATGTATAAATTGATGATCTGTTCTTTGCGATTTATTATCTGGCTTGATCACTTATGATATAATTTCATTTTCGATAGATTTATGAAATGCATTGTGCGCCTGTAGAACCAATTTCGGGGATAGGTAAAAATTTTCGAGCAGGTCCGCAATTTAGGCGTTCTTTAACACTTTTTCTATAGGCTGAATTTTTTTAAAGTATAGAATACAAAAATATCTAGCACGGTAGTTCAAGATAACTCCGCCCCCCCCCCCCCCCCCCGACGGAAAAGAGAAGAAAATTTCAGTTTTAATTCTGCATTTTGTAAAAAGCCGGAACAAATGTATTCTTGAATATTTAAAAGTTCTTCATTGTTATATTTCTGTAAAAATTTTTACATTAATATGTTTGAAAATTGTGTTCCACGAAAGGTTCTGACAAAAAAATCTTAGTTTAGCTTATTTCCTATTTATATTCCCCCATTTTATTACACCAGTGTCAAATCACACATTTAAAACTTTTGATTTTGATATTCATTTTTAATAACTTGCATGCTTATTTCCATACTTATCAGCTTTAAAAATTACAAACAAAATAACTATAAATCAACCGGTAGAAAAAGTATTAAAGAACTCGCCTAAACTGCGGACCATCTGCTCGAAAATCTTTGCCCATCCCCGAAATTGGTTCTACAGGCGCCCATGGCATTTCATAAATCTATCAGAAATGAAATTATATCTTAAGTGATCAAGCCAGATAATAAATCGCAAAGAAAAGATCATCAATTTATACATTGTTAAATCATATTTCACGAAGTCTTTTGTGACATAAAGCACAATCTCTACCCTCTAACTAGAAAATGACAATATTAGATCATGCACTTTGTGTTCACGAAAAGCTCCACATGATTAATACGACGGCGGCTAAGAACTGAATATCTTCAATTCTCAAGGAACAGCAAACACTTAAGTGCATTCCAGCGCAGAGGAGGAACTAATAACACTCTCTTTAGAGATTGACAGAGCAAGCATTAGTGTATTTACCTATTATTTGTGGGTGTCACTCTAAATGCCATTCTGTCGTAAAATAAAATAAGTATCTCTTCTAGAAGGATCGAAAAGTTTGCTATTAGCTAAAATATTTTAATAAAGAATAGGAATAGTTTTAAAATTATTAACAAAACCCCCTTAATCTCAAATAAATACAACTGATCGAAAATAAATATAAACAAACCATAAACCCTAATGGTATAAGTAATAATTTTTTTTTTAAACAAATAACAACTTTAGTATAAAACCTAAGGATACCGCATCGAACTTTGAAAATGTTATAACATAGTGTACTTCCGGAATTGTACGTACTACACTGGTCAACATAAATTAAGGATCATGACAATCCCAGTCATACACTTATAGGTCAACATTTTACAAAGCAAAATGTGCATAAATATCAGTATGAAAAATAGCCTAGACTCATCAGAGAGCGTTAACACAGGGCCACTGTTTTTGGAGACCAATCTCATTGTTCTATACTCCATAATACGCGAGTACGTCAGTGACTTGGTGAAAATAGAATACATGAGGCAGGTTTGCTAACATACAGACCATGTTCCTGTAAGTCCGGTGTTATATAATATTTGCGTTCCTGTAGCTGATGCAATATTTCTACTATCTCCTCTTATGTACTCTGGGATCGTCTTCATACAATTACATACCAACAAAAGTCTTGCGTAAACGTCTTGTGCGACTGCGTTGTATTGCTGGGCCGTTCATTTAATATTATCCAGGAATCATAACCACTGGTTCAGATTAAACGGTTTTTTGTGCATGAATTGTCACGATTCTTAATGAGCATGAGTGTAACTTACCAAGGGACTAATAAATGAAGAAATGCAAAAGAAGCAGGACAATCCTGATTTCAGAGGGTAGCTAGGGGGAAAATCCCCCCCGAAAGATTAGAGGTTTTATGTTTACTAATAGTCAAAAAGTGCAAATACACCCCTCGCTCTACAGAGCCGCAAAATTAGCCAGCTTTTTAATATATTGGGTACAAATGGTTATACAAACCGAATATTAAACAGAAAGTGTCCGCTTTAAAAGAATAACCTAGTTAATAAGATTGCAATGTAAATTGAAAGAAAATTAGTCTATGCAGCATATACACATATTACGTTATATGCTACACACTACGTTTGATCACTGCAAATGGAGGCGTCTTACATTCGGACACATATGTGTCTGAAAAAGGAATTCAGACACTTAAGTGTCTCCATGTGAAATTTCAGACATCATAGATGTCTGAATTTAAGACACATAAGGGTCTTACTATGATCAGGGCATGAAAGAACTGTGAAAAATGTCTGAATAATAATATGACGACTGAAATTAAGATATTTAGAAATTCAAGCACTTAAGCGTCTGAATTTGATATAATGGTATCATATGCGCAGTGACTGTGATACAATCGTGTCACTGTATATGCTAGCAATATCAAAGAATGTTTCCGAACAGATGAATGTTGTTTAACATACTTTTCCATCCACTAAATTTTGATTAGACCATAGATCGAATGTCAAAATTGTACATTAAATCATCGAACTAATTAAAAAAAAATCATGCAAAAATTTATAATATATGGCGCCACATATTATTAGACTTCAACGAGAGGTGAGGCAATGAACAAGTAATTTTTATGAACTAATTTATTTTTGGTATTATTAGTAAGAAAACAATTGCTTTTCAGAAAAATATTAAAGTCCTTCAAAAATTACTTGGTGTACGTAGGGAAATGTAAAGTTGCCCTAACCACTAATTTTTTGGAAATGATAAGATATGAGGGGGTTAGAATGACAGTGGAGTAAGTCAAAAATTTGAAAAATCTAGATAACCATATTTTCACTGAACGTATATTAATTTCTGTTCAGTGCGACAGTCGAATAAGTCATAGTTCACTTAAGGTGTCGCTAGTGAGCAAAACAAGTTGGACCATTTAATGCAGCGGCAATACGACAAGTTTCACAAAACCCATCATTTCTCAAATTACTAAATATTGACTTACTCCACTGTCATTCTAACCCCCTCATATATAAAATGCTAAGAGTCAAGATAGAAATGTTGGTAGAGAAAAGGTTTTGGAATATATGTGCCGATCATCAATCTACATCTGCATCATAGTCCGTTTTTATAAAATGCAAAATATATTCATGAAGTAAGCTAAATTATGATTTTTGTGTCAGGATTCTTTGCACAAACAATTTTTAACATAAAAGTGATGTAAAAATTTAACAATTAAGAATTATTACATATTAAAAAGTAGGTTTTTAACAACATTTTTTAAAAATAAAGAAATGAAACTTTCTTTTTTCTGTCAGGAGTATCTGTCCTCCTGAATCCTTCGTTTAATCTAAAATAAAAACACATAACATAAAAAAGAAAACATAAATTAAAATTGTGTTTTAAGAGGAATTCAGGGATGTACCCCTGACAAAAAAACCGTAGTTCCTTCTGCTGTTATCGTGTAATCATTATGCAGTCCCTTGGAAGATTAAATTTTATCTTTTTAATAAACACATTTAAATTTCAAAACCCGGTTGTGAGGAGGGCGATGAGATGCCACCGCCGCCTGAATTCAAAACTACCTTGAAACACCCCTTTGTGATAATTTTTTAACACATAAACTTAAAAAAACTAAAAAAATTAATTTCCATGGTGGATTTTCGTATGAAAGTCCTCCCCCAACCCCCCCTGTGCTTTCTCTTAGTGTTCAATTACTTTAAGTTACTCGAAAAGAATAATTTTATTGTGTTTTTATTTAAATCAGTCAAAAAGAAAATCTAGTCAATTAAATTTCAATATCCAGCGAGCACTTTTTCATTTAAGAAATGTATTGATAACAATCGAGTTGAAAATATGCATAATTCATATCTCCTTCCCCCACATTAATAATAAAGTTTTACAGTCATAACAAGCATCTCAAATTGACCAAAACTCCCCAAAATGTTCTTCAAAATTTCCAATTTTCTCAGCAACAAATGAATCAAATCATATTCTAACCATTTGTTAAGCAAAGAAAATATTTGTAACCATTAGGTCCCTAGTTCAATCCCGGCGTGGGAAGAAAGGCAAACTTAGATTATCTTCCCGTTATCAAAATAACATAGCTTTCATAGATGGTAGCACTGGAGCTTATTCACTTTTTTTGCGATTTTTTTTCTAGCTGTTTGCATGGGTAAAAAAAAATGCCGATGTTTCAGACATTTCAAGTATTTGAAATTAAGACATGTACAAGTGTCTTAAAAATTAAGATATTTTAAAGTGTTTTTTTTTAACCATCCGTTTCAGACACTTATATATCTGAATTTCAGACATTTCATTTTGCAGTAATTTTACTTATTACACCATTAGTTTTATTAGAAAGTTATTGAAATCCCTCTCAGTCACTTTTCAAATTCTGATGAAATGAACGGAAAGTATCTTATTTATTTTAAAGGCCCCTAATTCGAAAAAGTTCAATATATTGAATCTACAATGATAAGTCACCTCTCTTTCTGCCAAGCGTTTGCGACACTGGCTACTTGCAAAGAAAAACTGAATACAAATTCATTCCCGGCTTCTGTCAGATTAACCTTCATGCATAAAAATGGAGAAAGCTGAAATCAATTTAACGGACGTATCGATAATGAACAAGAAATATTATTAATAACTGTTTGAAGAAATCACATAAATAAATTTTAATGCAAATTAAAAAACACAGAGCAAAAGGTATCGCTGGAAGATTCAAAATGTACTTCTATTTCTTAGACATATTAATTGCGTAATAAATGGAACACACGGGATGGTTGATATGCGTGAATAAAGTACAGACAATAAATTAATAATTAATACAGACAATATATTGATATTACATACACAATTGATAGACACAATTAAGAAAAATATCCCAGAAATTTTAATTAAGTTTATGAAGTAATAAGTGTTCATACACTGAAAAAATCTGTAATTTTTACAGAAAAATATTGTAATTTTTACAGAAAAAAAAACTGTTCTTAAAAAACGCTTTCCCCTGTACAAAAAATGTGGATTTTGCAATTTTTACAGAAAAAACTGTTTTAATGAAAATATACAGATATTTTCTCTAAATTAAACGGTTTCCCACTGGCGCAAAAATTGACAGTATTTTTCTGTCAATTTGAGAGATTTTTTTATTTTTTTCAGTGCCTTAAACTGCATATCAATACATTTGTTGGAACTTACACATCTGCAGCCAGCATTCGAAGAAATAGTAGTCCATTTGATAAAAAGGAATTTTTCCTTTCAAAGAATGTTTCGAACAAAAATTCATTTTAAAATTTTGACCGATAAATAAAGGGAACATTCTTTCACAAAACAAGTTTATTTCTAAACAAGGGAAACAGATTTATTTAAACAAGACAAATTCGGGGAAACAGAAATGACGTTCATTTCTTTGCCAGTTGAGAAATCAAAGGAGCATTTCTGAACAGAAACAAAAGAACACAATCTCGCCTCAGAGTAAATTTATGATGCAAATCTTTGGTGGATTTGAAGGCAGCCACTGGAAGAGCACAAAAATTTGTAATAATTCACAAAAATGCTCGTAAGTGACAAAATGAACATGGCAAATAAAGATGCAAAATAAACGAAATGAACAGTGTCAACATAAAGAAGACAACTTTGGCATTTTATATGCATTCAAATAACACGGAATGTCACGGGAAATAAAGAAAAAGTATTATTTCGGTCGCTTTTGTTTATGTAATATAAGAAATATGCTTTGTTGAAAAACCTTTTGCATAGATTTCGATAGCAAATAGTGCTATTAATTCGGGGCGTTGGGGATATTTGTATCCAAATCTGTCTATTAGTGTTTGTATGGCTGCCTATGTATAAACATAAGCAGAAGAAAAGGTTGGAATTTAATATAAATAGAAGAAATGAAGAAGGAAATTATTTGAAAATATATAAAAGAAAAAATTAGGTTCTGTTATAAATGAATTTTGAACAATTGAAAATTACTAATATTTAATATATTAATATGCACCGCATTCTGGAAACATCTTAGCAGATAAGAGATCAATGTCTTAAAAGAACAATTGTCTCTAGAAGCTGGCTACATTTGTGTTGTATGTTGAATACACTCCTGCATCGTATCATCGGATATTCGGATCAAATTTTGCTCGATATATACGGTGAATCATCATCGCTTTGAATGCATTAATATAATTACACGCAGCATACATACATATAGTTATTCAGAAGCCAATGGATAAACTTTAAGGCATGGTAGAAAACACTACAGTAAATAAACTTTATATAGGAAACCAAAATGGTAATCCATTTTTTCAGTCAAAAATAGATTGTCTCACTCCAAAACAAACATAACTAATGATGATAACTGTAACAAAATTAAAGATATTTTAACGAAATTTTCAACCTTGCTTTAGATGAAACGCAATGGCATTATGAAAAGTGTTAAATATCTGCAGTATTTTGCTAGTAAGAACTTATGCAACATCAATTACATTTGGAAATATGGAGTGGCGAGTTCAGTGCCATTTGGATGAAGATGATAGTTATTTCTACCATTTCCCGTGATATCGTTATATTTCATAAAAATAAAGGTAAGTGTGTTCCAAATTTCATTAAAATATCTTCATAAATGTTATGAACAAAATTAGAGTTTGGATTGGCGTGAAACACTCTGTACTTTTAACTGAATAAAAGAAATTCAACCCTGATTTCCTATACACAATTGATTTATGGTAGTGTGCTCTACGACCACTTAAAAATTGAATAAGAACTTTTTAATAATCCTGCATATGTAGTCAGAGAAGCGTCATACAAGGAGGACATCAATCAATTCAGCAAAAGAACGGTTTATCATGTGTAGTTATAGAGAAAAATATGGGAAAACACATGATTATAAGATAGTTAAACACACAAAGTTTACCTTTTCTTACAAGTATTCAATCTGGCTGTACTTTGTTACTCTACAAATATCCTTTCGGTAAATCAGTTCTTGTTACATGTTTATAACCATGTTCATGCCGGTCAAACAAAAACTGGTGCTGATTCGTGATTTGAATTCAGGAATGGATTTCGGAAGGGGCCGACTGTAAACCAGTTATTTTATAAAACTATACACTGAGATCTAGGAGTTAAATGACTGTTGGTCGTGGTGACCATGGAATAACACCTACACGACCAATCCAAATTCAGACATCAGCGCTGAGGTAAGAATTATATTGCAAAATTATCATTATAATACTAGAATTCTGCCAATAATCGGGTACCTTACAATTAATATTTCTCAAATAATTCAGTTACGAAAGTACTAAGCTTGTATAATGATTAAAAAAAAAATCGTAAGAAGAAAAAAAACCCTAGCCTTTCTGCATTGTTAAACTCATGCAATATAGACTACTCGAGTCAAATCAAAAAGTAAGCTATAAATAAAGCAAGACTCGTGGAAATGATATGAAATATCTTAAATGGGTTTCAACAGAAAAAGCAAAAATAAAAATACAATGCCGCACTACCGATATATTTCTGATTTTTTTCAACAAATGATCTGGGACAATTTAAGCAAAATAAATTATAAATCAAAACTGAAAACATTTCATTGTACATATGCATCAACTACATTTTTCATATTTTAACACGTTTATTTTTTAACAGAGATTTTTGAGGCATAAAATATCATTAAATCCTATTTTCTCTTTGTTTACATTATATTGTGTTTACATTAATATACATTACCTGATGTTTACGTTATATTTTTCATCTGTATCATTGTGTAGGACATATACTTTGATTATAATTAAAATACTTTATTATATGCTTTTTTTTAAAACACAGTAATTTTTTAATTACTTTTAAATGGTGCTGTTGATGTATCTTAGACATTCTTTTAACAGCGTTTTCTGTCGCGAAAACTAATAAAAATAATAATTTATATTATAAAGATAAAACATGTCATGAGCAATGATAAAATCATATTGACGGTGGCAACGACCGGGGCAATAAATTTTGCTTTTATTTCAATTTTTTAACTTCTAAACATCGCAAAATTTAAATTTTTGCACCGTCCAATAGGGGTAAAAATTTATTTTCAAATGCAGTTTGTTTGAATACCGAATCTCCAATTACTAATTTTTTATGTTTTTAAAAATAATTTTCAAGCACGATTTTTTATAAATCCATTTCTATGCAGCCCGATTACGCAAGTTTTAAATTGCAATTCCAAAAGCACATAATCGCAGATTCTAAACAGCGTAATTATGATAATCTATCACACATAATTGTCCAATGTCTATATTATATTACTATCGGTAAAATGAATTTTCGACTTTTTTCTTCTTTTTCTTTTTTTTTTTTTTAAATCAAACTTACTTACGCAGAGGCTAAATCTAATAAAACTCATGTGTCTTTCGTAAATATACTATAATAATTAAAAATAATTTTTTCTAAAAATGCTATTTACTGAAATTCAACCAAATGATCGTACATTTTTTTTAGACATGGGTGTATGCATGCATTTGTAATTGCAAGTATTCATGTAAACATACAGATAAAAACGTCATCAATTCTCGATAGTTAATCTTTAAAAATATTAAACACTTCTATGACTTGTTATATTTTTTAGACACTAGATGTTATAAAAGGCAAGTGTCAGTATCCTAACGTAAGAGATCAATATTTAATAGCTTCGCATGAAATGTCAAAATGAAGTTCAGAATAGGAAGCAAATTTTTCATTTATCGGAGGGTTATTTTCAACAGTCTTGCAAATATCAATCTTTCCAAGCTCTCTAAAAATAATATATTGATAAAAGAAATAAATATCATTAAGCACGTTATTTTTAGTTAAGGAATGTTGCCTGCAAAACAATAATTTGTATTGTCAAAATTAAATTTACTTCCTTATTGTTGGTGAAAAATTGTAGGAAAACTTTTGACATTCTCTGAGAAAGAATAACAAAACATTATATAAAAACCTACAAACTAAAATAAAACATTATACAAAAGGTATTTATAGCAGAAAGAAATAAATATTATAGAACTTTTGATTTTTTTTTCATATATAACATTTTAAAGTAACTATGTTTTTGTCATTAGCTCTTCTTATGTATATGTTTTTTTAATTACTTATTAAAAATATAATTTCAATACATGTTATGAAGGTGGTTCATTAATAAATCTGTGTGATAATAGAAAAAAATAGACTATATTCGACGAAATAACATTACTACGAATTATTCTTATCAAGCTCCTCTGACGAATCCATAAGAAATTCATAGTTTCTCTCTCCCTCTCTCAGATAGATACATAAATAGATAGATAGAGAGCTTGTAAAATGATCGCCTTTAAAACGCATTTAAACACACTCTGCTTTTTCAAATATTTTAATATAATAAAAATGTACTACTCCGATGATTTTTTTTTAAAGGAACAATGCAGCAATATCGGAAAGTACAATAAACAATACTTCCTCTTAAAAGAAATGCAATCACCAAATGAATAAAAGCAATAGAAGAATAGATGATATCGCAAACAAAAATAAAGTAAAATCTGTTAAAATCTGTTTACGTCAAAAAATTTGGATGGATATAATATTACTTCAACATTTTAAAGAATCTACATACACAAAAATATTTCCCAGATGAAAAAGAAAATGTAAAGCATGATTTATCGCCTATCAGTTTTTTCCAGAATAAGTATTTTAGATGTATTCGCTGAGTTTAAATAAAAGAGAAACAATTGCATAAAGTATCATCAGATAGGCCTGAAAAAATGACAGACATGAAGGATTTTTCCTAAAGAAAAAAAAAAGGATTGATAGGTTTACATAGTACTATTATTCTCCTCTCTTTTTTGCACATCACTTTTAACCACGATAAGATAGATGCACAGAGGTGGGAATAAAATTTTATTCGTAAAACTTTAACTGAAACAACATAAGTAAAAACGAATTAAAGAATTATTATTTATTTATTTATTTATTGCATTTCTCTGAGAAAAAAACATATAGAAAATACACAAATTAAAATAAAACATCATACAATATATATATATATATATATATATATATATATATATATATATATATATATATATATATATATATATATATATATATATAATGTTACGGTCAATATGATTAATACGGTCATTATTAATAATAACCGGTTATTATTAATAATGACCGCGGTTATTAATAATAACCGGCCATTATGTCTGGTCATTATTAATAATAGCCGGTTATTATAAAAAAATGACCGGATTAATTATATTGAAAGTAACACATATATATAATTGTAAAAAGAGAAAATAAATAAATAAATATTATATCATCAGTCAGAGTAATTTGTGTATATTGGAATAGTTTGAGTATAAATATCTAAATGATTATCTCTATGGTTATGTAAAACTTTTGACACTAAAACAGTGGGAAACATATTATATAAACACATGGTACATATGAAATATTTCTAAAATATAATTTTAAGTTTTACAAAAGGGAAAAAAATCATTATACTCAAACTTCACCATTTTCTCTATAATTATATAATATTATAAACTATTTTTTTTCTCTACACGTTAACTATTTTTTTTTTAAATTACTTATTGAAATCTCACTTCAATGCATGTTGTGAACGTGATTCATTAAAATAACTGTGCAATAAGTTTCTTTCGAAAAATAATTGAAAAAAAAATTATATATATACAGCTTATTAAAAAAAAAAAAAAAAAAAATTGCTTTTGAAAGGAAAAATGAAAAGTAAAATACCCAAATCGAATTTTAAAGCACTCTCTTCTTTTCAGATATTTTAATATAATAAAAATGTACAACTCGGATGAAAATCTTTTTTTAAGGAACAATGCAGCGATATTGAAAATACAATAAATAATCCATTCTTTCTAAAACAAAATCATGCAATCAACAAATTAATAAATATCACACAAAAGATGATATAAAAAAATAAAATCAGTTAAAATCTGCAAATGTCAAAAACTTTAGAGAAACAACAGATAGTTAAACATAATATTATACAATATTATATAATAAAATATATCAAATTCAACATTCTAAGGAATTTTTTTTAGAATTTATATATATATATATATAATAGAGCATGATTTTTCGCTTATCAGCTTTTCCATAATAACTGTTTTCCATATATATTCGATGAAATTAAATAAAAGAAAATCAATTGCATTATCAGATACGCCTGAAAAAAAAAAAGTGACAGATATGAAGTATTTTTTTCTAAGAAGAAAAGCATTGATAGGTTTACGTAGCAATATTATTCTAGTCTTTTGTTTCACATCATATAAAACATCATACAAAAAATATCTTACAGCAGACTGAGACAATAAACATTATACAACTTCTGTTTTTCCATATAATTACATAATATTTTAAGCTAACTTACTTTTTCTGATTTATTCTTGTTATGTATAGGTTTAATTTTTTCAATTACTTATTAAAAATATGACTTCAATGCATGTTATGAAAGTGAATGATTCCCAAACCTGTGTAATAACCTTCTGTCGAAGAACTTTTGAAAGAAGAAAGTATATTCAGCTTTAAAAAATCGTCTTTAAAGGGAAAGATAATAAGAAGAAAGACATTCAAATCTAATTTTAAAACACTCTCTTACTTTTCGAATCTTTTAATATAATAAAAATGTATACAACTTGAATGAAAATATTTTTTTAAGAAACAATGCAGCTATAGCAATATTGAAAATACAAGAAATAATCATTTCTTTTTAAAAGAAAATAATGTAATCAACAATTGAATAAAAATATAACAATAATAGATGATAGGAAAATAAAGTAGATTCATTAAAAATCTACCGATATAAAAAAAATTAGAACAATAACAACAATAAATAAATAAATATAATGTTATTTAAACATTCTAAAAACATTTTTCTTTTTCAGAATGTGTATACAAAGAAATATTTTCCAGACAGAAACGGAAATGTAGAGCTTGTCTTATCGCCTATCAAGTTTCAGAATAACTATTTTCCATGCATTCGCTGAGTTTAGATATAAGAAAAACAAATGTATAAAGTATCATGAGATAGGTCTGAAAAAATGACAGATATGAAGGGTTTTTTTTCCATGAGAAAGAAAGGATTGATAGGTTTACAAAGTATTATTATTCTCTTCTCTTCTTACACATCACTTCTATCCACAATAAGATAAGTGTGTACAGAGGTGGGAATAAAATCTTATTCGCAAATTTAAAGAGAAATAATCTCAGTAAAAAATGAATTATTAGTGAGGTATAAAAGTAACAATGAAAGAAATGAACAATATGTCAGAAAATATGAATTACATGTAAAAAATTAAATAAACCAAAAATAATCAAAATTATATAAAGATAGTCATTTACAGTATTATTTCAACATTCCAAAGACTTTTTTAAAAATCTATATACATAAAAATATTTCCCAGATAAAAAAGAAAATATGGAGTATGATTTATCGCCTATCAACTTTTTCAAAATAACTATTTTCGATGTTTTCGCTGAGTTCCAATAAAACAGAAACAATTGCATAAAATATCATCCGCTAAGTCTGAAAAAAAAATGACAGACATGAGTAGTTTTTTTTTTTTTTTTTTTTGCTTTTTTTTTTTTTTTTTTTTTTTTGTTTACTGAAGAGGAAAAGATTGATAGGTGTACATAGTTTTATTAGTAGTATCTTTTTTTTTCCCTTCCACATCCATTTTAATCACGACAAGATCAAGATAAATACACAAAAGTGGAAATAAAATTTTATTCGTAAAACTTAACGCGAAATAATTTGAGTAGAAAGGAATTACTAATGAGAGTAAAAGTAACGATGCAAGGAAAATAAAATAAACGTCAGAAAATATTAGGCAAATTTTAAAATAAGTTAGAATATTTTTAAAATATGAAAATGACGTAAAATAATAAAATTTATATTTATTTAAAAAATGAAAATTAAATTAAAAAACAAATCCACCAGAAATCCGATCACACTTTTCACATTGAGTCAGGAGGACTATTCAGTAGCAACAAAATGGATGAATTTCAGAGTTTGTTATCGATATCTTAACTTAATTTCCCCTACTTCCCTTTCTGTTGCGTTCTGACTCCGTCACCAACCCTCCTCATCACCACCACCAAAATCACTACCACTATACATTAAATTTCTACAAAAGGAATTTAAACATAACGAAAAAGCACTAGGAGAAAACACGCGCTTCTCTGTGCTAGTGCTCTTTATTTCAATTCTACAGAAACCTTTAAAACAATCTAAACGCAAAAGAGTTTTAAAAATTTGAATTAAGCATTTTATAAAAAGTTATATTTCAATATGTCTTGACAATTATTATGATTATTTTGACAATAAATTGATTTTCATACGATGAAGAAAAACATTTGAAAAGAAATAAATGCAATAGAGAAATTTAATAAATCATAAAAAGAAAATTTTATTCAAAAGTTGTGGTACAAATTTGGATTAAAATTAAGTGGTATAAATAATATACCACCACCATTTAAAGGGTTAAAATACAGAAAATACAAATACAGCAGA
Source organism: Maratus michaelseni (assembly GCA_963931845.1). Taxonomy (NCBI): domain Eukaryota; kingdom Metazoa; phylum Arthropoda; class Arachnida; order Araneae; family Salticidae; genus Maratus; species Maratus michaelseni. Next base: position 195,304,540 of record OZ007586.1, on the reverse strand, counting down.
TCTCGGATAATGAATTTTAGAGAGAATAGTTATGCTCTAAGTTGTAGCGAAAGTCAAACTGGAAGCTCTGAAAATTGTTAAAAAGTAAGAGATCTGAGCATTTAAGTCAGTCATACTCAACCTGCGACCCGTGGGCCACATGTGGCCCGGCGACCTTTTATGTGCGAGACACATAATAATTATTTCCTACCTTTAAAATTTTGAGGTACGCAAAAAAAAAAAAAAAAAAAAAAAAAAAAAAAAAAAAAAATTAAGACCTTTACTATTGTTTTAGATATTCTTTATGGAAATATCACATGCTATTTATAATAATTTAAAATTATGTAAAACATCGTAAATATCATTTGCTTAGTGTGAAAAGTTTTTTGTGTGTAGTCCTAATTGCGTTACAGTGGTATATGTATTTTTAAATCTTCAAACTAATCAATCATAATTTAAAATTAATTAAATTTGCACTGTCTTATTTTTTAAGATTAAAAAAAATGGTTTTGCATTGAGAAAAAATATGATTTCTTAAAGAAAACATGTCGATTTTTTATTTTTAGAACTTTGAAATTCTGCATTCTTATATTGCGTTTTCTACTTATTAAATAGCTACGAATGATCATATTAATTTTATTTGCTTTGTTGTTTTGTTTTGTTATTTTATTATTTTAATTATCTTTGTGGTTGTATTACATCCCCCTCCCCCCGTTATTACATACAATCGTAGTCTTTTGCGGCCCTCCTAACGTAGCAAACATGTGTCTTGCGGGCCGCGAGAAAAAAAGGTTGAGTACGGCTGATTTAAGTTTTTAAAATAAGTAAATAATAGAGTAGAGAGAAAGAAAAGGCTATTTAAAGCACACGAGAAACATCTGTCTTAAGAGTTCTAAAAATAACTGAAAGCACTAACATTCAATATAAAATACGCTGCAAAATCAAAAATAAATAAATAAATAAAAAGATCAGATAAACAAATTTTTAAAATATTAAAATGAAGGCTGGTAGAACGTCTAGAGAAGATTTATTCCGGCTCTAGGCATAAACAATAGAAAGTCTTCCCGTTACCTGTACATTAGAGTATAACAAGCCTCTGATTTTTGACAGTGCGATTGACCCTTTGATATGCTATACCACTTAATTTTATTTCCAAACTGCCAAATCGCACACAGAATTTTTTAATACAATTTTGCTTTTATAATGCATGTGAATAACAACATTTATTTATTTTTAAACCAATTTGTTTGTAAATTCAATTGTAAATTGCTGTCAATCATTTCAGAATTTTAGCAACGGAATTGCTTTGTCCCTGAAAAGGTTAATTCCAGAAATGGGCTATAGGTTTCAGACACATATCTATATGACACTATCAGATATAAATTAAATATGAAATATCTCAAGTACAACCGAAATGATTTTATCCATTAAATATAAATTTTGTTTAGAGACAAAATATTTAAGTAAAATTAGATTGTAATAGTAAAATCGCAAAGAATATTTTAATAGTAGATTTAAATAATATTAAGAAATAACTGACAAAATATCTAGTTTTTAACGAAAATGAAGCTCAAAAAGTTTTTATATTTAAAAGGAAAATACAAATAAATCCCATTTACCTGTTTTAAATTTAAAGTATTATTATGGAGTATTAAAAATAAAGGACGTTCAATGCGCCGAAAAAAAAAAAAAAGAAAAAAAAGAAGAGAACTTAAACCAGCAATTTTTAGGCAGATAATGGATAGTTTTTAGCCGAAGGAATAAAAATATACGCAACGTAAAGTTGCATCTCATATAAATTTACATATTAAAATTATGTTTAAATGCTCAGCACACAAATGTAAATGCGAAAAATAAATTTTAAAATTTGAATATCTTTTCTTAAACAAAATTTAGTTCACTTAAATCTACGAGGCAGTAACCTTCAAATTGCACGGTTATTTTAAAGAGTCATTATTATATGAGAACAATGACAATATCTACAAAAGCATTAGAAACTACCAAATTCCCTTTATATTACTTCTCCTTTAAGAAATATAAAACATCAACACGAAATTAAATAAGATTATAAGTTCAACACTTGTTGAGTAATTGTGTCACTTAAAATAAATGAATAACAAGGTACCAAATAGAAAACATTCTACGGAACAAAAGAAAAATCGAGGTATTCTTTCTATTTTTAAATCCAGAACACAATTCCCTTGAAGCTATATGCTAATCAAAACTTCATTATTTTGCATGTCATGGTATTCTTTTTTTCAGAGAGAAAGTGAAGTCATTACGGGCCCTATGGTAAAAGTAATGATAAAAAGTTTAAGGCACCTCATTAACCATAAAGAATCTTGACGGATACATTTATCTTTAAACGTAGAACTGGAGAAATTAACAAATGAAAAATGGGAAAAGGCAGAATTCTGCAGAGAAACAGGACATAAAATAGCGTCACTAGGCACGGTTAAAGATGAAAATAATGGTTTTTCTTTTTATGAATAGTGCGCATAGTTTAGTTTCTTCCTGCATTTATTTAATTTTTTAAAACTAAATTATTTTATGTTGTTATGAAAACGAGAATTATAATTGCATTATTTCAGATTCTGTTCTATAGTAGTATATTAGGCTAACAACTCCAGTACACACAAACACACAGGAAAAAAACAAACACATAAGACTTGAACGATTTGCAATTGCCTGTCTCACTATTAATGCTAAAAATTACGTAGAAATGCCCGAAGTGCAATGAATTGCCCGTATGTAACTAATATGAATTTCTAAATCAAAATTAAAATATGCAGCCAGCAATTTTAGAGTAAAGATAAACTTATTTAACTCTTAGCGGACAGCTAATTTTTGACATTTTACGCTTCTGAAATAGGAGACGATTTCTGTGTATATTATATATATATATATATATATATATATATATATTCACTATCTACATGCATTACTGTTCATATCTTCATCAACAATTTTAATATAATACAAGTATTTAAATTTTTACTTTTCTAAATACATATAACACGGCTCACACATTTTTAGCGGGTAAGTTTTATGATAGTCGTCTGTGCGACTACAATTTTTAGAATTTTACTTAAAGTTATTTCCAGACAATAAGCTTCAAATTTCTAGTAGAAATCTACAACGGAGATTATTGTATGGAAATAGCGGTAGACAAAATAATAAAAATATCGTCGCAAATATCTTCGCCCGCGACATGCACGTGAACCGTAATAGTGGACGGACTTGCTAAACCACAAAAATCGTGGGAGACGTACGCGGATGGTTAATATTCCTTTTTTTAACGATGTCTTATTTTGTAAATTTCATCAAAATTAAATCACTGCAGCAGTTCGAACCTACAGCAGTTCCAATGAAAGCAAAGTCTACGAGTGGAAATATGAAGGTGGGCTGATAAGTTCGAGACCTGACACAGAGATGGAACAAGTATGACCAAATGAAATGATGTTTGTAAAGTATGATCCTTTAGATGACATGCTGCCGAGTTTCAAACGCGTGAGTTTATTGGTTATTGCTTGGCGATAAAGTAAAGTAAACAAGTTTTGACATTTTCTAAAAATAGAAAAAATTGAAAGTTCGTGCTGTCATAAAATACTTTATTAAAAAAGGTTTAACCCCCACGGACATACAAAAAGAGTTACATTCCACTTTAAAGGATTCTTGTGTTTCATATTCGATGATAAAAAAGTTGGCTGCTGAATTTAAACATGGTAGGAAATCAATTCACGATGATGAACGCTCCGGACGTTCAAAGACCGATACGACCGACGAAATCGTCTCAAATATTCACAATAACGTATTGAATGATCGCCAATTGAGATACGCGAACTTGCTGACATTACAAACATCTCGTCAGACCGTGTCCACTACATTTTACATGATGTTTTGGGTATGAAAAAGCTTTTCGTTCGACCCTTGCCGCATTTGTTGAACATCGACCAAAAACGCCAAAGAACGAACATTTCTCAAGAGTCTTCTGAAATGATTGCGTTACAAGTAGAAAAATAAAATGAAATATTGTTAAAAATCTTGTATTTTGTGTTTTAGGCCGAGAACTTTTCGAACCACCCTCGTACAGGGTTATACTAAAGAATTCGCACACAAGAGTATGTCTTAAATGTATTAAGTTGCAAGGGGACTACATTGAAAAATAATATGAAATTTTGTCAAAAATCTTGTGTTTTCACTGGCAGTCCTCGAACTTATCAGCCCACCCTCGTAAGGCTAAATAAAATACACCATTATCTAAGCATGGCTACTGAAGTCATTTTAAAATTCGGAGCATTTAATACATAAAGCCTGCGAAATTTATATACTTCTTATTAGGAAATTAAATATTCCTCAGTAACTCCGAAAAAATGTCACAATTCAATATTTTTGATCAGATAATCTAATAATTCAAAAGCCTTGCATGTAGAAATTTGTAAAATAATATTAAAAATAAATAATTAAGACTTTTGCTGATAAAACTACCTAATCTTTTCAAAATATTTTCATGACAAAAAGTATTCATTAATAAGAATGGATAAGAAAATGAATAACAATTCATCAGGTATGCCATGTCATCAAATTATTAAAATAGCCTTACTCTAAGAGTTTGAAATAAAATTTAAATTTTAATGAAGGAGTATATATTAAATCTATACAACAAAATAAAATAATTAAAAAAATGTCTAAAACCCTACATAAAAAATAATGTAGGGAATTTTATGAAAACATAAATGTTCAGAAAAGAAACAAAACATTAAAAAATATTCGCTACATTAAGAAGTAAGCAACTTTTCAAATTTTCTACGTCTTTGAAAAATTTACCTTACATATACATATATAAAAACAAAGACAAATATTTAATCTAGATTATTCAAAGAGTAAAATAAAACAAAGTTATTTTAGAAAACTTTATATGTGGATCGTTTAAGGTGTATATAAAAGAAAATTGGATATAATAGTTTAAGAAACACACACAGCTGTAGAAATAGGACGAGTTTACAGTAAATTGAAGTATATTTTACTGCGCTTAAGAAAAAGATTGTTGCATATCATAACTGTACGTTATAAATATACATAAAAGTGCTAGACTATACTAAACCATGTAATTCCAGGAAGTAACGAGAAAATCATTTCAATGCACAATAAAGAAAAAGGAGGACGAAATAAAATGAAATAATAAGGGAGTAAGGCAGAAAATTTATATGCTATATGGAGAGCAAACATTTTGCAATCTAATAGAACTCAACTTGTCTGTCTGACTAATATTTATACGGCAAAAATAAGCACAGAATAAAGGAAAAAAATAACTCGTCTGATTAGAAGCTTTCCCAAGGCGTTCGACTACTCAGTTTAGTTGGATAATTTCTACACGTGTGCTATTTTACTTAAAATATTTTAATATTACCTCTTTTTTGCAAAAAATAAATAAAGAGAAACAATTTCATAAACACTTGAATATGTGAAAAGATCGGTTCTCAACAATATGATATATTGTTGAGGATGGTATATGGTATTCTACGGAAAACGTTACTTTTTTAGCGTAAAAATTTCTGAAAACAAATTTAACTCCAAAAATAATATACTAAAATCCATAGTTCATCTTTTAGCTCTTATGATTTATGTAGGCAGTGGTATAATCTTTTGATTATTTGATAAGGGATAATTTCCTTAATAATATTGTAACGGAGGATACAAACACACAATGTTTTGTTTTATAATGCCAGGATTACTTAATGTAGGATATAAAACTTGGGGTAAATATATCCAAAATATGTTTACATACCTGAATTGAAAGCGTATTTTTATTATGAATTACGCTTACCTTTTAAGTCAAGAACGGAGGATACATAAAGTTTTACTTTACAACTTTCTAGTTCAGTGAAAATAATTCAAAATTAATGGCAAACGACAATGTGCACATTCACGGCTAACAACTGAAATTAGAAAGGGATCCTTATGCCTCTGAATATTTGTATTTCTTAAGTGACAAATACTGCTACATTTTGGGATTTACTGTACATGATTTTACTGTAACGGAGGATGCACAAAAACAGTAAACAACAGTAATTCAAACATAATTTTTGAAAAATATTATGTATATATTTTTTTCACAATAAATATTCATTTACGTGCAAAGGAATGTTCAGAGAAAAAAACATACATTATTGAATAAATAATATGTTTATCACATTCATAAAATAAATAAAGATGTTAATTGAGAATATTGGGTGCAACACGTAACGTAGGTATACACGTCCATTCACTACAAAAAAAAAAAATCCACAAATTATCAATTTTCAACACATATATATTTTAATGTGTTATATAAAAACACAAAAACCTTTTTTTTTTAATATTCTGTCAAAAATTAACTTTTTTTTTTTTAGAATGACCCATATACATAAACAATGTGCATCTTAAAAGTTTATTTATTCCCAAGCATCGGCTTCTAGTCACAAAATAAAAAAAGAAAGAGAAAAACAAAAGAATTTTTTTTATGATTCTGAAAGAAAAGCGTTCTCGTATGATCTCACCTCACTAACCACGCGAAGACATTAGCAAGCTAATGCAAAACCTTTGGGAGCGTTTATAGAATAGTTCAGATCGAACTCTAACTGGACCCTTTTTACTTACCAATCATACGTAGTAGAATAAGTCTTGTAATCGTTTTGAAAATCGAAAAAAAAAATTGATGGATTTACACGTTTCAGACACTGAAGATTCCGAAAAACATATTTTTAGGGGGGGGGGGGGGGGAATGCCGTCCGTCTGTGTGTGTGACTGTAAACGCTCTATCTCCCGAACAAATTGAGATAGAGACTTGAAATTTGGTATGTACTTAGTACATGGGAAGAAGCTTATTGAATTTCAGTAACCTCGATTATCCGAAACTATTTTTTTCGGTCTCTCGAAATATTCGTATTGATAAAAGGTATATAAAAATTTTCGAAATTGTTTATTTTAAGTAGTAAATATAAAAGACAATAAAAAAAAACATAAATTTTGCATAAAGAATGAAGTCGATCGGATAATGAGTTGCCGAGATATTTGTAATTATATTTTCCACACTCTTCGATTTTTCATGACCCTGTATTTCATTCAAATTTCAATTCAAAAATACATTTTAATTGAAAATGAGATGCTTAATCAATGGCACCCGTTAATCCGCAAACCGTAACCGTAAACGTAACCCGTAAACCGTTAGTTAATATGATTATCATTTTTGGAGTTATAAGGATGTTTCTTTTACACAATTCAGTAATAGAGCATTTAAAGTTTATGACGTCATCAAGCCACGATTTTATTGGAATTGCAAAGCATTTTATAAATAGTTTACACATGTTTTACTTTCATATTTTATATTATGCATATCCATGATGGGTAAGTATTACGTTAACCCCCAATGACTAGCTTTTTTACTTTTCGATTTTGGTTGGAGATTTTTTTTTTTAATGACGTCAATTTCTATTTCGGAACAAGTTTAAAAAATAAAAGTACATCAATTAAAAAAAAAAATCTGCAATCAAAATAAAAGAGGGCCCAGTTAGAGATTGATCTCAGCTATCCTATGAAAAAAAAAATCATTTAAAAATATTGAAATGCAAACGAGAAATTTAAAAAGAACACACCCATATGATTAACATTACCGTGTGAGTTTTGTCGTGTGACAAGCGTAGGCTCTTAAGATGAATAACTGTACATTTCCCATTAAGCACAGATAACGAATTATATATTTAAAAGTAAAAAAAAAAATGCATTACTTAACATTTAATTGTTTTCAAAGAGGTAGAATTTCTCAGGCCAAGTGAAGCTTATTTTAAAGAAATCGTTTTTATTTTTCGCAATTATCACTAAAAAATACAATTAATAATTAAGAAAAAATAATTTATCTCTTCTGCTCAAATAGTTTTAATACCGTCATCAATTTTTCTTTCTAAATAAATTAAAGCTTTTTCAGAAACTTACTAGATACAAAGTAATACTTTTAAATTATTAGAATGTACTAAAGAAAACATATATACAGTCCACGAATCTTTTATAGTCCAGTAATGAAAATAAAATAATCCAGAACAGAATATGAATAGATAAATATGCACGTGCATAAAAACTTCCCATTAAAAAAAAAAAAAAAAAAAAAAACAGGAAATTTATGTTTTTACTAGCATTAATGATAAGGAGATACACAAAGCCAAAATATTTTTTATTCGAATATGATTACATTAAATATTCAGATTTTAATTATGCTTTACCACTCACTGACTAAATGAAAAAAAAGCAATTAGTCACCACAAATCATTTTACTCATTAATTAAATCACATCTCTAATTAAAATTTAATTCCTAAAAGTATTTGATTACCGCTAAAAAAGGAAATTTTCATTTAAAAAAAAATATGTCCAGACAGTTGAGAATTTTTAAATAATATTTTCAAAAGAAATTTATTTAGTTTTGGACATTTTAGTTATAATCACTTTACTAATTAGTGAGATAGTCGATGTCATATCATTAAATAATCGGTCTTCTATTTTCTTGCCAGAACTTCAGAAGTTTATGACTATTGTTCAATTTATATTTAATGAGCTGAAACAAAATGTAATGCATTGCCATTTTAATATGCACATAATATTGTAAAACAAATCCCCAAATGTTCAGTTAAAAGCTGAAAAATAAGAGCGAAAAAAACCCTAGTAACAAAAGTTATTATATGTTGAGGTAATAACAATTTATTAAGTAACAGACTCAAAACTAGCAAACATATATATATATATATATATATATATATTATCACAGTGGAAGCTCAAATAAAATTACCTCTAAATAAATAATTTTGTATGGATGAGAGAAATTGTAATTGTCAAGGGTATTACTGCGAATATTGCAACTGTACTGCACAACAGTAGACAGACATTTTAAATATATAACCATTGTTATGCAGAGAGCTTTAAACAGAACGCTTCAGTAATTTAATAAAATTTCGTTTAGCTTAAAGCAATAAGTAACATTTTAAAACGCTTTTTTAAGTAATGATAACTGGTAGACAATTTAATGTATTCACATGCAGTGTAAAACATTATCAATATTTTAGTGGCTATTTTCAAAAGGCAACAGCCTAAAAAGTATATTGAAATCAAGTCGGAATATAATTAAATTAGTTTGAGTGCGAGCAGACGGGTTGCCAAAGCGGAAATATAATTACTTATCACCTAAATTTAATCCCTTTGCGACGAGTATCACGTATGCGGGCCGTATAGAGCGCGTACACACACAAAAATATTCCTGTAAAATTACAGGCAGAGTCCGGCAGCAGAGATTCCAGTCATACCCAGTAAAAAAAAAAAATTACACGCCCATCATTTTGTGCAGCCCGTAATTTTACGGGGCAAAGTAATATAGCATTATAATGCACAGGATATAATGCACTTTAAAACACAATAACACTTTACTTATTGTTCCGTAGCACGTAGCACGTTAGATAATCATCACAGAATCGCTTTTTTGGCGGGTTAAAATTTTCGAAACACGAGTAAAATGAAGGTTTACACCCTAGCGGAGGACAATGTATGGGGTCGTACCGTATGTTTGCTAACATATGGGCTAGAACTGTAAGAATATGTGGATTGCCCTTAATTTTCTAAGTATCTAAGGGATAAGGCCGCTTATTTAGTGGATCAGATCGTTTTTCATCAAAAGGCTGTTGCCCGTGAAAATTGAACGGCAAACGCTCATAAATTGACAGTTTCTTCTGACAGTGTAGAATCCTTGATTTCGAGCACCACTATTTACGAATAGTAATTTTCGCCTTATCTAATCACAGAAATTCAGCAATTAAATAAGAAGAAAGTTACTATTAGGAAACAGTAGTGCCTGGAAACTGAAAGAAGTATGCGGGACGCCTGTCGCTAAGTGGTTAATAGCTATATTAATCCCTTCGCCCCCAGTGTATCCACTAGCGGATACATGCTTTGTATAGTTATTCAGTATGAGAGAGAAGCGGTTCTTAGCAAATAGATGCAGCTATGCTTCATACTTTTATATATATAAAGATATTTCTGTAAAATATAATCTCTTTAATGCGCTGTCTTCGAGTGACTGCTTTATGTTCTCGTATTCCAGACGGTTGCACCTTCAATTGTTTAAAGTTCACATCTTATTTTTTTTTTTTTTTTTTTAGGACGTATATCCAATGCATTTCTACCCCCCCCCCTTTTTTTTTTGCGTGTGTGTGTCTGTATTTTTATGATGAACTGGTGAACAGGCAAAACTTTTCACGTGATTACCAAATTGGATTATTTGATTAACTAAAAATTAAGCAAACAGATTTAAATATATTAAAAATTCAGAAGATCAAACAAATAGCATGAATATTATTTGCGGGAAAAAAGTGAAGATTTGAAAAATATATTTAATATATATATATATATGTGTGTGTGTGTGTGTGTGTGTGTGTGTGTGTGTGTATACATATATCAGAGAGAAGAGTAGTGGGGAAGACATGTCTAAAAAAATAAATAAATAGACAACTCCAAGTTAAAAATGACATGTTCAAAACTACAAATGCAGAAAAATATAACTGCTTAAAAAAAAAAAAAAAAAAAAAAAAAAAAAAAAAACGTGAATAAAGAAATTGAAAAAACCCAAATGTAATATAAAAATTTCATTTATGCAATTTGGAGAAACACTGAGGAAATGCAATAGAAGCAAACAAATTTCTAAGCGGTTAATTTACAAATTTGGTTTTCCCATCTCTTGAAAAATTTAATTTTTCACTCCAGTGCTTCAATTAAAGGACCGAATGAATGACATCAAAGCAAACTGTCATATTAATAAAATTTGACCAGATTCGATCAAGTCACGCATAAGGTCACGTAATGAAAAGCACTTTTTAAACGCAATATTTCTGTGGATCGAATAAACACCATTAAGAACTGTAGTGCCAAAACAATCTTCGTGTATTTATAACCTGAGTATCGAAAGATTAAATGTATAGAAAAGGAGTGCTTTCATTTGCTGGAATGAGATCAGGAATCAATGAGAGCTAATAAAGAAAGTACGAAACCAGAAAATAACACTCATAATGAAACTGAATTAGCGTGGAATATTCAATGATAGAATATCATACATATAATGGCATGCTTTTTTTGTTCAGTTATATTGCGAGTGCCAATTTTTTCTGAGCTACGAAGTAAGATGCGAGGCTTTATTAAAAGGGAAAAATAATTAATAGTGCGTGTTTTCACAGAAGCAGATTGGAATATTAAAATGTACATGCATTATTGTTTTTCTGTTATGGAGAAAATAAATGTTAATTAAAACTGAATGCTGAAAAGAGCGTGCTTTACGACTAAAACTTTGACTAATGCTAATGCAGTACATCTATAACATCTTAAAATAAACTATAGTGAAGACACAGATGGAAATGTTCTATTACAAAATCTTTTTTTTTTTTTTTTTTTTTTTTTTTTTACATAAAACTACTGACAAGTTTCTTCATAATGGTTTTCACCGATATTGGAAATATTATGCTTTTACGTTCCTACACGTGTAAAAAGATTAAAGTTTTAATACCTTACCACACTTCAAACCTTGCTCTCTCATTGAAAGCCGTACACTAACAGCGGCTCAAGCTTTGATTTATATGAAAGCAAGTTTTCATTTCATTATGTGATCTTATCTTTCGTGTCATTTATCTTATTGTTTTGGTTCGCGCTATGCTAATCGCAAGGTGCCCTTAGAGCATAAGTACTGAATGTTTATCTTAAAAATCACGCCTAATTCCATGACTTCAATTCATGTAGTTCCAAAAAAAAAATGTCAGTCATAATACGTTAATTTGGCGTGGGCACCAATAATTAAAAATTCACTGCATTGATTTACGCTTGATAGAAACCGCGAACAATTGAATTTATTAAAAAATATATATAATTTTTGCTCTGTTTCTTTTTTAAGTTATGGCAGCAGGAAAGGAAAAAAAAGTATTGTTTTCAGGATTTCTAAATGGTTCCTCAACGTATAGTCATAATTTAATTTATATTAAACTATTAAATGATAAAAAAGCCTTCTTTTAAATATTATACTTTATATATTTTTTATTTATATTTTCTGCTTTTTAGTGTTTAAAATATTTCGTTGTTGCAGTTTCACAGTCAGTTGGCATCTTTTGGCGAGAGTGGTTTGTCGCATCATTAACTCCAATGTTTTTATATCTCGTAAAGAATTGTAAATAATTGTAATAATAAACAATATTTTGCAATTGATCACATGCGACCAGCTAACGGAAAAATGCCTTAAAATCAATTTATTAATACATAATTAAGTTCTAAAACTATTAAAATGCTGCATTGTCATAGCTACCATATCAGGATGTGAGTGAAAAATCGAGTACAAAATTCCATCTTTACATATAAAAACCAAGTAAAGTTAAATAAAAGAGTAAAAATTTGTTGATTCGATTAATAAGTGCAACTTTCAAGGTAAAATTTTGAATATTTTGGGGAAATTAAAACTTTAAGTGCTATTTTCTCAAAATAATTTTCGGTTCGTTTCGGCAACTTAAGATGTCTCAGGTGTCTTAATTTTTGTCTTATCTTCATAAAACTTGATAAATGGTGCATCATGTATGTTAGCATAAAACTTAGTAATAATTTTATTATATCATTTTTCAAATTTTAAATAATTTCGATGAAACTTTGCTAAAAATCAATTATATTTATCGAAAAATATTTCTTTTTCTTACGATTATGATTGTGAATAATAATAAAAAAAATGTCTACAAACTTTTGTAAAAACTGTATAAAGCTAGTTCAAAAAAAAAAAAAAAAAAGAATCTGGGGTGAAAATTGATCCGCATTTTTAATTTGATTGATTAATAATATTTTGTACCTTATTTTCAATTTTATGGTTTCCATCCAGAATATGACGATGGTCATATATTGTTATGGTAGTTTTATTTAAAAGAAATATGTTCCTAAATTTAAATATTAAATTATTTGGAGCCAAAATATTTTCTGAATTAATTATTCGTTTGTTCAATTAAATACTTTAGTCAAATGCTCTGTCTGTTAACTTAAATCTTATTTTATACTCTCTAAAACTTTATTTAATAGATACATTACAATATTTATATTAGAAGTATGCAATCCGCTCTGTGATCTCGTACAGATGTCGTTTATGCCTTGTTCAAAATTATAACAAAAGGCACATCTATCTATTTTAGACATCTGCCTTTTCCTAACTCAAGTGTTAAGCTATACAATAAAATGATGCGGAAAACCGCATGCATGCATTTTCCCAGCTGACTTGTATATGTGTTTAGGATTACCTTTTCTTATCACTAATTTTATTAAATTGCCAATTCTGGAACTCTTGGCGTATTTGTCTTTTCAAAATTTAATATAGACCCTGCCTAACTGTTAAGTCTAACTGCGGCGCCTTGACTCGAGCCGTATTTCTGTTTGGCGCTTTTACTCAAATGAAAATGTGGGCAGATCATCTCTGACTCTCTATCTGAAAGGATCTAAATTTTGATTGCTAAGGGAGACCAGCCTCTTGATTATCTTTGTCTCTGTTCAAAATAAACGTACATTTTCCATGGAGAAACTTGTTTTCATTGTTTCATATCGCAACATTTTACAGGACGATAATGCTGTGAGTTTTGGATTATTCAACGCACATAATTATTCCACTTTCACGAACCATTATGATTTATTTCTATACTAGTAATTTCTGTAATAATCTAGTACAAGCATATCCAATAGATAGCCAAACATTATCACTATACATAAAGAGCTCTATAATGCCGTAGTTTCAAAGCATTTAACTTATAAATATAAGAAAAAAATTTTTTATCCACTGTCGTCTTAAATAAAATACAAACAACTATTCTCTACATGTATTTCTATCATTCATGAAATAATGCATTAAATCTATCTTAAGTCTGTTAATTGCAGTTTTTAAACAAGCTAGACTGTTAATCTATGCTTTATCAGTGCAAATTTCGAAATAACTGTTAATAGCTTCGTTTTTTCATGGTAAAATAACAGACAAACCAAACCTTTCTAATGACGGCAACATAGGAGACAAATATAGATCTTAATGAATCGAAAAACGGTCTTAGAAACAAACAAGAACGAAAAATCATGCATCAAAAATTATTATGAAACACTTTACAATACTAACAGTATATTATTAAGAAATTTCATTTTTTTCATACAATGAAATTGATCATGGTCTGATCTGTAACCGAACTCCTTTGTGAGTCTCTAAAAATCAACGTCGGATGCTACGCACTCTTGCAATCGAGAGAAAACATGTTGTAGTGCACATCAACGATACCCTTTAATTTCACTAAGTTTGCAGCATCATAACATTGTTAAAATGCATCGCAGGCGATTTCCCCACATAGATCATAATGTAATGTAATATTTTTGTGTCCCTACAAACGAACTATCAATGCTACTTATTCTGTACTCATCAGAAAATATGTTTTTGTCCTTCTCAGTGATGCGTGTAAACATCAATCATTACGTTTCAAATATTGTGACATCGTTAAAATGCAGAGGAAACTATTTTTCTCCATAGACCATAATGTAATGGAATTCTTTTCTGCGTCCATGTAAACGAAATGTAATTGCTGCACACGAACATTCTATAATAAATATCAATAACATATTAAATTTACATCGCAATCCGAGTATATTTACGAGAATTAGAATATGAACAGTTAAGAGCCTACATCAGTCACGCGAAAAAACGCTCCAGCTAATGTTAAGTCTATGGGAAGGTTATCGCGCGATTTCTCGCTCGCATTTTAATATTTTTAAATGATTTTTTTTGCATAGGATAGCTGAGGTCGATCTCTAACGATGTTAGTTTTTACTTTTTCTATTTTGGTTCCAGTTTTTTATATAAGGGTGATTTCACTTTCAGAACCGGTTCCAAAATTGAAAATGTCCGCTTATAAAAAAACCGTAACCAAAATCGGAAAAGTAAAAACTAACAACGTTAGAGATCGACCTCAGCTATCCTATGCACAAAAACTCATTTAAAAATATTAAAAGGCGAGCGAGAAATCGCGCGATAACCTTCCCATAGACTTAACATTAGCTGGAGCGTTTCTTCGCGTGACTAGCGTAGACTCTTAAACCAAATTCATAAACACTTTTTAACTATGTTGGAAAGTGTTGAAAAATGCACTGCTGGTTAGTGAATCAATAAACTTTTGAACTAATTATTAAAAAAAAAAAACTCGTTATTCGTCTCTGGTGTAAATAATATTTGATTTATACAGAGACAATAACTACTGGAAAAGTTGACAAATTGTGACATTTAAGTCTTTCTAAAGTTTGATATTTCTCTAAGAAGAGAAATATTTATGTCAAAGAATTCTTCAGTGAAAAATCTTAAGAGAAAACGTCAGGTAATTCAAATACTTCATCCACATAAATCCTTTAATTTGCTTCATTTATAATCCAGTTGTTCAACCCTCGCTTTATATGGTTACTCAAGTGAAAATTTTATTGAATTAAATTTTAAAGTAATCAAATTCATTTATAGAAATTTAATTTAATATTCAACTTGTCCTTTGAATATAATGGATTCAGCTTGGAAATAATGGAATGCCAAGTCATCAGTAACGCGAAAATGGAAACCTAAAAGAATATTTCTTACAACTAAATGCTAATCTTCCATAAGATACTGCAAAAATGTATCTTGCTCACAATCTTTTATTCTGATTAAGAGGTTGACGGCAAACTTTGAAGTGAGTAAAATTAGACTACAATTGTAACTTTCGTGTTGCTAACGTGTTAAAATTAAAAAAATAAAATAAAAATGTTAAAAATGTTGCTAGATCATAGGTTTTCATATTTCAACTGACAGCCGACTTGGTGGGATTGCTTAACCCTTTCCGGCACAGACAAATTCTGTTCGTAAAATGAAAAATTACTGACTGACACCGGAATTTACAAACGACTTTTTTAGAAAATAAGAACTCCTTATTTAAAGCTTTCATTATAGAAACAAAATTTTATTAAAATATTCTTGGTGTCGAATGCAAGTTTAGAATTAAAATTAGGTGTGCCCGGAGTGGGACCACTGTGCCGGAAAGGGTTAACCACTTCCAGACCATGGGTGCATGTATGAACCATCAAAAGGTGCGTAAGGGATTTATTTTTGGTGCCAGTGATAAAGCAAAGTAATATTTTTCTTGTTTAATTAGAGCACTTTCGTGATTATATAAGTAAAGGTAACTGATTTTTAAAAAATGTGATGTTAACCGAATAAAGTTCGTGTATGGGACGCCGGTCCCGAAGGGATGAATAAGTATTTTGTGGGTGGCACATGAGCTTTCGGGTGAACGAAAAAGTGAAATAACGCGCCCTCATCTTGATCGCGTCAATTCATCTCGCACAATTCATCGTGGAACAATTCGTCGCGCACAATTCGTCGCAGCGTCAATTCGTCGCGAGCTCAATTCGTCGCGACGTCAATTCGTCGCAGCGAAAATGTCTTTGAAGGCTATTATGATAAAAATAAGGATAATTTAGTAAAATTATTTAATGATAATTTGTTTTTTAGATATACAGAATTATAACTTACGAATTGACGCAGAACCTCATCTTGATCGCGTCAATTCATCTCGCACAATTCATCGCGGAACAATTCGTCGCAGCGTCAATTCGTCGCAGCGTCAATTCGTCGCGGCGACAATTCATCGCGGCGACAATTCGTCGCCACAATAACTTGAAAGCCAAACTATTAGGTAGCTTTCATTACAAAAAGTAAAACGCTACCTGTAGCAGCCGTTCGGAGGAAAGCAATTCCGCAAAATTTCGATATATTTTCACCGATCATCATGACCCCCCCCCCCTCCGTTCAAATTAATATATATATATATATATATATATATATATATATATATATATATATATATATATATATATATATATATTTGATCTATGTCTTACGATAGCACTCGTATTTATAAACTGTTTTGGATGAAACTAAGAGTGTGTATTAAGTTCCCCAATATCTCGACCGAGTTCGTTGGCCAGCTTGGTCCACCATCTTTTTTCAAAATGGCGGCCCCTAAAATATTTAAAACTAAAAAATATATACCAAAAAATTCGCAATTCAAATTCATTTTTTGTTTAAGTATTTGGCCTTTTGATACAAGGATTCCGGAGCATTTTTTGGTTTGTCTCTATATTAAAAAATGGCTGAGATATTGCAGTTTGTAATTCTAGGGTGGCTGCATTTTGAAACAAGACAGCAGATTAAAACAAATCAGGGTTTAATTTATGAGTTTTAATGAACGGAATATCTCGCAAATTATTATCTTTCATTGTTGTAATAATTTTCCCAATCATACGTATAAGACTATATTCATATCCGTTAGCGTCAAATTCTCGCCAAACTTGTCGACACTTTGGCGAAATATCGTCAAATTTGGCGACCGAAAATAAGTCTCCATAAATGAAGCCAACTTGGCTGTAGTTGACTAATTTGTTGAATTTCTTATTCAAATTCAGTATGAAAGAATCTTCTGTATCGGATTCTTTGCATTTTTGCTTGCTACTTTCGAGTAACATTAGAACGAAGATATAGGACGAGTCATCGAAGATATAGGAAAGCTACATTTTCCTCTTTCCTCACTGATAGGATGCAAATTTTAAAAGCGCACCGCTTTTTTCTCTTGGCCAAAATCTGCAAGGATTTTTTTTTCATACCGAATCTGTAAAATCAGGTTGGGGGGTCAGCCGCCTTAAAGGTAAATAATGAAAATACCACATCGCAATGTAATTGAAATGCATTTTTCTCAAAAGAAACTTTTCGCAGTCTATACATCTCTAAAATGTTCCAAGTACTTAATATTTTTCTCAATATGCCTAAGGGACAACATCGATGCATACTGCAATAAGTCGGTGCTTCTGTTTGTTTATTAAATTAGTAAAGTATTTTAACATGTCATTTTTCAATGAAAATTGAATTTCGTGCCGGTTTTTTCCTTAATAACTGTTAGTAGAACTACAAATAGGATGCCCAATTTTTTTCTAATAAAGTCATTTTAAGTCATGAAATGAAAAATAAATGTAGAATGTGTTTTTTAAATTAGAACGCATGGCGTATTCTAAAAATTCATTAAAAAATACAATCAGTTTAATAAATTTTTAATTTTCAGTAAATTGATTTTTTTTTTAAATATTACTCGAATTAATGGCACAGAACATTTCTTTGAAAAATTTCTTGTAAGAATAAAAAAATAATTTTTAAAGTCCGCCGACCCCTTAAAAAAATATTTTTCTGCGTATTAATATTATATCTAATTGAGACATAATGAGTCTTAAGTTTCGTTAAAGAAAATGTTCCATTAAAATATAACATTAATAATAATAATAAAAAGAAAACAGGGTAACGTGTCCATTTTGGTTTTATGATTTTGAAAATTCAACTTTCAAAAAGTGCATGCTGAGAACTAAGCATGCTAATAAGCGTTGAAATAAAGGCCAGTTCAATTTTCCGAAAGGCTTTTGAAATATACGTCCTCATTCATTTAAAAATCATTTATTTTTTAAACTACTTTTCATTTTTAATGAATGAATTGTAGTTGCAAATTCGAATAATGAAATAATATTACTACGCCTGTTTTTTTTTTTCTTTTTAGGAATGAATTAATACCTCTTAAGTAAAAATTTTCGAATGCACTTGGCAGCGTGTCTCAAAAACTATAAATATTAAATTAAAAAATTTTATCTTTGTTATTTAAATGCAAAGTTATAAATATAAAATACAGGATATTTTGTCCATGATATGTCTTAGATATTTACTTTCTTTTCTTTTTTTATAATATATTTTTCATATAACTATCACGCATAAAGCCTAATGTACCTGACCATATACTGGTGCAATAGTAAAATTGTGGTTAAATGATATCTGTACAAGCTATACAATGATATATAACACTTAAATGCATGATTTTTTTTTCTATTATTACGAAAAAATACTTTATATACTTTGATGTAAAAAAGGGAAAAAATTATTTTTGGACTATTATTTCAATTTTTAATCTGAAGTTATGTATGTTATCGTTCATGACATAAGTGACACAAAGCCCACTAAAATTAATAAGACCAGATGCATTTTTATGTTTATACTTTAGATTTTTTATAAATATGAATAGAAAATAAATCACACCATTAGCGAATGACTCCCATTAATTATGTTATTGTGAAACAAAATGCAATAATTAGCACAACAATGCCATCAAATAGACATATTTTGTGTCATTATATAAGCCTAATTACTTCGGACGTCGAACAAAGATTGTTTTGTCTAATAAAAAATATGCAGCATTTATTGGTGTGTTGCAGATATGATAAACGTTTAAGCAATCTCACATTTTGTTTCAGCATCCACTAGAAAATATCAATAAGAAAAAACCGTTCACATAAAATTTATGGAAAATACAAGTTAAAAAGAAAGATTAAAAATAAAATGCTATAAATAAGCATTACTTTTGCATTCTTTGTCGCTTTAAATAGCTTTGTATATTATATTTTAAAAACTATACACTTTAAACAAATGAAATAATCTCCAACGTTTCAGTTATTACACACTTCAAAGTTTTTTGATCTAGCTGCATTCATAGTGTCAAAAAACTGATAAGAAAAACTAAATAAATATTAAATATCCCTTTAATTTGCAAACAACCCAAAAAATAACGATAAATATACATTAAAATGTAGAAGTGTGATAATACTTGATCAAAAGTTATATTCATAATAAAATGTGATATTTAATAGCAACAAAATAAAACGAAAGTCATCAAATACGTTATACTTATTTAATACTGTATCATTTCGATTTAGAGAAACGCAGTAAATTTGTCGAAATAAAGTAAGAAAAAGTACCGCACATCCGAAAAGACAATACCAGATGATTCTGAAAGATGAGTGAATTAAGTTTAAATCCCAGTTTTCGTATTTCACGAGGAAAATGCAATAAGAACTGTTACTGCTTTGACTTTTTCCTTTTTGAAATCAGTATTCGCTACTATAGAATGTTCCTTAAAAAAGATATACTGGAGAATAATATGGGTCTAGTAACAATCCAATATTAGTTATATTGCGATTTAATACTGAACCAATATTGGATTCATTAGAAATCCAAAAAAAACACCAACGTAGGTAAACTATTGTATTTATTTTAGAAATATTGGCAATGAAATGCAACTCTTGCAGAAATATTGGATTTATATTGGAAATATTCGAATGAAGCACCAATATTGCAGAAATATTTATTTTCATTACATTAGAATCTTTGCCAATAAAGCGGAGATATATTTTGAGGGAAACATTGATTTTTGAGCATAACAATTTCAAAAAATAAATTTAACCCCAAAAATTTTATACTAATATCCGTATAATCATCTGTCACCTCTTTTAAGATTTATATAAGTTCCCGTATAGTCTTTTCATTATTTGGTGCTTAATATATTTTATAAGGATTTAGGAAGTAAATTTCTTAATAACATTGTAACGGATGATACAAATGCACAACATTTTATTTCGTAATGCCATGATGCTTATTTATGGTAGGATATGAAAGTTGAACTAAATATCTTTGAAAAAAAAAGCTTTATGTATATGAATTTAAAAACTTATTTTTATTTTTATTAAATAAATGATGCTTATAATTCTAAATCAAGATTGAAGGAGACATAAAGTTAATAATATTTTCTAGTTCAGTCAAAAAAATTCAAAACTAATGACAAACGACACTTGTGCACATTCACGGCTAAACTCTGAAAATAAAAAAAGATCCTTCTGCATCTGAATATTTTATGAGGTAACGAATTCTAATATATTTTAGAAAATATTCAATATATTTTTCAAATAATTCAATATAATTCCATATAATATGTGGTAATGGCACCTAGTTTTTTCAACAATGAAAGATAGAAGAAATGTTTGTAATAATAGTTCTAACAATTTTTTTTTGAAAATATATTATAACAAAATTTAATGTACACATAAAGAAAATTTCAGAGAAAAAAATACTTTAATGAATGAATTATAATATTTATCACATTCACAGAATGTGAAGATGTTAATAGGGGAAATTAGTTGTTACACGTAATGTTCATTAATATATCACAAACAATCCATTTTCATCCAATATATATTTTTAATTTGTTATATTATGTAAAACCTTTAAAACATTCCTTTTTAAATATTCTGTCAAAAATTAGAAACCACGAATCGAAAAAGTAACTTAAAAAAAATAATAATAATGACCCTCTTGTGCAGCTTTAGGAAAATGTAAACAATTTAATGTTTGAGCAATAATGCTAATATTGGTGAAGATATTGCTAAGACTTTACCAGCATCGTCCTTTATATAGCCAATACAAACAATATTGGCTCAATAGCATTTTGCTACGAGAACAGTATAAGAAAAATGTTTTTGCTAGTAACACAAAAATCATACTTTAGAGGGGATAATATTTTAATCCACGTTATAAAAATATGTCGGGTGGAAAATAGAGACAGTTAACCAAATAAATAAATAATATGAAAGGAAAAATACATTTTGCATACATCCGATATGTATTATAAATTATAGATATACTAGGTAAGTTTTAAAAACTTGCAGCTAGACATATATCAACAAGGGAAAAATTAACATTATATACGTAATATTTTCAAACATGATTGTAACCGTGATAATTCTAGCGAAGTTAATAACATCCATTCAACATCACATTTCTACAATTAAAAATAATAATAATTACAAGTATTATCACATTTAGGGAAACCGCTAAGCAGCAAAAACAAATTTTAATTTAAGACAGACAAAGATTCGTAATTATGTATTATATTTGAATGAAACTTAGGAAAATGAAAGAAAAATGTGCAATTTTAAGCAGTACAATAAAATTTTATGAGTGATGAGTAAGCGAAAAATATGCCAACATATGAAAATATAAAACAATAGGGATAAAGAATAGCAAGAGAAAAATGAGATATGCTAATATTTTAAACATCTTTCTCCCGTAATTATTTTTTTTTATCCAAAAGGCAGGGTTTTTTTTTTAATGAATTTTTGAAAAAAAAAATATCGAATTCAGTTTTAGCTTCATAATTTTACAATTACAATATTAAAAGAAAATAATATAAAGAGGGTAGGAAATATATTATTAAAAAAGAAAAAAAAAACAGTGACAGAAATTTTTGTTTTACGAATTTGTAGTAACAAATTGGGGAAATGTAAATTCTATGAATATAATTTTATTGTATCAAACTGGATGAACCTTTTCTTGTCTCAACATGTGTGTGCTACAGTATACATATAATAATGTAGAGAAAAAGTAATTAAAATAGTAAGATAACAAAAGGAGTATATGAAAGGAATGTAGCAAGATTAATATAATCAGTATCAGTTTTTAATAAAATAATGCAGGACTTCCAAGTTCTAAAGATAAAAAATCATGGGAATATCTTTATTCAATCAATCTTTTACCCAATGTAATTTTTTTTTATCTTTTTAAAATGTAAAAATGTGCAAAGCAAATTTGATTATTTTTTTAAAATATTTTATTAGTGCTGAATATTAAAAAAAAATATATGTACACTAGCAAATAGCACAATATGTGAAAAGGACTTTTGACTAGTAAATGAAAATATGGATGTTATCAATAAAAGGGAAAGATTTTGGCGTCCCATAAATATATATATATATATAACAATAGGGAAAGCCTTAAATATTTTTATGTGCATCTTATTATTTATAAGTATGTGCGTCTCGGGCCGCATATGAAAAGTTGGCGTTCCACATGCGGCCCGCAGTTTGAGTATGACTGCACTAGACCAATAAATTGTACATTTTTTTCAGCATACAGATATTTAATAACTATATTATGTAATTTTTAACACTTTTTAACATCATTTTAATCGTTCATTTACAGGGACACACAAAGATTTAGGGTACAGTACTGTCTATTAGCGATAATTGATAGGAGTATGTTTTCAGTTACGTTATGCATTTTTAAGTTTAACTATTTTTTTTTTTTTCAATTTACGAGATGTGTATAAATTAAATAGATCATATACAGGACTAAACAAAAGAATTCGTAAACATTACTAAGTACGAGCGCGAATTGCTTAAAAGTGGCCTTTAATTGAGCTATGCATTTTCTAGCTGAACTATATTTAGGATACAAAGAGATGTTTGTAGGATATAAATAAAATCATATACAGGGTCACGCAAACGTAACTATTGGATATTACGGCTGCCTATGAATGATATTTTCTAGAAATGTGATTTCAGTAGTTTTAAGCGTGTTTTAGACTGAATTAAATTTTAGCTTAATACGTAACGCGTATTAAGCTTCTGTAGGTAATATACAGGGCTGTACTAAAGAATTAAAGTACATTTTCGTCTATGGTAGAAATTGCTGAAGGCGAATTTTCAACCTATTATGCGTCTTCTTACTAAACTAAATTTTTGAATACTATGTAGTATATATATAAACTTATAGATCAAATACAGGACTGCACAAAAGAATTGGAGTATTTTTCCGGCTATTGACGGTAATCGCTGAAATCTGGTTTTCCAATGTGTTATGCGTCTTCGAAAATGTTTACTTAGGTGTCTTATTTATACCTTGTTAAAGAGGGAAGTTTTGTTAACGTGTTCTGGAAAGTGTTTCATAATATATGCTTAAAGCATGATTTTTCTTTCTTGTTGACTACTGTAAAAGTTGTATTTGATGTTATGTAAGTAGCTCCGTTCGAAAACAGCAAGAAAGAAAATATCTAAGAACGAATAAAGAAAATAGAAATATTAAAAGAAAAACATATATCAAAATTTGAAGATATTAGCTACGTACCGGAATGCATAAATGTTTTGTTTTGTCTTTTAGTTATTGAAAATTTTTGTTATCATCCCATTATAAAATATTTTTTTTCATTTATTGAAAAAATCATATATGCACTAACAAATAATTCATATGCAGAAATGCATATTTATAATATCACTTATTGCGTTGCAAAATTATACACTGTTTGAAAAACATGTAAAACAGCGTGACCAAATACGCAAGTATTATTTTTATTACTTACAAGGGGACCGCCAAACATGATGCGCACAGATTTTGATGATTTTAAAGTATGTTGTAGGGGTCATACACCTAACTATTCAGGTCAAAGGTTCCCTTCAAATGGGCTTTAGTTTTCGAGAAATTTCGGGTTAAATTTCAGTATGCATTTCAAATACCTATTAGTTCGCAATGTTGAACAATGTCTACGTGGTGCAGCGCTAGCGCTCGCGATTTAAGAGCCGGAGATGGGGGTTCTGTCCTCTCATGTGACTTTTACCATTTTTTAATAAATTGTATATATTTGTCGCGTTATAAGTTTTATGCAGAATTATGACTTCTGCATCTTTGAACTTTTTGATATTTTCTTAATAAATCCTATTTACATTTTCGAATTTTTCGTGAAAATGTATAGTTTTGCGCAATTTTTATTCTAATACTTCTGTTGACGGAAATCCAAACTAATTTATGTCTTGATATCTCGTCTTTTTAAAATGATTATTGTTTACATTTATGTATGTTACTTATTTATTTATCTTATTTATGAAATAATGCGTTTTTTTTAATTTGCATTTTCGATTGAAAAAAATTTAAATGATTAAGAAAAAATTCACAAAATAATATATCCTTTTAATATTTGATTTGTTCTAAATATATTGAAATATGTTAACTGCTGAAATACTAAAATATTTATCATCACCGACACCGACATTTTTAGTTTATTAAATATGGAACTAATTGTGTGATACATATCGCAAAAATATTCTAAACAAATTCCGCATTAAAAATCGCCTTTAAATATATTCTTTGCGTAAATTGTTTTAACAATATTAGAAGAATGTATAAATTAGCATATTATATATTCTTTAAATACTTAAATTGTGATAAATATATTAAAAAATGCATTAAATTTGAAAAAGAAATTATTTCAAACGTGGTAATTGTCTGCAAAGGAGGCTAAACGAAATGGATAAAAAGAAAATTTTATTTATTCTGATATTACGGTAAAAGTCATTGCAGACGATTTTTTCAGATATTTTTTATATGTATTGTAATTTACAAACGATTTTTCATTTCTAGTTGAATTTTTCTGTGTGGCATCGACTTGTTAGAATGAAAAAAAATAATTGTAATATGTTATTTTTTATTTATGCAAATCAAAAATGATGTTGAGTTTGAACTTTACAGTTAAATGTATTTAAATAACATAAAAAAAATATATATATAACTTGCTAAAACTTGGATATAAGCGTTATAGTTTTAATATTTTATTACTCCTTTCAAGATATGTTGCTGGAATTACCTAATCATACATACCTTAAGAAGATTTGAGGTAAAAAATATTTTGTATAAATTATAAAAAAAAACAAATTTTCATTTAAAATTTCATAAAGTTAAAAAATTATTATTTTAGAACGGTTATTAAAATATAAAGGGTAAATAATAAACAAAAAATAAACAAAATCTGAACATAAATTAGTTTGTAATTTCGTCAATAGAAATATTAATTTCGAAACCGCGCAAAAAAAAAAAAAAAAAAAAAAAAAAAAAGTAAATTTTTGCGAAAAATTAGAAAATGTAAATGGAATTTATTAGGAAAATATCAAAAAGTTCAAAGAAGCAGAATTCATAATTCTGCATAAAACTTATAACGCGACAAATATATAAAATTTATTAAAAAATTGTAAAAGTGACATGAGAGGACGGAACCCTCATCTCCGGCTCTCAAATCGCGAGCGCTAGCTCTGCACCACGGAGACCTTGTTCAAGAACGCGAATTAATAGGTATTTGAAACGTATGCTGAACTTTAACCCGAAATTTCTCGAAAACTAAAGCCCATTTGAAGGAAACCTTTGACCTGAATAGTTAGGGGTATGATCCCTACAACATACTTTAAAATCATCAAAATCTGTGCGCATCATGTTTGGCGGTCTCCTTGTTAGTTTGTCCTCATTAATTCAATATTCTTAGAATTTCAGTACATGCATTTACATGGATTAATGTATGCACTGAATTTATATATATATTTATATATATTTATTTATAAAATTTTAGCATATGCTGGAAAACAAAACACAATTCACGAATACTACAAAACCTTTCTTCATTTTTCTCATTGTAAATTTGTATTAATAATTATTCATAAGCCACACATTTGGTGTTAATAAATGAAGAAGGGTTATGAACAAAGATTAACGCGCGATACATAATTTTATTACATTTCTGTCATATACCTTATTTTTTTAAATAAGTGCGGCTAGCAAGTGTCATTCTTATACTGAAAAAGAATAATAATTAGAACGAATATTCATATTTTAACTGATTTCTCGTAATTATTCTCTTCATAAAATGTTCAAGTTTCTTTTTAATGACAAAGTTTTTCTTTTCCTTTTTTATATTACTGAAAACAATATACTCTGGCGCTTTTCATGGAAAAATATTTTATAGGAATATTTTTCTTTCGCAGTATTATAAAACATAATCACATAAAATCTCTTTTTACAAAGATGAATAATTAATCCGGAGACGCTGAACAAAAATGAAACTGTGAACAAAAGCTAAATAAATATGCCACTCTCGAGGGAGTTAAATTCCAGATATCACCAAAATTTAATAGATTAAATAAAATATAAAGCAATCCACAAAAACATAAACTTAATGATAGTAAAAAAGAAAACCTCCAAATTTTAATTCCTTTTTACGCATTTTATTTATTATGGCAATAAATAAATAAATAAATAAATAAGCAATGCAAACAAAACAACAAACATAATACGTTAAAGAGGGGGGAGTGAATTATTCTATGAATGCCTAACCGGGTTATAAAATTATAAATAAAAATTTAACGCGACAAAAATTCTGAAATAACTTGCAATATGAAAAAAAATATATATATATTCGAATAAAAGTAAACAAAAAAGATGAATCAGAAAGTAAAATACATTCTTCTGTGGTTAACTTCTTATTATAAAGTTGTCGACATCTTTTTTTTTTTTTTTTTTTTCAATTAAAAGTAAACAAGAAAACAAAATTGAATTTCAAATCCTATATTTATTCGATAGAAATTTTCTCGTTCTAGAAATACTCAGACTTTCTACTCTTACTTAAAAAATTAAATGAGTAAACTTCTTTTTATTATAAGAAAACCCCTGTGTTTTCTCAAATTCAAGCAATTTCGTCAACGAAGGTAAAATGATAAGAAAATTTTCACACTATCTATCTGTTCTGTCATCGTTTAAAAATAAATAAATATTTAACGAATACGAAATATAATATTCTATTTCTGTGTTTCCAACTTTTTAACAAAAACGAAAACACATAAAAATCTCTCGAATGAAATCCAAGCTATTTGTTGCAAATTGTTGATTGCAACAGACATCTCTTTCAAATGATGATGAAAATAGTAGTACTTTTTTTAAAAAAATGGCAACAAATTAAATTGCATCAGAGATTTGAAGATATTTAAAATTAAAGAAAACAATAATAAAGTTTACATTAATTTAATAAAAATTTTACTAATGTGTTATAGGGGAAAGTTTGGGTAAAACTGGATAGGCGGGGGTCAAACCGGGCACCTCCGTTTTTCCTTCGTAAGTGCTACTATCTGGTGTCTAGCGCCCTGTTCTAGCTCGCTGGCATCCCCCATCAGTTTATCTACAGCCGTCACGGGGACATATTATTTTTGTGTGCTCTATGATATTTTGAATGTACCAGCAGAAGAATTTAAATTTTTTATGATATTTTGAGCGGCGATTGTGCTATATCTAAACCTCTAATATTTAATATAACTCTTTCTCTTTCATAAAAAATAGATTTAAGATTCTAAAGTGTTGAATGGATTATTTGGTGAGTACTCTGTTTTACCCCGCACATCATCAAAACTGAGACATCAGAGGCTTTTCAGAAAAATTAATCAACTTTCCAGCATATGTGCATTAGATCAATATGCATAATTTCCCGATAGAATACGTCTATATGAAAAATGCTAGTTTTATCTTCACTTCACTTTGTATTTGCTAGTGATTTGAATCTGGAAAAGTGTTTTGTTCTTGGTTTTGCCGTACTTACCCCTATAGACATACGAAGCTTCTATGACAACATCGTAAAAATCTTCAAATATAGACACAAAATTTTACGGTTTATTTTATAGAAAAACGGCAATGTGTGTGATTTTTTAAGAGTA
Source organism: Maratus michaelseni (assembly GCA_963931845.1). Taxonomy (NCBI): domain Eukaryota; kingdom Metazoa; phylum Arthropoda; class Arachnida; order Araneae; family Salticidae; genus Maratus; species Maratus michaelseni. The sequence goes on along the minus strand of OZ007586.1, from coordinate 195,276,279 downwards.
AACACATACTGGATAAATGTAATTTTTTTATAATAAAGATTTAGTATAAGATTAATAAAAAAAATATATGAATTTATAAGATTTGAAAATGAATCTAGAGTAGTTGTTAAACAGGAAATAGAAATTGTTACATTTAAAAATGCTATGACTCAGATTTAAAAATATTTCTATTGCAGCAAAATAATAATAATAATAATATTAATAAACAAAAATTAATTAAAATATTTTTCTTTCAACTGATCATTTCATTATCATAAAATCTTTCATCAAAAATTATTATTAAAAAGGTAAAGTAAGAACATTCAATAAAAACATTGTCTGTTTTCTACCAAAAACTCTTTAAAAATAAATTTAATCAACACATGTATTATAGTATAAGCACTTAATGTAATTTAAAAAAAAATACCAATTTCATAAATCAAAATCAACAAATAAAATTTCCTTCGAAAAAATGTCTAAGACTGACTTTGAACTGTTGCTTTTACTATGTCATCAAAGGTTTTTCACTAAACGAATCGAATTTACGTTAAAATATTATCAACGAATTTACTTTATTTTCAAAACATATGTACATTAAAGAAATTTTACTTTATGAAATATAAGGGATTTTCTAAAATCCCCATAAATTTTTGAGTAAAGGTTCTAAATTCAATTTCTTTGCGAGTAATCTCATAGAATGCCTTTTTTCTTTTTGCTAATTGTTTGTACTTGTCTGCAAATGGATTAACGAAACAATAGGTCTCGAGAGAACTTTACCCACATTAATATCTCATTCTCAACAGCTTTAAGCAAATCTTAAAACATAGCTTGTCAAGCTGCATATTCCTCAAACTCAAGCTTATGCACAGTTTGAATTTAGTAGGCATGTTTGTTTAAATGATAACGCACAGTTTACCAAAACTCATGAATGCGAATAGTGAGCTCCAGGCTGAGTCTTCGCGTAGATGTCATGGGGACATGCATAACTGCTTCTTAGACTCTATGCAAATCATCTCGTGTTCTGGAACGTCTGTCTGAGCAATGTTCATCTTTCACGTTACCAGTTCATATGAATTTGTTTAGCAATTTTGTAATAGCTACTCCAGTAGGTAATGATTTTCTGAATTTTAGTATGAAGCTCTCCTGCACCTCTTCACGTGATAATCCATGTATAGTAGAGTCCTTCATCGAGTTGGGTAACCCGATACACGATTTTACCGGAACCTGACCTGATCCGATCCGCTTGGGTTGACGCTAACTTTTTTCATTATGGCTTTAAATGTTTCGGGTTCGGGTTGAGTTTTGATTCTTTCGGGTTGGGTTGACTCGATTTTTTTCAAAGAAAATCCTCAATATATTTTTAACTGTAATATATATATATATATATATATATATTAATATTAATGTGTATATATATATATGTTCATTTTTATACAAAAAGATAAAATTGCTATTTAGAGACGACTTTCCCATACTTGTATTAAAATATGAATTAATTTTCTTTCACTTCGTGTTCGAATTTGAATATTTCAGGTTCTGGTTGGTTTCAGGTTGAAGTGTGTCGGGTTCGGTTGAGTTTAAGGAGAATTTTCGTGTTTGTGTCGGGAATCAACCCGACCCGTGCAGGACTCTAAGACGAGCACAAATAATGGCTATTCATTCTTCTGTTGAAAGCATTTTATCAAATCACTTACAAAAAATTAGATTTAGAACCTAATTATCAAAAATATTAGAGAATTTATAAACACCTAGTATTTATATTTGGGAACCAGTTTAAATAATAAAAAGTACTATAATGGAAAGCAAAAGTAAGATAAAGGTAAAGTAAGCAAAAGGAAGATTGTTGAAGGGTGTTCAATAAAACAAAAAGTGAAAAAAGCAAAGTTTAGAAATATTTTCTTTCTTTTTTTTTAATGATCACAAATAAAATAGCGTCAGCGCTTACAAGACATAGAAAAAATACAAAATTCGCCCTTATTAATTTTATATTAAATTAGTAGAATTTCATAAATGAATTATACAGACATAAGAAGTTTTTATGAAGGAGATTATAAAATATTCAAATAAAAACGCAACTTTCACTGTTGATTTTAAACAAAAGTTCAATAAGTGAATTTTTTCTTTTTAAAGTTTAAAATCATTCTGGATAATTGTGCATGAAAGTGAATCTAGAGTGGTTAATGTAATTGTTAAATGCCGGGAAAGGATGGAATTAAATTCTCTTAACCATAATTTTTCTTTCAATTGCAATTTTATACACGAACACTGGTTTCACTCTTATACACGAACACTATTTTTTGGTAGAAAAAAAACCCTGCTTTTCTTTAATGACTCTGTTATTAAGCGATATCTACTATCAAATTCAGAAATCTTACGATTTTCACAGGAGAAAAAATTTCCAAACCCTTACCCCTGGGTACCCAATGGTGCATACTTCCCTGGTTTTAAACAGAAAATACTAATTTTTATATTAAAGGTAAAATATGCAAATCAATTTAAAAAGCATTTGTTGTGCACTAAAAGGTAGAAAAAATAATCAGAATATATTTTAGTAACTGAAAATTTTATAACCACAAGGTCCTTTATCAGAAAGTAATTACAGTGAAAAGTGTGTAAGTTGACCACCAGCGGTGCAACTATTCTCTGGTCAACTTATACATGTGGGTAACTTAGGTACAAAATTTATAAAATCTATATTTGATGAACTATTAAAGAGGTCAACTTAGACAGATGGACAACATACATGGTTGGTTAACTAAACAGGTTTTACGATATTAAGAAAATGAATTAAACACATTCACGAAAAAACATGTATATTTTCTAAAAAATTTTCTTTAAACTTAAAAATTGAGTGAAATAGAAATATGTGCTTTCTTAATATAAACAGTTAATGAAATAAAAAGTAAAATACTAATTTAATAAAGTAAAGTTAACAAGTAAAATGTCATTCAAAACCAAAAACGTTGATGCTGAACTGATGCTATATATCACTTGCATCATCAAAATATTATCAAAATATTTAAATTATTTTTGAAACATTTCAATGGACAATAAAGAAATTTTACTTTATATAAAATATCATATATATTCATGAACTTTCTACCAGCATGTGAAAAGTCAAAGTGTAGGCGTTATGGATTTTCTATATATTTTTATCATAAAAATAATAGCCAATGAAAATATTTATAACTTAAGTGCAAAAATATATGCGTTTGTAACAAAAAATAAATAGAAAATGCTGAGATCATTTTTATTTGAGATAAAAGCAAACATTTCACACGATTATCAGAGAAGAGGAAATTAAAACAAGCATATTTCTTTTGGACTTTTAAAGGCATAAAAAAATATACTATATTTCACGTTAATGTAAAACACATTAATCTAAAGGTAACATAATTTTTCTTTCAGAAACTTTTCAAGGGAAAGGGGAAAATGATTTATAGAAAATGAACGAAACCAGAGAAGCTTTTTTTAAGTAAAGTAAATTGAAAATATTCGTAAATAATATTGATTCGATAAATATAATAAAATATTTTTTAATTGAAATTATTGACCAGAAATGGCGGAAAATTTCTCAGTCCAGTTAAATACAACTTTAAAATAAATGAAACGTCGACAATTTAAATTTTAAAAAAATGTGCATTTAATTAGATGGTTCAGAGTTTGGATATACATTATTTATGTATTTATTTTTGATAGTTTTAAAATATCTTAAATTTATGTTTATTAGTTAAACCATTAAAACGTGTATAGTTATAAAGAGAAAAATATCGTGCTTTATATTTTCATATTACGCTAATATCAGACTTATGCCAGAAATGATAGCCATAAAATAAAAGAAAAAGGTCCAATTTAAGTTCGAGCATATTCTAACGCAACATATTCTTTAGGGCTGCTCTCAAATCCAAAATGGCTTCTTTCTGACACAAAATTCATCTTTGTTCGGAAACGTATCAAATTTGCAAGTGCACTTATTTAGAAACTATGCAATCGAACTGTTTTTTCCGTTTTTCGGTAAATTCGGAAGATTTTTTTTTTCAGAAAATACTGTCAGAGTTGGCATTTTGAACCGAAATTCCGGACGCGACATCGCTGGAAAGGGAAAAAAACTATTGTCCTGAGACAATAATTCGCTTATAACTTAACATATATTTCATTTATCGAAAAATGAAGAAAACAGTTTGATTAAAAACCACTTCAACAAAAATGTTTAAAAATGAGTCAGAAAGTTTCGCATTGTTAGGGGGGGTGAAAATATTATTTTCAGAGCTGCCTTAACCAATTTAACATGATATTACTTTCATGGTCAACATAAAATAAATATATTGATTTTCGTTCAGAAATTTCAGTTTAACGCCAAAGTGCGCTAACTTATGGACATCTGATATTACTGTTAATTTTCCGTAATCAGGTCCATAGCCAAATGACTTAATTGAGCAAATGTGATTTCAAGACCTTTAATGATATTCACATTCACTTTAAAGGACATTGTATCCATGATGACAACGCCTGGAAGTGGACACAATTACGGGAGATAATCAGATGTTACAAAGAAAACAAAAAAGCATGGTCAATCAGTTGCAATTATAGTAAATCTGGTTTTTTCCTCCTTAGTTATTTTACATTATTGTAGCAAACACATGTTTACTTTTAAGATAATTTAAAGAAAATCATCCTTGAAAATTATTAGAAAAATTATCAAAAATCAGTGAATTGTTTTCACACTTATTTTATTTGAAAGTACTTTTTTTTTCTATTCCATGACGTCAAAATTGAAATTTTTCGGTATTTATAAGTGATATGTGGGCGATAAAAGCGATAGCCATATCGCAAATTATTGACACCATCGTCATGACATAAGCATACAGTACAACTTTTAGGGATACATTGCAACAACGCATTTCTGATGACGACAGTAAAGCCCATAAAGGAATCCGACATTGCCACTAATAATAACAATAAAGTAGATACTTCTGTCACTCGCCCATATATTAAAAAACAAAAATATGCATAAATAATAGCTTTGCTGCATATCTGGGTATCCCCATTCATATTAATTATTGCAAGCTCTCAAGCAAGTGCATGATAAAATTAATAAAATCTAAACATACAAAATACATATTTTATTTGGCAAAATCAATATTAAGCTGTAAAAAGCTTTGTAAATAGAAAATTTCTGTTATTAAATATTATTTAATAGAACTGATAAATTGTAGAATAATAATTAATTACTCAAAAATAATTAAATAGGCATTCCTATTTTTTTATAAAAAGGTATAGCAAATAGTTATATAAAAACAAATTGGTTGAAAATTCATGACAGAACATCGTATCGTTATAGGAAAGCAAGCAAGACTAACCAAATAAATTATGCGATTTTATAACTGATGTATGAGAGATAAAAACATGATATATATAATAAACATGAATATGTAATGTAGTATGAATAAATAAAATTGAAATATGAAACACATACGAGGTTGTTAAAACGCTCGCGCATGGACACTCATGCGACACACTTATGCGCGCGCACAAGCACACACTCGCACAATAGGGAAAAAAAGAGAAGAGAAGAGAGGAAAGAACACGACCAGAAATATTTTTGAAAATGTAAGCATTAATCAATACAGTCTATTTAAAATATCTAAAAATTTTAATTTGAATTTAAATGAAGGATAAAATGCGAAGTACCAATTTATAACTCTAAAGAAAAATAACGACAACTGCATACCTATAGATTACAGAGTAAATATATACATATATATGTGGTAATTTCGTGAGGTGATTTATAAAGTTTCTAGGATAATCGATGTGAGTGAAATTTTATATATTCTTAATGGTTTTTTATTTCCAATTTAAATAATTCCAATTTTAATATTTCCAATTGTTGTCTGGTAATAGTTCAGTATACCTGGATGATTCTACTGTTCTTAGCATTATGCCAGTAGAATTATGAAATACTGAACTATTTTTAAAATACATATGGGTGCATCCAGGCTGATGAGTACACATACATGTGTTTTTTCATATCCAATTCATATTTAATTTTATTGTGGTCCAATATTCCATTGTATATGGTTCATATTTAATTTATTAATCCATTTGTATTTACTTAATAGCAACTCCAATTTATAATTTGTTTTTGTTTTTTTTTTTTCCCTTTCTCTCTTTTTCTTTTTAAATATTCTTCAAGTATGAGTAAATTTGGCCAATTACCATTGAAGCACGAGCTATGGTAATATTATAATTGCACATGTTAAATATTAGCTATGTGGTATTCTGTCTACACAATATCATTAATTATCTCTTTGGAGATTTAAGTAGAATGATAAAAGAACTTGATATGTTTTTGAAATTCATAGATATTATAATTATATATATATATATATATATATTTCGCAAAATTAATGACAGAGAAAATGTTTTAGCGCAGACAGACATCAATGCGAATAATTGATAATGTTGAACAAAAAACATGAAAATTAAAAAAAAAAAAAAAAAAAAAATAGAGTCTACAAAAATTAAGTTTTAAAATGAAATTCCTAAATAATGTGAAACATTGAAGGAAATCTATGCAATTGTAACAATTTTCACAGGAAAAATATAAAATTACAGACACTTAAATTATTTAAATATTCAAATCATTTAAATATTCATGTCATGATACTTAAAATAATTTAAATATTCATCAATGCACAAAAGAAAAATTTGTGTGTGAAGTGAATTAGAAACAAAACTTTTTGGGTATTAAAACATATTCTTAATTATAATTCTAATAAAGGATACACGAAACGAGAAAAAATGCCAAACGGCTTTGATAACACATTTTTGCATTAAAATTTCCTTCACAATAAATTACCATAAGCGCTTTTTCATCAAAAACTTCGTAATTAAATGAAGAAAAGAAAATTAATTAAAAAGAAGTAAAAAAAAATATATATTCCAAATTTTTGTCAAAGACACCACAAACTCTCATAATACAGACACATATATTGTGTGACTCGTAAGGCATTGCTGCCATTCTTCCCGTTTCTTTCAAGTCAAATATACAGATTTTGAACCAGAAAGTTTGCTTAATAAATAAAATCAAATAAATGCCAAATAAAAACAAAACACAATTTTTTAAATACTAGCAGAACCACCTGGCCTTGCCCATGTTAACCATGAAGGCCTTACAGGTAAAATAAATAAAAATGCAATAACATGTCGATGACAATAACAGAGCTCTGTACATTACCGCACATAAATCGTTGAAAGACAATCAGGAAAAAATGACGCTATTTTGATACACTCATAGAAAATAACATCGACTTTATAAATGAAAATGTGCTTTTCCTTTGGCGATTGTAACAGAAAAATATACCATTTCCCTGACAATGCGAGAAAAAAAAATGAACCAAATGTCGTAGCATTCAGCGAAACTCTATTACATATGGCATCTATATTATATTACGGGAAAGAAAAAAAAAAAAAAGGATGGAAAAATGTTTTACTTAAAATATATAATCAAAAATCAGATAGTTAGTTGTCTTATTCGTCTAATCTCCCCTAATCGGGTTCATAGCCGATGTTGGCGGCGAAATCGCTAAAATAGTTCTAAAATCACTGAAATACGTTTTAACTATTTTTTTAGCAGATTGGTTTAGCTGTATTTTATGCTCCTACATAAACCTGCAGCTGAGATATGGCGAAATGACTTATAACTTTCAAACCCCATTTAACACCCTTAGTGGCTGAATTTCTAAAATCGCTGAAATGCATGTTTAACTATTTTTAGTAGATTTCTTATGCTGAATTACACTTTCCTACCTAGAATTGCTACTGAGATATGATGAAATGCCCTAAAACTCTTGACCCTCCATTTAACCCCCTTAGTGGTTGAATTTCTAAAATCGCTAAAATACGCGTTTAACTATTTAGATTTGTTATGCTGAATTTTAAGCTCTTATCTGAAACTGCTGCTGAGATACGCCAAAATGACCTAAAACTTTCGACCCCCCCCCCCATTTAACCCCCTTAGTGGCTGAATTTCTAAAATCGCGGAATTATATGTTTAACTATTCTTTTAGTAGATTTGTTATGCTAAATTTTCCGTTCCTACCTGAAACTGCTGCTGAGATATGGCAGAATGACCTAAAATTTTCGACCCCGCCATTTAAACCCCTAAGGGGGTGAATTTTCAAAACTCATTTCTTATTGCTTGCCTAGATCATAGCAGGAATATACTGTCCAAATTTCGTGATCCTGACTTTAGTCGTTTCAGCTCTGCGTTGATGAGTCAGTCAAGAGTTCACTCTTTATTATATTAGTATAGATATTTTCAGGGATTATTTTATTTAGTTTAAAAATAAATAAATAAATAAAAAATTCTGGCAGTCAATGATAAATTCATGCCAATGAGAAAGAATTTAAGCAGTTTTCATGAAAAACTTCGTACAGTTTTTGAAAATTAGCAAAATTAATCAAATAAATAAATGGGCTTGAAATGGGGAACAAAGAATTGGCTGTTAAAGCGGCGCCCACACGCAGAAAATAAAAGAAAATAAAGGAAGAAGAAAAAGAAAGAAAATAAAAAAACATGACCAGATAAATAAATTTTAAAACGCAAGTTACTGCAATATATTTAAAATTATCAAAATATAAGGTAAAGCTAGGATAGTCTGCGCACAATTCAAAAGAATAGCAATAAAAAATCTAAATATTAAGTTTTTGCTAAACTATCCATGAATAATTTTTACTTCATTTGTTCTTTATGCATTACCATTGCTATTTTGTTGTTATGTTGCAATTTAATAGAACAGTTGTAATAAAACCAAGAAAGTTATTTTGCGCAATCTGTCCTTACAGGGTTGGTGTGATTGCGCACATGGGTAGGAGAGATTGTTACTAATAATAACTACAATTAAATTGTTAAAAATAATAATTACACTTAAATGACATTGCTGTAAGGTTTTTGTGAACAAATTTTATTATATTGGGAGTGAATATTTCAACCTAATGCTTAAAAAATCAGAAAAAGGAAATAATTTTATAAACGATTAAAAAATTTTAATTGAAGGAAAAAAAATTAAAAAATCAGAAAAAGCAAGTCCAGATAAGATTACAAAATAAAATTATGTAACTTAATAACACGTTTAACTTAAAATTAGTCCATTTTCATTTTTCATTTTTTTATGCAAATTTACCAATAAGCTGCGTAATCTCTTCTAGCATGGAAACTATTGGAAACAATGCGCCATCTCTCCTAAGTAGCAGATGCGCAAACTCTCCAATTTTGGTAGGAGAGATTGCGCGGCCTTTTATTTGAACATGGCCGCTACTAAAACGAACCGTTGATGTTCACATTGTTAGTCTAGATTAGTAGCTTATGAGAAATCGTTTAAGTTTAAAATATTTTGTACTATTGACATTGTATAGAAATTCTGATGAATAGCCATGAAAATTCAAGCACTTACTTTGGGAAAACAAATCAAAATAGCAATACTTTATCTTAGACGCACAAAGCAATCAACGTGCACTTTCAAGTAGACACTCCACTACTGTTGCTCTACAACTACCTGGAGTCGCTGCGCGCTCACTCTACTCCTTCCCCCCGAACCTCTATGTGCGCAATCTCTCCGACCGCGCTATCTCTCCTGACTTTACCTTACCTTTAACAATTGATAGCTCAAAAAATTAAAAAATTCAGATGCTTAAATAATTTAAATATTCCGTAACACACAAAAGTAAAAATAAAATTATACCTGTCGAGTGAAATATGACTGAAAAATTACTGCTAAAAAAACATATCAATTATAATTATATTAAAGGATTCACGAAATGAGAAAAAATACCAAATGGTTTCGATGACGCATACAAACATTAAAATTTTCATCACAATAAAAGCACTGTTTCATCAAAATTTGCGTAATAAAATGATGAAAAAAAGAAAATTATTTAAATAGAAATAAATATTCTAATTTTTTGTTACACATACAGCAAACTGTTATAATACAAGATAAATATATTGTGTGACTTATATAAAGTATCGTTACCATTCTTCCAGTTTCTTTGAAATCAAATACACAGCTTTGGAACTAGAAATTTTAGTTAATAAATGAAATAAAATAAGTACCTAATAGAAACAAAACACACTTATTAAATAAATTTGTTGAGTCTATTTGATTTTGCAGGGGATGGGCAGAACGCTGACAGCCATGATGATAGGAATATTCTGAGGATAAATGATTATGGGTTCATATTCATGAAAGACTCCGTAACAGTTTTTAGAAACCGGTAAAACTAACGAAATAGCTAAATGGGTTTGGAAAGCAAAATGAGGACGTGGAATTTAAAATACATAACACACAGAGAGAAAAAAAAATAAAGGAAGAAGAAAAATAAAGAAAAGAAAAAGTATGACCAGAAACATAAGTTTTAAAATGTAAGCAACCGCAAATACCATCTATTTAAAATCATCTACATGTCTTTAACAATTTATAGCTGAACAAATTTAAAATTACAGATGGTTAAGTAATTTAAATATTTATCAAAACATAACAGTATTGATAAAAGTAAAAATCAAATGTATATGTTGAGTGAATTTGGGATTTAAAGATTTCGGGTACTAAAACATCGCTATTATAAAGCAAAAACATGTCCGTGAGTAATGCTGACGTCATAACGACTGTGGCAACACCTGACCAATAAATTTCGCTTTTACTGAAATTTTGTTAACTTTTAAACATCCCACAACTTCAATTTTTACACCAACAAATTGGAAATAAAGTGTTCTTTCAAATGCAATTTGTTTGAAAACTGTATCTCAATATACTGATTTCTTTTATGGTTTTTAAAATAATTTTCAAGCAGGATTTAAAAAATATAATAAAAATCTATATCTATCGCGTGCAGCCGATTGCTTACGAAAGATTAATACGTTTGCACTTAAAACAATATAAATAGTTTAGCATTTGTTTCCGGCTACTATTTCATAACGAAATTAAAACTTTAATAAATAAATAAAATAATAAAATTGTATAAATAGTACACAAATTTAACACACATGCAATCGAACTATGAGCTTACACCACTAAAATTTCAGAATAAGAGAAGTTGCTGTAAGTAGCGAAATCTATGACTATTTCTTGGGTTATTAACTCCTGACATACAGCTAATACGAAAGTATCACTTTTAATAAATTTCAAAACGTTATTTGAATATATTATTGATATGCTTCATATCAAAATCTTTTTAGGTGTTAGTGAGTTATCTAAAAAAATATATTAAATGTAACAGATATATTTCCGTTTTCAATAAAAACATAATGGTTTTCACCTATCGGGAAGTCCGGGTTGAATCCTCTAGTATTCTATATATTAAAACGAAAAACCAAAATTTTCAGCGAAAATTCGATGTTTTTGCGCATGCGTGAGATTAAATCTAAAATATGATCCGTTTTAAGAAACACCTGAACGCGGTCAGCGTAGCTGATTGGTCTAAGGCGTTAGTTTAAGCTCTGGCTTTCTGCAAAGAAAGTGGGTTCGAATCCCGCTTCCAACAGAATGATTTCTGCATTACTTTTGGCTCTAATTCATTTCAATTACTGTCACATTTTCAGGAAAAGAAGTTACGTGTATAATTTGTAATTTTTTATTCGAATGCTTTTCAATTAAGTGAAGTTTAACACCCAACAATATTTTAACAAATTAAATTTGTATAAAAATATTATGTAAATAAAAAATATTTGTATTAAAAATATAGAAATTAAATTAAACTAAACTACAGACTTTTAATATGAAAAACATACATATAAACAAATAAAATACAAATGGATAGACGTTTCGTGTACTTACGTACACCTCATCAGTATTACGATCACAACTATAAAACCACTAGAACCAAAACAAGAAAAAATAGTTAAAATCACAGTTTAGTTAAAACATCGTATTCTGCTGGAACCTGGGTAACCTCGTTAATCGGAGATTCAGACAAGACCATTATCCAACCCTCCAGAAAGATACGGCTGCTGTAAACACAACAGTTTGAACTTGCAATTTGTGCGTTCTCAAAATCCAGCACATGGTCAAACTCCAATGCATGTACAACCAATCTCGAGGTTAGATTGCCTCTATTACACGCATCACTATGTTCTTCCAATCTTACATTTAAAGATCGTCCAGTCTCACCTCAACGCTAAACTAAATTGCGCGTTTTCAAAATCCGGCACATGGTCAAATTCCAATGCGTGTGCAACCAATCTCGAGGTTAGAGTGTCTCTATTAAACGCATCCCTATGTTCTTTCAATCTCACATTTAAAGGTCGTCCAGTCTCACCTGCACGCTGTCACTTTTTAATTTCACTAGTTTAATTTAACTTAATTTTAGTTTTATCCAGACGTAATTATGTATGTGTTTTTGAATAAAATTATTTAAATAAAAAAATTGCATTTAACTATTATCGATTAAATAAATTGAAGTAATCTACAATTTTTTATATATTTTGTATGACCATTATCAAAAATATATTTATATATGTATACTAAAATTTTCTGTAAAAAATATTAAAAAAAAGAGAAAATAGAAAGAAGCGAAACATTCTTCTAAGAACTATAAAATAAATTTTCTACATATCCGAGGTTTAATAATTAAATAATGTATAAATTAAGGATGGATTTAAGGATCTTAATGGACAATTTAAGAAAACTCAATACTTTTCATTTGGATCTTCATAATCTATAACTTTAAGTAATACTAGAAACAACTTTTAGTTTATAGTTTATGAAACATTAAAATAAAATATAAAGACAGGGAAATTCAAAACCACATACATAATTACGTCTGGATAAAACTAAAATTCATTAAACTAATATTAAACTACAGAACTTAATGTTAAAAAACATGCATAAAAACAATTAAAATTATGAATGATTAGACGTTTCGTGCACTTACGTACTACGAACTAAAAGCACTTAAGTACTACATCAGTACTACGAACACAACTACAAAGCCACCAGAACCAAACCAAGAAAAAATAGTTAAAGTCACAGTTCAGTTAAAACATTGTATTCTGCTGGAACCTGTGCAGCCTCGTTAATTGGAAGATAGGAAAAATCTTGTTTGAAACTGAGAGGAGAGAGAAATGTGAAATAGACCTTCTGATTGAATCGGTAGTGCTGTCATCTATTGCCTAATACTAAACCTATCCAAATATAGCATTTAATAGTTATCCATTTATATATGTATACTAAGAAAAATATGCGATTATTTTCCGTTAAAAACAAAAAGAGAAAATAAAACGAAGGAAAACATTCTTCTAAGAACTGTAAAATAAATTTTCTACATATCCATGGCTTAATAATAAAAAAATTCAAAAGGTTTGGACAGCAAAAACTTCTTTTAAAAAACTATATGAAACGACCCTACGTGAAAAAAACAAGAAAATGACTTCTTACGAGCACTTTTACCACTAAATATCAATAATTTTTTGGTGAATTTTTCGTTTAAAAATATAAATTCATACAAAATCGGGTTAAAGATATAAAATAACACAAATTTGTGGTTTATTTAAAATTATTATCATGGGCCCGGACAAGGCGAGCGGGTCAACTAGTTCTTAAATATAATTCTGAATGTTGCACTAAACGGGGGAAAAAAGGAAGCAAACAACTCTGATAACACATCTAAGCACTGAAATTTTCATCACAATAACAGCGCTGTTTAATCAAAAAATTCGCAATTAAGTGAGGAAAAAAAATTAATCAAATAGGAATAAATAGTGTTTCTAATTTTATTTCCAGAGATACAGCTAACTCTCACTCTCGTGGCACAGACAAATATATTCTTTAACATAAGGTCATCCCGTTGAGAAAGTATTTGCGCCAAGATTCAAGAAAGATTTTTGTGCTGTTCTTAGATATACAGCTAACTCTTGTGGTTCAGACAAATATATTCTTTGACATAACCGGCATCCCGTTGAGAAAGTATTTGCGCCAGGATTCAAGAAAGATTTTTGTACTGTTCTTAGAGATACAGCTAAGTTTCGTGGCACAGACAAATATATTTTTTGAAATAAGGGCAACCCGTTGAGAAAGTATTTGCGCCAGGATTTGTGAAAGATTTTCGTACCGTTCTTGGAAACACAAACAACACTACACAAATAACTAAACAGGCTTAAAATTCAAAACAAAGAAGGGTTTTTTAAAACAAACGCATACACACACAAAAGTGAAAAAGAAAAAGAAAACCCTTTCAGGGGCAAAGTACTTCTTTAAAATGGTAGGACTGAACTTTGTGCCTTTATATTAAAAATAATTGAACAACGTGAAAATAGCCCAAATGAAATACATGTGAAAATGGCATACAGCTGTTTCGGAGCTTCTAAAGCTCCATGGGCCATTCCACCTTCGCTGCGAGCGGAGACGCTTGGCATACTGACATGGTCTGAACACTTTCATCTGTTTTTAACCTTGACACTGATTATGGAGCTTTAGAAGCTCCGAAACAGCTGTATGCCGTTTTCATGTGTATTTCATTTGTGCTATTTTCACGTTGTTCATTTATTTTTAAAGCTAAGTACTTCTATTTGTAAATTGATGAAATGATAGAATGACACCAGAATTTACTAACAAATTTATTTTAAAATAAATAACAGCTTTTCTCCATCTATTTAACAAAATGAAAGTTTTCATTCCCAATTTCTGATGCCGATGTGGCATTTAGGGTTTTAAAATTATGTTGGTCCAAAAAGGAAACACCGCCCTTCAAGGGTTTACCAGTTTATAACACAAGAAACTTTAAATAACAGATGCTTAAATATTTTATCATGAAACTTAAAACTATTCAAAAATACATCAATACACAAAATTGTTCACAAAAAATAAAAATAAATTATATTTGTTGAGTGAACTAGAATTAAAATGTTAACGTAGTAAAACATATTCTTAATTATAATTCTAATGAAGAATGCTCGAAATGAAAAAAAAAAAACATAATCCTAAATGACTTTGATAACACATCTAAGCATTAAAATTTTCATCACAATAAAAGCACTGCTTCATCAAAAACTTCGTAATTAAATGAAGAAAAGAAAATTAAAAGACAACATATTTTAGCGAGTCCCGTATAGGAAACTTTTGACAAGACCGAGACTTTTTCTCTTAATAGGGAAAAAAGGGGCAGAGAAAAAAAAAATATATCGACGTGTGAAGCAAAGAAAAGAAAAACGCCTGCCTTCAATACAAAAGGAACTCTCGAATTCAATGCATGGGATTATCATTTTGGGGCGCAAATAATGAGCGAGCTTTTTTCTCCACCAGTGAGGAAGTGTTTTACATGACAATGCAGGCGGACGCTTGATTAATGGCTGTCAACGCCAGAGACAGCCATTAAACAAAACATACTTTCCGATACAATCCGGACGATCCCGAGACCCCAGAGATGAAGCGCTAGCCGGAAAAACCACCCTCAGTACATTGGGGGAAGAGGATGCGCAAAGAGAAATCAATCCGCTATCGGGAAGAATGCAAGAGGCGAAAAATATTATACAAGGTGCTAAGCAAAAAAGGAATAATGTGAAAGAAAATAGTCTTCAAAATAGGAAAGGAAATATTTATCGACGTTTAAAAACAAAAGACCAGAAGCTAAAAAACTGAATTATATACAATGACAAAAATGAGTAGAGTGATAAGATAATGTCAATAATTAGTACCATTATCTAGTAACCTCGAAAAAAAAAAGTACGTTAAAGCTTCAATTAAAGTAGATTTTTTTAAAAACTAATTTGAAATTTCTTAATAATTCACTATGAAAAAAATGGGCAACAAAGACTTTTAAAAATTATTTGAAATATGAAAATTACTGTATTTAAAAAATATATATATGTATATATATTCTAAAAATCATCATTTATATACATAAAAAGAAATAAAATGAAAGAAAATAGTTTTGAAAATAGGAATTTCAAATATTTATCGACATATAAAAACAGAAGCTAAAAAACAGAACACATATACAATGGCAAAAATAAGTATACTGATAAGAAAATTAATAATTTATCTAGCATCCTCTATAATATATATATATATATATAGATAGATAGACAGATAGATATGTTAAAGATTAAACAAAATTAGATTTTTTTTAAAACTAATTTCAAATTTCTTAATTATAAAAGGCGCTAAGCAGACGTGTACACGATTGCAAAAATGAGTAATATAAGATAAGAAAATGTTAATAATTATTAGTTCTACAATAACTTAAAAAAAAAAAAAAAAAAAAAGAGGGTGTGAAAGCTTAAATTAAAGTAGACTTATTATTACTATTTTTCTTTAACTCATTTGAAATTTTCTAAATATTCACTAGGAGGTGCAGGGAGTAGGTAATAAAGTGCTTTCAAAATTATTTGAAATAGAACATTTCGTATTTTGCATAGTACTTTTTCCGAAAATCACCCGTTATCCAAAAAAGGAATAATGTGCAGAAAAAATAGACTTCAAATTAGGAAAGTAAATATTTATCGATGTTAAAAACAAATGACAAGAAGCTAAAATACTGAATAAATTTACATTGACAAAAATGAGTAGAGTGAGATAAGAAAATGACAATAATTAGTACTACAAATTAATAATAACACTTGATTTTGATAATAATAACACTTGATATGCACACTTCGGGACTACTGTACGGTAGTCCCGAAAAAAGAAATGTTAAAACTTAAATTAAAGAACATTTATGTTTTAAAACTAATTTGAAAATTTTTAGTGATTTAATAGGGAAAAGGTGGATAATTTTTTTGAAATACAAAAAAGGAAATAATAATAATAATAATAATAATAATAATAATAATGAAATAGAAAAAAGTTCGTCTTTTGCATATTTAATTTTTTTACTAAAACAAATTCTAAAAATCATCATTTATATAAACAATTACTAAAGTTTTAATATTTTCAAGTAATAACTAAGATTTTAATTTGAAACTAAAATTTAACAAATATGCAATGGCTAAACCGAGTAGAGTGAGCTGAAATTTTTTTCAACAATTAGTATTTATCTAGTAGCCTCAGAAAATACAACAATTAAATTAAAAGAAAGGAGTAAGTTAAAGATTAAATTAAAGTTCACTTAATTTTAAACCAATTAAAAATTTCTCAATCATTCACTAAGGCAAAAGTGGGCAATAAAGTATTTAAAAAATTATTTGAATAGCAAAAGTTCAAACAATTGCTAAAGTTTTAACATTCTCAAGTGATTACCAACGTTTTAACTTGATTAGAAGTGGACCAATGTTAAGAATGTGACATTCAAAATGACATATCCAAAAACGAAGAGAGTAAGATAAGAAAATGTCAATAATTAGTATTATTCTGCTAACCTCGAAAAAACCAAAAATGTGTTAAAAATTAAAGTAAATTTATTTTTTAGTTTAACGTGAATTTTTTTAATGATTCACTAGGGAAGAAGTGGGTAAGAAAGTTTTAAAAAAAATATTTGAAATAGAAAAATTGCTCTTTTGCATATTTATTTTTTTCTCTAAAACATATTCTAAAAAAATCCCTCTTTATACCGAAAGTTATTAATGTTTTATCATTTTCAAGCGATAAATTCAAGCGATAAATAAAGCACAAAGTTTTAATTTGCAGCTAAAAAATGAATAAATATGCACTGACAAAAATGAATACAGTAAGATAAGAAAACGAGAGAAAAAAAGGAAAGAAACTTTAGTAAGTTACGGTTTAAGATAAAATAAGATTTGTCTTTTAAATTAATTTTGAAAAAATAATGATTCTCTAAGGAAAAAGTGGCTAATAAAGTGTCTGAAAATTTATTTGAAATAGAAAAAGTTTCTATTACGTATATACATATTTTTTCTAAAATCATAATTTTAAATAAATCATAATTTTTCCAAACAATTATTTAAATTTTAACAATTTGTGATTTATAACTAAAGTTTTAATTCCATTAGAAGGTGGCCAATGTTAAAAATTTGACAGAGTTCATGGAAAAAAATACCCATAAATGGTCGAAGAAAATATGCCGATAATCAATAGCAAATAGGATTTCGCAAAAAGTATCGATACCTATCTAATTAAAAACACGAGAAATTGAAATTACACTAATATTGAAAAATCAGTTTAACATATAGAATGCAGTTAATCGATGGATGGTGTTTAACAGAAAACTGTTTAGCAAATATTTGGCAACAGATTTCCATAACACGATAAAGAAATTTTAAATTGTCCACATTATTATTCCCAAGGGAAATATTTTAAGAAAAATATTTCTTTTGAGTATAATTCCATTCATATACATTTGGTGTTTCTAAAAGAAAGGAAAAAAAAAGAAAGGCATTTTCAAGATTTTTTCGGAGAAAATCATAGATTTTGTATCTGACCGCACAACTAAATTTCTATTCTTTACTATAATTTTCAATGTAATATTTTAATGCAATAAAAAAATAAAACGAAAAAAGTGAAATTTTATTATCTGAGTCATCATTAAAATTCAAAGAATCACTGGAAATAATGCTTAATTCATATATATATATATTTACTAAACATTCTTAAAATAACCATTTTACCTTGCTGGAGAAAAAGTAAACAAAATTGAAAGTATGCTTAGCGATATACAAAGTATAACAAAAAATGCATATATTTTTATGAACACATAAATATTTTGACCAATTATTAATAATAATAATAATAAAATAGGCATAAAAGAAAAAGCTTTAAACCTGTAATCGTTTAAAATGGTCAATCGCAGTTCAAGATTCGTTTCAGGAAAAATATATGCAGTCACAGAGCAAACTCCCACTGTAATTGTTTTTCAACAATTATATCCTGCCAAATACTTTTTGATAAACCTAATTTATCAAAAATATCTAAATATATTATTTTTACATATTTTAATTCTAAGAAGTTAAACCGGGAAATCTAAAAAAGAAGGAAAAAAAAAAAGAATTAAGAGAAAGCTTTAAGTATGTTAGAAGTGGAGAAAGCTTTAAGTATGTTAGAAGTGTTAATTAAAGTCCATCATAAGCTTTATTGGGAAACAGATGTACAGTCATGAAACTTCGGTTGTGAATTTTTTTAGGGATAATTCCTTTCCGTGTACTTTTCGATCGTTTCAAAATTGTTTAAATGTAATGCTTACAAATCTTGTTACACAAAATAAATCATTAAATTTCTCGGAGAATTAAGCTTCTTATCTGGAAAATAGACGTATAGTCAGTACGTTCATGAAAAGTCTTTTTGAAAAATAATTCCCTATAAAATATGATTTTCCATAAAATCAAATGTCAAAATGCGCTTAAATAAATTTTCAGATCTTTTGATAATAATAAATTAAACTCTTGTTAAAAATTATAATATCAAAATATCATATCTGATATCAGAAAATACGATCAGATTTTTAAAAGTTACATTAATACCTCAGTTTTATTTTAAACTATGCGCAATAATTAAGAAAAATTATTTGCGCTGCTCCACTTCGAAAAATCATACTACATGTTTTAATATATCTGAACCGTGGATAAATTAGATTTATTAATTATTATTAATTAAACAGAGTGGATTAGAACAAAAATGAAAAAAAAATTGTAATTATTCCCGATTGTTTTCTTTCAATTGTGCATTTTGTTTGTCAAAGGTTTGAGATAGGAAAGTTATATCATCCGATTGCAAAATGTTCAATCTTATAAAGCCGCTCTCATAAAATATATAGATATATTTTATCGCACATATATAATAGTCCTTCGAGAGAAAAAATAAATAAAATCACAATATTTTCAAAATTATGTAACTATAATACAGAATTTCACTTACATAATATGCCAGAAAAAACTTTTTGATATGAATACCTGGTACATAACGAATGCCGGTTAGGAATATTTGAATGAAACTTTGAAAAATCTTCCTATCTTTGCACGACTTAATATTACTACATTACTCATATAAATTGCATTGTGATTTCTTATGCCTGCTTACGCGCTTTTAAAAACTGCGTAATATTAAAATTTTGTGAAGTACTGCACTGTAGAAAAATATAGAGATTTTTATTTGTGCCAGAATTTTCTTTTTAATGATGAAACTAGAGATATGCAGATATATTTATTCAAAGTGATTTTATTCAAGTGATTTTATTCAAATATGTCAAAATTTTTTGGCGTGCAATTGGAATTTTCGGAAACAACTAACATCTAAAATAAAAGCCGCTTTTAAAATTTACCTGAAGATGAAATTAAATATCCGGATATTAAGAAATTCGGGTGAATTTAGTTACAAAGGATTTAATAAAAAACGCGCCAAAATGTTTTCTTTTAAGTTTCGTGAAAACGTCGAAAGTATAATTTGGGATTTCTACAACAAATCATCAAGTTTTCATAAATCTTTACTTTCCTGATAAAATGATTATTATCCCCCCCCCCCCCCCCCCAGAGATCTGGGATGTATCACGTGAAATTTATTTATAACTGGTTTGGTTAAACTATCCTAATCCTTTTCTTTCCGGGAAAAGTTTGGAATTAAAAGACAGAATTACTAAAATATTAAAAATAGTAATTAATTATTTTAATATAAATTTAAAAAAATCTATATGGATTCCTTCATTCCAACTAGCAGTCAATTACAATAGATGTGTTAAAAAAATAATTTTTTAAGATGTTATATTCATCAAATTTACTAAGCATAAAAAAAGAGCGATTCGTGTATAAATATAACTTTAATGTACTGTACAAAATCTATCCAGCTAATTGAAAAATAAAAATAAATAAAATTTCTACAACGACTAATGTAAAAAATAGTGCAATGACGTAGAAGTGATTTATTTTCAAAAGAAAAAGAAACTAAAATTCAAACACTACTATTTTGTCTATCTACGCAAGGCGAAAAAAAATTTTTGCTTTCTAAGGGAAAAAAAAAAAAAAACAATGCTTGTAAAAAGTTTACCAAGTGTGCACCCAAATCTATTTTAACTTGCATTCACTATGTCCGGGAGTAGCCATACGTCAAAAACTTACCTTCTTTGCTGAAAACAGATAAAATAATGCCATGTAAATATCCAATCCACATTTCACATGATTCTGCTCCCAAAGGGAGCGCAAACTCGGAGAGTTATGGACACAACCAGGACCACCCTACTTTTAACCGCACCTCGAACAATGTAGTTACACGACTAGGTCAGCCTCATTAGAGTTTTCCCGCCAGATAAAAAGACTTATAGCCACCGTTACGCACATAAAACCCCTGACTGACTCCTTGGCGGTAGAAAATATGCTATGCACGTGAGTCAGTAACACACTTTCCTTTTATGAATTCATTTTGTAGTGACACTGGTGAAGTAAAGCTAAACCTACCTTTCCTGCGGAGGATAGGTAGAATAATGCCATACACCAGAATCACATGTCCTGGAATGTCAGGACGGAAGCTGAGAAGAGACTTCTTCCCATGAGAAGAATCAAGAGCCGGAGCCACAGGTGAAGAAAGGAGCATTCCACCGGTCCGGCTCGTAACTTCCCTTTCAACTAAACAGGAGCTCTGGCCGCCAGGAGCTAAACGGGAACTCCCGAACGCCAACAGCGCCAAATCGATGCCAACCACAATTTATGCAACGAATTTGGTCTACTAGAACTTAGAATGGGTTGAGAACATATCCAATTAAAAATTGATGCAAATATTAATCGCTCCAATATTAAATAAATTTTCGGAAAAAGAAAAAAAAGCTTCATTTTGGGGTCAGGAGGTTAATAACCAATGAACAGGAAAGGGCACAGATTCTTCATTCTCTTCTTCTTTCAAAGTAAAATTATTATTATTATTTCATTTGCAAAATTACAAAAAGGGGCTTATAATGTGATGCCGGTTCGAGATATGAGAGACTATTTAAAATCAAACGACAGATAAAAATTATTTAAAAAAATAAAACTTTTTATATCTAAAATTCTGTATTTTACGCAATACAATATTCTAATTAGGGGGGCAATATTATTTTTCGCGATTTTAAAACCACTAAAACAAAAAGAAAAATTTTCTGCGGCACTTAAGAAGTAATAATAATCGATGCCTACCAGAACTTAACCAGCGAATTTGGTCTACTTGTCTGAGAACACAATCAATTAAAAATTGATACAAATATTGATCGCTTTAATATTAACCGATATTAAATAAATCTTTACAAGAAAGGGAAAAAAATGTTCATTTTTGGGTCAAGAGGTTAATAACCAATGAACAGTAAGTAATCTGATTTAGGAAAGGGAACAGCTTCTTCATTCCCGATATAAAAGTAAAATTATGAAGGGGAAAAAAGGATCAATACTAAGGATAAGGAGGGCTTATAATGTGATTTATATGTATGCTGCTGGTTTGATATATAAGCAACAACGTAAAAGCAAACGACAAATAAAAATTATTTTAAATATATATATATATATATATATATATATATATATATATAAAATTATGTGTCATAATTGAATATTATGATTAAGGAAAATAATGCAAAGTATTTTTCGTAATTTTGAAACAACAAATAGAAAAAAAGAAATTTTTTCTTCGGTATTTAAAACATTGAGGACTAATAATCAATCAATTTTTAATCAGACGTTACATTTCAATTTCATGCAGAATTTCGAAAAATAATTTACTATACCACTGACGAATTCAAGGAGGGGGGGGGGGGGGCATTCCCCACATAGCATTGAAATGTCTCACTGGAAGTTTGAGGTCTTATTAATGATGTAGAAGTGAAATTTCCCATGAAACTCAATAATGTCTTGTTCGGACCTACAGAAATCCCTCCCGGAGAAAGTCTGAATTCAACACTGATTGCAACAGAGATCACGTGTCAGTAGGCAGAACATCATAATTTCAAGTTGCGTAATATTCCAATTCTTGAAGAAAGAAAGAAAAAAAAGATTAAAATTAAAATTGTAATTTCAGAAAAGAATAAATTAATGGATAATAAAGAAAAAATAATCTTTTAAGGTAACCCAGAGTTTGTTTTTATCGTTAGCATTAGGACGGCAGAGAAACGACTGAAAGTTGAAACTCTTTCCAGAAAACTTTATAACTTTCAGGAAGTGCTCACATTGGCGTCCAAAACGGCGAGGCTAGGAAAAAAGGCAACCCGTGACTATATAAGAAAAGAGACCCTCTCTATTGATTAGTACAAGCAAGATCCTTCACATTCCTGTCAAGAGCCCTCCAAGAGAATTAGTATTTGTCAGAAACCCCCTACCGAGGAAATATATATATATCCACACATACACACAGTACTCCTTCAACGTCAGTTCGCTCTAAGACAATATATCGGACAAAATTCTTTTTTTTATTCTTTTAATAAGAACAAAACAGAACGGGATTATTTACCGACTGATGATATAAGTATTGTAAGCGAGTAAATTGTTGAAATAAAGTAATATATATAGAAAGGATAATTAGTTAAAGCGCAAGCGTATGCCAATAAAATGAAACATCAAACACGAGAGGAAAATCGTAGAGGTATAATAAAAAGTTCAGCAAATTATCTAAAACATAGTTCATGTAATCAAATAATATTTATTTTCTCTTTTCTAAATGACGACATAAAATAATGATGATAATTTATAAATTTATACAGATAATTAAAATAGCTATATTGATCATGATACAATGGAAAAATGAAGGGACAAAGGAAAGGAGGGGCTCAATACCTCCCCCAATTGAAGTAAAGACATTTTTTTTTAATCACATGAATTGTCCCAATGGTGTATTTGCAATGTTTGATAATTCCTCTCCAAAACAACAGACCTGTACATAAACAAGCACTATAAATATTAATTAGATTTTTAACTAATAAAACATCAGATCAGGAGTCTCAACACCTGCTCTTGTAAGTTTCATTTTTATTTTGAACTCATTTTGTTCAATATTTCAAACTTTCAATCGACGGTTTCATTTCTTTCATATTAGTATTAATGCAAGTAAGATTTCAAGTAGTTTCAGGGGCTTAATTCTTATGAATTATAAAGCGAAATGCAATAACTTGTACTAATAGTCCAATACTGCTTATTTTCTGTGAAAACTTTTTTATTATACGAGGGTGGGGATCTTTGTCAACTATATTCTGAACTATGGCGCATCTAATTCGGTGTTGTTTAGATACGAATGGTGGTCTTCTCGTAATGACAACGCATTTCAACAAAGAGTACACTGTTAAAAATAAATCCTCAAATTTACGGTAAAACTACTGGCAGTAAAGTTGCCGGACTTTTTCCGTTCCGTTAGTAGATTTTCCGTTTTGAAAGATAAAAGAAGGTCAAACTCCGTTTGCAGAAGCGGTAACTTTCCGTTAACACTCTCAGAAATCACGGAAATATTCCTCGCAGCACTGACAAGAAAGGAAATTTTCTGTTATGAATAAACTCGGTTTTAAAAAACTACATCTCTATATGTGCTGCCATCTGTCGACTAATGCGGGAGTATTTACTATCTGATATACTTCAAGAATATTTTCTGACCTACATCGGGTTTGAACCAGGGATGACAATACCTCGAATCAAGTGCCTTGCCCGTTAGACCAGTGGGCGCTTGTTAGAGTAGCAGTTTAAAAGGATGATATGGCGTTTCTCAAAATAGTGGCTTAGAACTTTAACAATTTGGGGTTTAGAAACTTGGTAATTTTGAAGTTAATTGCGAGGAGATTTCGTTGTAAGATGATGTTGATGTTTTAAAATTGTAATATTGATAGAGTATAAAAATATGAATTATATATATTCTTAATTTGATTGTTAGATGTAAAATATGAATGTCATATTTTTAAATAAATTCGGTAAAAAATGTTTGCTTTTTTTGAGAAAATCGTTTTTTTTTTTTCATCTATTATATATTTTTTAAATGTGTTCGCTTAGAATATATTTTCAGTGTGAGTGCTTTTTATTACTTTAAAAAATAAATTTCGAATAATTTTAAAGAAATGAAAAAATTGTTATTATTATTATTTTTTTTTAATTCTAAAGCATTATTTTTGTTTGTTGCTTTTTTGAGTAAAATCGAATTTTTTCACTTAATTTAACTATTATATATATTTTTAATCTGTTTGTTTAGAATATATTTTAAGTGCAAATATTTTCTTATAACTTTATAAAAAAATTGCAAATAATTTTAAAAGAATGGGAAAATTGTTACTTTTTTTAATTCGAAAGCACTATTTTGTTATTGCTGTTGTTCTTTTAAATAAACTCGAAATTTTAATTTATTGAATTTTTAGTTTTTCTGATCAGCAACATGTCAGTTTTTTAAACATGCAGCAGATAACGGAATATCTCCGTTGGCCCCTTTCGTCTCCGTCCGTTCTGTTGTTTTCAGGAAATATGAGGAAAATTTCTGTTTTTTAACGGAAAATACCTTTTTATCACGAAAAGGGACTTTTTTCTGTGAAATTCAGGGAAAAAATACCCATGAATTTCAGATTATTTTTAACAGTGTAGTCTTTTGAAAACTTTCTGAAAATATGTTCATTTTTGTTTAAGTTATGTACGAAAATCCGGGCTCAGTCAAAGCCATCTTGACAATGCTAAGAGAATTAATTTTATCACCACCTAAAAGTATGTTTAGAACGCCATCGCTCATTTTTTTTTTCTTTTTCTTTCAAATGTCGCAATTCTTACTGGAGTAACTTTCGTCAGATATGCTGGCAAATCTGGGAAAATCTTTGGAAATGCATCATCAGTCAGTTTCACAACCTGTCAATCTTTAGATGCTATTTTGACAGTATATAAATAACTGCCTCTTTTTCAAAATGTTTTATGCAAAATGCAAACTATACTATCGTTGTTTGGTATAAAATCTCTATGAATGGTTTTTTTAATCTATTTTCTTTTCAGTTCTTAATAATAAAAATCGGGAATTGTAGGACCAATTTTTAAATCCTTTTGGGGACCTCTTAGAATTTAGCGGGAGGCTCGCTCTTCCCGTGCCTTTTCGGTAATCAGACCCTATGCTTACTGTGAATATTAACGCACTTACTATTACATTATACTCCGTCAGGTGTTCATGTAGAAGCGCGCATTAAACTTAAACAGGAGATAGTTACTTATAAATGGCATCAACAGATTAGAAATTCTAATTAATATGCACGGCCTCCAATCATGTTGTCCCATTTCGTATTCAATTGTGAATTGTCAGATGAACCGGTTTTCCGGATTTATAACGTTTGCAGAATAGCCAGGTTATATATTATTCCGTACTAAAATTACAGGTATTATTATTCTATATGCCAAATTATGACTTACAAAAATTAATTTTCAATCAGACAAAAAAGACAACAAAAATGATAAATTGTACACTGAAGAAATAGGTAGAGGATGCTTTTTTGAAAAAACAAAAGAAAAAGTTTCTGTTACGCTATACGCAAAAACTTGTCCGAAATAAATATCAGAAAATCTATTTGAAATTCAATTCAGGAAAAGTAGTATAAATTTACTAAGATTAAAAAAAAAAAAAAAAAAAAAAAAAAAAAAAGATACACAAGTATTGATAAACGTGAAAAACTACTGATAAAATTATAAAAAAATAAAAAAAAGATATAGTGTTACAGCAATTCTGATCATAAGTTCTAGAAGACTGAAAGTGATATAACATGATGTAAATCATGTTATATGATTAGAATAATATATATTAAAACTTTTCATTATTATATAAAGTGTTTCCTTAATTCTGTTTCGCTTTAAGTAACAAGTGAACAAAGTTAGCTACAGACATGAACATGGTGTCTAGAAATAGTAAAACGGATATGCGATTCTTGATGAGGTACATCACAGCGACCTCTTGTGGCAAACTCCGGAGTTAGTGTTCCTATTTCGAAAACGGTAAGAGATACGGGCAGGAAAATCAACTACAAAGCTATAGAGATACCTCGATTTAGTATGAAATAATGTCTTATATGTACAAATAACTGTATTAGAAGCTTTGAAATGCAATTTGTGTTATATGCAATTACTAGTTGAAATACGCCACTAGTTGAATGCAGAAGTACGGCATTATATGGCGGCTGCACATTTACTAATACGAGAGTTGCTATTTATATTTCTGGCCTTGGCAGCAGGAAGTGTTATTAGACGACCGCAAACGATTTCAATTGAAAGTTTGATATTTTTAACCATAAATTCTTCAGAACGATTTGCCATTTTAGCTTGATTTGTGTTATTTACAGTAAATTGAAAAATTCATCTTGTGCAAAAAATGGAATTGATTCGTGAACATTTTCGTACGATTATTTTTCATAACTTCCGATGTGAATTGTCAAGACAAGAGTGCTTCCATGAACTTAATTCTTTATACAGTGATAAAGCACAATCCTACAGCACTGTAAAAAAATGGTATAACGAATTCAATCGTGGTCGATGTTCGCTCCAGGACGCATTCCGTGAAGTCATCCAAAATTGGTTGTTGTGCCAGAAAATATCGATGATGTGCGTGAACTGATAAAGCAAGATCGTCATGTGACATATTGTGAGATTGAGGGATTTTTGGACATTAGTATGTAAGGATCAATAAGATATTACATGAACATTTCGGAGTAAAAAAAAATTGTTCGCGTTGGATCCCGCATAATCTGACAAACGCTCAAGAGAAGGCTCGTGTCGATAGATGCAAGGAAAAGTTGAAAAAATACGTTCAAGGTTCATCAAAGGCTGTGTATAACATCTACACAGGTGACGAATCATGAAATATGAGCCGGAAACAAAACAGCAATCGACTGTATGGGTCTACCAAGATGAGCCAAATCCAACAAAAGTTGTTCGAGGAAGAAGCACATCGAAGCAAATTGAATGTTTCTTTGGCATTACCGGTCACGTGGCGACAGTGGCGTTAGAGCAACGCAGTACAGTCAATTCTGAATGGTACACGTCCATTTGTTTGCCAGAAGTCTTCGGGGAAATTCGAAAAAGCCAAAAGAACAGGCGAATAATTCTTCATCATGACAATGCGAGCTCTCACACATCGGCTCAAACAAAGGAATTTCTGAAAGGCCAAAACATCGAATTGGTGCGTCATCCGCCGTACAGGCCTGATTTGGCACCCAATGACTTTATTTATTTCCACACATCAAAAATAAATTACGTGGACAACGATTTTCGACATCCGAAGAAGCGGTTGATGCGTTCAAAACGCATGTTTTGGAGTTACCTCCATCGGAGTGGAAACAGTGCTTCGAAAATTGGGTCAAACGCATGCAAAAGTGTATTAATCTTCATGGAGAATACTTTGAAAAATATTAAATCCAATGTCGATCATAAATATTTGTTTTTTCATTACTAGGCCAAAAATATAAATAGCAATCCTCGTAACACTAACACATATAAACAAAACACAGTTTCTTTTAATAAGAAAATGAAGTTAAGCATGGTAATCGTATTCACTATCGGCTGCAATGCGTTCCGATGGTGGATACATTGAGTATGCTTAAATTGATTTGCTTAGTAAAATAATTTGTACTACCTTGCTTAGAAGATATATCTTTATTAGTAAATGTGAACCCGTTTTATAATGTCAGACGTCCGCATGCATATTTAAGTTAGTGATTGGACAAAAAAAATTACCTTTCAAGACTTCTATCAAAAGTTTTTTTTTTTTTTTTTGCATGTACGGCACTATTTCATACTAAATCGAAATCATACTGTAACTTTGTAATTGATTTTTTTCCTGTATCGCGTACCGTTTATAAGATAGGAACGCTAACTCTACAATTTACCATTTTGGGGCGCGGCAATGTACCTCATCGTAAACCACATACCCATTTTACTATACCGAGACACCACGTTTATGGCTGTAACTAACTCGGTTCACCAGTTATTTGAGGTGCAATGGAATTAAGGAAACACCCTGTATGTAATATCACGTAAATCAAAGTATAATGGAAATGAATACTTTTTAATGTTATATTTTATAAAGGAGAAATGATAAAAATGAACCAAAAATTGGAGACAATAAAGGCCATATAATATATTTTACCTGTAGAGTGTTTAAAAATATTGGATTTCGATTTATGATATTAAATGTTATTTAAAAATATTATTACATTATATTATTTTCTCTCCTTAAATTATTTTTGAAGCTGCATGTACATTAATTAATAAAAGCAATAAAACGAGATGTACAAAAAATAAATAAAGAAATATTTCAGTTTTAAACATTCCAACGCAACTTCCTTTATGAAAATTATAGGCTTTCTAACACAGGTTACGCAAAAGTTCTGTAATATAAACCAATGCTTCTTAGACTTTTTGGTCTGGTGATCCCCATTCAAACTTAACAAGAACGAAAAATCATGCGTCAAGTACAGATTATGCAACACTTTCCAACGCTTCCAAAATAATTTTACAAATCATACCGTTTAATAAGCTGAAAGATAACATCTATGTAAACTATTTGGAAAACGCATAACAGATTTAAAAACAATTTCAGGAATTTTCAACATATACAATAGTCGGAAAAATATCCGAATACTTTTATTCAGCTCTGTATAGGATCTATAAATTTGTATATATACTACATAGGATGCTAAATTTTAGTTCAGTTAGGAAACGCGTAGCACAGTTTAAAATTCTCCTTCTGGAGTTTCTGTCAATAAACGGAAATGTGTTCGCGAAATTTTGTGCTTCCATGTATATGATCTACAGAATTTATACACACCACGTAATAGACAAAAAGTGAGTTAAATTTAAAATCGCGTTCAGTAACTTAAAACGCACTTTCAGGAATTATTGTTAACAGACAGTAGAGAATTCTTTTGTGTGTCCCTGTAAATGAACGATGACTGCTATACACACACTATTCTGTAGTAAGCCTCTTGTAATGCACCTTAGTGATATATATAAATTTCAATGCATTTAAAATAGTGAAACATTATTTAAATAAACCGCAGACGATTTTTCTCCATAGACGTAATGTAACGGAATTCTTTTGACTGTCCCTGTAAAGTAACTATAAGTGCTATGCACACCCTATTCCATATTAAGCTTCTTGTAATGCAGTTTAGTGATATATATCAATTACAATGTGTTTAAAATTGCGTAACATCATTAAAATAAACCGCAAAGGATTTTTCCCCATAGATCGTAATGTAACGGAATTCTTTTGAGTATCCCTGTAAAAAACTATAAGTGCTACACACTTCCGTTGAAATAGGAAACATGCTATAGATAACGACAATAACATATAAAAATTGCAGAGCATCCGAGCATATTTACGGGAGTTAGAGCACGGACAGACGGCCATACGGCAGACAAACCGAAGTCATAAACACTTTTCAACTAGGTTGGAAAGTGTTAAAAATTATGAAAGGTGCACAGAACCATGGGTATGCACAGAAAACAAAATCACGAATTGATAGAATGGTCATTCTGGTAATATTTGCTTGGAGTTTTTGAAATAACATCCAGTTATTTAAGAGACTCCTAAAACAGAAGGTTTCTTAAAATGCCAGTCTATGTTTATCTACCATAGTTGCTGTTTGATTTAGGAAAATTTCTAAGATAAACTAATAAGCAATTAAATTCAGTATATATTATCACATACATATTTTATTTTAATAATACTTTTTACCCCCATCATAAAGAATATTTATAGGGAAGACCTTCGTTCCTAAGTCTACCATGTACCTAGGGCCACCGCCTTTAATTTAAATAATATTTGGATTATTCATCTGGGTGACGGACAACATCAATTTTTAATATTACAGCTTTTTTTTTTATTGCAGGAAAATGACGATCTGAGAATTTAAAAGTGGAAAATGTTTTGAAAACATACAAAAGTAAAATTTTGCTGCTGAAATTGTTTTATTATTTTTACAAAGGTAAGAAAAATATTTTTCTTTTAACTACAACGCGTAGTTTTAATTGCCATCTGAAGTGCCAAATGCGATATCGATTATATCATCTATCCATGTGTTATTTTCAATAGAGCCCATTTTGAGCGAAATCACTCAATGTTGTACCGAGCCACAGATACGTGCTTTGTACCTAGATACATGGCCTTAGATAAAATTTCACATTGTAATGTAGAATAATTCATGAACATTTTTATTTTATACATAAAGCTTACATTATAGAATTTGGAACATTTTTGCGATTTAAATAGTTTCTATATGGTGGATTAATGATGTGTTAATTTGTGAGTTATTTTTCCACATTATTAAGCAAAAATGTAATTTTAACCATATTTTAAAACAGTTCATTTTTGACACGTGCGTTATCTGATGATGATTATTTGTTTTATAAAATATTAATGTAGGTTTTTTTAATTTATTACAGTGATAAATTCAAAATTGTAATAAATCGCTCTAGGTACTTTGATGTCCTTGTATCTAGGGCCATTTGCATTGTTTTAGGAAAATGATTATATTTGGCATAATTTCCATTTTTAGGTATGTACGATACTTCCAATAAGAAGTAAATTCTATAAACATGCGTTCACAATAATTTAACAGTTTCAAAAGTGGCTAGTTTAGCTTTTATGCGTTAAACAAAATGTGTCCCTAGGTACAAGTGTCTCCACTACATAGTAAATTTATAAAAAGGCTGAAAAAAAGGGACCACTTGCCGAGTTTTCTGCAACACTATACCTGGGGGTGATGCGCCCGACTTTATGAACTACTGCACTGAACAATTTGTAAATGATGAATAATGCAATTAACTCAGAGTGATAAAGCAATATGATTTTAATTACTTCTAACAACAAAATACTTTACAGGAATTTTAATCAAAATATACCGTAAAAAATAATCTAAAATAAATTTAAAATGCTTGAATGAATCAGAGAATGATTCAGCATTCATGCTATTTTGTACAATTATCATTATTACATAAACGAGGTAGAGAAACTTAACAGAAATAAAAAATAGGAAAACATTTTATTTTTAAATAGTAAATTGACAGTAGAGACAACAGTACGTTGCTAAAATACAACACAAATGTGAAATTTGCAATGTGATTTTAATTATAACTAACAATAATTAATGTTTGTCAGAAATTTTAATTTTAATTTACAGTAAAACGTATTTCACAATCTAATTTGAAATGCTTAAATGATAGAGAATGCTTCACTCTTCATGCTGTTCTGTACATTTATCGTTATTACAAAAACGATATACTTCACAAACTTGTACAAAAATGAAGAAGATAAAAACATTTCCCTTCAAAAAGTAAAATAGCAGATTTTTTAACAAGTCATAAGCCATAAAAAAGTAAAAATATGACGATAGCGACAATAGTGCATCTTTAAAAGACAATTAACACAAATACCATATTTTATAAACAATTTAGGAAGACAGAAAACAGTTTTAAATAAATTCAATTAATTCTCTTTAGAAATTTTGTAAACTGATGTATATATAATTAACTGGAAGTGATATAGGAATGTTATTTTCATTACATTTAAGGATAATTAATCTTTTACAGAAGTTTTAATTAAAATTCACAAAAAAATAAACAACAACTTAAAATTTAATTTAAAATGTTTGAAGATTCTATGAACGATTCAGTATTTATGCTGTTCTGTACATTTATCATTATTACATAAACGAGGTACTTACAAACGGATAGAGAAATAAAGAAAGAAAAAAAAGGATATTTCTCTAAAAATGCAAAATAACAGATCTTAAACCAATTTACTCAAGCAAAAAAAAGTAATAATATGACGGTAGAGACAGTAGCGCGTCTTTAAAAGACACTTAACACAAATGTCATATTTTAGGAACAATTTAACAAGACTGAAAACAATTTGAAATAAGTTCAATTAATTCTCTTTTGAAATTATTTTCCCTGAACTTGCATTAAATTTTCGCGCTAAATTAATTACATTGTCAAAGGCATGCTCGAGTTACGCTCATGGCTTAACGGAAAAATAAATAAACAGCTTTCTTATGTTACAAACAAAGAAAAAATATAATTTCGCAATTAAATTAAGACAAAAATATATGTATGCATTAATTATTATATTTTTTTCTTGCTGTTGTTTCTAATTTAAGTTTAATTCACTTTCTAAAGATTTTCAGAAGTTATTACAAATTTATTCATTTGCACATACACACAAATATATACATACATATGTATATATATACTTACACAAACGACGAACAAATTGTATTACGCATTTTTGAATTGGTTCAGTAAAATATCAAACCCAACTTAAGTGATAGATTTGTCTTTTACAGAATAAAGTTCCGTAAATTCTTAACTTCTTTTAAAGGGAAACTTCTTATAAAAGAAAATTTTGACACATTAGGAAATAGGAATTCTAAATCGTATTTGATTAGAAAAGATAACTAAAACGACTAGAAATAAAGCAATTTTCCCCCTTCAATTTATAATAAAACGGATTTCAGGATGATTGAACATTCAAATAATTTCTACTCCGCTGGTTAAAGAAATTACTCGAGAAGTAGGAAGATCATTCGATAAATTTTAGAAATTTTCCAAATCAAACTTTTTTTTATATATTTTCAGCGAGTACAAAAGTATCGTCGAGGAATTCGAAAAGGAATCTATTAGTTACATTGAAAATTTTAAATAAATTATTTTAACATGAGTTAAAAGACCCTAATTATTATGCATGCAACATATCTTTCGTGAGATTTCTTTAGTCGTTTGAATAATTTTCAATTATCCTCTTCATTTTTACATACATTCATAGAAAAATCGGATATTTTTTATAGACTTATGTTTAAACTAATTTCCAATCTGCAGATTAATTCTTTAATTTAAACAAATTCATTTTAAAAATTAAATTTTGTAAAATATCGTTCGTCTAAGGCGTGTGTCTTAAATGCATCATACAGTCTAGCTGTATATGTATGGTTCGAAAAACAGTTTTAATTTTGGCTTGAATATGGAAAATGCGCACTAATATTATTTATTAGTTAACTAAAAGTATAAAATAAATTTCAGAGAAAGAAGATAAATGAGTATTTACTTTAGAAATGGCTACTCATTTACTCAAGAAACTTCAGTAATTTTAATGTCCTCTCTCCATTTCTAATAAACTATAATAACATTTTCAAGTATTATTTTGCATTTACTTTAATTAGAGCAACATACAACCAGACCAAATGCAAATGAAAAAATACTCAGAGGAGAAAAGTAAAGGAGGAGATTAGGGGGTGAATAAAGTGGATGTGCGTGTGTGTCTGTGCGTCTGTGTGAGAGAAACAAAGAAAAATAGATGGAAAATAAAAATTTCACTTTAATGCGCACTACAGAACAATACATATATAAAAAATTTCTACCTGAAAGCAAAAGAAAAAAAATATGCAAACTCTGACACATGTTAAATGAATAAAAATTTTTAACCTGAACTGCTATTTTTATTTACAATAGTAAAATTTTTATCGTACACTTATTAATGAAAATGACACTGTAATAAAAAAGGGTTAAACGACGCAAACAAAAATAGATAAATAAGTAAAATACAGACTTACTTAAATGCAAAAAGTAATTTGACAAAATAACATTATATACAGTGAATATACATAATGGTTTCATAACGGGCACCTCTTTCAATCCACAACACATAGGTACTTGTACACATTTACCGGTGAAAAGCGGACAAATTGCGCGGTTCTGAGTTGTCCGCTACTGAGAGGTTTCACTATATATATAGGCTATTGGCAACATTGTGCAGTCTTGAAGTTCAAGCATGCTTGTATGGTATTATTCATTTATTTCTGATTTTTATTCGAAACTTTACTTCAACTGTTCATTGTATTTGTTACTTTTTTTTAAAACATACATTTCTGTTTTTTAAATGTACAAAAGCCCAAATCTTCTACTTTTTATCTTATTACACCTCGTGCAAAGATGAAATCGTACATGTTTTGTGGAATCTGTGGTAATTTGGCTTGATAATTCTGCTATGGTTGCATAGTTTTTTATTCATGAATATTTATTGGATATTTTTCATACCTGGTCTGTGTTTCATCTTTCATTTTAAGATTTTTATTCTTCCCCATTTGTGTATGATGAATTCTATGGTTTTATATATCAAATATTCCATATTTCATTAATTCATGTTTTTCCCTCCATTCTGTTTTACGTTATATCGGTATCTTTTCACAGGATATTATTCTTGTTGGTATCTTTACACTGAATATTATTCAAACATGTACGTGCTCATTTTTCAAATTTATTTTTATTCCCCATTTGTTGTATGATGTTTCTGTGTTGTCTTTTACGGTTATATAAGCCATAAGCAATATATATATATATATATTAAAACAATTCGTTATAAAAAAGAGAGCAAAACTGAGCTATGTTTCTCTGCATTCGCTTTTGTGTATACAGAAGAAAAATGACATACCCGTTTACTCTATACACAGAATCAATCTAAGCCAGCTGTTAGCGACTTACAGATGAACAAGTGACATTAAATAAAGACTTGCCGTGCGTAACAAAATACAACGTATAGGAAATGAAAAGTAATGACTAGAGAGGAAACTATTTCTCAAGTGGATAAGTGGGATAGAGAATTTTACAGGATTCTATGTCACAATGTTATCAGGCATCTATGTGTGAGAGAGTGACAGGGATGAGGAGGGGGATATAGAAGAAATATGGGCTGAGAAGAAGGAAGGACTGTCCGGCCACACTGATTATTTAAGAACAAGCGATTCATATTCATCACAAAATCCTAAAAGCAAAATGAAAACTGGAAATTACGTTGCTGCGTTCACAACGTAAAAACTTTATTATATAATTTCAAGAGCAGACATGTAAAAGTTTCCCGCTCATAAAAATGATTATTTATCAAAAATGATAAGTCATAAAAATGTAATAACCATATACATTAAAATCTCTGGTTGTCGAACAGTTCGGATTTTTGAACAAGAAATTCGAATGATATTTGATTCGGTCATCGAACAGAAATCATGTTTTCTCGACCAGTAAGGATGTCGTTCGTAAAAACGACCGACTGAAAAAAAAAAAAAAAACGTAGCAAAAGCAACCAATTTTGTTTACGTATGTCGATGCGCACATGCATGAGATATAATGATAGCAGAGTTAACACAATTTATGTATTTATTATTCTTGTAAGGGTATTGCTGGATTTACTGAATTTTCTTTCTTTTTTTTTTTTTTTTTTTTTTTATGGGCTTTAAGCACCAGTGCTTAAGAATTCCCTGTATTTTGAGGTTCATAAATTTCGAGTTAGCCTAAACTATTCGCTTCCGAATCTTGCTGACTATCGGAAAATAAAATTGAATAAAAACATTTAAGCAGTCTGAAGACTCGTTTCTCTGGAATAAGTCATAACCATGGATGTATTGGGATAAAAAAATATTTCAATTTTAATAGAAAACTAAAGTAAATTTTACCAGTGATTTCAAATTCCATAAAGCAGTAATCCTTGTTTTTGGCATATTTGGTTTAGAATGAGGTTACCTGGGGCTGAATTCTTTTTCGGAAAACTTTGATCATATATACTTATCCGAGAAGAAAGCTACCCCAAAGGCATAAAAACTAAATCGAACTTACTTAAAATATCACCTGGATAACTTTAAACAGATTCTAACGTTTTGATTTTGTATTAAATCTCTGACGTAATATATATACTATCTTTCGAAAGACTTTCTTTTGCATAACAACCGTAAAAAAATGCTTAAATTTCCAAGAACAAAACAAAAAGAATCGTGCAAGATATATTACAGTAAAATTTGAACATGTAATGCATACACTCATCTAATCGCACATTAAAAGCCTTTCTTTTCGATTTTATTTTCGGTTACAATTTTCTCCTTTACTTGAGATTATAAAATTTTGATGAATGTCTTTCCCCGTGCAGATTTTATGATGAAAAAGAGATCAAGTAGCGCGTTTTTTTATGATTATATCTTCTTCGCCAACCTTCCCTTTTATTCGAAATTTTACCTGTACAGATGTGCATATGTGGGGTGTGTGGAGAGGGAACCTTTCTCTATTTTCGAAGAATTCCTCGTTTCGGGAGAAAGAAATGTTTTATTTCAATTGGCGGCTTTCAAATACTTAAAATCCACTTGTTCAACAAATTTACCTAAGTTCTGCAAGAAGATGGAATTTACTTTTCTTTTGAAGTAATGATTCATTTTCTTTAAAATTTTTGACTTTCGTTTTTCGTACTGCGAAGAATTTAAATTACATTGCGAACAAGATACTAAGAGTTACTTAGAGAATTACGCACAGAAGCGTTATTCTAAACTTTCTTCTAAATGTTATATCACTACATTTTAATATGTAAAAACCAATAATAATAATAATAATAATAATAATAATCATAATAAATAAGTTAAAAATAATACTCAGTATGACATCATCATTGAAGTTATCATAAAATTTAAATAACGCATATACCACGTGTCCCAAAAATGTCAGGACTACTTCAAAATTATTATAATATATATATATATATATATATATATATATATATATATATATATATATAACTTATATTATTTAAATATTGTTCTGTGGCAGAACACGTACAGTTTTCTCAAACTCAGAACAGCATTTCTATCGCTTCACATTTTTTAATAAATGTTTCAAATAGGCCAGTCATTTTTGAGACACCCGGTAAAAGTTGCCTGTTCTGCAAATGGTAATTGCTATAGGAAATAACAACCGAAACAGGAATTAACAACTTAACCCTTTTTAAACCGCCGCGTGGTATAGTACAGTTAACATTCCTTAAGGGAATAAAACTAGATATGTATAAATTTTGAATAGTCGATTTTTTAAAATAAAAAATGGACACAAATACATGTGTTTCATTACCTAAAAGATGATTAAAATTTTAATTAGATTTTAAAACATTAAAATCGAGCACTTTCGGCTTGATTTTAATGTTTTAAAATCTAATTAAAGTTTTAATCATGTTTAAGGTAATGAATCACATGTATTTGTGTGCATTTTTTATTTTGACAAAGATGAATTTAAGCATTCCGAACTAGTTTTATAATCGATTTTTTTAGAGGCTTTATCAACTGAAGAGTGACTATGTTATGGTGCTAGAATAGATTATTCTTTGTAAGTAAAAAAAAATTAGAATTATCGTACTGAAATTGTAATACAAAACTTTAAACTCGTTTTTCTCAAAAGTGCATTATTACTCAAAACTACTGAATTGATTCATTTCTCATATAATTAGGCAGTACTTGAAAGAAGGATTTTTTTTTTAAATCAACAAAAAAAAGCCGATTTTTTAGGGATACAAAAATTGAATATTCTCTTCAGACAGCCGACATTTTAAAATAAAGCAGTTTTTCATAAATTCCTCCGCCCAGCCATTAGAATAAACCTTATTTAATTAAAAACAACTAAATATTTTAATATTACATAAGCCAAATTTAAGATATAATGTTCACCGCAAGCACACACACACAAAAAATGTCCCATCAGAAGAGCGGTAATAACGTCATATATATATAATATATCAAAAGAATATTTAAGTATTACAAAATTAAAATCAAATCAAAGAAAAAATATTATTGCTTAATGAAAGAAATATGAAAAAATGCCATTTTTTTTTGTTCCCGACTACGTGATGTAACCACTTAATTCGAGATAGGATAATATTGATCAATTGAAAGAATAAAAGATGCAAATTCAAGTTATTTATTTTGATTCATTCAAAGGAAATAGTGCATGAGTAGAATTTTAATTATTGTTGCATCGTTGGTTAGAAAAAAAGTCAGCAATGGCGTGTATTAAACCGGTAACCAGGGAGGTTTCTGAAACCGCACTGTGTGGACTAAGCATATAGAGATATTTTGAAAAAAAAAAATACCACGTTTTTGAAATATTTTCTCTGCGAAAGTTTCTTTAAAAAAAATGAAATTTCTTTATTTTCTTCATAGTACACATGTGTAGAATTTCAGAAGAAAGTTTTATTGCATCCATAAATAAATGCCGTCTCTGAGAATGTATGTTTCTGTTATGTTTTAATTTTTCACCCCCCCCCCCCTTGTTAGGGGTTAATCATAGAAAGAATAAAGATATTTTCTCAGCTGTATAAAAAAGTTAAATTCCTGGGATTCTAAAAGCGAATATTTCGTGTATGTATTATGTATGCACCATGTATGTTTGTGTAGGCGAGTGTTTTATGTTTTTCGAAATATCATTTTTTATTTCTCTTTTGAACTCCTAAAACATGACACTCTTTAACCCGTAACTAGGGAGATGAAAAAGTAAAATAGGGGATGTGCGACTAAATTAAGATCGCATTTAATTACGGATAAAATAAAGCTTCCTTAATGAAATACACTGTAAAAAAAAAAGTGTTGATTTTACTGAAAAAAAAAACAGTCAACGAGGAAGCGAGTAAAAAAACTATTTATTTTACGCAAATTATCTGCATTTATTACGAACATACACGCAACATCTGTTAGAATAACAAAAAGTTCGCAATACAGATTATTTCCATAAGATAACCAGGTTTTTACTGGTTTTCTTGATTATATTTTGTTTCTGTAAAATCAACAGAATTTTTTTACAGTGTACTAGTATGACATTTTACAGATACGTACTTTAAACATCCAACTTACGACAAAAATAAATAAATAAATAAATAAATAAATAAGTTTTCAAAGAAATTTTCTCATAGAAGACATTTCTGAAACATGGTGTCTTTCTCATCAAAATCTCTCAGAATGCTCAGGCGACACACTACGGTCTCAGAGACCGCATCTGCCCGCAGTTATCAGAAGATAAAAATATATTTTCTGTCTTTTTTTTTTAAATTGTTTGTAGTATTTTACTTCATTGAAGAAACAGAAATGTTCAGGTATGTGCGAAAAAAAAAACCTCTTAAATAGTCGCAGTATAAGTTACGGTGTAATTCACAATTAAATGAATATGTAATCAAAATCTATTGCAAGTTATTAAAAGATAAAACATTACGAAGAAAAACTGACAAAATCTTTAACATTAAAACTCCATAATATCTTTATAATTAACGGGTATTTTAATTTCACAGAAAAGTGACGTAAACACTAAAATATGGAAGTAAAAGATATTAAATACGACTAATATTTTTTTTTTCCAATTTCCGCTTTGAACGTAAAAACTGAAGCAAAGGTATGATTCACCGCAATGAAGATTTATGAAGTAAAACTGAATATGTGCCCTGCGTAAGTATATATATGAAAGTATTAAATAACTAATGATTTCTAATCTATATTATTTTGAAACGAGATAAAATATACTAGTTTTTGTGTACTACCACGTTTACTGTAAACATTCTTAATAAAATAAAAGAGCTCAGTTGTTTGAATGCAGACATGAAAAATACGTTTTAATTTTTATTAGCAAAATATGAAACAACCATTAAGTGATTTTGAATATACAAATCCTGGGACATTCCACTCACAATAGGTTTCAGTTACAATTCTTAGATTTCTTTCCATATCCCCAAGCTAATCGTAAATACATGCTTCCAAGTGCTAAATTCTGAAGGTTAACTTTATTCTGTGACACTAAACATGTCTTTTTTTTTTCTTTACTTCAATAGTTTTATTTCCCTAAAGAATGTGTGATGCAGTTTTATTTCCCTAAACAGCCAGTATATAGTTTTTTCATCTTATAAAAAATATAACACGCAATCAAACCGTTTTTTTTTTTCTTTTATTTGTTAAAGTTCGTTAAATTTAGTAAAAACTTATCAATGGGCCGATTCAAAGCTGCTGAAAACCACTTAATCTAAATAATTAAAACAGCAAAAAAAAAAAAAAAAAATAAATAAATAAAAATAAAATAAAATAAATAAATCGGTCAAGTATGAGTATAACTCGCGCTCAATGGATTCTGTACATTGAATTTATTAATTCTATTTTTATTAATTAATAAATTTTTTCATAATTTTAGTGTCAGTAGATTCGGAAATAGGAGGGGGGGGGGATATTTTCCAGTACTTTCGACAATATCTCTGAAAATATAATACATAAAATTAAAACAAATATATTTTTGTGTTCGATGTTACGAGATCTTT
This sequence comes from Maratus michaelseni, assembly GCA_963931845.1. Classification (NCBI taxonomy): domain Eukaryota; kingdom Metazoa; phylum Arthropoda; class Arachnida; order Araneae; family Salticidae; genus Maratus; species Maratus michaelseni. Next base: position 195,235,336 of record OZ007586.1, on the reverse strand, counting down.
CGTGCTATACCCTACACGATATATGAAAAGAATTTTTTTTCAAGTAACTTAATTAATATCTCAGCTAATTACCGACAACTTTCTCGAAACTCATTATAAAATATCCTTGGATAATTCTGCGTCGATAGATATATCGAGTGTCCGTCAACTCCTCCAGTTAACTGCCCGAAAAATAAAGTTTGTGTGTGACGGAAAAATGCGTTTTTCTCAAAAACTATAATACCTATGAAAATCTTTATAGTTTTTCTACAAGATTTAAATAAACTTTTACTACCTCTATTTTTTTTTTTATAATTTTAGTTTCAATAGATTCGGAAATAGAGGCGGGACATTTGAAGTGCATTCTCGACGATATCTCTGAAAATATAATACCTAAAATTAAAACAAATATATTTTTGAGTTCGGTATTACGAGATCTTTCACACGTACTCCACACGATATACAAAAAAAAAACTTTTTTTTTTTCAAGTAGGTTAAATTAGTCCCCAAAAATTTTCCTAAATATATTTGTGAATGGCTAATAATCTTAAAATATGTGGGTAAAAAGACTTTATAACTTTTCCAAGTTTGAATGTTTCACGTCCCATAGTTTACGAGAAAAAACGCTCTGACAGACACAGGAGTGATCTTATAATGCTGGTTTCGTTTTTAGGTGCGTTCGTAATTATATAAATAGGTAGCACCTATTGTCGTCGCTTGGTCCGTCCGTCTGTCTGTCCGTCCGTCCGCATATAACAACGCAAAAACTACCCAACCGAAAGGTTTGCAATTTAAAATATATTATCTTTGCAGAATTTTGTCGAGACATTTCAAATTTTATTAAAATCGAATCAAAACTTTAGGAGATATTAATAAAAATATTTATTAAGAAATTTGAATTTTTTTTTTTTTTAATCGGTGTTTTTTTGTTATAGGAGCTTCCGAAGTTGAATCGTCCAGCGAGCGAGATACTTTATTGCAGAAATTAATCTGCAGACGATATAATTCATTTCACAGAATTAAAAATCATCAAGATCTGAATATTTATATAACTACCTATAGTACGAACGCACCTCATTTGTCACGTTTGACGTACAATTTCCAACTTGTTACTTTTTAAGTACGGAACCTTAAAAATTATCGTAACTTGTTCTAACGTTAGTCGACTCCCTGCAAAAAATGTTAAATTCTTTCATATTAGACAATGTAACGCATTTCAGCTTAGTTACAGGATACATACTGATACTAAAAAGTGAAAATATTTTTGCTTTAATTTAAAGTACCGTATATACTCGTGTGTAAGCCGACCACGAAATTTGAGATGAAAACAGGTTTAATACCAATATTTTACAATCGTTTTCTTCGCCTTAAATAAATTGGAATTAAGTGAGATTATATATGCCGTAAGAAGAACATTCTGATTTACTGGTATTAAACCTGTTTTCATCTCGAATTGGGGGGTCGGTTTATACGCGAGTATATAGGGTAATAAAAAAAGAAAAAAAGAAAAAGGAATGGATTACATATATCGCCCTATACTGCAAGTAAGATCTCCAATTTTCTAAAAGATTCATGTAATTCAATGCAACATTTTTTGCAACATCTTTTCTTTTGCATATTTTTTTTAATGCATTATGCTGTATATGTTTAAAAATGTAAGGGAAATATTTTCTGTAAGTGTTAAAGCTTGAACAGTACAATACAGTAGCAATACTTGACAATACTGATTTATTGTAAGCGGGATTAAATACGCTGAAGAGGAAGAACAGCGATAAGCATTTCTATAGAATCAGTATTAGAATATTTTTAATGTTATGCTTGGGTACAGATTACTGCACTGCTACGATCTTTTTCCTCTTTTTTTTCATAATATATGTTACTCATATAAAAATAAATGCATAAAGTTGATGTATAAAAGATTTAGCAGTTAGCCCCTTTTTCAAGATTAACCTTAGCGGTACTAGCACTTTAAGAGCTTTCGCCCAACGATCCTGCAAAAGAAAATTTTACTTCTGGTGATAATCATACGTGCGAAAACTTAGGGAAAATACAAAAGATTTTTCAGATAATACTGTCAAATTCGGCGTTTTGAACCGAATTCCTGAAGCGCATGAAGCATTCGCCCATGAAGCGCGAGAAACGTGTTATCACGTAACGAGAATCGCTTATAACTCGATAAGTAATCTATTTATCAAAAAATGGAAAACTCATTTCGATTCCAAATCACTTCTATAGTCTGGCTGGCTAATTTTATGCCTTTGTGTTTAAAAATAAGTCTGAAAGCTTCACGTTGTTGAACAGGTCATTTGAGAACCACCTTAATAGCAGATTTCTGCCATTAAATAAAAAGAATTTAACTCAACAGAAAAAGTGTTATTAAAAATCCGTAACTCCACATATATGTGATATTAGTTGCTCAAATAAAGTCGAATAAAATATGGAAATGTCTATACAACTTATAGTGATGATAACAAAGCAGATTAAAGAAAAAAAGATATTTCTTTCTGCCTTTCATTATTAAATTACTAGTTATGCAGCCATGAGAAGGAACTGAAAAATACTTTAACCAAGAAATTAGAAAATATCTTGTTTATAAACATAAATAGAACCCATAGCTAATCAAAGTATTGTAAAATAATTTAACTAATGAAATGCAGAAATGTTCATCCGAATGTGACTGAAACCCGCTGGAATTCAAACTCATTTTGGTTCTCGGATAATTAAAAAAAAATAATAATAATACAGAAGCCACAGACTTTACATTGGCAAAGTTAATAAAGTTAAAACCTACACATAGTGTACATCTCTTTAACAATTTCTTTAGACAAAAATATATTTATTTATTCCTATACTTTCCATACTTCATGTTATTTCGATTTCAAATATATTGTCATTTAGATTTTCTCTTCATCTTGGAATATAATTACTATTCAAAACTAAAAATAAAATCCAACAGGATGTACAAATTACTATCAGACTTCATAAGTTCCACTTTAAAGAAAAAAATATTCAGTCTACATTATTTTAAAATCGATACATAAAAGCAAAATGACTGCAATTCTGTGTTTGATGTGCGGTGAAAGAAATCAATGATTAGGATGTAAGAGATTATGTATGCTGATGATTTTTATGCAATATTCTCGAAAATAAAATTTCAGACTGAAAATATTTTCGATCTCTTTTATCTTTACTTTTTGTTTCTTTCATTCTTCTCTTATGTTAGCTACTAGTCAAATTATAATTTTATCTACATAATACCGATACAGTACAAATTATAATTCTATCTATATAAATACTGATACAGTACAAATTATAATTCTATCTATATAATACTGACACAGTAATCGATGCGACGTCTAAATGAATCAGGTTTGTTGCACAAACACAAGATTCAAAACGCAACATTCACAAACAGGTAAGTAAAACAAAAAGCTCACACTAAATAAAATCACGCATGTACCGAGAATTTTTGTATTACATATAAACTATAACAGTGGTCACCAATTATCTTTCCCGTAGGTCCGTTTCAAAACATTGTCAAACTTTCGCGGTCCAGAAAACTTAAGTCTTCCCACCCCAACTACCTACACCGCCCCTTGTTTACTAAAACTTTTCTTTGCGATCAGTTGCTATCTTAATTGCAAAATTTGATGCGAAATGAAAAATTGCAAAATGAATACCAGAGAAATGAAGTGTATAAATAACAAATGAATAGTATTTTATCATCAGTACAAAATACATTATACAAAGTACATATCAATTCAAAAAGAGTACTCAATAAAGTTCATTGTGGTTAATGTTCAATGGGGGAAATGGCATATTTTATTTTGCACAACCTGCCTGAAATTTGGGGTCAATTTTGTGCGGCTGATTCTCATCAAGCTGTTAATGTGGTCATCTGAGAGTCAAGATCTGTGCCGGTTCTTAATGAAGTTGATTTTTGAGAATGCTGCTTCACACACATAAGTTGAGCCAAGCATGGTACATAATTTTAAAGCTCAAGTTTTTAGTTCTGAATACATTTCTTTCACACATACTTTTTATTCCAAATTGGTAACTCCCAAGAGTTTTTATTCACAATTTTGTCGCGATCCGTACAAAACTTGCCTGCGGTCCACCATTTGGTGACCACTGAACTATAATGTATTATTATAAATTTGAAATATATATATATGTTCCGGGTGCGTCATAAGTTAGTTAAAACTTTAGAAATTCATTAAAAAAACAAAACAAATGATGCTAAAAAATTGTGGTTTGCAGGAATGGGATTAGAGAGGGATCGGATTACTTTAATAACAAAAAAAGTTGTGGTTAAAAAAATTACCGATAGATGGTGCTAACATGCATAATATGAAGCAGGTGCATGCAAATTAGGCTTATAGTAAAAGACCTATTTCTGCGAAGCGTCTGACAAGCTTCAGTATACCAGCACATGAAACAGGCACTTTTCTCGTCTTTAGTCATTTTGCCGTGCGGATTTTCGAAATTTTTTTCTTGTTACCAGTTTTTTCTTACTTTTTTTTAATTAAAAAAAATATCCGATCTCCCTCTAATCCTATTCTTGCAAACCAAATATTTTTAGCATCATTTGTTTCTTTTTAATGGATTTTACGAATTTACGATGCACCTGGTACATGTATTGGGTCGTCCGGCAAATTCGTGCCGGTTGGGAAAATTTATTCGTACCGGAAAATTCTGTCATTTAATTATTAGACATTGATTCAGATATCTAATGTCTAATAATTAACGGGCAGAATTTTCCGGTACGAATTGATTTTCCCAATTATATTATTTTAAACATTATGCTGAAATTTCTTCGGACACATTGTCGAGATATAATCTGTGGCTTTAAACTGAATTTTGGATAATTTTATGGGTCAGTTCGCTGTAGTTTAGAAAACCACAGCTTTAACTAAAATCAGTCATCGCCAGGGTTCTTACGGGTGCTTACTTTTGGATACCACTAACTCCGAAAAAACATTTTCGTCTTACTTAATTGCAAGGATCCGCGTTTAATTAAGGCAAAGAAATCTTTTCGGAAATAGTGGTGCGCAAAAGTAAGAATCCGTTGCCCTGATAGCGCTTCCCCGCTTCATGTATAATGAACGTACTAATCGTTTTATAGGAAGCGGAACAAGATGAATAATTGGGGGGGGGGGGTAACTACAGCAGCAATTTAGAGAATAAAATGCCGTAAAAACACGGAAACTATATTGGAAAACTACGGGGTTTATTCGTTTTCAGTGCAAAAATAAAAATACATTTTACAGCCTTACTGAAAATGACATTTTAAGATTACTTTTAGCACTGTTATCATTCAAGGATATTCTCAAATCCATATTCGCTACTTTATTACATATTCACGCAATCATTTTTATCAGAAAAATATTTTCCTTAAAATTACGGAAATTGTTCTATCAAATAACGGAATTTTTTTTACAGTATTATTATACATTATTATTTTTACAGTATTGTTATACATTATTCTTTTTTCAGTATATTATATTATTATATATTATTTTATAGTATATAGATATACTCACCTAGAAACAAATTTTTTATACTAAAAAAAATCAAATAAAAATAAATGCCTTGTATAACTCCTACTCTTAGCGGATAAAACAGAAAAAATCATATTGCAATCATTTAAAAAATATCCACATATTCTTCGTGAAAGAGTAATTGAAAGGAAAAAAAAAATACTTTATTCAAGAATCATCAATCTTGATAAGAGAAGATTCTTCTTCTAAAAAACTGATTAATATAAAAAGACATGCCAAGAGAACGTTTCGGAAAATTGTGATGTTGATGAAATAATAAATACAATTATGGAATGACAAAACAAAAATAATGAAGAATTGATTTTAGACTCACATTAAATTCGCCAGATCTCAATAAGGTTAAACAGAAAAATACTTATCAGAATAATCTAAACGCATGTTAAAAACAATTAAAATATTTTTAATTAAAATGTTTACGAAAAATAATACTTGTAAACGTCAACTAAATGCCTTGTTTTCCTTCAATTTAGCTAAGTGCTTAATGTCACATCAATAACATTCCCGAGTACGCTCAGACTGAAAATTATCGTAAACTGAGAAATTGCACAACGTCCAATTTAATTAATGTTCAAGCATTTAATGCAGCAAATAATAAAGTACCTAATACTAATAATCTTGTAGAAGAGCTACTGTCACTCTGTGTATCAAATTGCATAAAAAGAAGGATAGTCACGCTTATTAGGTACTAATTACCCCTAAGTGATTTAAAAATTGAATAATCGGGATGTACGAATTAATTATACGAAAAAGTAATATGATCACACGCAACTCTTCAGAAGTTTATGTCATTACTTTCTGATATGGGATTTAGAACCCTATCGGGAGAGGAAAATACGCCACGCAAGTATCAGATCTCATTATTAAAAGTTCTCTTTCTGAATTTTTGTTTCTGACAAATAAAAATTAATGTGTCAAAATCTTTCGAGGGAAGTATAGGATAAACTAATTTTGTGTAATTTTAGCCAAAAAGCAAGGCTGTTGTTATACTTTGGCTTTCGTACTAAGATTTAAATGAAAAAAATTCAATGTTTTTAAATAATATTTATAAACAAAGACAATCTTGAATTAGTCAAATTTCATGCAACACAAAATATTTTAATTTCAGCGTTAATGAAAAACAAAAGTGGTATCAAACATCCATTAACAGACCTTCCATTTTGTTTCTTTATCTGGAGCAACAAAATGTTTCTCTTAAAGATCCATCATGCTAAAGTCAAATATTTTATACTCATCTTCGTAAATATTTAAAATCTCGCAGAGGCGCAGCTATTATTATGAATCTCGAATCGCGAAAAAGGGAAAAAGATATTCATGAATAGCAAAGATTAATAACTGCAAAACAATTTAAGAGTTTTATGATCAAAACTTTGGAATTAATTATATGAAAAGGAAATATTGATCACCTTTAAGTCTTCGGGGATTTGCGTCATTATTTTCGGATACAGACTGTTATGAAACCAATAGGAATTGGAAAATATGCTGTATGAATTTCAATACTCATTTGCAAAAGTTCCTAATACAAGACTTTGTTTTGATAAATAAAGACACAGACGCTATCACAATGAGAGAATTATTAAATTAAAGGATTTAAAGTTAAGACCCGGAATAAAAGACGAAGAAGGATTAAGAGTGAAATTATAGGTTAATTTGATGGGAGTCGTGTAAGACTTCTAATAAATTGCGAATAATGAAACGGGTGCCTTTTATTTTAAACTGAATAGAAAAGTATTTTTAATCACCAAATCCACGAAATTAATATTACTCTAAATTTTTTTTTTAATTTGCTACGTTTTCTTCTATCAAAATTATAACACATTTTAAAACCGCAGTCTAAAAAAATTTTAAAAAAATTAAAAAAATATCTGTAAAAGTACGGAAATTATACTGTCAATGAGGATTGCCAGTACAATTTCTGTATTTTTCAGAAAAGAAAATCCGACGAAGGTGATTTCGTGAATGTGCCACAATTTTACTAAGTAAGGAATATGGATTTGAGAATATCCTTGACAGATAACAGTGCTAAAAATCTAATTAAATTGCAGTTTTGACTAAACAAATTTTGTAAAAATACCGAAATTGTACGGCCAACCGGTTTTTTTTTCGTTTTTTTTTTTTTTCATTAAATCTTAGTACGAAAGCCAAAGTGTGACAACAGCCTTGCTTTTTGACTAAAATTATACGAAATTAGTTTTGCCACTACAATTTCGGGATTTTTTTTTTTTTTTTTTTTTTTTTAGTCCAGGTTTAAAAGTAAAATATTTGAACAATTTACTTTATTTAAAAAAAAAAAATCTAATGATTTTGTCTGCTTCTCTTTCTGGCATGAATACACAATAAAACTGAAGAAAAATGGTGCATGCACGAAAAGTATGTACATGCTTTAACATACAATTAAAACAAAATATATAGTTAGCGGCAGTATGATAGAAGAAAAAAAAGTATCAAATAATGCCTATAATTAAGTCTAACAGTTTAGCAAATAAAATACCTCTTTAAAATATGTACTATAACAACGGTTCCCAAACTATGGTTACGACCCACTGGTGGGTTGGCGAGAGATTTAACAACAGGAAACTCGAAGAAGTAAGTCTTGGACTTGGAGATAGAACAGGCAGCAAATTCTTCACTGGTTAAGATGTAGAAGACTCAGCTGTAAGTGTAAGGTTACATTCCAAAAAAGAACAGCAAAATCATATTCAGATACACCACAAGAGGGGATAGTGAATTTTAGCGTGTCGTTTGTAGGGAAGAAACATGCTCATCCGATCCCTTGAGCATGTTTCTTGGAGCCCTTCGAGCTCAAGCCTTGCACGAAACGGGCTCGTGCTCGCTTTTTTATTTCAGTCTTCGAGCTCCGGCTTAATGCAAAAATGTTATTTATTAACAAAAGAAAAAAAAAAGTTTCCAAATGCTATTTCAGAAACAATAAAGTAGTCATAGTTCCTTGAAGTGATTTACAACCTTGTAAAAATCAGTTTGAAAGGGAACTGAAATGTTATTGATGGGATATAAAGAGAAATAGTCTATCTGAGTCTTGGCACAGTCAGTGTTAGTAACATAAAGGAACTATGGGATATTCCTTATCTATCCTCTCTTCCTGTTGGAAATTTTTTTGCAGAATTACTGGAAAACAGAAGTCTATGTCTTTCTGCCATAGTTGTACAATGATATTTTAAAATAATAAGGATTGTGACTTTTGTAGATTTCAACGAGTGGTTGAAGATAAATAAAAAAATTGCTATTTTAAACAGATTTTCAGGGACATGAAAATCACGAAACGTGGCAGAGTATTTAGTATGAATAGTTATTTATGTGTAAGAAGAGATTTTTAAGCGACAAAATTAATCTTTTAAAATGTTATTTACAATACTATATTGCATAATATCGGCATCAGGCTCGGGCTCTGATGATACAACAAATTTCGGGCTCGGATTTCGAATTGTTGGGCTCGGGCGGGCACTGGTTCCTCCCCCCCCCCCCCCCAAAAAAAAAAAGAGCCCGGAACTCATCTCAAGTTGTTTAGAAGCACGCGGGCAATGTTTTGATGAGTTGCGGCTTAATCGACGAGGTCTTCAAAGATGTACAATTAACTTTATCTTCTGCAATAATACAAAAGAACTGTTTCAATTTTAATGTAAAATATTGTTAAACGATACAGATAACTTTGGGAAAATTAGTGTTTTATTAAACTTCATGCAGTGAATAGCTTCAGGCTAAAACTTAAAAAGTTCAAACCCGACTTACACACCGTCGTTGGTGTAAAACAATGCTACAAATTGCATTGACATTTTTTATCATTAGTTTTTACATTCATCAATGAACATATATTTTTTCGCAGAAATAGATTTTGATAACTCCACTTTCACATTAGTATTACCTATTACTGTTCTCGTGCGTACGCACTCTCAAAAAAGATTTCGTCAAAAAACGTAAAAAGTTCAGGCAGCAAGTCGCCGAAACACCCATGTGGACTGAAGATATTTTTCTGTTATTTGCAGAAATCTACCGCTTTTGACTAGAGAATTTTAGGAAATTTTCAGCTTCGGTTCGCGATTTTTTCGCGTTTTGTGGAAAAAATCACATGTTGTAAAAATTCAGTTTGCAACATGAAAAAGTAACAAGGAGCACAGCAGCCGTAAACCCCTGGGATGTGACGAAAAGATTTTCAGATTTTCCGGTAATTTTTACGTTTGAATGGTGAATTTTCTGTATTTTTGGAGAAAATGAGAAACTCAAAGCATGAAATGTGCGTGTATTAACGAAAAAAAAAAAATCTTCATTTCATGTTTTTTTTTCATTTTTTTTTTTTTTTTTTTTTTTTTTTTTTTGAGAGTGTGGCCTGTGCCAAAGTAGAATAAATTATACAAAAGGCTCTATGTGTCGGAAAAATATTTTGAACTTTAACCTTTCAATGCATGATGTAGCTGAACAGCTACATATTAGTTTTTAGCGCACATACCACATTGAGCTTATTTTTTTCGTAAATGAAAATTTTTATCACTTTGTATACATTCATATTTCACATCTTAAAAGAATGGTTACAGATTGCAGCATAAGATTTTTATAATCAATTTTTGGAGTACGTAACAGCATCAATGATAAGTTAAGCATGTTTTCACAGAAAACTGAAGCACAGAAAGCGCGCTTTTATGGTGTAAAATTTAATTTTAAAATATTTTTTGAATTAAAAAAGTGTATAGAAATGATTTAAATCATAATTTTTTTTATATATTTTTGCATATATAAGAGAAATTATGAAAACATGTCTGTAGCTACAATCCATTATTTAATTAGTTTTCAGCCTTAATTTTTAAAATATATTTTTAAAATATTTTTCTGACATTTCATACACGAAAATGTATCCATATTTTTTGTTCAATTAAATTAAAAAAAAAATCGATAATTTAAGTGTAAATATGGGAAATATTAGAGAAGAACAAGGTAATAAAAACAACAGCTATATTTGTATTAGCTCTTTAAACAGTTGAAACAAAGTTTTTTCATGAGTCTAAGCAATTTTTAAAAAATCATAAAAACCAGAAAATATACCAGAAAACTTAAAAAAATATTGTTGAACATATAAAAAAATACATCTAATTTAAAGTTTAAATACACGGAGGTATTATGATACAATAATTCTCATCTCTAGTACAGCAATCCACGCGAAATCAGGAATGTAAGCTAAACAAAACAGAAAAAATACATTCCCCCCCCCCCCCCCCATAAATTATCAAAACATTATATCTGATTTATATCTGGATCATGATCTCAACTCGGAGTATTCAATGCAACTTTTTCTACAAACCAAAATCAACTAAGATAATAGGTAGTAAGAATAGGTAGAATATATATATTTATTTATATATAGAAATAAAATAACAGAAATAAAAAAACGTTGCTTGCGATTGAGTGTAAAATAATCTGGTAAGATACGCCGAAATAAAACTTCACGAATACGTCACTTGATATTTCTTTATAAATTCAGGTGCATAAATTTTTTTGTTATAGTGAAAATATTTATAATGAAGATGATACTGCATATGGATGTCTATTAATTCATTACTAAAAAATATAAAACAAACAAAGTTGTATATTCTTATTCGTAAAGGATATTTAATTATATATTAATATCCCTTAATGTAGTTATTTCTTTTTTTTTTTTTTTTCCAGAGTATTCAGATTTACAAGTTTTTTTCGATGAGATTTATATGAGTTCGTTATTGATCAGCATGCTATAAGTGTGACCCTAGAAATGCTTTAAAGTGCATAATTTATACTTTCAAATAAAAATGAAAGAAATTGACGTAAAAGTTTTACTTACAATATAATGATATCGAAATGACTACACATTTATTGAAATAAGAAATGAAATATGCAATACATTACTTTCCACAGTGTTCAATGGCATATAAAATTAATTAAAGAAGAAAAAATGTGTAAATTCATAAACTTTTAAAAGAGATTAGTTTTATAACAAAGGATATTAAAAAATCACGTACCATTTAATAATTATATTTTGAATTCAATTAATTTTGAAGTCTAATTTAGATAAGGAAGTCAAAAATAGATTATTTTTAACTGGCACACTCTTTGGAGATATGGAAATTTAAAAACACTTTCATCATTATTCTAATTATAGAGAGATTCCATATTCTGCAAAAATTTTGTAAATCGCTCTAGTTTTCCTGTTAACATAATTATAGAATTTTTCATGTTACTTCGCTCAATCAAATTAAATTTTGGGTTTGCGTAAATTTCGAAATTAATCACGATATAGAGTACTGATGTAATTAAAACTTTTTAATGAAAATTGAATGCTGAAGCGCTTCACATAGTGAAAATGAAGAAATATGATGGATTGATTATTATTATGTTTTATTAGACATAATTAATTTTAACTATTTCATGATGACAATATGAAAATAGCATTAACAATAACGCATTGTTTTCGATGAAAACTATGAAATGCATTCTAAACTGAGCGGCTGAAGCGCTAGAAAAATCAATGTCTGTATATCCAACTCATCCAGATATAATGAACTTTATTCTAATGCACTTTGAAGGATAGTGAACTAAGATCATTGATTCAAAACCGATTGATTTAAGGGAGGGATCTCAGTATTACTTACCATTGGATATAAATTAAAAAGGCAATAGAGTTTGAAAAGCTTTTAGACCTAGGGGCTTGGAACGTATTTGTATTTTAAAAAATTCACATTAGAAAACTAAAAATTTTAATTTATACTTTCTATACATACATCTATACATATATACATCTATTTAAATTTTCAGCAGATAGGACATATAGGATATATATTCAGCAGATTCCAACATATAGGAGTGAGAAATGCCAAACTGGATGTCGTCCTGGTAGCTCAAATGATAGAGCATCGGTGCGTTATTCCAAGGATCCGGGTTCGATTTCCGGTCTGTACATTTTGCAATCTGTTGGTTGTACGCTGGGCACCAAGTGAAAATTCACATCCTTTGTTATATTGATTATCTTTTTTATATATTCTTCTTAAAGGACATCTCTTTAGCATTTTATATGATAAAATATTTCTAAAATGTATATATTATTTTTCTTTTATCTCAAGTGTTAAAATCTTAGCGACGCTGACGAGATATGAATAAGATTTTAACACTTAAAAAGTAGATATTTTAGAAAAAATTTGCGAAATAAAAAACCAAAAGACAGTTTTTAAGAAGAGTATGTAGAAAAAAACTAAGTTAAAAATTTTAATTTTCTGAGGAAAAATTTGAAAAATACGATTGCATTCTATACGGCCATCGGTTTAATATTAGAGAAAGTAATTTACGGATGATTTATAAGGAACCTTAATTACGAAGATAATTTTAAAATGAATGGTAAAAAAAAAAGGAATATAAAATACTGTAAATAAAATAACTAGTTTGAAAATTTCTTTAATGGCTCTTAATGAGTAGAGAGACAGTTTATTGAATGAAATCTTCCACTCTTCAAGAAGTTACTCAGTGGACGGAGATTATTAACTTTCGTCTTAATAATAATAATAAAAAAAATCAAAGGTAAAATAAAATATATACACTGCAAACAAAATTCAGTAAAATATGGAAATTGCACTGGCAATCGGATTGTCAGTCCAATTTCCGATTTTTCCACTGTAAGTGATTTCGTGAATGGATCAGAATGTAGTGAATATGGATTAGAGAATATACTTGATAGATAACAGCCAATGGAATCTCCTTGAATGTTCATTTTCACTAAAGAAACAATTTTCGTATTTCTACGCAATTTTTTTTTTCTTTTTTGAAAGTGTAGGGGGCTGTGGTCAGTCAGATATCAAATTCTCCTCGCTAATGATAAACTTATGGGTTGGTTGGTTGGTTGATTTTATGACGGTCGATTATCTACACGAGGGATATAGGCCCTCGGGGGAAGTGTCCTCCGAGGGGATCTTTCTAAGGGATCCTAACCTGTATTTACCGCAAGGTTCGAAGAAAACCACGGAAAACTCCGAACGGTTAGGTCGACGAGCGCGACAGGAGGTTTGAACCCAGCACCTCCCGTGAGAGCAGAACTTCTCAGCCACTGGTGGGACAATAAACCTATGGGAGTGAAATGCATTCTTATTTTTAAAATATATCCTCGGGAAATTAATATTTTTGGCTCCATTTTTCTATGTACTCTTCACAGAATATCTCTCTTTCTTTCGTTTTTTTTTTTTTTTTTTTTGTCAAAATATTTCTAAAATATATGCTTAATTTTATATGAAGTGTTAAAATTTTACTCACAAATCGTACGGTTTTAGCACATAAAATATTAAATTAAGCATATATTCTAGAAATATTTTGAACAACTAAAAAAAAGAAAAGAAAAAGAAGAGATATCCTCTCAGAAGAGCACATGGGAAAAAGAAGTAAAAAAAATTAATTTGCCGAGGAGATATTTTAAAAGTAAGAACGTATTCCACTCCCATAGGTTTAACATTAGCGAGGTGAATTTGAGATCTGGCTGACCAACCCCCATAAATCGAACATAGATTTTTATATGGATCAATAATTTATCATTATATATGCGGCAATACGAACAAAAGTAGACTAACCCATATTTTTATGTACCAAAAGCAAAAAAAGACTATCGGGAATAATAAAAGTACAATTTCAGATAGTGCGTTTTTTGTTCTTCAAATATGAGTCGAATACATTATTGTGCGACAGAAACAGACAAAATGTGAAATGTGGGTTAGTCCACTTTTGCTCTCATTGCCTCATACAATGTTTCTTTATATATATATATCTATATATATATAAATATAATATCTTTGAATTTCAAAAAACATATCAAGTTCTTGTAACATTCTAATTAAATCTCCTAAGAGATAATTAGTAATAAAGTGTAGACAGTATACCACATAGTTAATAAATTAACAAGTGCAATCATAATTTTACCATAGCATTTTCTAAAATGGTAATTGGCCAAAAATACTGAAAATATGAAGAATATTTAAAAAGAGAGAGAGAGAGACAGAAAAAAATTATATAATAAACCATAAAATGTTAATAATTTGAAGTTGATATCAAGTGAATACAAATGGATTTTGAGATGAAATATGAACTAAATATAATGGAAAATTGGATAACAAGAGATTTAAATTAGAATTGGATATGAAAAAACACGTGTAGATATAATCATCAGCCTGGATGTATCCACACATGTTTTAAAAATAATACAGTATTTCATAAATATACTGGCATTTATGCTAAGATCAGTATATTCATCCAAGTATACTGTATTATTACCAGAAAACAATTGGAAATAGTAAAATTGGAAATAAAAAACTTGTTATATATATATATATATATATATATATATATATATATGGACCTGCACATGGTTCATTTATTTGAATCTGTGTTAAACATCACCTACATTCACTTCCTTTTTTGGGGGGCGGGGGGGATTTCGATATGTTATAAGGAGCATAATATTTTCATTTTTAGGCTTAAAACTGACAATATTTGATGATATAATATATCTTAACCATGAATTATTATGATGATGCTCCTCTGAAGATTCCATAAGATATTCATAGTTTTTTATATTTTCATTTTCATTTTATTATATTTGATTTTTATAGTGTAATTTCCTTTGGTTTTTATACTATCTCTTCCTTTGATTTCCACTCATGTGATTATATATGTATATATACATGTGTGTGTGTGCTAACATTAAAAAAAATGTTATCTTTAATAATAAAAAAAAAAATACAGAATATACATATTTATTCTTTACAAAGAACAAATGACAAAGGAAATTTCTTTAATAAAATAAATAAATTTCCTTATATAAACAATTTAAATACATTATACAAATATTTTCAAAAAAGTTTTTTTATTATACAATTTAAAAATATGAAAAGCAAAAACTGCCTGAAAAGTTTTATTTAAAAATTCTGGATAATGAAATAATGATTTTGAAAAAAGTTATCATAATCATATTACAATTTTAAATTAATTCTCAGAAGAAGGATTTTACAGTTGGAAATATAAAATAGTACAAAATATTTATTAAAAAAGGTATATTAGGCGGTTCTCAAAGAAAATATTTCCCCACGCTCAACAACGCGAAACTTTCTGACTCATTTTTGAAGATAAAAGTCATGACGTTAAATTAATTACATATTGAGTTATAAGCGAGTTTTCTCGTGATAGCAGTTTTTTTTTCTTCCACGCTCGGAAAACATCAACTTTAACAGCAAGTTCTGAAAGATTTTTGGTAAAGGCAGAATACCGTTACCGAAAAATGGAAAAAACTGTTCAATTAAATATTTTTTGAATAAAAGCACCTGCCAATTTTATGCACTTACGAACAAAAGTTACGAACAAAAGTTTTAATTATTTTTTTCAGAAAATAGCCAGTTTGGATTTGAGAACCACCTTAAGAGACGAAAGTAAAATATATTTATAAGAAAATATAATATAAAACGCAAAAACGTATCTGTAATATATATATTATGTATATATATAAATATATATATATATAATATTTGTTTTATCTTTTTCTTTCAGATCATTTCTTTATTTATTGTTATAATTATATTTATTTTTCTTCAGACTGATTAAATTTTAATATAATAACGGTGATAGACACAAGGAGATGTTTATTACTGCTTTGAAATAAATAGCTTTTAATTAGTTGAAATACTTTGTTTACAGCAATAGCAATTACAGTTTATAACAATAGAATAATAATTAATTGTTTACAAATGTAAACTGTGAATAATTGAAATTCACGCAGTATTCGGAATGGAAGCGTCATAAAATTTTTACTGTAAAAAAAAAAAAAAAAAAAAAACGTTATTTGCTAGTACAGCATCTGTATTTTTACGAAAAAGGATATTTCCGATTAAAGATGTTTCCTGAATGTGTCAGAAAGCGAATTTGATAATAACACCAGAATGTGTATTTGATAATAACAGTGTTAAAAGACTAGTTAATCTCTCAGTTTAGCAAAGCTTGTAGGATTTATTTTTATTTTTACACCTTAAAAAAATTCCGATAAAATACGGATTTTTTTTTCTAGTATATAAAAATAAATTCTACAGGTTTGGAGAAAATGACATTTTAACTAGACTTTTAGCAGTGTTTTATTATGTGTGAAGAACATTCTTAAATCCGTATTTTCGAATTTATTACACATTTAAAAAGGTCACATTCACTAAAAACACATTTCACGTAAAAAATACGGAAATTAGATTGGTAAATAAAGTATTTTCTATTCTTTTATAATGTGGTTACATTGTAAAACTAAACAAAGTCAACAATAACAATTAGTACTCTTCTATACTTGATTTTTTTTTTTTTTATAATAAATAAACTGTGTATTTTTCAGGATATTCTGAAGTAATATTTTCTCCAAATCCTAAAATTAAACAAAAACTAGTCGTTGGGGGCCACCGTAATACTTACCCATCATGGATATGCATAATGTAAAATATTAAAATAAAAATGTGTAAACTACTTATAAAATGCATTGCAATTCAAATAAAATCGTGGCTTGATGACGTCATAAACTTTAAAGCGAGGCTAACGAAAAAGAAAGGCTACCGCGGTACTTTAAGCGTATCTTTTTTTACAGACCGGCAGAATCACGTGATGCTCCAATCCACCAATGCAGGTGTACGAAAAGAGCATCACGTCACTCTCGCGGTCTGTAAAAAAAGATATGCAGAATGCACCGCGGTAGCCTGTCTTTTTCGTTAGCCTCGCTTTAAAGGCTCGATTACTAAATTGCTTGAAAGAGGTTTTTTCTTATAACTCCAAAAATAATAATCCTATGAACTAGCGGTTTATTGCATCTGATTAAGCGTCACATTTCCAATTAAAATATATCTTTAAAGTGAAATTTGGATGAAATACAGGGTCATGAAAAATCGAAGAGTGTGGTAAATAGGATTCCAAATATCTCGGCAACTCATTATCCGATTGACTTCATGCTTTATGCAAAATTTATGTTTTTTTATTGTCTTTTATATTCATTTCTTAAAATAAACAATTTCGAAAATTTTTATATACCTTTTATCAGAACGAATATTTCGAGAGTCAGAAAAAAATAGTTCCGGTTAATCGAGGTTATTGAAATGAAATAGGCTGCTTCCATTATTACATACTAAGTACATACCAAATTGCAAGTCTCTATCTCAATTTTTTTGGGAGATAGAGCGTTTACAGACACACAGACGGACGGCAAATTTTTTTTCTAAAAATATGTTTTCCGGAATCTCCAGTGTCTGAAACGTGTAAATCCGCCAAAAAATTTTTTCGATTTTCAAAACGATTACAAGACTTACCCTATACTACGTATGATGGGTAAGTAATAATATAATCTCATAAAATTCTAAAACCCATAAAAGTTCTATAATAACAAGTGGATCAATGGAAGATTTGATTTATAGTAAAACTTAAATGGTTTTCTTATTTACTTTTGACTTTTCTCGAGACAGAATTAAACTTAAAAGTTTAGAACACCAGACGAAAATAGCTCGCATTCAATAAAACGTATTCATGTTTACAGGCACTTGAACTATATAAATCTGTATGTATACTTGTGGAAAGCAGAGACAGATTTTGAGCTTAACTGTGCTGTTTAGAAACTTGTAGAGAAAAGGCTCTCTTTTATAGACTTCGGTAAACTTAAAAAGAGATTTACTACAGAGCAAAAGCTTTCACAGAACATAAACGAAACTTTCAGGCTAAAAAAAATATTTTTTTTTTTAACATGAGAGAACTTCTCAAATTAAACAATAAAGAATTATGCGTGTGTTTTAAAAATATTATGCACGCAGAATGCTAACAATGAACGATAAATATACTTGAAGATGTAGTTCAAAACTTACCTAAAAACAGCCAAATTAGCTGGTTAAGGAAAAAATTCTGTAAGTACAACGTCAGCTTAAGGCAATTCTCAAAAAATAAATAAATAAATAAAATAAAACAAAAATAAAGTAAATTCACCACTCAACAACGCCAAACTCACACATTCATGTACTAATTCTGATACACATAGGATCGTTTCATGCCCAGACACGACTATTGAAGTGATATGCAATGGAACAGCGTTTTCTATTTTTTGATAAATGTATTATATCTTGAGTTATAATCGATTGCTTTTCTTGGGCTGTCGCTTCCGGAAATTTGGCCCAAATTACCGCACTTTGACAGCATTTTCTAAAAGATCCTTTGCCTTGTATCGAAAACGGAAAACGTTATACAATTTCAGAGCTTGTGAATAAGAACACAAGCCAAATTTATGCGTTTATGTGTAAAAATGAAATCAGGAATGTGTCAGAACAGCCAGTTTGAATTTGAGAACAGTCTTAAAGGGATTCGGTACCCTTCATTTGGCGAAAAATGACGGAAATATCGATTTTCCAATTTTTTGCTTAACATGTCCATAGTTAGAAAACAAGCAATAGGCATAGGGTAATAGACATCCCTAGCATATTCTAGTGAAATTTCGTAAAGATAGATAATTATGAATGTACGAAAGCGGCTTTCTACCACATTTTTTTAAATGAGTCAATCTTTAATTTCTATTTTTTTTTCAACTGACTTTTTTTATTGGCGTTCCTTGGAGTAAATTTTATAAAAATTAAGGATTGGATTAGAAATAATATAAAATGTTTGCCTTGAAAAATAAAAATTTTCAACGAATAGTCTTTTTTAGTCTATTTTTACACATCATTGACTTTTTTTTTCGCCCGAACTAATAAACCTTTTAAAATCTCATTCAAGTGTTATATACAAAACCTCTAAGAAAAGTATGTATGAAAAAAACGCTACTGCAAAATATTTATGCAGTCGAACCTCGTTAACGCGAACACTCAAGGGGAAACTTTTTTAGTTCGTGTTATCCGAACTTAATTACATTACATACAACTGGACGGGTCAATCGGAAACCGTTCGTGCTGAAAGTAATTCGCGTTAAGCGTGTTAACGAGGTTTGACTGAATATGAAAGAGAAGAATGGTTTTAAATGTGTCTTTAATTTTAGTAAAAATAACTTAACCTTTGAAATTGCACCAACAGAACTGTCTATTTTCTTCATGAAATCATTTAAAAGCATGCCAAAAGGATATTGTAAAATACTTCAATTAGAAAAAAAATATATCTTTCAAATAATACCAAATTCTTTTAACCCTTAATTGCATAGTGATGTAAATTTCCATCACTTTTTATTTAACTTTTAATAAATAAATCAACTTGTTAGCCACCACTATATTTATATAGAAATATTAATCCAGTAAATTTCCCGTGAACTATGTTGCTGAACAAAGTTAAAAATCTATCTTAAAATTTCTGGTGTCTAATATTTAATATATGTATAATAAAACACAATTGTAAAAGAAAAACTCATGCAAAGAAGGGTTAAACCAATTCCTTTTCCTACAAAAACGAGATTAACCGTTAAAATTATAATTTCCATAACATGATTTCTGGAATATTTTCTGAATTTTGTTCCACGAAATATTGCTTATATGCACGTGCGCATTCTCCGCAGTAAATTATGAAAGATTTATCCAACGAAAATCAAATGAACTTTCAGGAATCGCTTTTACAAGAACTTTCTATTGGGTAGCTTCCTTTCAGAAACTTTCTGAATCGGAGTGGAAATTTCGCGTTGCTGTAAAATATGTAGGCGTCATTTCGTCTTTTCCTTTGTAAATATCTTTAAAATTTGAATTCATGTAAGATCGAATGCAAACTACAGAATGAACTGCAACAGCATTAATGATATATAACTTGGTGAAACATTTTCTGTGATGAACTTTCTCAGCCAAGTAATTTTCTGCGAATATGAACAACTGATATCTTGGAGTAATAGATCTATCATCTATTGGAAAATTTTACAAACATTTAACCACTTAACGGGACTCTTCACCAATCCCCATGATTTGCGAAATCCTATGTTAAGGCTCTTTCATCAGTGAGATTTCAAATTTCCCTCGCTAATGTTAAACCTATGGACGTGTGGTACATTCGTAATTTTAAAATATCTCCTTAGGAAATTGATATTTTTAACTTCTTTTTTCTTAAAGGATGTCTCTTTCTTTCTTAGTTGCCGAAATATTTATAAATTATATACTAAATAAATAATTTTTTGTGTTAAAATCTTAGCGAAACTAAGTAAGAATTGAACACTTCACATAAAATTAAGTATATATTTTAGAAATATTTTGACAACTAAAAATAAAGGAGACATTCTTCAAGAACAGTACACAGGAAAAAAAAAGTTTAAAAAATTAATTTACCGAGGAGATAATTTATAATTACGAATGCATCACACAGCCATAGGTTTAACATTAGCGAGGGGAAATTGAAATCTCACTGATGTGATTTCCCTTTTAAATAAATAATGACACATTTCCTAATATAATTATCAAAATACGGTGATCACCATCAGAAATTATGTGTCAGAAAGAAGTGTGTTTTTAAAAATTGTTTCTTTAAACTTTAGTATTTTTAAGAAGGTAAAAAATTTTGAAAATTTTCCTAAGATATTTCAAAGTTTAAAGTTTTTTTTTTTTTTTTTTTTTTTTTTTTTTTTCCCAAATCGGCATTGGACGCCTACTTTCTGATGGTGAAAACAGTTTTTTGATAATCATATTAGGTAATGAATAATCCCTTATTTAAATTTTCCATATGTTAACATGGAACTTCGCGATCGAAGACAGAAAAACCTGTATTGGTGAAGCGTCCTCTTAACATTCATTAACATTATCATTATTTATTAAGAAAGTCAATGGACCATTCAATAACTTTATTATTAAATCACCATGACACGAAAAAGAAAGTTGGACAGATTGTTTTCCCTTACAAAACTGAAGAAGGCTTCACATTAATCCATTCGTACACCATTTGGGCGCCTGAAAAAGAAGACCGAAACACTGCTCGGGCAGCAAACTTTTTCTATATTAGCCCAATGTTTTGCCCCTATTTTTCATCAGTATTCCCTGTCTTAGTATTTTATATTTCTAACAAACAATTTTACTAAACCAGCAAAGATTGAACTCTAAAAATATTTATATCGGCTTCTCAGTCATGTTTTACTACTTTTAAAAAGAGCAAATAACAAATGTAACAAATACAGCTAAAAATGAATTTCACTATTAAAGAATTGAATGCAACTATTTACATTTAGAAGATAAATGGAAATGTGTTTAAAATGGGTGCTATTTTTCAGTATCTATCCTTGTGTAATTTTCAGCGCAGTAAGATCTCAAAAGAAGTCATTTTAAAGTAAAAATGCTATTTTATCTCTGTAAATAAAAAATAGTATAAATTAATAAAGTCACTAATTGAAACATTTTTGACTACTACGTGAATCTATACAATCGATTTGAATATATTCTTTATTATTAAAAAGTTGCCTATTTTTCGACACGCTGCGGCAGAAAATGGAAACTATTAAGTGCTTAACTCATTTGCATCCGAACCGTGCATTTCGGGAATTTCTTTTTTTATTCAGAAATTCGGAATTCATACCAGAAATTCTGAACAGTAATTTTTGCTTTATTTAATAGCAGACGTTTCGTGTTTACATAAAGTAAAAATCCTTCTTTCAGAATATCCGGTATAAATTCGGAATTTCTAAATAACAAAAAAATTCCTGGAATGGAAGCATATATGCGCTAATTATGTAAATGGATTAATGCGAAACCTTATTCTGTTTTATAACAAAAAAGAAAAAAAAAATGTCTATCCAACTTCCGTTTTCGTGTCATGGTGACTTAATAATAAAGTTACTGAATGGCCGGTTGACATTCTTAATAAATAATTTTTTGCCGTCAAAAAATATGCAAATCTATAAGTAAATCTCCTAAGAACAAAGTAATGATCCCTGGTACTTTGTTCACCAGAACTGTTCACAAAAATTTAGCAAGTCTAAAGAGAAAATCTTACCTTCGATATATTCAACATATCATAAATTTAAACTAACACATTTTCTTTAAATCGCATTTTGTGCCATAATTAAGAGTTGTTAATAGCATTTATTGCACAATGGCACCATTTCGCATTCAGACTCAATCTATTGTGAACAACATTTCTATTAAAAAAAAAAAAAAAAAAAAAAGTTTCATCGTTATTAAATTAATCTTGAAAAGTAGTAAAGTAGATTGAGGGTAAATTGAATTATCCGAAAAACTGCCTTATTTTAAAGTTTATTTTTCCTCCACACATAGAATTTTCAGAAATAACATTTAGCGTTTTGAAGTTCTTGCTAATTTGGTTTACATTTTCATGTAAAATCTTTTGCAATATTCATTTTATTACGTTTACAAGAGTTGAATTATCAGATTAAAAATATATAAGTTTATCTATGCGATTAAAATAGTTTTCGAATATATGAATGTGATTGGAATTTTAGAATTTTTACAATGCTTTTTCCAAGATTTTGAATTTATTTTACTCGCTATTTTCTAAATTTATATGTGGAGAATATCGGCGAATACAAAATTTAGAATAAAAAAATTAGTATGAAGCAGTATAAGGAAAGCATTTAGAAAAACCCCAAACAAATTGCTTTTCAGTCTGAATATAAATCTTAACTCGATTGCTAATTGCATGTTTTCAAGAGTTTTTCAGCAAATACCACAACACATATGCATTTATACGAAACTTTTACTTCAAACATATATACTACAGAAAAAATAAAACTGGTCTATTAAACTGGCGAATAAGATAGAAATTCAATTAAAGGAAACAAAAATAATGAGAAAGATTTTTTTTTTTTCTAAGGTAGGACTGTTCATTTTTAAAAAAATGAGCTTTGTTGATTTAAAAATAAAAGCAAAACTAATTTACATAACTGACATAAAATTATGTCTCATGCGAATACGATTTAAGTAATTTTAATACAAAATTTAAAAGCAGACACAGAAAAATTAAAAAAAAAATTTTATTCTAATCAAAAATAAAATGAGTAAAATATTTTTTCAAATTATACTTTTCTGCACATCACATAGGCGACCGCTTTAACTAGCATCTTCCCGTATTTTAAGCACAATTTGAAAACTACTTGGAAGACAAATTTTAAATGCGCATAAAGCAAGACATAATAAATATAAATCCATGAAAAAAAAAATATATAGGTTGCAATTCATATTTTTTTTCGATTATTAATTTCATAATTCATAATATAAAAAAATATAAAAATTACAAATTAAACGTATTTATGTGTTGGCTCTTTAGTATTATAACCAAACAAAAAAAATAGCACATTTAGGATTATAACTTCAGGAGATAATAAAAATATGAAAATGTAATTAAACATTAGAAGCTCTAAAGTTTGAATGTTTATAATTCAAAAACGTATCATCCAAATGCCTTGAAGTTTGGTATCTAGGCATAGTTTGTATTTAAGATTTAAAATATCGTGTCAAAATTGGGTGTTGCCATTGAAAAAACAAAGTTTGAGCTGTTTTTGTTATGTAGATGCCCCCCTAAGCACATTTTATGTACATCATTTAAGAGTACACTTTATTTCCAATAGTTTGGTATCAGTAACATTCTTCTACGATAATTTGTTGCAGAGTTAGTGGGGGTTGTTAATTTTTTTTTCCGCGACTGTACATTTCGACAATATTTCATAGTTTTTTAGCTATATTTAACAAGTTAACATTTTAATATACATTATAATGCAGAAATTTTGTCAGAATAAAGTTAAAATGTATACAAAGTTAATTACTAAAATTATTTTATAATACATTCCCAAACTTTAGTAGAAAACTCACTTTAAAAAAAAAAAAAATTATTAATTACAAGAAATTAACTTATTCGACTATTTGTGTTCAAAAATCAGGTTTATTTTTAATAAATTATGTAATAGTTATCTATCAATTCTGTGCAGAAAATTTACATGGATGTTTTAGAAATGACCAAGTTTCTTATTATACAGATATAGAAGCAGGCACAAAAGATTTGTTACATAAATCTTATATGTTTAGAGTTTTCCTCAATGCACTTCACAAATATTTTTTTGTTGTTTCAGATTTGTCTAATTCCAATTAAATAAAAACAAGAACGAAAAATCATGCGTCAAGCATAGATTATGAAACACTTTCCAACACAGCCAGAAAACTGTAACGAAACTTCACCGTTAAATAAGGTGAAAGAAGATATGTAAGTAAACAGTTTAGAAAACATATAACACATTGAAAAATACAGTTTTCGAAATTGCCTTCCAGTGTCAAAAAAGTAGTCGAATTATTTTGGGCAGCCCTGTATATGATCAATAGATGTGGATATATAGTATGATAAAATTTAGTTCAGTTAGAATATTCACATTTAGCAATTTTCGCCAATCGATGGAAATGCACTCGAAATCTATTGTACAGCCCTGTATATTATCTGAAGATTTTTGTACACAACACATATTAAGTTAAAATGCAACTTAAAACTCACTCGCAGCAATTACCAACCGTAAACGACAATGTATCTTTCTTTGCGTAGCCCTGTATATGAATTTATTTGTATCCCACAAACTTCTATTAGTCTATTAAATATAGTTCAGCAGGAAAATGCGTAAACACAATTAAAAACTACCCTTAAGCAATTCACTCCCATAGTCTGTAATACTTACGAATTCCCTTGTGTAGCCTTGTATATGATCAACCGAGTTTATAAACACACATGTACTATGAAAAAAATGTAGTTAAACTTAAAAACGCAAACTAAAGTTGAGAGACTGTAAATATCGTACATGTACTGTAACCAATATATTTTGTGTGTCCCTGTAAATAAACGCAATGCACACAAGAGAGCAATTTATAGTGCACCTCAGTAATGCATATAATTTTCATTATGTTTGAAATTGTGAAATATCACTAAATTACACTGCAAACGATTTTTCCCCATAGAACGATATGTAACAGTATCTCTTTGTTTGACCCTGTAAATGAATAATAAATGCTTTGTACCCCATATTCTACAAAAACCACGTTTTAATGCGCTTCATAATTATATATCAATTTCATTATGTTTTAAATGACGTAGCGTCATCAAAATGTACTTTTGAAACGATTATTTCCCATTGACTGTAATGTAACGGAATACTTTTGACTGTTCCTGTAAAAAAAACTATAAGTGCTACACACTTCAGTTGAAGTAGGGAACATGCTATAGTAAATGACAATAACATATAAAAATTTCAGGGCAATCGGAGCATATTTACAGGAGTTAGAGCACGGACAGACGGCAGACGGCCAGACAAACCGAAATCATAAACACTTTTCAACTAGGTTGGAAAGTGTTAAAAAGCAGAAGTATATATATATATAAAAGAATCAAAGATAGTGTCTAACACACACACAATTATAAATATACTGTATAAAATAAAATTTTGTGAATAATAACCATTAAACCACATAAATAATCGACAATAGATAAACCGATAATTACAATATAATACATAAATATATCCAAAAATTTAAGATTTTTATAGATATACATACAGGGTGAGTCAGAAAAATGTATACAAATACTGTTTAACGGGGCATAACTTTCTAATTTATCTTTTCTTTTCAAAGTACAATTAACTGGAAATAATCAGTCGACCAAGATTAATTTTTGAAAAAAGAAAATTTATTTCAAATACTACTAACGGAGCTTCTCCTGCTACGCTTGTCAGTTTATTCTAAACGGACCTCGAATTAAACGAACTTAGGCTTGGGCGTCCCATTGTCTTCGGATCCGGTCTCTGAAAATCGCTGGAAAACTCGGTACAACGTTTCCACCCCTTTTCAATCAACCCAATTCCCTTGCCCGCTTTCAAACAAAGCACGCGGAAAAATGGGGATCGCTCCCTTCGTCATTCCTTTTCGCTTCCGAGCAATAGTTAGCCGGGAGGGTGAGGGCTAAACAGGTTTCCCGTTTCTGAGGGGAGAAGCCTTCAAAAGAAATTGAAGCATGCGCAAAAAGATCAAGTTCATGAGGAAAAAAGAATGTGGAATCTTACAGAAAGCGCTTTTCGCTTTAAATATATGGATTGTAAGTATGAAAATGTAGCAGAAGTACAAAAACAATGTGGCAGGTAGTTTAAAAAAGACCCACCTATTCGACTTATCGGATAAAAGATAAGTTTGAAACGAATGGATGTTCATAGACAACGTTCCGGAACCGCAATTGAGCAGGAATGCGCCACAACACCAAACGAAATGTTTGTTCAAGTTTGTGAAACAATACCCGATCGTAATAAGCAGTGTATTGACCAGAACGGTGATAATTTTGAACATCTGTGGTAGGAAGAAAATTTATACATTTTATGTAGATTATTTTGCAATTTAAATATTAATTATATGTGAATAAAAACTAAAGTTATAATCATTCAAAGTGTGTATACATTTTTTCTGACATACTCTGTATATAACACGTGTGATATTATTTCAACTCTCTTTCTATATATATATATATATATATATATATATATATATAAGCAAACCGTTTGTTTAAAAGCTGAAAATTTAAAAGTATGTATTCGTATTTACAAAAATTAAATGTGGTAACATGTTTCGATTCCCTGGAGTGATAAATACTACGTAATTGCACCTTTTCTCACGAAGTAACAAACACAATCAGTCAAACTATGAAACAAACTCCTAATCAAATACTCATCAATACTACAGAAATTGCTCCAAGTCATAAATAAGGATTGAACAAAATGGAAAGTACGACATGCATTAAGCAAAAATGGGTAACTTTAAGCACTCCAAGAAGATATGTACTCATTTAATGCCTCAAGAAATATTCTATTAGTCATCGATTCGGAGAGCCACTGCTCAAAAGTAAAAATTAAATAAAACGGGGAAGGGAAGGGCAAAAAATTAAATGCATCATAAAATTTAAACGAGAATAACGAAAGACATAAAATATCGAAATCATAAAATCCGATATTTCGTTTTCAAAGCGAATAATATGAAAACAAATAATGCATTTAAAATGAAGCATGGAGATACATGCAAATAATTTATTGCATTAAATTTAAATAATAAATAAATTTTTAATGATACTCTTTACCATAAAAATAACAAACAGATCGAAATCACTAATACAAATGTAATTTGTAATCATGCAAATAAGTTTTATGAGAGCTAAATTTTATGAGAACTATCTGTATTAATAGATTGTTTTTCAGATGAAGCTGCATTGTAGTATCATTTATTATTATTTTTTTTTAAATACAGGCATTCCCAACAACGTTTGTAATAGAATTCACAAACTGTTCTATTCATCTCGCAAAAGATAATATAATAATAATATATGAGTCAGTTAAAAATTCTGTACGCCTTGTATGAAGAAACATACCAGATACAAATTTCTGACATCATTTTCAAAGACCTTTAATATATTTCCTCTGAGATCATCAAAAGTAAACAGCTATACAGAGCTGTGACCACAGTCGACGCAGACGAGGCAGAAAAATACATACAGCACAGAGTTTTAGACTAGAGGCATCTTTGAACTTTGAAGGGAGGTGTGCTTTGAGACCTATAGCTACAAGGCTGTCGTCTCGAATGATCCATATACATTTTATTTTTATTCACAGAAACACATACATGACTTCAACAATTACATAAATCTTGACGAGAAAGTACAAGGAAATTTACAACACCAAGAGTTACATCCGGGAGCTCCACAAAGTGCGTGCAATGGAGCTGGCGGGAGTCGAACACCGCCGGCCTTGCTTCCTACGCTATAAAGCGATTAGCGGAGTGGTGCCTTAACCACTCGGCCACGGAGGCCCCCTAGAGGCATCTAAAGTAACATGCTCTTTGGCCTAGCTATAATATTCGTCTTGCTACTACTCCCATTTTCAATTACGATATAGTATATCGTGAGAGATATAAAAGAGAAATGAGACAGCCAGAATAGAAAGAGGTCCAAAAAGGATAAATTTGCTGTTTTCAGCAAATTTAATGCATGGATCGACGCACATAGAGATGTACATACTCGCACATCGAGATGTACATAAATAACTTCATAGTTGAAATGAAACAAACATTGTCATGTTGTCCAAATACTTGTCTCACTGTCTGGTTGTCTTATTTTGGTGTACCAGCTTAAGTACATTGTGTATGAAGAAAACTGATGGGTCAAGGGGAAGAATGATGATTGTGACAAACTAGTTATTCTTAGTTATTTTCCTTTACACGCGCGGACGTCTTATCTTCAACTGTGTATCAACCAATATTCAACCGTGTTTTTCAAAAGACTATCTTTATTATTTCCTATATCGAAGTTTACTAAACGACTGTACTCTTCTCAAGTTATCAGTTGCCACTCTCACCTCAAATCTAATAAAGTCGGACTATCATCGTTTTTCTGCTTGTCCCTTCAATTTAACTTCTATTTCCCTAGGGAGAATGCAATCTTCTCCTAGTTGGCTTTCCTTGAAGCCATTGAAACCTATTGTTTATTTTTACAGCCGCAAGTGAAATATTCATACCCTGTTAACTAATGTTAAAGTTAAATAACATCTTATTAGAATTAACTTTAAAACTATTTTTTTTAAATTAAAATAGGAAAAAATTACGTTTCTGAAAATTATTTCGGTGGCACTTTGAGATGGTTCGAGGAAAACCTCTCATCACCTTTTCACTAAACTACCTTCATGCATCAGGGTAGCGACATAAAGTAAAATTTGATTTTTCGAGAATATTTTGGGGGGAAAAAAAGACAAGTTGTAAATCTACCATCATCCAGATGTTAGGGGCTGTTTAGGTCTAAGCGAGTATCCCCAAACTCTGTAACGTTTCTTGTTTTGGCTGGATTAATACTTCAAAATTCTACCTTTGCGTATGCCGCTACTCTCTTATAAAGGTACTCTACTTTCTATCTTTTGCCTTGTTCCAGTAATCTTGCCAAAATATCTTTCCTATTGCCGCAGCGGAATGCACCAATGGGAATTTCAGTGCGCATCAATGGCTGAACATCATTATGGAAGTTGCCTCGGTGGGGTTTTTCCCCCATAGTTCAAAATTCTACTTTCTTAGACGATTGCTTTGCTTTAAAATTCATCTTTATGTTTTGCATCCTTTAGTTGAAGGCTAGTGTCAGATATGTTTCAGGTAGATATAATATACTGCTACTTAAAAAAAAGGTTTAGGTAATGAATGTTCAGTGATGCGTATTCATATAAAAAGGAGTTGTTTCTTCGCCGTGATTATCTGTTTCATAAGGCTAAAGGACTTATAACTTACAAATGACAATAAAGAAAATGGAAAAGTTTAAGTTTAATCTCAATTAAGTTCGTTGTGAAATAATGTAACACAGACTAACTGTTTTATATCAGTAGCTACTTCTCGAAGTATATATTTTCCAAATAAATGAATTCACACATTACTTAGATTTAATATGGAATTCTTTTTAGGAGAGAACGGGTTAGAATAAACAAAACTGCTGATTTTGAATTCAAGTATTCTTATTCAAAATCAAACATTAGTGATACCGAAGAACTACCATGTTTTAACTATTTAACATTTTAAAAGAGAACCACGAAAACGAAGTCAAACAGTTTTTGATTTTAAAAAATACAAGAATTTAGTTTAGATCATTTCCTTTCAAGAAAAACTGTCTTTATTTTAATTCACTGAAAAAAGAAATGTACATATTGAACGAGTATTCTTATATTCAAAAAATGCCATAAGCATTCCAAATGCTAAAACAGGGGTTAAACGACGAAGGTTACATTCCACAGAGATGATCGTAATACACAGGAACAATCTACATAAATGAATACTACACAGTATTCAACATTTTACACTTACGAAGAGGGAATTTAGTCATCCTCTTTTGTCGTATTCAAAAAATCTTCCTTTTGAAATAAAATATATTTCAGACTCTGTACAAGCGGAAAAAGAATTTTATATGTGTAGGCAATTTGAATTTATATTTCCAGCTAGACAAAAGTAAAAATTTTTTTAAAAGAAAAAAAAATAGATATTTATTTAATAAATATACAACATTCTTTAATAAATACAATGAGAATCATGAACGAAAATTCCTTCTATTTAAAATGTCCATCAATAACAATGACTGATTTATTTGTAGTATTTGGCAGAACTCACAGTCAAATAGAATAAATGAAATCAAAGTGCCAAAACTCAGATAAAATGCTTGTTAGAAATAAGCATTTCTTTTCTTTTTTTATGTGAAAAGCAGAGACTAAAATATGTAACCAATTATTATTACAAAAGAAAATATTTGATAAAATATTTGGCAATAATTTAAAATATTTAAATGCTGGAGTATTTCCAAACACTCGATATTTCTGTAAAAATGGCTACATTCCGAAAAGTATGAATGTATATAAGAATGTATATGTATATAAGTATAAATGAATATAAGAATGTATATGGATATAAGTATGAATGAATATACAAGAATGTATATGCATATAAGTATAAATGAATATATATATATAATTCCTCAAAACATGAAATATTTTAACTTTACGAAAGAATGTGTATATAATTTTTATTCATAACAATTAACTATAAACAGTTATAACGTTAAAACATAAAAACTACTCGGGCGAAAGACTGTCTGTTTCTGATCAGTGGACGGACAGACAGATTTAACTACTCCCCCCCCCCCCTCACTGTAAAAACATTCAAAACAAAATTATTTTATTTAGAAAACAAATTAAAATCAGATTAAAAAACAATTGGAGGCAAATATGAATATCAGGGCCTTATCTGTAAACTTAAAAACAACCTGATAATTGTAGAAAATAGAAAAAGCTTATAAACTTAGCAAATGCCCGGCAGAAAGTGGAATGAAAATTGAACCATAATATCTTAGAAAAAATAAATTTATCCTGATACTTACAGTATTAGTAAGGAAGTAAAAGAAAAAAATGCTAAAAATCAAATGAAAAAATTGTGTCCCAAAACGATTCAGCCGTCAATGCACAACCTGGATCAAGAAATAACAAAATCAATGGCAGGCGACATAAAGAGATTAGATAAAGATAAATGTCAGAAAGTCAATAGAAGTGACAGCATCCTCGTTATTATTGCATGATACACCAATTCTACAGATGGTAATAGTTTTCATATTTTCTTCGTTTATAAGCTCATGTTCTACACATTTTTTATGCAAATGTGCGTATTATGTTTAAACTCTTAAAAGCATGATTTTTTTCTCTTTTTTTTGTTGTTGTTACGAGAAAATTACTATGTAACCTTTGATTGAAAAAAAATAATAAAGTTTCAATATTTAAGTCGAAATTTTGAATTTAATCGTTCGTGTCATAAGTAGCACAAAATGCAGTTTATGTATTCAATGTAGTTTGGCAAATGTGGCACAAAGTCCGTTCAAATAATAAAGAACACTGTATTAATCAGAAGCCTTATTTAATAGTATACTTTTTATTATTTATAAATAATAATAGAAAAGAAATTACGTCTCTAACACTTGATTCCCAATAATAAAGTTATTGTAGAACAAAATGCAATAATTAGCACAGTAATGCCGTCGAATAAACATAATTGTTGCCATTATATACATCCAATTACTTTCAATGTGGAACAATGCACATCCATGAAAATTTATGGCATATATATGGGTAAATATGTAGGATTTATTGGTATGTTGCAAATATAATGCACTATACGAAAGAATCTCTGAGGTAAGTGTACTATTTATAGTTTTGAATTTTTATACCATTATTCAGGGTTTTTTCCTCTTTCCTCATAAAAAAAATATATAGTATATATTGGTAAATATCGATTTTCTAAAATCAACGTTTAGAATAGTGAATGTATTTAGAAAAAGGAAAACTGTTCAAAATATCCTTTATGTAATTTAATAATACACAGAGCAGATTTACTGTACTTTGACAGAATACATTATTTGCTCCTCAAAATAAATAGCTTTTAGCGGTGACATAAGAAAAGATATATTTTTAATATCCTTTAGGCGGAATAAAAAAAATTTAACTAACACAAAAGTGGAAAACTAAAACTCGAACGTACTTATTGTTCTATGAAAAATTTAAACAAAAAGTTCCAAGAGAAACTTTCAAGATTGAAATTTTAATAACCGTTACATTCCACACCATTATATAAAAACAGATTCCTTCTATTTTTTATGCAAAATAATATTTCTCAATTCTCTCAAAAGGGAGAATATTTTACTTATAAAAAAGGATATAAGATATCTTTTATTTTGCTACACCTTTATTCAAAACAACAAATTCGTATAACTGAAAAAATATTTTATTAATAGCACTAATAAAAATAAAATTGTACAAAATATGAAGGTGGTCTTTCGTAATCAAAGTCTCTGTAAGAGTTTTTCAAAATGTGTATAGTAGAACGGCTACTAACTCCTTACCTGTGTTGCCCGAATTGAGTTCGGGTAACTCAAACTCGCAATACTTGTGGTCATTTAAATGCAATTTGATTTGTGTAATTTTTGATTATTTTACATGAAGGCCGAATTCTGTGCATTTTCATTTCGAATACACATTAAAATATATAATTCCCTACATTTTTATTATTCCAATTATACACGCGAGAGGGGAGAGGGGAATCTAGGGACAAAGGTAAGGGGTTAAATAGATTAATCATGATGAATAGAATATAATGTAAAGAAACAAAATCAAATGTTTCAAAAATGTACCGTCGAAGTAAAAATCAAATTCAAAAGACATAAGAAATGTATACGGAAATGTATTCAGATGAAACTACAGCAAATCTTACGAAAACAGAAAATGTGTATAACGAAATCCGACCTCAAATAAACAACAAAAAATATGGTCCTTATGAAAAAAGTACAATACAATACAATTATAAATACAGCACATCGAAATACAGTCATTTGTTTTCAATCGACAAAATATTATGAAATAAAATAAATAGCTGAATGTGAATGAAATATAGCAATTTTAAGAAGCCAATAAAAGTGTAACAACTGAATTTATCTTAACATAGTAAGGTATTTTACGAAAATCTTAAAACTTGGAAGTTCTTTTGGTGACCATCAGGCAGTTCAATTTTCCAGAAAATTCAAAATATTTTTAATGGAGTCCGGGTGTCAGAATTCTCAAAAAAAAAAAAAAAAAAAAAAAAAAAAAATATTTTTATTTATTTATTTATTATTATTATTATTTTTTTTGCTAATAAAAAAACTATAAAATTAAATAAATTAAATAAAGCAAAACGGCGTATTTCCAGGATGATTATACCAAGATATATAATAATTCTTGTGTTGTACTACCAGTACTGCCCTGCCCTGCCCGTAACCAAAACTTTAAGTACATTTATCTCACAATGGATTTTTTCATAATTTGTCCCGTTTGAAAGGATATATCTAAACTTCCTTACAAGATATGTGTATGAAATTTTGAACAGAGTTTTAATCTTATGTTCTTAATAAATTGTCTTCAGGATTTTTAATTTCATGTGAAATTTTTGAAAATATGTACCTTAAAGTAAAAATCACTCTCAAAAATCCTCTTTTTTTAACTTTTAAATTTATTATAAATTTTGTAAGTGATATTTTTATAAATGCTGACGACAAATTAACAAGAAGCATTTTATGCACTCAACAGTGAAAAAAAGGACTGCAATCGGGCACGTGGTTCTTAAGTTACATAAAAAAAATAAAAAATTTAATTAAAAAAAAAAAAACTAAATTCTAATGTTTTAAAAAACTTTTTTTCTGAAAAGTAATTTTTATAGAAAAATACAGTTCAGGGAAACAAAATCAATAAAAAATACCTAGAAATAAAGAACAAATAATTTTGAGCCCCCCCCCCCCCAGACCCCTTTAATATAACTACCACCGTCCCCTCTCATTAAAAGAAAAGAATTTCAGAAAAAAAAAAAAAAAAAAAAAAAAAAAAGCTATTTTATAAACCCCACTTTTCGGTGTATAGAAGAAACTTTGAATTTCAAACAAAGATATCTAATATCTTATTTATAGAACTTTAAAGAAGTCATCAAAACAGATAATATGTTTTTTAAAAAGTCGCCGTCTGCAAAAGTCATCTCGTTTCATGGGAGAATAAACATCAATTCAGAGACACCAATGTTGTGGACAAAGACATATTGCATACAACAATGATAATTCTGACGGCGACTTCACTATGAAATTCATCCTTGCAATCTTTTTTATTGATGTATTTCTGGAATAAGATGCTCTCAAAATGCTCCAAAATAGCATTAAGGTGATGAGGTTATTACTTTTTGAAATGAAATTTATTTGCTTCATCTGAAACAAAATAACTCAATTTCTTTTTATTCGGAGGAATATCTCGTAATATTTAATGTCAATGGTATTGCTGTTTATATTTCTTTAGTATGAATATAACTGACTGGAAAAGATATATTTTGCTCGAACATAAAGTAAAACTTTATTGGATAACGGAAAAAAAAAACCGCTGAAAAATGCAATATTTTAAGTTTAGCATAGCACTAGTGGAAAATAAATTCAGTCAACAAAAAAAGTTTGAAAAAAAAAATGTTAAAACGTAAATGCACGCTACAAACTGGACTGTATATGCAAATTTGCTATGATGTCATTTTCGACAGCACTCTTCGCCGAATTTCGCTACGTGCAGGGACATATTACCAGAAACCGGGCATTTGAGCAGATCCTCTAGATTAGAAAGGCGTTCAAATTAAATTTATTCATTCGAAACTGCGCAATAATGAATTTTGCGATGAGAGAGCGACCCCAAAATCGCTTTTTAACCTAAGGGCCTCAGGTAACTGTAATCATAACCTGGCTACGTGCATGAAATGAGAAACAGTCTCAAAATTAGCTTTTTAAACGTTAAAATAGAGTATATATTTAAACTTTAACGAACTTTAGAAACATATTTTTTTATCAATTGGTCATATTGTTGGCAACTTTTGGATTTAGTTTGGATCAACCGGTCGCATAAACTCTGACGGTTATCAGGATACGCGTTTCGTTACAATGATTTCAGCAATATTTACGAAAAATAACTTTTCTATAGGATAATACATACATACAGCGTTCGCATTCCCCGACAGACTGATTAGAAGCCAACGGAATTGTTATTGTCATTTTCCCAGCAAGAAGTCAAGACCCGAAAATTATGGAGAATGCGTGATCGTATATATTGATAATTATCTACGCAAACGGTCAGGAATGTTAATACAATGAAAGATATAAAAAAAGGTGTAGAATGAAATCCCTGCAAATATTTTTCAAATTCTTAACTCAATGCCATATCTCCTTTCGAAATGTTATACAATCACGGTAAATCTACTACATAGTAACTTACTTCAACTACATAATAACTTACATCAACTGCGTAGTAACTTATACCGCTCATTAATTTCGGTTCATCTTTTTATAATACATAAAAATATATCTCAGCGAGAAAAATGCCAGCGCTAAATAGTTGATTTGAACGTAATTAGACATCTTTAAAATAAATCCTGTAAAATTTAGTCTCTGACTGTAGAAAGAGTTATATCTGAATATGTTATGCATATACATAGCAGTGCAACAATAATACAGCGCGCAACATCTACTGCGTATATATTTTTTTCTGTATATGTACATAATGACATGTTAGTGACCATTCATAAACCCATCATACATAAAGGATTCTTCTAAAGAATTCCATATGAAATGCATTTTTAAGTGATGAGTGATTATACTAATGTTTGTATTTTTTTTAAATTCTCATTAACGTAAGTGAGGAAGTAATTTTTTCTAGTTAAACTTCATCTTGGGATATAGTATTTCTGATTTTAGAATATAATTATAATTATAATTTTCTTCCGCATCAAGATTTGAAATTTAATTTCCTTTGCATTAAAATTTCTAAAGCGATGGTATCTTTTCTGTGAAAATTCATTATCTTGAGAGCATTTTCTTCAAAGAAATTCTAAAGATTCTAAGAAAACTTGAAATATCGTCGAAAAATAATGTTGCATAGCTTCAATTATGTTCATTGCAACATGTCGACGACTCCATTCCTTCAAATTATCTTGTATGAAAGCTTCCAGGAAGATAATACAATAATTGTTAAAATGGCGAAGATAAAACTCTCATATGACACCAGACTATTTGAAATTGGAGGCATTAAAAGTTTCTAAAAACTTTTCACCTTGTAACAGCTGTTAAATATTCAGTATCTTCTTGGAACATTGTAAATGGTTAACCAATAATGTCTTCTCATACTAAACAAAAACACAGAAAATTAAAGATAAAGATAGTAATTTTTTATACGAAAACAAAATAATATATACATATATATATATATATGCAAAACCGAGAGACAGAGAGGAGTAAACAAAATTGGGACATAAGAAACACATAAGCGCTTAAACAAAAAGAAAATTGCGAAAAATGCATAAAATAAGTAAAAATGAATATATATCTCTGTATCTGTATACAAATATAACTCAATGCGATAAAAAAGAAACCGAACCATTAATGACATTTTTTATGCATTATTAAAAATTGGAATGTCAAGACTGTGTTTGAGGAAGACACACAAAGGCTAGCAACATATACAAAGGCTATAGTATTAGAAAGTGTTTAAAACATAATTTTGCGACAAAAATATATTGAAGTGCAACAATACATTTGTTAATATTTAGTGATAAAAATTTATCAAGTCACGTAGTCTTCCTTAAAAAAAAATAAATCATTTAAGGAGGTTTTAACAATCAAAACCTTTCTGTGATTGATACATAGTATACATTTCATATGTAACATACATGCTTTGAAGATAGATATTCACATCATTCAGAATTCTTTTGTCACATTATTCCGATCGAAATAGTTAACAGGTAGACCGCCGCGGACTGTGACGAAGAGGCTCTTTTGAAAGATATTGACAAAGCTCTTTTCACTGTTTATCGAGTCGGTTCACAATTTCCAATCGCGACAATGTTTGCTAATGCTATACAACGTGTTAATTTTATACATTTTTCTTCAAAAAATCAAATTTTAGTTATTTTTACACGTTGAACGCCAAACTCAAATCACTAAACATGTCTGGAGAGGTTCTTTTTTTAATACATTGTAATAAATTATCAACAGTCCCGTTTCATAGCAATAAATTGTTTTCAATGGAAATATTGATGGGACACGTATTCATGTGGTATGGCGCCCCAGACAATATTGCTGACACGCATATTCGTGTGCCATGGCAGTCAATGTGTAAAGTACGATTGTCTTGTAATAGCTTGTTAAAAATGACTATGTAACATAGCAAATTATTATTCGTTAAACTTTATCATTATGCAATAAATACTAAATAAATTCTACAATATACTATCTCTCAGTGGTTAGCATGCTGGCCACAAAATGAGGAGCATGGGCGACGATATTTGCGAGTTCCATACCAGCGCGGTTTTTGCGGGATGACTGTGCAAGGTTTATGGCTTTTCACTGTATGAGAACTTTCCCTTCACAAATCCTCCCTGAAGGCATCCTTCCCATAGCAATAAGGCCAGAACTGACCGATGCATAAAAATAATCCCATCCATCTACCATGTATTAAGTAAATATTTTTTACAAAACATAATACTTTATCGAAAATAATGTAAACACTTGATAAAAAGAAGCTGGAAACAGTGAACTTACAATAAAGTACGCAGAAAAGTTCAACATATAAAAATATAACGCAAGATGATTTAAAAATCATCAGAAATAACCAATAAAAAATTATTATCAAATAGTACTATTCTCAGTTATTCGAAATAAACTATTAAAGTTATAATACAACGTGAAGTAAAGTTTTCATTCCTCATTTCATTGCCTGGATATGACTTATTCACATTAGTATAGAAAGCCGAGATAGTTTCCTCCAGAAACTATTTCTTAAACTCAAAAATTTAAACCGGAAATGAAACATCGAATGCTTAGGTCGAATACTAATGAGGCATAAAATATTTTCTCTATTTCAATCATATTAATGTTTGGAAGGGAAAATAAAAGAAATTAATAAAGATCAATAGATAAGAAAACAAACTAATGCAACAGTAAAGGATTACTTGCCTTATTTTAATATTATATTTAATTATGTTTATTTGGTTGAAAGTAGCCGAGATATATAAACTCAGTTTCGAGAAGCGAAACAGTTCCAAAAACAGATCAATATTTGATTCGCCAAATGTGGTTAGAGACATACACGATTTCTCGATTAACATCATTTCTTATTGGTGAAGATGTTTTCAAAGATGATGA
This sequence comes from Maratus michaelseni, assembly GCA_963931845.1. Classification (NCBI taxonomy): domain Eukaryota; kingdom Metazoa; phylum Arthropoda; class Arachnida; order Araneae; family Salticidae; genus Maratus; species Maratus michaelseni. Next base: position 195,196,571 of record OZ007586.1, on the reverse strand, counting down.
TATATCTATGCTGCAGAGAGAAATAAAAATGACCATCTCCTTTTTAAATAGATTTTGTTATAGAGGATTCGTACACTAGGGTATTTCACAAACAGTATATATATATATATACTGTTGACGCCGAATAATTTATACACGAAAGCGAATTCAAAATATAAATTGAACTAGCACAATTTTTTGAAATAAATACTTTTTCTGAAAAATTATTATTATAAAAAAATTGATTTCTCAAATATAATCTTACAGTCAAACATAGCATAGCAATATTGATTTCGTGCAAAATTTATCGATCTATAAATGAATGTTATTTTCAATAAATACCGTGGCAGCTACTTTTTACTGAATCTAAATGAGATGAATGATTAGATGAATGAACAGAATGATCTAAAGAATCATTCTGATTTATTTTATGCAATTTATAAACATTTATCAGGCAATCAAAAGAAAAAATACAAAGAAAGAAAGAAAGAAATGATAAAACACATTTCTTTTAAGTTACATAATAATTCGATAGACATAATTTGAATAGAAGTACTGTACACGGTTACGTCATTTTTAAACCAGTTTGAAACTTATATATTGCACAGCTGATTATCCTGAAAGTTTCAATATCCAAAGTATATATTTCCGTACTTGTGACGAAGTGTCAAACGTAATGGAATTCCAAAGAATCATTGTTATTGGAAAGCGTTTACTTGGCACGTCTTATTCAGATTGCTCCGTTCATAGAAGTATTAAGATATGCTGCATCTATGATAACAACTCGATAACAATAGCTGATGCAAACCGTTTGCCAATCCTTGATGCCAGGAAAATAACAATGCGTCAAATTGAAGGGGAGCGGCAGATAAAGCAAAAATACGCAAAACAATAGCGTATTATATTGTAGAATTCTTTGCAATTTAAAATAAACTATGTCAGAGAATCAGTTCCTCGAATACTTTCCAAAAACAACATTGATCAGAAAACTACAACATTCAACTCGCAGTAGACGTTGCAAAATTTTGAATGATGAATTCAATGGTGCAATGCTCATAAAACATGGACACCAGAGGCAGAATATAAGTGCAATAATCTTTGCTCAGACAAATTCCATGAAATACTAACACTCGACCGTACGAATATCGCCATGCAAGAACTATGACTTGGGGGGGGGGGGGGGGCACTAATTTGAAAGTTTAAAAAAAACGATTACTTTTTTGTATTTTCTTATAGTTTATAACATCTAGAATATAGCCCAAAAACTATTTTATAAAATTCGAATTATTACAAAAATTACAGCGACAAATATGCCGACAAACAAGCGCATTTTTCAGAAAACGACGTTTTTTTACCTGGCTGCCTGGATTACTCGAAAATAGCTCAACAGTTTTTTTTTTAAATTTTAATACAAACTTTCAGAATTGAATTCTTTATGGAGCTGCGTATATATATATATATATTTTTTTTTTTTCGATTTTTTACAAACATTTAAAGTCTATTTTTATGGGGCCAAATTATTTTTTCTTTTTTCAAAAAGGCTGCAATTTTTACAAATATTTAAACTTTGAAAAAAAACCTACGATACGTCATAGCCAACACGCTGAATATTAATTGCATTAAGCTATTTTTTTTTTTCATTTTGATGCTTCAGGAATGCTTAGTGCAAGTGGCTAGCTGATACTGTATTTCAGAACACCCTCACATACATGAATACCAAGGATAAAGGTTGATTTTTTTTTTTACATATAAAAATTACGAAACACTCTCCAAACACAACTTAACATATTGCAAAACACCCCAACAATTTGCATTGTTATTGAAACCCACAAAAATTCCTAAAGCATGAACTTTTTCAGCACTTTCAAACTGGTACCCCTCTTAATTCCACGAGCAAGAGAGGTAAGTTCCAGTACAGATGGGAAAATGTTATCACAGGAGTCTCTGAGATATACCGTAATATACTAGCATATAAGTCGACTCAAAATTCGAGAGAAATAAGGTGTACATCCTTTCGAATACCAGTATTTTCGAAAATATTTCTTTGCCTTATTTAATCGCAGAATTCGTAATAATTTTCTGCGATTAAATAAGCCGAAGACTGCTACACAGAAATACTGGTATTCAAACGGAAAAACATGTTATTTCTCTTGAATTTTGGGATAGACTTATACGCACTATAATATACAGTAACTATTTTCAAAGATGCAGTAACAGATATGAAGTATTTGAAGTTTTTTCATACTATGGTCCAGGCTACAAGGTAAATTTTCATAATGGAGGAATTCGTATCCTCCTCCGCATACATCGCGTCTCGGGTAGAGTTTTAATAAAGCAAAAAATTATTTGGCCATAGCACTACCCAATGTTATTATTACTGAATGCGTGTAGTGCGTAAAACTGAATGCGTGAAAGTCTTGAAAATACGGTTAGATGCACTTTTCCACCGCATTTTTCTGTTAAAAAATTAGCATTCGTTTCAAATGAAAAATAGTACACTGTTGACTTTAGTATTTATGAGATTTTACAGTTAAGTACGCCTTTCTGTGTTTCACCTCATTGCACACAAAAGGGAAATGCTCCTGTCTGGTCTATGAGTATTATTTTTATAGAATTGGTGTGGCCTAATACTCTCTTTTATTTAGCCAGTCTGGTACATTTAAATAATTTTGATCTCTGCAGTATAGATAAATCAATGATATAGAATTAATTTTTTATATATGAAGCATTATACGTCAGTTTTACACTATTAATGAATAGAATGTTTTATATTTTATTTCTTTGTAGGATTTCGTTCAACTGACGAAACCGTACTCATCTCACTCCTTTGTCTGTCTGTCTGTCCGTCACAGAGTTCGTTCTAAGAAATTATTTAAGTTAAGAGACTTGAAATTTTGTGTACTTACAGCTGTACTTACAGTACTGTCACCCGACAAATCATAAAATTTTGAAAATGTCTTCATTAACCCCAGATATTAATTAAAAACCCACTCGTTAATGGAAAATATTCAACTAAAGCGTAGAATTTAATCAAACCACAAAGAAAATTCATTCTGAAACTCCAGAAGAGCGAGAAGGGTTGCCATAGTCTCAGCATTGCAATGGCGACTACTGACTGGACGTTTTCAAAGACACTACTATCTCATAAACTATTCCACCTAGGAACGTGAAATTTCGGACAAACACACACACACAAATTAACTTTCCGAATTTCTAAAATTTTTTAATTACTCCCACTAGAAGTGTAAATATCAATTAAAAATCGATTTGAATAAATTCGTTTAATTCCCTTTCATTGGAAAACCACAGACGAACAGTCATCTGTCATCTGTTTTCCCAGCCCAAATATGGCGGACTAGGCATTTTTCCGGATCTATAGATTTTTTCAAATATTAAAGTTATCTATTTGAAATTAATACGTTTATGCGTATTTTTTAACGCTGAATCCAAATATGTAAAATTCGCAAAAATCCTTCAATTACAACCAAAGACATTAATTATTAATTATTTCATTAATTCGATTGCAGAAAATAATTCCTTTGAACATGTCAATTTGAATGAGAGACACCTGCCTGAGGAATATGACAATGATGGAATTATTAGCCCCTAATTTACATCGGGGTTTTCTTTAACTGAATATTTGTTGTAACTTTTTATTTTACGAAAAAAATATTTGTTTCTTTTACTTTAGATTGAAAAATATAAAACAATAAAAATAAATAATGCTGATGATAATTAAATACCTCGCTAACAAATTTTAACGCATATTCAAAATTTTAAAACTGTAAAAGATAAGGATTTGAAAATTGGTATATATACGCAAAATCATATTCTATTTAAGAAATTCAAAAAATCAAAAAAATAGACCGGTAAATTTTATTTTTTATAAAAAACCTGAATTCTTTTATGGAAAATGAAATTTATTTGGATTTATAAATTAAAGGATAAGTGTTTTTAGAGAAATATTAAACGATACCCTTTGTGTGATCTTCGATCACAATTACCCACTTGTTTCTTTCATCAATTGTTTTGGCGTGTGTCAGATTCTCCTCAGCCCATAATTTCAATATAAATGAACACTTGAAAACAAAACATACATGGCTTTTCAATCATGATTATACTAAGAATACAGAAACGTCATGCTGTTAAAACAAAATTAAGCATTCGTTACGAGTTTCTGATATCAGTTGATCAATGAATATTAATTTTCATATCGCATTATCGAGAAAAATATTTTTTTGGTGCAACAGGCTGATGCACAGCTATTACTGCCATTTAAAATTTTATTTGAATAACCGATATTAAAATTATATATCTGTAATAAATCGGTAATATAGGTATACAAAAAATGCATACATATAAAAAACAACCTTTATCAGGAGCTTAAACAAATACTTTACTTATTATCGCTAGTATTTACTTATTGATAGATTGTTAACGTTATTAACTTAATGATTTACTTATTTACTTATTGACAGATTATTAACGTCATTAACTTATTGATTTACTTATTGATAGATTATTAACCTATTAACGTTTTATCGCTCAATACATTATTTTGGATTAAGGAAACATTAAACCAAAAGAATTACTCAGAAAATAAATGTTTCATTTTCCCATCAGAATTACCCTCATGAATATTATTAAACGGTAAAATCATGATAGCAAATATTTTATTTATAGATAAGTATGCTATCCTCAGACTAAATTTGGATTAATTATTTGTTATCAGAGGTGAAATAGAGCATATATAACAAATTTCAGAAAAAAAAAAGACCTAGGTAGAACTTATTTATTGGTCCTAGTCACGGTTTTTAGCAAGACGCGAAACTGTGAAAATCGAATTAGCGCACTGGGGCTTAACGCGAAAACAATTTGGCTCTATGTACTAAACTTAGGGAACTGGCTAGAGGGGCGTCAGTATTTCAGCTTCATTACGCCGCTAATATCTTGACCGAAAGATATGAGAATCTGATTACAGAAAAAAATAAAATAAAGCAACTATAACCATTCGGCCGTATTAAAAGAATTGTTTGGTATTTCTAAGGAAAATCTGCTACAACTGTTTATTTTATCAGTCATCTCAAAATAATGATGAAAAACAAGAATATTTACAGTGAAATTTAAAAAAAAAAAAAAACTTATTATTGGGGTAATAAATTTTTCCTTGTATTTTGTACAGAAAGGTAATATATAATATAAAACTGGAAATGAGAATTTAGTGAAAATTTAATATTTTCTAGATTAATGCTAAAAGTTTTGTCTAAAATATTTTTACGATATCGAGTCATTCCGCCAAGCTTTCGTAACCGTCAAAAAGTAAATGTTACAGAAGTTTTTTTTTTTTCATTTTATTATTTTTTTATCTTTTTTAACAGGTCATAATCGTGCACAGAGCAACTATTCAGTTCAAGTTACACATTAATACTATTATTTTCAAATTATTATATATCGTTCTATGCTTATTAATATAATTTCATTGCCCTTGAAAAAGGGAATTACATTATAAGTTTTCATTTGTGTTTATACTCTTGTTGTTTTTTTTTTTTTTTTATTTTATTTTTTTTCATTTGAATTAATAATGTTTCATTTATTAGGGCTACAGTTTTTAATTTGTAATTTGACACGGCTCTTTGGTGTTGTGATTTCATTGTGTATGGTCTGTTTCTTATGTTTCAATGGTTAAATTTTACATAAAGTTATATATATATATATATATATATATATGTATTTATGTAGTTTCTCATCATAACATTTCTTAAATTAAAATTGCAGAAAACATAATCTAGTTCTTTTTCTTAAATATACTATATTATATACATATTATATTTAAGAAAAAGAACTAGATTATGTTTTCTGCAATTTTAATTTAAGAAATGTTATGAGAAACTACTTATTCATCATTGGACTCATCGTCTACGTCAGTATCAACTTAATGTATCCGTAATTTTATCATCGTATTTTAAATTTAAATAGTCTAGGTCATACCTCTGTAAAATAATATTTATTCAAATATTTTATTCAAATCGGTATATTTTGTTGATATTTTTGAGACACCATCAAGAAAGTTACCTAGACTATTAATTAAAATTATGGAATTCTGCCTCAACCTAATATAGTGTTGAGATTAATACTATAGTATTAACAGACTTGCCAAGTCTCCGACTTTTTGTAAACCAGTATTTTCTTATAGAAAATGTTGTTCTTTTAAATCGTAGAATTCTCAGATGAAACAAAACAAAATTTTCTGTTGTAAAATACTGGCATTCGGCAATGGCATTTGGCAATGGCTGCGACATTGCAATGTGCTTACAATACAATATAAATATAAACAAAACTTGCTATGAATTTAATTTGTGTTGTATATTTTTAAATGTGTAACCGAACTGTTTCAGCACTTGTAAAATATTTCTAAGTTCCCATTAGCATAGTTCTCATTGTCAAAAATTGTCGGCTACGATAATTTGGCGGGATGGGTTTGATGTGAAAAAAACCATTGACCTGTGGATAAATATAGCGCAAAAAAATGCGCAAAAATAGTTAATATATTACTGTAAAAATTTTAGATGTCATCCTTTTTACTCTACTAATAAGGTAACACACTCCATATATTTTCGGAATAATAATACAATTCTGTAGATGATAATTAAATGAGAACTTGACGAAACGGATTTAAAATTCCCAAAACATTATCCGCTATTAAAAAACAAAAACAAAAAACACACTATATTATACAGATCTTATAAAACTTCAAAAGAAAATTATACAAATGATGCTATTCAGACCTTGCATTGTATTTTAATCGCATTCTAAAATACCCAGAAAACATACATTTTTCAAATAAAAGAACAAAGCATGAGTCACGCTCATTTATGACCCAGTGTCACGCCAAACTATGATTTTATGGCAGATTTACAGAAGTCAGTTAATGAAAAATATTCTTGCGTGTTCAGAAATTTTCGCTGAATAATATTAATGATATTTAACAGAAACTTATATACTGTTATAAGAGAGAATGCAGTGAACAGGGAAACTGTATTAAAGATTGCTCTTGTTGAATCTTTCTAACACCACTTTGTTTTTTAAAAATTCATTTTTGTAAATGACTGTCTTAAAATTTGCAGCGGAAATGTACCACTCTTACTTGCATGCCAATGATTTTACTTCGTCCCAACCATAAAGTGAATAAGGAAAAGTGTGGAGAATTATAGTGCATATTAATTAGAAAAATATCCTTATAATACAGACATAAATAAATATAATGACTTATAAATTGCTTATAAATTTTTCAATTTCCTTTTAGCTTTGTGTCTCAATTTACATTCCAATAACCTTTTTCTTTAACCACTTAACACTTTCTTTTTTAGTACCACACTGAATCCAAAAATAAGCACATTTTTAAAAAAGCAATTTTATATTCAATTGCATAAATTCAAATGAGCAATAAAAATTGATAAAAGCATTGAATTTTTTATATTATGATTATATTTGTTTACAGCGAAAAAATTTAACTCTTTCTTTAAGATTACTTTTTACGGAAAACTAGCTGAACTGGAAAGCACGTTTTACAAATGTGGATGTAGAAAAGCACACATTTTATCAAATACTTACATCCAGTTGCCTTAAAAAAAATCAGCTTTTGTGTGATGAATTTTCAAATATGGAGATGAACATTATCCTACATCGCAACTCTTCGCAAAAATATTTGGTTTCTTTTTCCAATTGTTTTCCACTATCATTCCTTTCTCAACAATACTATCCAATATCAGAAAGTGCAAATCAAAAACAAAGGGACTTATTGAAAAATATTAAGCTGGATTCGAACAAAACTGTTAAGTGGTTAATGAAGTAATTTCCTATATACTCATATCTCTATTCGCAATAAATTTAAGAATAAATTTTTAAACATGGTAAAATATACTTAAACAATACTTAAAAAAGAAGCAGCATAAAAGTCTCACCTGAAACAAACATCTTACCTGAAAAAAGAAAAGAGAAAATCAGTATTTGAAACAAATAATTAAACTACTCTAATAAATCTTTAAATTATATTAACAAGTGCAAATAAGAATTTTTAAGAAACATTTAATAAATTCAATTTACCAATACAGCAACGTCATGATGCTCTCTCAACGTAACACACTCCAAGCATGGAGGGCCACATGTAAAATATAAAACAATACTGATAACAAATGGCAGTAATTTTAACTAGAAATAACTATTTTTTAGAAACCCAATCTGAGAAAAACTATTTCTACTCATAAGAAATACGGCATAAAGCAATGGCTTAATGCTATGTCTACATGGCAAATGGTTTGACAAACTATGGAATGAAATGCATCAGCATCACAATAAATGGTCTAAAATCGCTATCAAAAGTCAAAATAAAAAATACTTGTACATAGGAAGGAGCAGTTATTATTTTAGTTACAGCAAGCCTGCATTATATGCACATTTTTAATATTAATATTTAAATGTATTTTTCACAGAAAATACTACGAAAGTCACTGTTATTGAAAGGAATAAGGCATTCTTCGTCATAGACACCAAAAGAAAAAAAAATGGCGGAAAGAAAAAAAAAATCCCTGACAGCTCAACTTACAGGCACAGATAGATTTCGAAGACGCAGACCGTGGTGCGCCTGTTTGTTGCGAATTGCAGAAGAAATGACCTTTTTGCCATGATGCGGCAGTTGGGACCGCCCACTTCGAAATCTACCTTGTCTGTAGGCGGAGCCGGCAGGGATTTCATTTTTTTATTTTTTATTTATTTATTTATTTATTTTTTGCTATAAGGGTTGGTTTTATAAAAAACTTGTCAATATAAAAGTTTTAGATAATATTAAGAGGATTTATAATAAATTTAAGCGGATTTGATATCTTGTGAATTGACGAAGTTATGATTTTTTTCTTCTGAAACCCCTCTTTTTTTTTCCACCTTGAAGCCATTTTTAATGATATCATTAATCTGTCATACATAAATTTTCGGCCCTTTTGCTACAAGTAATAATAACTTTAAACGGATTCGATACGTATCATAATTAAGAAATTATGGGTTTTTTCTGTTTTCACAACCCCCCCCCCCCCCACACACACACACACCCATTCACACTCCCTGGTTCGATTTTGCCCATTAACGAACTTGACCGAGATTTTATGCCCCTTGATTTTATGTATCAGCTTGGAAGAGATTTGTGCAGAATTATTGAAGTTATCCGTAAAAAAAAGTGACATACATAAAGTTTTGAACTGGGGATGGTTTTGGGTTCTGGGAGTCACGGTGACATAAGGACTTTTTATTATGTGTTAACAGGTTTCAAACATTCGATCATTATTTTTAATTACTTTAATTATTCTATATTATCTTATTTACCTATAAAAGTTTGTTGTCTCTCCTTTCTCCTTTCTCACAAAAATAAGTAAAAGCTTACCTCTGCCTAAGACTATTTAACACCTCCAGACCGACCAGCAATATTGACAAGATATATTGAATTAAATTACTACGATTATAAAAACTATGCTAACTTTTGGCCAAATAAATTATCCTTGGAATATTTTCTATCATTCCCTTATCACAAGACACAGTATCTTAAAGGGAGTCATCAGTTTTAAATCCTCAAAAAAATCAATTTTTGTTTTTCATATTTTAAAAAAAGTTATATAATTTTGAATCTAACAAAAGAAACCACATGAAAATATTAAATTAGAACCAGGTCAATTTGAAATTGATGTGTCTACTATAACACAAACTCCAACTGATTTTTAAACTTTGCATCCGCTTTTCTGAAAACTGTGTTTTTGCAACTTGCGCACACTGTAAAAATATCGTTTGCGGAAAGATAATTTATTTTTCATCTTCAGATATATGTATAAAATTATCTTACCTACAATTTCCGCCTATTGTCTTGTCAATTAAGCGACTCAAATTTCATTTGTTGCTATTTGAATGTGCTTTTTAATATACATCGTACTAAAGAACACATTCTAATCTCAACAAATAGAATTTGCGCCGTTTAATTGACAAGATAGTACATGATAATGTTATGCAGTTATGCATTATCTGTCTGCAAATGACTTTTTTATTTTTCTTTACACCGCGCGTAAGTATCAAAAACTCAGTTTTTAGAAAATCGGATGCAAAGTTTAAAAATCAATTGGTGTCTTTGTTAAAGTACACATGTCAATTTGAAATTTGTCCGAATATAATTTTAATATTCTATGCGGTTTGTTTCGTTCGATTCAGAATTGTATAATTTTTGTTTTATTATTATTAAAAACATTTTTTTTTTTTTTTTTTTAAGGATTAGAAATGACGAGTTTCTTCAAATTAGAAACACGAAGACTATATTCATTATTTAAAAGAGAAAAAAAACTTGAAACATTATTTATTGCGTTCATAAATAGATATATTAGCTTCAGAAAACGTTGACTTTTATTCGAAAATGAAAACAAAAACAATTAAAACCAGGAATTGGAAAAATAAACTGTCAAAAAGTTTTTAAAATATTTTTTTTTTTCCCAATAAGATAAAAGGCTTGTATTTCTCCTTATTATTATTATTTTTTTCAAATAGGTAGACTACTACTACCACACCATAACTTAAAAAGATACCCTTTTCTTCCTATTCAAATGATGGAAGTTACTTTGCATTTAATTGTTTAAAAAAAAAGGTAAAAAAATAATAGTAAGAGTCATGAAAAATGTTTATAACGTAACAGGAACTTCGATAGAGAAAAGCGGTTTTCCGAGATATTATCATTTTTGCGATTCATCAAAGGATAAATTACAAATTCATATTAAAAATTCAAATAAATCTAAGGATAAAGCACACGTTTCACAAGACATTTGCCGTACGGACGACTGCGTCAAAATATCATGGCCGCAAGTAATTAGATTAAATGTAAGATAAGGAGCTTTTCAGATTTACTGACCGGAAGAAGAAACGTGCGGTATAATTTTAAAGTCAGAATTCGAATGGAGTAAGATATTTTTATTAATGAAACAAGCTTTTCAGACTAAGAAAGATATTATTTATCCTTTCTTATCTGAATAGTTCACAAACGGCAATAATTCATATGCAAATAACAAACTTTATACTAGAAAGATTTTTTTCCTCCTTTAAAAGAACTCAGAAGGAGACACTTCGTCAAGTTTACAGACATATAGCAGTGTTCTGATTTTTCTGAGAGACAAATAAAATATGTGTATGAAGAAAAAACATTGGTTTACTAAATTTTAATCTGGAAGTTAATATTTACCCTTTACTTTAAAAAATATTCCATATACATATAGTAGGGAAATGGTGGTTGCGTTTAGATTTCTGCGTTTCAAATAAAAATAAAATGTTATATACTTGAATTATTCTGCCTTTGAAAACTGATGGACATCCAATATCCTTGCTTATGAATTATTCTCATTCATTTTAAACGCTTTCTGACAATTTATATATCAACATTTAAAAATCGTGCCCAGACTTAACACTAAACATACCGATAATTTAACTCAAATGTTATAAAAATATTTCTCACGAGAATTTTTATTTAAAACTATTTAAACTTTTTATTTAAATTCAATTTTAATTTTTTTCTCCTTTGAATAGATCTTATGATTTTATGGTGTTATGATTTTTCTGAGAGACAAATAAAATATGTGTATGAAAAAAAAAAAAAAACATTGGTTTACTAAATATTAATCTGGACGTTAATATTTACCCTTTACTTAAAAAAGTTATTCAATATACGAATAGTAGGGTTGCGGTAAGATTCTTGCGTTTCAAATAAAAATAAAATATTAGACACGTGAATTATTCTGCCTTTAACAACTGATTGACACCCAATAGCCTTGTTTATGAATTATTCCCATTCACTTTAAATGCTTTCTGACTATTTATGTATCAACATTTAAAGATCGTGCCGAAAATTTAACACTAAACGTATCGGGAATTTTACACAAGTTTTATAAAAATATTTCTCACGAGAATTTTTATTTTAAACTGTTTACATTTTTTATTTAACTTATTTCTGTGTGATTTATATTTTATTTATTTATTTTATGAAGAAATTTCTGGTTCTAATTGAACTATTTTCGTTTCAACTACTAAAATACCAACCAGATTTTTCCAAGCATTTTGCCACTACTAACAAAGTCAGGTCACATAATACATGTGCAAAACGCCAATATATTGAGACGCTAACTGTAACCATTAAACTGCAATCAGCAACTGCCTATACTTCTTGACCAGACTTTAGAAAATGCCACTATGTATGAATCAAAGATTAGATGAAACACTGAGCACATTTTCTCTTGATCACAAGTAGAGTTATTCATAAAGAGTAGCAAATGTATTTTCAATTAATCGATGCTGGTGTTCAGGAAAAGAAAAATAGGAATGGGAAGTTCAGTTTTAGGGAACGCTTGTTAATACTTATTAGATTGTTAATTTTTTTAAATATTCAAACAATTCTAAATTTAAGTTCATAAACTAAATACTTTTTTCCCTCAACATGAAACATTTCAACGTAATTATGCTTATGAGTGGAACGTAATTTTCAGAAAATCACAATTGACTACATACACAAGTTTTAATGATGTTTCCAGAAGCAGATAATTATCATGTGATCTGCGAAAGTCAGTTAAGTATTTAAGAATAATCTACTAAGCGTAGATGTAATAAATACTGTGAGGGAAAAGTTACACAGAGCCGGTCCTAACTAGTTGATCCACATAAAACCGTTAAATTTTGAAAAATTAACACTTTAAATGCACCATCTCATTTCATATCTAAGTATCAAATTTACGATAGATTCTATTTTACATCTATATCTATAACGTCATTTTACTTAAAGTTAAAGGAAGTTAAATTTCATTACCCCATATACTTCAACTGACATTTTTTTTTAAGGAAGTTATTAATTCAACTACTATATGTATGTACAGTCACGAGGGAAAAAAAGAAAGCAAACTGATAATATAAAAATGAAACACATATCATTCAAAGAATAACACACACACACACGCATCTACTTTAATTTAATACATTCACTTTTTTCCCTTACTCGATTATCTTCATAGTATACTACCTACTACTATTTTATATAGTATTATTTTCACACAATAAAAAAAAAATCTACAACCTTCAATTCCAAATACAAATTTTTAGAAAGTTCTTATTAGTTCCGGATATAATTCCCAACTTAAAATTGAGCTAATTCTGTATGTGTCCTCTAAAGTGAAATTCGTTACTGCAAAGTTCATGTTCAATGCATATTATATTAATGCTTTTGAACAGAAAACATTATGAAATATATTCACTACATAAATCATTTAAATATTCCATAAAATAAATGAGACAGCTTTCATATTTGTTAACAGTTTTTAGATGATTAATAATATTTTCAATGAATATACGGTCCTCAAACTGCAGTGTTACAATTTTGTATGCGCATCTGTAAAAATCAATTTATGTTAAAATATTTATAGGTTATAAGTAGTAATATTTTCGAATATTATTTTCATAATATATTTTATAATTCAAAGCATAAAATTATAGAAATTAGAACACTAAGATTAAGGGATTTAAGCACTGTAACAGAATGACTACCTTCCCTAATTTAAATAGCGTATAGATGGCGCTGTTGCCACTTTCGGCAAAATATCTATGGATATTTTGCCAAACATGAACTGAAGTGAATTGAGCGTATGTGAATTGCGCGGGACTGTAGTTGTTCGAAGTGTACTGGGATGGATCATAATGTTAAGACTATTATTTTGTGAAATATGATCTAAATAATTTGAAATTTGTTATCTAGTCATACACTTAAAAAGTAGAATAAAAGCATGTAATCAAAATTGGGTGTTGACATACAAAAAGTTAGTTTAAATTTATTATGTGGACGTCTCCGAAAGCTTACTTGAAGCATCCCATTCAATAGTAAACGTTATTTTCAATTATTTGGCACAGGTATCGTTTTTATGCGATGACTTGCGGGGTGTTTGCTTATTTATTTAGTTGTATAAGACTGTGTGGATGTGGAAATGTAATCACATTTTTTTAAGGTTACACTTTTTATATGATTTCATTAAAAAAAATTAATTTCTTAAAATTTTCTAAAAGTTAAAAAAAAGTTAAAAAATAATAAATAAACAAATACATAAATTACAAGTAGAAATTACAGGAAAAATAGGAAAGCAGCGCCGCATATCTTTTATCTCGTACTTTCTGGTAATGCGATGACACTGAATAATAACAATAAAAAAAAATAATAATAATAATAATAAGCTGGAATTATCTGTTTTATTTAAGGAAAGAAGAGAACAATAGTATTTTGTGAAAATCTTTTAAGATATAAAACTTTTTACTTAAACATAAATCGTTACTTCTATCGGAAAAGCAAAATAAATCATTTAAATAGATAGACTTACAGGAAAGAATTTCTTTAATCAAACTTTAAATCAAAATAAAGCCGTCAAAATCTTTACACGTGCGAAAAACTTTATAAAAATTTTACATTTTAAAAGTTTTTCAACAATAGAAATGAATGATAATTCTGCTTTCAAGTGAATTGTGGTAATTTTAAGTACAAATAAATTCGAAATATGCCAACACGTAAGTACTGAATTTTTTTCTTTTCTTTAAATTTTGCATTGTTAATTTGACATTATATTTTTTTTATCCGTTATTTTTGTTTTTTCATGACAAAAGAAAACATTCTTTTTTATAAAACATACAATGCATTAGTATAAACTGAAAATGAATTAAAAAAATCAAAGGATGTTTAAGAAATATTTATTTTCGTTTATATATCTATGCTTATGGCCAATAGCACAATTTTAATACTTTTATGTGTACATAAAAATATTCTTCGTTGTCAATCATACACTACATAAAAAAATACAGAGGAAAACACATAGTAATAAGATTTTTCCCCCCCATTTTTTCTCTTTTCTTTCTAAACAACTTAGGAAACACATCCGTTTTGCTGTACTCCACTGCATTTTTTCTAAGAAGAAAACTATTACTTGCTATAAAATACAAAGATTTTTTTTCGGAATTCCATAGTTGGGCTTATTTTTTTAATAATCTTTTTAAGCAATAACCACTGCAAATGATATTCATAATAGATTTGGTGTAAATGGAACTGCTGACAGAAGTTCGAAAAAAAAATAAGTATGGTCAAAGAAAGAAAGTATATTATTAAGAAAACATATGAAAAATTCAATTACTTTTTCTATCTTTTTTTTACCGTTCGAGAACACACCGGGTCATTTTAACCCGTAGACTTCCATTCGCCTTCATTGGGAAAACGTTGGTATGACTGGCTAAAGAATGTATACCCATTGTACATGTAAGGCTAATGGTCTGATGAATACGTTCAGTGTGCGTGTAACTGCGCGAAGTTGAGTTGGGGTCATATTGACCCATGCGTGCACGTGCCCGTAGTTGGAAAAACATTTTCGATATATATACAGCCTTAGCCAAAAGCATTAGGCACCCACTACAAAACACTTGAATCGTAAAAAATATTAGAAAAAATAGCAAACGCTTTATACAAAGGCGTAAGCTATGTTGTCAAACGTCACTCAAAACATAGATAATCCCTTTGAAACGACTGGCGACTTCTGGCGATTAAAACAAAGTAAATGCAATTTTTTTTAAAAAATGTTTCGAATGATTTGCCAGTCTTTATTTGACATTCGCAGCACAAAGTAACTGCCGTGTGATCTAGTGGCGAATTTTACATAATTTAATTCTAAAATACCTAAAAAAAGTGAGCTGTCTATTGAAAAAAAGAGTGAGAATTCAGGTCTTGCATGAACAAGGCAAATCTCAAGTAGAGATAAGCAAGTTGGTGAAATGTTGTCGATGTGTAAGTTCAATCTGCTATTAAAAGCTTCACGGAGACTAGGTCTCACGTAAACAAGACAAGACTCCTAACGGACAAAAAGGATGCTTCTGCATCGTTTCTACTTGTGGTTGGTTGGTACGATGGTTGAGTGTTACCCTTGTTAATTTTTAATTTGTGGACGGCAATAATAATGTAGTAACGGACGGATTGTTTTTCGCATTTTAAACTTTAAAAGCAATATAATTTTTTTTCCTGAAGATGACCATAGAAGGTGGTCGAAACGTAGATATTTTTAATATTAATATATGTATAAAATTTTAAATTTGTATACACCACCATTCAGTAAATTTGTGACGTTTTATACTCACTTCTTTAATGTTATAATAAAATTAGTTTAACATAAATACTGGCATTCATATAGTGGATGGCGAAGGACTGAATAGTGTAAGCCTCAGGGCAAAGTTTGCCCCAATTGCTGAAATTCGTAATTTTGTCATGACTGTTAGACACCCTTCAAGGTTAATAATAAAATAATTAACTTTTAATAAGAAAATGACAAAAATGCGGAAAATCGCGGATCCGACGGAAAATTCTCATGCCTCCTTAAAGCATGCGTATTGCTTCTCAATCTATGAATTAGTGGTTATATCTTTTAAGTTATACTATAACAAATTTTGAGTATGTCAGTTATCCCTCCCCCTGTAAACCATTTACATTTTTAAAATGGGTGTTCCCAGCCAATTGAGTTGATTACGTTTTCCCAATGGCTTGTTGAAGCTGTGTGTAGATATTAACCAAGATAATTTTCAGAACAATTTTGTTTAACTCCTCGAAACAGAGTAGAGTAAGTTTTGTCCAGGGTCTTTAGGCATCCTAAAACACGGGAGAGTCTGATTAAAAACTTTTAATGTATACATCTCTTCAGTTATTTCAGCAGGTAGAACGATATGGAAGGTCTAGTCTGTGCATCAAACAGCACAATTATAACAATGGAATAATACAGAAGTCTCTGTGTTTATGCACGATGTTTCACTTTAATTAAGACACCCAGGATCATGAAATATGGCACATAGAATCTTCATAACAACTGAACGGACAGTGCGTCTTTTTTACGTGATTTTCTACCAGTAGGTAGTTAATTTAAATAACACGAGAATCATATATCATTGCACAGATTGAAAATGGAATATAAAAACAAAAGCATATCTGTATGATAATTATATCAGAAAATATGAGAATCGTTGCTTAACAGCATCTGTAATACGGAGTGGAGTCTCTTGTCTGGATCGTAATTTCAATCAATCCTAGAATGTAATTTATGAGGGTTCAATCCTTTCCTTATACGGTCCACTACTGGTAATTGTTTTTACATTCAATCATACTACATTTTACAAAAAGTTTTCTTTGGGGTAGATTTCTCTTGAAAGTAACTTAATATAAGTGTATTGCAGAGATTAGATATCAAAAAGTGATACAATAGAATAAAAAGTAGTCCACTGGTATATATTTGTATCAACCCATACCGAAAGGGTTAACACACATTAAGCATTCGAAAATTCTCATCTAAAGCATATGAAAGTACTTTGTTTATTTTTAGGTTGCCATAATATCAAAAAACTATTTATACAGCTTATTTCAAGTCAAACATTTTTAAATATTCACTTAGATGCAAAAGTTAAACTTTAAATGACTGTTTCCCTGTTTTAATCTTGTAACAAGATAGTAATAATGTTTTTATAAATTTTGAAAACAAACATTGATAAACTTTACATAATGCTTTAACTAAACATAAGTAACTAATAAACAATACTACCTAAACATAACGCTTTTACTTTTAACAATGAAG
Organism: Maratus michaelseni; assembly: GCA_963931845.1. Classification (NCBI taxonomy): domain Eukaryota; kingdom Metazoa; phylum Arthropoda; class Arachnida; order Araneae; family Salticidae; genus Maratus; species Maratus michaelseni. Next base: position 195,178,902 of record OZ007586.1, on the reverse strand, counting down.
TTAAAAATGAAAGCAAGAAGTTGAAGAGTTATATTAAATCTAAATTGATTTAAAATTTTAATCTTACAGAAAGAAAGTTATATAACTTTAAAAATTTCTTCGCTTCTAAAGTCAGCATTTCATCACGAAGATTTATTTTAAAATAGTCTAAATAAGAAAAATAATATGTTGCGGATTCTCTTAAGTAAATTAAAGGGACAGAGAAATCTTTATATGTTTTCAGAAACACTAAAGCACGGAAGCAACAGACAAGAAAACTCATTCAGCGAAACTTAAGATTTTATAAGCTTTCAGAGGACCGTAAATCATTGTGAATGATTTTCCATATCATGAAAATACTTTAATATGATACTACAATTTTTTTTTCGGACAATACTATTGACTCCCGTAAAGAGATTGTAAGGTTCCTCTTCATTACATGAAAAGAGAGAACAAGAGTATTTTAGATTTAGTGATCGGAAAGTGGGTCATTGGACAGAAGCGAAAATTAAGGGTTGCCCAGGGTAACAGACATTTATGGACCCCACACACGGTATTTAGTACGGCGCGAAACAGTCAAAATCGAATTAGCTCAGTAGGGCGAGACATAAAAAACAAGCTGGCTCCACACACTGTCTCAGAACCGTCAGCATTTTCCCTCCATTAGATCACTAATAACAGGACCTTGAAAAGGTGGGAGTTCAACAAAGTAACACTGAAGAGAGAATTAAATAAGAAAATGTATTATAATCATTCTAATTAGGCATTTTGAAAACACTCACCTTTAACACTAAATTTCATGTACTTTTACTGATGAGAAGAGCCGTTTAAAGTCATAGTGGTGTAAATCAACCATCTTAAATGTTCAAAAACAAAGGATTTACCAGAAATATGTGTTCCAGTTCTGTAGAATATCTTTTGGTGCTTTCGATTTATGGAATTATACTATTTTCTTATTAATAGTTTGATACATTTCAGGGGAATAGGAAAGGGAGGGGCTTAGGGGTTTCAAGCTCGTCCCATTCAGATGACTATTATTGTTTTAAATCATCTAAGCTGTCCCAAACACTATTATTTTTCGTCTTCAATGTTAGATAAATAATTTTTAAAAAAAATGGTACATAAAGAAGTACTATAAATATTGATTACATTTAAATCTAGATATCTGTAGATCAAAGACTCAACATGAGATATAAAATTCGCGATTTTATTTTGTATTTGCTGTATTTCATATTTTTAACCTTTCGACAGGAAGTTTCCTTACTTTCATATTATTATTACTGTAAGTAAGATATAGGTAACTTCAGAAGATTTAATTCTTAAGAATTTTAACTGGAAATATGATTACATGCACAAATGTTTTTAAATTATTTTCTGTGATTTTTTAAATGATTATATGAATGTCACCCTCAACCCTTCCCTGTCACATTAATTTATAATTGCTAGAATTCGGTATCTTAAATATTCTATCTAAAATAATTAAAATATTTATTTCGTGACAATAGTTTTAATAAGTACTTTGAACGATTAATTGACAATCCTAATTCTGCAATTTATTTGAAAACGACTACTTAAGCCTCTCCCATATTTTTTTTAAATGGTGACGTTACTGATATGTCTTAGATATCCTTCATGAATTTATCGTCAGTTTTCTAAATTAATAACTTACACCACTAAGACTTTAACAGGCTCAAATTCCGATTTGAAGTTTGCGGGGGGGGGGGGAATATCTCACACTCTCAAACTTAAAGTCAATATTATATTATTAATTTCGACAATTAAAACAATATCATAGCAATTTAGGAGAATTTCACAAGTATTTTATGCCTTCTTCCACTTTTATCTCTGAACACGCTAAGTTATTGCTTCATTATTTAAAAAAAAATATTCAAGGCTGCTCTCAAATCCAAACTCCTTACTTTTTGAAACACTCACGAAGTCATTTTAATTCTTAAGGGGAACTTGGAACTCATAAATCTTCAAAAAATGCAATTTTTGAAATATATATAAATATATATATTAATGAGTAATAATTTCTGAACACTTTAAAACAAAACGAATGGAACTCTTAGTAATTGTTAAATATTGGAATAAAATATGGAATACTTTCAAAGAGAGAACTTTAAGGTCATTTCTCTCTAAATGTGATTTTGGGCATTGAGCACTAGGTAGTTAAAAACTTTTTAATATTTTTTCATGAATTTTTCAGGATATATATAGTGTATGGTAGGCTCTATGAAGTGAACTTAAATTTTCATCTTTTATTGTTGAAAAAAAATTTTTTTTTTTCCTTTGTGTCAGATTGCTAAAATTTTCAAAATTTTATATAAGCGAGATACAGTTTAGTTTTTTAAACATAACAATACTATAAATAAACTTTTTTTAGGTCCAGTGTAAGCACAAGGCTCTCAAGTTTAATTAGATATTAAAAATTTTGTTTTGCATGCAGAAATTCTTTTGTAATCATGCGCGCAACCTGCGTATGATGTCGCATCATACATTATTTAATTTCAGTAATTATTCCCCTCTTATTTAATTCCCTTCTCCAAATTTGTTTCCCTTTTTCCGTTATTTTAAGGCTCACTGTTCTACAAAAAAATATATTTTTTTCATTTTCCTTCTCCCCCCCCCCCCCCCGCGTTTAATTCAGTGTAACAGATTTCATTCTATTGATTCTAATAAGCTTTTGATAATCATTTACACAAAAGATTTTCATACTGTGCTGATAGTGTAAATGATAACCGCCACATGTACGCTCTCCAACGGTTAGCATAAGATGTTCATATGCCATCTCCTTATTTGGTCACGTAGATATGCTGCTAACTGCTTGCTCTATAAACATCTTTTTAAATTACAATGATTCCTATACGCAACTGAAAAATCTATTCCAAAAATATCCAAAGTACATATCAAGACCATAACAAATTCATATATCGCGGGTTCAAGAATGCAAAACTCTCTCAGGAGCACACATATTGACTTCCCCTGTAAAAATTCGTTAGGATGATTTATGCCAAAAATTGTTCTGCTCTCTAAATTTTTAATTGTCTTTATGCTCTGTTTAGAGCAGTTATCACCATATTGTAACCCGTTGGTGAGATGTGAAATCATTCGAGTTTATGTCATGATAAGAGAAACAATTTATTCTCTCTCTGACCCTTAACTGATCAACATGTAAAATATCGAGAAATGTATTACGGCAGATGTGCCGCTGCCGCTGGCAGTCGTAGCCATGGAACCTTTTTTTTTTTATCTGTACTTGTGCATTGATAATCAGAGCCTGAGATAAATAAATATATTTCGTCCATTTAATGTCGGATTTTCTTGCAAAATGTGTCTGTATTTACTTATTTTGAATTTATGGATTGCTGAAGAATAATAATGACATTTGACATCGAAATATTTAATAAATTTCCTCTTGTACAAACAACTGTACAATGCAATTACAATTTTCTGCTCGACAAGTTTAAAAACCCTATAAAAACAAACTTTCCCCATTATGACCTGAAAATATATATATATATATATAATGAAAGAAGAAACCTGTATCTATTACAGCTTTTAAAAATGTGTTTTTATAATGAATACTTTTTAAGTTATAAAAAAAAAAAAAAAAATGGCCAATTTTTTTCATTTTTCGACATTTTAAGAGTCAGAAGTTCGCTTAAACGAACAAATTTGCAGATATTCTTATTATAATACTAATAAATTCAATAGCGTTTCTCTTTTTTTTCTATAAAGGTAAAGGATTTTTCAGGAAAATAGCGTCAAATTTGATGCTTTAAGTCTATTTTTGTGTCAAGTTAGTACAGAAAATGTCATTTTCAAAAACGAATCGATTATAACTCAAGATGCAATAAATTTATAGAATAATTAAAAAAAATCAATTCCAAATATTTTCTTCCGTCATGACTGCAAATTTCATCAGTTTACATATCAAAATCCCTCCGTGATATAAGGGTGATCCCGAATTCATGGTACAAACTTTAAAGGATGGTGCAGGACACTTAACAGTAGTGAAGTTACAGTTCCAAATCTTCTTATCTTTAACAGTAGTGAAGATATTTTAACAAAATTCGCAACAGACTTATCTTTGTATGAATTGTAAGGATGCTGTAAGGATTTCATTAAAGTATCTTCACTACTATTAAAGTTATGAATGAAAATGCGACTTCGGACTGGGGTGAGACGCCCTGTAATTTTGACTAAATAAATGGATTTCTGACCCTGGTTTCCTATACAATAAATGAGTGTTAGAGTGTCCTGTACCAACTTTTAAAGTTTGTACCATGAATTCGTAATCACCCATTGTACAGAGTGGCCAAGATAAAAGAGGCCCGGTATACTGAAGTACAAATACTTACTAATTTTTATTTAAAAGTAGTAAACACAGAATATTATGAATAACGACATACTGAACATTCAATAGTTCACAGGAGGTGTTGTTATTCATAATAGTCTGTATTTACTACTTTTAAATAAAAATTAGTAAGTATTTGTACTTCTGTATACCGGGCCTCTTTTATCTTGGCCACTCTGTAGTTTATTTTAGAAATATTAAATGCAAACATAAGAAAATTTCTCGCATAGAAAAAAAAAATAGAAAATTACAATGCAAAAATCATAATTAAATTAAATTTAACTTGTTTTTCAAACATCAAAATTAAATTCCTTCTCACTTATGAAAAGAAAACAAAGAAAAAAAAAATAATGTATCAAAACGATTTTTTCATCTGACTAGAAGTAAAGCAGCAAAGTACTTTCGCAATAATTTCGAAACAATTTTGTTTAGAAAGAAAGAGATTTTGATTCTTGCTGCTAACTACGTCACTATAAGAACATCGTTCCAAAGACCATCCATTCTAATTTTGAAGCTGTCATTTTTCATCCGGATAGTAAAGATTTATGTGCGGCACTTTCACACAACCACACACAAATAGAAAAGTTTGGAAAAGCTAATCGACCGTATTCTTAGATTTGAAAAGACTCCGATGTTATGCGATAGATGAGTAATTTCAAGTTAATCTGCAATTACATAGCGTTAAGTTTGTAGTTAGAATATAGAAAGAGTCAATGATTAAAGAAACAAAGCATCAATAAAAAAATAAACATTGGAGAAGGGAATTAAAAAAAATTGCGAAATGGAAAGTTTCTTTTAAACGATAATTTATATATTTCCAAACTTACAGTTGGATATTAGAGAGAGGAAAATCCATTTTTAATGATACATTTAAAATGAAAGGAATAAATTTTAAAAAGCTCAAATGAAAAATCATAATTAGTTTAAATTAAACTTGTTTTCTAACATCAAATTAATATTCCTTCTCACACATCAAAGCAAAAGAAAAAAGAAATAAAGTATTAATTTTTCAAAATGAATTTTTATGTAACTAAAAATAAAGCAGCAAAGTACTCATATCTCCGAAACAATTTTGCTCAGAACGAAAAAGATTTTGAGTCTTGCTGCTGACTCCGTCACCATAAGAACTTCGTTCCAAAGACCATCCATTCTAATTTTGAAGCTGTCATTTTTCATCCGGATAGTAAAGATCTATGTGTGGCACATGAACACAAACACACACACAGATAGAAAAGTTTGGAAAAGGTAATCGACCGTATTCTTAGATCTGAAAAGACTATGTTGTTATGCGATAGAATCCGAGGTAATTTCAAGTTGATCTTCAAAAACACAGCATTACGTTTTTAGTCAGAATGATGTAGAAAGAGTCAATGATTAAGTAAGTGTCAATGAAAAAATACATATTGGAAAAACTGATGAAAAAGATTGCGAAATGAAAAGTTTCTTTTAAATGATAATTTATATATTTCCAAACTTAAAGTTGGATATTAAAAAAAAGAAAATCCATCTTTTATAATACATTTATAATGGAAGGAATAAATTTAAAAAGCTCAAATGAAAATTCACAATTAGTTTAAATTAAACTTGTTTTCTAACATCAAATTAATATTCTTTCTCACACGTCACAGCAGAAGAAAAGAGAAGTAAAATATTAATTTATCAAAACGAATTTTTCATCTGGCTAAAAATAAAGCAGCAAAGTACTTTACCATAACTCCGAAACAATTTTGCTCAGAACGAAAGAGATTTTGAGTCTTGCTGCTGACTCCGTCACCATAAGAACTTCGTTCCAAAGACCATCCATTCTAATTTTGAAGCTGTCATTTTTCATCCGGATAGTAAAGATCTATGTGTGGCACATGAACACAAACACACACACAGATAGAAAAGTTTGGAAAAGGTAATCGACCGTATTCTTAGATCTGAAAAGACTATGTTGTTATGCGATAGAATCCGAGGTAATTTCAAGTTGATCTTCAAAAACACAGCATTACGTTTTTAGTCAGAATGATGTAGAAAGAGTCAATGATTAAGTAAGTGTCAATGAAAAAATACATATTGGAAAAACTGATGAAAAAGATTGCGAAATGAAAAGTTTCTTTTAAATGATAATTTATATATTTCCAAACTTAAAGTTGGATATTAAAAAAAAGAAAATCCATCTTTTATAATACATTTATAATGGAAGGAATAAATTTAAAAAGCTCAAATGAAAATTCACAATTAGTTTAAATTAAACTTGTTTTCTAACATCAAATTAATATTCTTTCTCACACGTCACAGCAGAAGAAAAGAGAAGTAAAATATTAATTTATCAAAACGAATTTTTCATCTGGCTAAAAATAAAGCAGCAAAGTACTTTACCATAACTCCGAAACAATTTTGCTCAGAACGAAAGAGATTTTGAGTCTTGCTGCTGACTCCGTCACCATAAGAACTTTGTTCCAAAGACCATCCATTCTAATTTTGAAGCTGTCATTTTTCATCCGGGTAGTAAAGATTTATGTGTGGCACTTGAACACAAACACACACAAACAGAAAAGTTTGGAAAAGCTAATCGACCGTATTCTTACATCTGAAAAGACTATGTTGTTATGCGACAAAATCCGAGGTAATTTCAAGTTGATCTTCAAAAACATAGCGTTAAGTTTGTAGTCAGAATGATGTGGAAGGAGTCAATGATTAAAGAAAGAAAGGTATCAATGGAAAAATAAATAATGGAAAAGTTGATGAAAGAGATTGTGAAACGGAAAGTTTCTTTAAAATAAGAAATTATATTTTCACAGTTTAAGTTAGTTGTTATAGAAAAAAAAATCCATCTTTAAATTTTTATGATGCACTTAAAGCAAAGGAAAGAACGTTCAAATGAAAAATCATAATTAGTTTAAATAAAACTTATTTTTCAACCTTCAAATAAGATTTCTTCTCAGTCATTAAAGTAAAACAAAAAATAAATAAAATAATAATTTATCAAAACGAATTTTTCACCTGACTAGAAATAAAGCAGCAAAGTACTTTACAATAACTCCGAAAAATTTTTGCTCAGAAAGATTTTGATTCTTGTTGCTGACTCCATCGCAACAAAAACGTCGTTTCAAAGGCCATCCATTCTAATTTTGAAGCTGTCATTTTTTTCATCCCGATAGTAAAGATTTATGTGTGGCACTTGCACACAAACACACACAAATGGAAAAGTTTGTAAAAGCCAATCGACCGTATTCTTAGATCTGAAAAGACGATGATATTATGCTACAGAAACCGATTAATTTCAAGTTCATCTTCAAATACACAGCGTTAAGTTTGTAGATGGAGATAGAGGGAATTAATGAATAAATTAATGACTGTTAAATAATTATGAATGAATGTATTAAATAATTGTATTATTTTTTTATGTTTAATTCAAATATCAATTATATTATATTATATTATAATTTACATATATAAGCCTCGGATGTAAAAAAGAATAACTAACAATGCAAGTTTTAAAATATTATTAAAATTTTCTGCAAAAATATACCTTAGCAATTTAATACCGTTTTAAAGTATTTTTTATTTTTTATTCTCAGATTCATTGCTGAAGTGCTAGAATTTTTTATGACTGCTTTGAAAAATAGTTTTCATTGCTTAAATATTTAATTATATATTAAATAATTATATTATGTTTAATTTACATATGAATTATATTATATTATATTATATTATAATTTATATATGAAGTAAAACAAGGTAACTAACAAAATGAGAGTTTTGAGATGTATTCAAGATTTCTAAAAAATCTACAAACAAAACGTTTATAATTGCATCCTCTAAAACAGTTAATTTGTTAAGACTGAACCTTCGGTTAACCATGTAATTAACTACTAACATTGCTTTGTCTGGTAAATTTTATTTTATTGGACTCATTGAATTTTAATAAAAAAAACTTGTTGTACTTATCTAAAAATTATCTTTGATTATGATGGCATCTATTGAGAAAAAATAAACTTAGTATTCAGGATGACGTTAAACAATTTTCTATGAAAATTCGAAAAAAAAAGTAATAAGTTAGCATGTTTTACATCGTTCCCTTCATATACAAGAAGATATAAACGACAGATTGAGATCTTATTATTATTTTTAATCCTAAAAATGTCCTATAATTTACTAATCTAGTCCAGTCTCCCTTTAACCCCTTGACTGGCACCGGTATATAATATATACCACTTTTTAATATATAACTTTGCTACCAGTATTATTAAATAAAAATATTTAGTATTGTTGTTTGCAGATTGAGAAGGTAAAAATTCATTATTAAAATTTACTGGTGTCGAAACATCGCAAAATTTAGCATTTTTAGACCACGTGCTTGCCCTCCAAGGGGTTAAAGAGACTGTTTCGTAATTTTTCAACATTAGATTAACAAAAGACTACACAGTTGAACACGACGCACATTTGAGATCAATGAATTATAATTATTCTTTCTGAATGCACGAAAAGCAAACTTGAAACACCAGTAAAAATGTCGTACAAAAATCATATACATGATTGGACATTTTGCCATTCTCAGAGTTAAAATCAACCTAATCTTTATTATAAATCAGTAATACTAAATAAATAGAAAAAAAAGGATAAAGGGGAAAGCTTATAACTGACCTCTTTTCATTCAATTTTAATTTTTGACTTTTATTATTTTATAAGCAACCCTAAAAGCCATGGATTACTAACAATGTTCTGCTCAAACTTTTTTTAAATAGAAAATACTGACAAAGTCATGCAGGGAAAGCAAAATATGGTCACAAAAAGAAAAATAACATAAACGATAGTGTGTATATTTTTTTATGCATATTTTTTTAATTAATATCTTTATCTCAATAAATATAAATGCAATGCAATTTAAATGTGTATTTTTTTTATTTTAAAAATTTGAAAATGGAACATACTTCTAATATCAATACTAAATCATCGAAATTAACAACGAAATACAAAACAATTTTAAAAGAAGAGCAAATCTTTCTCAAAAGGGAATCTATAAAAGCAAAATAAAGCATTTTTTTATTATTTCTCTCATGAAATATTGAAATAATTCTGCATTTTTCAACATAAAAGAAATGCCATATTATATATATGCATGTATGTATGTATGTAAATGTTAGAAAGCAAAGATACAAAAAATTTGTAATGCTTTAAAATCAAAATATATAAATTCCAACAATTTTGATGGCAATATTAATTTTATAATCAGAAGAAAGGAACAAAAAAGAAATCAAATAGCGGCATTGATATTTATAAAAAGAAGCATATTAAAAATGTATTTAAAAAGTAATAACGCTTTCATTTTCAAAGGAACTGGAACATTTCTCACTCTTTCCATGTAATATTTCCTCAATATTCCTTCATTTCGGCTTTTTTCTGCTCTCCAATCTCAGTCAGTTCCTTTTTATCTTTCATGATTTTTGTACGATCATTGAAAATTGCATCTTCAGAAATTGTGACATTTTCTGTTTTCGCGGCACTGATAGCACTCAGATATACTCTTTTTAACCTTTACTTTTTAAGTCGGCTTAAATAAAAGTTAAAAAGTATATTGACAGTCAAAAGTAATTATTAAGACATTTTAATAAATTTAACAACGTAAATTTTGAATAAAGATAAATCGATATAAAATAAAAGACAAAATTCAAGACCACTATTCTAATAAAATTAACGTAAAAAGTATATTTTCTGAAGGACGTTGAAATAATGAAATATTTTTTAGAATAAAGATAAAATTAAAATGCCAAGTTGATTTCCATGTTGTTGTAATATTATTTTTCAACCAAAACATGACATCAGTTTATTTGCAAGATGATTCGAGAGCACTTTATATAATATAGAACAAATCTTGGAAGTTTTTATTAAGCGATCGTTAAGTTGACTTTAAAAAAAATCTTGAAAATTAGGAATTACTGAATTGTTTTAGATTATTTTTAATACCACAATTCTTTGTTAAACTTTAAAGACAGGCACGCCGTACTGAATGCGCCATTCCGTGCAAAAACAGATGCTAATTCCAAAGCAATTACGCGATTAATTTTAATTAAATTAGTCGTTTTTTTAACCGTATGATGTTTATTACTTTTATACGACTACTGGACACAAAAATATCATAAGTTGTTATTTAGGGTTTAAGAGCCAATGGCGCATAGAGTGCGCCGCCGCCGCCCGTATCTATATTTGGATAAACCGCCTGTGTCTTTGAAGGTTAAAGAAATCGGTACTCTTTGAACTATTTTTTCAGCTGAGTATTTTATACCACCTTTTTGACACATTATTAAATTGTTTTACGAAGAAAAATTATGTATTTAATCCAGAAAAAATGCAATTCTTGTGGCAAAAATTTTAAAATTCATCAATATAAAAATACAAATTAATTTTAAAGCCACATTTCTCTTACAATTTTGAATTTTTTGTAATAATGTTTTCTTTATAGGCTTTCTTACAAGTGTGCTTTATAATTATAAAGACCAGATTTCCGAAAAGTGTAGTTTAAGAAAGAATAACAGGATTCCTACAGGTCAGGGAATTTCCCAGACTTTAGGCCAGAGATTTACCAGTATTTATTTAGAGAAAAACTCACCTTATGCATTCGCGCGATTACGAATTTTTCTATAAGAAAATATTGGTATTTTCCCAGAAATTGTAGGAACCCTGAATAAGACACATGCAAATATACAGTAAAGATGATATTTGCTTGAAATACACTATTTATATTAATGAAAATCCAATCATATATTTTATGAAATGCTCTCTACGGAGTGTCCATTACAAAAATCGAGTAAATAGAAAAATATGTGTTTAAATTTTAGCATTTTGATCTTACTGATATACAGAAAAATGTGAAACTGAGAAAAATTAATTTAAAGATTGCAACTCCGAATCATTTAAAGGGGAACGGATGCGTTAAAAATCTTTTTCGGACTCTTATAATTATCAGATTTTTAGAAAACGTCGTCAGAATATACTAAGGATGTCTACATTTTTTTTAAGCAAACAATTGGAAGATTGATATTTCCATCTTTCTTCGCAAAATAAAGAATAATAATAATAAAAAAACTTTAAATACTATAAAATACTTGGGAATAAGCTGAAAGATAAACAACGTATTTTTCGAACGTGCTGCTAAAATTTTATAGAGATAAATATTTTAACTAAATATTTTAACTAAATATTTTAACAAAAATATTCAGCTTATTGAATATGAATGAAGAAAATTTAGGATAAATTTTAAACATTTATATGAAAAAGCAATGAAAACAAAAATGGGGAAAAGAACAAAGCATAATCAAATCATTCGAATCATACCTAACTATATCTACCAAATGTTATCAAGTGGCTCAAATCTAGACACTAAATTTTGACACCAAATCTTTTGCCTGCATTTGCTTTGTAAAATTATTATTTCAGTCAACAATGACCTTTAAAAGAAGGAAAAATGTATCCTGTGTTATGAAATTGATTTTGGAACGATAACTTAGAAAATGAAGTAAATGAAGGATAGTAAGTATATCGCTTAAAGTTATATTTTAAGCGATATTTGTCTAAAAAAAAGAGGAATGGCAAATGACCAGCAACATAATGTTGCACACTAAAATGCAATTAATAAGTAATAGAAAGTCAAAGCTACTAATTCCTTTTTTCACGTTTATTTAGTATTAATTTCTTTTTTCTCGTACTAATTTCTTCTTTTTTTTTTCAAGTATATTTAAAAGGATTTATACAAGGAGGCCATAAATAAAGTAGAGGTGTTTAGAACTCGATTGCAGAAAATTGACACGGGCAAATCGGCCCCAGAATTTAGTGCAAATACTATTCAGTCCATGAAAAAAATAGTTAACCTCTTCACAGCGAGCGTCGTTTTGATATTTTTTCTATTTTTTGGGCACCAGTTTTTCGGGATAGAATTTTTCGCTTTATTGAATCTGGAAAATCTGCGATTAGATAAGGTACAAGTTTCTGATCAAATTTACTGGTGTTCAAATTCAATGATTTCGTTCATCCTAAAAGGCATCAACGTGCCGCTTGTCGCGAAGGATTTAATAAGAAACAATAACTTTGATTTTTGCCAGCAGGCCCAAAAGTGGCGCTTCAAGCCATAGAATCTCAATATTCCACTGTAAGAAATTCACGCATAAAGTACCTCTTCCATGTTTCCTGTGTCTATTTTAATGCTTAAAAACAACATGGCGTGCTACTTTTTTCCCTTGTGGCAATTTATATATATATATATATATACATATTTTCTCAATTATCTAAACAGTATTTGCACTATGTTTTACTGCATATGAGACAGTATAATATTTATAAACGAAATCTAGACATCTAAGGGATTTTTACAAAATAAAGCCATGCTCTTATTAAGACCATCAACCTATATCTAGTATAGAACGGTCTCGGGCCGACAAATGGCAGAATATACCTGACAGTTTATCTGTCCTTGCCGTGTGTATAGTTTCAATCACAACTGATACCGGCTTCGTAGTAATTTTCGGACCACTGAATCTTTCGACACGTCGTTGTTAAAAACAGTAAGTAAACTTTCATATGAAATGAGCGTAAATTACTGATTGAGTTTTACAATATTTGCATGATTTTCGATATAATTTAATGATCTTTTTATAAAGTATATTGAAATATTCTGTATTTTTAATTCTGCTTGTGTTTGAATGTAAAATATGTGAAAAACAGAAATGTCCTAATAAGGTCAGGCAGTATAAAGCCTGGTCTAAGGGATACTTTATTTACATCATATAATACCATTAGCAAAGTTAATTAAACATTTTCTGTTTCAATATTTGTAGAAAACTATGGAATATATGAAAGCGGTAAAGAGAGATCATCAGAGCGAAGGGCAATGAAATCAATAGTTTTAGATGTTTGAAACGGCATGCCCGTAAATAGAGCAACCACAGAATATCGTATTACAAGGAGAACTATTTATTTTGTTCTATTTTGGTGTGATACCTGCAAAATATCTGTTAATTAAAGTTAAATTATGTATTTAGAAAATTATGACCATATTTAAAACATTTAAGTGGCTCCAAATAAAGCCACTTTAAGGTGTATCTTGTTGTGAACTCTCCTGGTCACAATTAAACATCGAGAAGAATATGCATGATTTAATATTATAAAAATATGTAGAAATATTACATCCAACAACATTTAAAATGTTAATTCTGATATAATACAGTTTATTGTGATCTGAAACCTGAACGTGGCCTTTATTTGGTACAGCTACCTTACTTTAACTAAGGTCAGCCTGTATACAAATAACTCACAGATTAAAATGTGTGTTTTTATTTATTTATTTTTTCCCCGGAGAGCTACTGAAAATCAAAACAAAAGTTTATTTTGGTGGGTTGCAAATAAATACATTACTTAGCACATTACGTTCTGAAAGCCATTCTTATTTTTATTTACCAGCAGTGGAACATTCCTTTGTCATTTATTTGAACTAGATTTACTTTATTTCTGTTTCATTTGAAATCATCTATACATTTACGGCAATGAACCAATGCGATAGAAAACCAAACCGGTATTCCTTATGGCGGATAAATTTAAAACTAATAATTTCTAGGATTACAACTACTTTGGAATGAGTTTATTACCAGATATTCAACAGAATTATAAGAAAAAGAAATATAGTTTAAGTATCGATATAAATTAGAAGCGATCAGTGATACTAATAAAGTATTGCGAATTTAAACTACGCATGGTTTACATCCTTCCGTTCGCATTCATAAAAGAAAGGCTAAGATGTGGTTCTACGTATAAATAAATACAAAAAAATCATGGTTCGCTGAATATTAATTTGAAACAAAAATAACGAATTCAAGTAAAATAAAGCTTAAAATTTTCTCGAACTGTTTTTCTTCTTTAATATTTTCTTCCTTTAGATTTTACTTCTGCTCTTTTATCTCTAGGTAATCCCAATAAGCTCTTAAAGCGAAAACAAGTTTCAAGGAATAATAAAAGCAAGTTAGAAAAGAAGAAATTTCCATCCCATTTCCAATTCTTCTCATGAATAAAATCGACAGTAAAAATATATTCATTGTTTATGTCGACTGACGCAGCAGGCCGTTCTTCTTATGATTTACAGATGAGTGAACACTATTTGAATGGCAAAGCTTTCTTGTTACCGCCAATTTCACAAAATAAAAAGTGATACCATTCACCTAAAACTGACTTCTCTCGCACATCATCGAACTACCCAGATTCTGAAATCTATCATCGAAAGAACTTTCTGCTTTAAAATCGAAAAGACAGCCTTGATTTGAATATAAATAAATCGTCTATTCCCTTTTAAACTCAGAGGGAAAAATCCCAGGCATGATACTGCGCCAAAATGCATTTTTCAAAGAGAAAAATGTAGCTCCTATGAAACTTTAACTTTTAAAAGTAGAAAAATCTTTCCAATACAACAGTAAATATGATGCTCGAGCTGCCCCCCTTTAAGTATGAATAATGGGAATTTTAGCTGCTGCGATAGCTTTCCCATAAAAAGGTATACGTAGAAATACTGCGGTAGAAAAGCATATTATGTGCACGTACATTTTTCAATAAACAATATTCATTGGGAAAGACGTTAAAATATGCATTTTTCCAAGTAAATTACCTACACATTTATTATGATGTAAGCAAAAACACGTTTCGATTTTTAAACAAATGTATACAAAGGGAAAGGAGTTGATTTAAATAAGTATTAGATTTTTTAAAACACTTAGAATATAATACCTTTTGCGCAACATTATTTAAAATCAGTCCAAAACTACCTTTTTTATTGTAGCAAACTACAACTACTTTATCAAAAATGTAGTTAACTACAACTACTTGTTTTAAAAAGTAGCGAGAACAAAACTACTTTTCAAAAGTAATCACTACTTCGCTACGTTCAGAGTTTGTCAAAGCATGCAATCTACAATCGAAGTTGAGGATACGGATTAAATAATATGGTGATCACTCGCTATATCGCATATGCCGGGATACAAATACGATTAATTAAGTGCGATAGAACCGAGGGCATTAAAATGTCAATGGAAAAATGTATGACTTCTTGCAATCCCTCCACTCTTTCTTATATCTCAGTTATAACGCATTTCATTATAGTTATTCAGTTAACTTATCTATTATCATCTACATTAAAATATTTCCGTTGTATCTTGCCACAGAAATTAAACCACAAATGAATAGCTATTTCTCTTACCCTTATTTGGTTGATGCAGTCTCTCCGAAAAGTTTTCTAATATATCACTATGCTAAATTTGTTCTAAAAATAATCTACAGGCAACCGAAATTCATTGAGCCGCGGGGTCAAAAATGGTAAAGTTTCAAGAGCTCCACGTACTTGTGGTCAAAACATCTGCACCCATGTTGGCGACCCCTTTAAAATGATTAATAAGATTTATGCCAAAAGTAAGACTGATGCCAAAAGTTGTTCTGATTTATCAAAATTTCATTGTGGTCTACGCTGTGTTCAAAGAAAAGCCGACATGATAGCGAACCCTTTGGCGATATATTTTTCATTCGAGTTTTTGTGATGACAAGTGAAACATCCGACTTGCTCGAAAACTCTTGTACTAATAATATCTAACATCGTTTGGGTCCCTCTCTAGCAATACTATTTTTGATATCTGCTTTGATTAAATAATAATAATAAAATCAATTGGACTAAAATACATGGATCTGTCTTCTTGTTGCCTTTATCTAACTTTTATCAAGCAGTATATTGAACCTGGTCATAGTATTTAGATGAAACTTCAAATTGTATTTAATGCAATAATTTTCCACTGTGCAATTAATACATTCACACCGAAACTTCTTTATAGTATGACTTCTTGTAATGCGTTTCTAAACACAGCAGCTGAGATTTGCCGCCGAGTTTCGCAAATAGTTGAGCAAAACACATTTTGCACAAAAGAAGCTGGTTCTACTTAAGACCACTGCGACCACTGCTTAAAATGTATTATAAAACAATAACTAAATTCAAAATTCAAATCTCTCATCAAAAGAGAAAAAATCATTTTTTAATAAGAGTAAAAACTACATGAAGTATTTATCAGAATTGCGTTTTCCTTCTAAATGATATAATAATAGGTAAAAACTTATTTTTTTTTTTCATTTGAAAACAGCTTACTTACAGACAAACATCAGTTAGTTATAACTTTAAAAAATTTAATTAACAACATAGGAAAAGGAAAATTCGAATTAAATGGTACAAATCAAACTGAAGTTTTCAATTGAGACTGTCTTAGTTTTAAATAGAAAAGGCATTTAATCACAGGCCCTCACTTTTAGGTTACTCCCATAATCTATTTGGTATTGTGATTTCATTGTATTTGGTCAATATCTTATGTTTCAATGGATTAATTGTACAGAAAGCTTATATATATATATATTATTTTTTATTTCGTATTTCTTGTTTGGAGGTACAAAATTTTGGAAGGTTGTAGTACCATATTGAAAAATCCGAAATACCGCGTGCGCTATAAGTTCGCTAAAACTTTAAAAATTCATTAGAAAGGAACAAACGATTCTAAAAAAAATGCGGATTGGAGAAATGTAATTAGAAGAAGAACGGATATTTTTTTATAATAAAAAAATTTGTGGTTCAAAAAATTACCGATAGATGGCGCTCGGATACTTAATATGAATCTGATGTCAAGGAGGGCTTTCCACTTCGGGACGATCCTCCAAACGATCACATTTTCTTCGAAGAGTCTGACCAGCTTCAATACCCCAGCACATGTAACAGGCCCTTTTCTCGTGTTCAGTCCTTTTGCCGTGCGAAATTTTCTCAATGCGCCGGTTTCTGATTCTCTGTTCTTGTAAAAAGGCTTAACCAACAACGCTTGATCTGGTAACGATATTATACTGCTGGCATCGAATGAAGAATGTAAGTGCATCGACGTGTTTTATTGACAGCCTAATTTGCATAAATCTGCTACATATAAAGTATACCAGCACCATCTATCGGTAATTTTTTTAACCACAACTTTTTTGTTATTAAAAAAAAAAAAAATCCGATCTCCCTTTAATCTCATTTGTGCAAATCGCAATTTTTTAGCATCATTTGTTCCTTTTTAATGAATTTTTAAAGTTTTAACCAATTTATGGCGCACCCAGTATATTATGAAGATAATTGTTTCGAAACAGTAGTAGAAACAATGCATTTGTTCTTTTCGCTTCGAAATTTTCAGCACGTATGTGCTGCCATTTAGCGGCTGTTCGTTTTTGAAGTGTTGCCGTGCTTAATTAACCAAAGAATTTTGCGAAAACGGAAGGTATTCCCTTAAGAAGGCTATGATTAAGACAGAGAACGATTATGAAAAAAATAAAAATGGGTTAAAAATCCCGATTTTCAAACTTTATGACATTTAAATTTTTCTTCGGCGCTTTTTTCATGCATTTTTTATAGTATTAATCAAAAGGATAACATAAAAATTTAGATAATGCACGTTATTAAATTTATTTTCGTAAAATTTGAGAATTGTTTAAAAACTTACTTTTAATTATTAACAGCATGTTTCAGAAATCAAAATTAATAAAAAAAAATCCAAATATTTCATTCAATAAAAGAACATGATCAAATTTGTCAGGTTTTATGTGCAATTTGAAAGAAAAAGAATAATTCAAATGCAATTTATTAAAAATGGATGGTATCCTAACGTGGAATTTTTGCTATATACCAATAGTTTGAGGTCATAAGGCTGATTAATTTTCTTATATTAGGTGCGCTCAATAAATAATGAGCAAGAAGCTGGCACAAGATACCTTCGTATATGAAAATGCTAGCTAAGTGTTGAAGGCTAGTTAATGATCTTAGGTAAAATTTCATGCATGGATAAGACATCAAATGGTACGTGTAGATGATTCACGTAAGCAGAAAGGAGCACAGTCAATCGAGGGTAACGTCCAATAGTCATTACCATGAACATAGATCTAAAGAAGGACGTCTAACGAAATAGCCTTTCAAAGAAGAAAATCATTCCTGGAAAAATGTTTCAAATAGGTGGCGCATGTGTAGGACAGATTCTCCATACGTCACCAGTTCGTCTGCTTCTTCAAACCGTCTGTCGCCTGGTAGGTATCTGATATACAGTTTCGGTTTGATGTTGTAGGTGACGCTAAGGTTCCTATATACCGGGCTGACTCACGCCTCCATTTAGTTGTTCAAGCGGACGCCTGACTTGGCGTCTTATCGCGTAGATGGCAAGTGAATTTAGTTACTTAATCATATGCAAAAATATAAGAATAAATAGCTAAGATATTTAATAGCGCCATACATTAAAAAGTAAAAACATGTAATTATGCTTTTGTATAATAATATATTAAAATTAAATTTCATTTTCATCAATTAATATTTATTGCTTTGCTTTACATGAATAATTAAGAATGACAATATAAATTTAACTAATTCTAAATTTGATTTAATGTGAAAATATATATTCACATGCATTGGACCCTTATATTTTTATTACTTTCCGTATAGGAGCCCTAGATGACGCTGCCTTAGCACGGATTCTCGCCGTTTGCGCAGAACCGTGCGCCTAGCTGTGCAGCTGCCATTTCGTGACACGATATTAACACTATTTCGTTAGAAGTCCTTCTTTAGTTCTATGTTCATGGTCATTACACTTCCAGTGATCATCTTGGGTAGCGTGAGTTCTAACGTCTTATTCCTATATGGAATTTCACTTAAGGTCGTTAACTAGCCTTACGCACTTTGCTAGCATTGTCAGATACGCACAGACGGCAAAAACAACAGCAAAAAAAAAAAAAAAAAAAAAAAAAAAAGCCATACATTTTAATAACCAAAATGCAACCCCCCCCCCCCCAAAAAAAAAAAAAAAAAAAAAAAAAAAAAAAAAAAAAGAAAAAAAAAAAAAAGCCATACATTTTAATAACCAAAATGCACCCCCCCCCCCCCCCAAAAAAAAGAAAAAAAAAAAAAAACGGAAATAGCCATTAGACTGGAAATTATACCTTCCTTTAATTTATGTTTAAAAAAATAAGCTTCGGAGAAATCTTCTTACTGACATTGTACCAAACTCTGAAATTTTCAAATCGAACCTTTAACTACGTCTATGTTTCATTGTTTTATATATTTAGAAACTTTTAGTAGCCTTCTATGTTTTTCTATTATGTTTTCACCAGCATCTTCAGCCTGAACAACTTGTTCATGTTCATTCATGATCCCGCTTTTATATGAACGATTTGATTAATCATAATTTTCATAGAGATCATTCGTGTTATTTACGCCTCTTCTGCACGGTCCTATGATACTTCGACATATTTCCGTGTCATTTAGAAGAAGCATTGTGGCTTAAGATCATGAATATGATAATTTATAAGCTTTTCCAGACTGTTGCGCATTTCTTCGGAAATAAATGTTATTCATGTTTAATTTTTGTATCATATTACTGTACAAGCAAACTAAACTTAATCACGAAACCTTCATATTTTTATAAGATTTCCATATAAGCATGAACTTTGAAATGATTATATGGATGGGGAAGGTGGAACTAAATATCACTTAGTAACAATATTTCAATATTTTTCTCTTCCTTTTCCTATAGTGTTGAAATAGTCGATATCACTGATACTGTAGTGATATCTATATTATCATAGTTCACATGATTACTGCTGAACATTAAACCATATGATTCATATTCTTATTTTAAACTGAAAAGTAAAAGTAATAATCATATTTCGCACAATAAAAGACTAATACAGAGATGGAAAGTTAAGAAAATATATGTACATGTATCAATAATAACTAATTACAGGGTGTCCCTTCTTAACGTTAACCAATAGCTATTTCCAAAACCGTTAGTTACAGTGGCAATATTTATTTTCTAAAAAGTTATGAAATTTAACTTTTTATACGGTTCGTGGTTTCTATAAGTTAAATTTATATATAAAAAAAATACCATGCTCTAACAAGTGAAACAGAAAAGAATTAATTTCTCTACGAGCAAAACTTAACGAGTTATGATACTTTGAATTATTTTTAGTGTTTTCTGGCACTAAAAACGCACTTTTGCGTTTTCTTTTCTTTCTGAAAACATGTAAGGTAAGGATTGTAATCATGATCTATGTATGTATATGAGTGAAAATGATAGTTCTCAAACGGTACTTTCGATTGAGCTCCCGTTTGGCGAATATGTTTTAGACCACAGTAGCAAGAATTGTATATATTTTTGTACAAATCGACCCACGGATTAGGTTTTACACCATTTCGTGACTGATTCTATAAGGAAAATCACCCCGAAAATGTGACAGAATATAAGTGATAAATATTGTGACGATGAAATCACGAATTATTGGCTCAGAGGTAACGTCTCCAGTTTCAAAACGAAGGGTCCAGTGCTCGAATACAGCCGATTCCAATGTGTCAGACATTTATCGGAATCCACGGTGTTCTTATAAATTGTTTGGAAAGTCGAGTGGAGTCATTTCAGATTTTTAGGGCAAGAAAACTTCGAAAGTTAAAAAAATTTAAATTATCATAAGTCGGTATGTTTAGGTTGCAGAAGAATGGAATTTTAACGGTTTTACTTGGTAGAGCATGGAATTTTTTTTCTACATATAACTTTTAGGACCCAGTCATCGCATAAAAATTGAAATTTCGAAACTGGTTAAAAAATAACTATTCTGACGAAAGGGGATTTTCATGTAATGAAGAACAACATTTGAAACATTTCTGCAATTTGTGACTATATCTCTAAAACTAAGCTATTTGCCAACAATGAAAAAAAGACACCCTGTATAATTTTAAGAAGATACAATCAACATTTTAAAGGGTAACTATTAGCGTCATTGGTAACTCTGCGTGTAATATAATTAAAATCGAAAATTCTGAAGATGTATAAATGAAGAGAGGCTGTAAATTAGAAAACTTCTATTAAAACTGACAATTTATTTTAACAACAACAACAACAAAAAAAAAATTCGTACCATTTTCAACCATGTAATGGATTATGTAAAATGAATAACTGCAGATCAGATAATAAATATTCAATGGAAAAAAGTGCTGATGCTCTGTAACAAACTCGCCAAATGTAAATATCTTTTATACTTAAATAAATGCAGATTCAAACTAAACAGTCAATACCAATAAACGTTTATCCGCAATTTATGCATCAATTACATAAGCCAGTTTGGAAGAAAGCAGAAAATGTTATTTAATTTATTTATTTATTCTTCGAGTGGAATTCATATCATTACAGATTTGAGTAAAAGCCAAAAAAGAGAGAGATGATCTACGGGAGATCTCAAAATAAACGATTTCACAGCTGTTTTTCTTCTTTAAGCCAAATTACATCCAAATAAAGAAAGGAGCAACAACAAAATTACCTTTTGAGTTAATTTCTTTTAGTAAAAATTTGAAAGACTGAAATCTCGGGAGGAAAGCAAATGTAATCACGCAACCAAATCACGAAAGACTTAGCTGTTAATTACGTGTAGTCTCTTGATATTCACTGACTATTCATTTCTCTTTATTCTGTTTTGTATGGGCAAACGGGGGATACTCCAGAGAAAAGGTTCATATTCTGCCTTTACGATTTTCATAGAGAAAAATATCCTATAATGACAGCCTCTAAGCCGTCCTCGACTTACATTACGCAGACAAATGAATTAAAAAGCTATTTCGATTATTATTATCTATGCAAATAATAAGATTAGATGTATTAAGCATAAGTAATTAAAAAAGAATCAACTGGGATAGTTGTTGCGCAAAACAAAAATTCTTATAGGCTGTTAGTTTATGCGAATTAAGAACCGAAAATGAAATTATACACATAATACTTTCGCAACTTTGACAAGACGTACTTCAATGCATCGGTTACATAGAAGAAATTCAACAATGTTTTAAATAGGATAAAATTTCTTTAAGGGGACAACACTTGCAAAATCCTATGGAAAGCAGCTGATATTGAAGCATTTTCAGTGAGGAACTACTGAAGTGATTTCAATACTTTTTAAAAAATAGTTTTGGCACTAGCTAAACTATAAATTGATCGTTCGACAAAAAATAAAAATAAAAAATTCAATAATTGCGCGTCTATAATAGTAGGAGGTTTTTTGTTAATTAACATTATTAAAAATAAATAGATTTTCCATAAAACAAAAAGATAGAAATATAGAAATCATGATGCATTACAAAATCGCTCCAGTAACTCCCTAAGAAAAGGTACAGTCGGCCAAAAAAAAAAAATTACCGCATACATTTTGATCATCAAATAGTCTAAGCAAAAATCGAAAATAGCCATTCGAGGTTCGTCTTCATACTGAAATTGTTCCCAACTCTAAAATTTTCAATACAAACACCCAATTTTGACAGCATATTTGATTTTTTTCTCCCGCTAAATTTTAACTTAGAATATCAAGTGTCAAGTCATTCGGGAAAATAGTAGTTTAAGAATTAAAAAGGTTTACAGTTTGGAATTCATGTTGTTAAATTCCTTTTTAATCATTTGAAAACCCACTGCAATGCGGGTAGTTTTTAAAGCATAACTCCAAAACTACTTAGCGGAATAAGCTATAATTTTAGATTCGCATATTTGAAGCTTTTATAAATTGATTTCCATTAAAATTTTCATAGGTTACAATTCATACATTTTTCGAAAATCAATTTCTAAATATGTACATTTTAAATTATTTTTCGGAAAAAAGCATGAATCGTGACCTATGATATTTTTTAACAGAAATCGATTTCTACAAGCTTTAAATATGTGAATAAAGTACTAAAGCTCATTCCGCCAAGTAGTTTTTGAGTTATGCTCTAAAACTACCCCTATTGCAATCTATTTTGTTACTATTAAAAAGGAATTAAACATTAGGAGCTCCAAATTTTAAACATTCATAATTACTAAACTATTTGATCGAATAACTTGCCATTTGGTTGCTTAATGTAAAATTTACAATAAATAAATAAATAAATAAATAAATATGCTGTCAAAATTGGGTGTTTGTTTTGAAAAGTTCAGAGTTGTACAATTCAGTATAAAGATGATCCATGGTCTTATTTTTTAAACATAAATTGAAAGAAGACAGGTTTGTTTGTGGAATAATTTGGTTGTTAAAATGTATGGGGTGTTCTTTTATTTAATTTATGTATTTTGGCCGACTGTACATCAATATCAGATGTGTTCCAATGTTTAAATTAAAACCCCGGAGGATGATACAGAATGGGAAAGCATTTAACACCCTTAATAACCTCTTTGAAATCATATAAGGATGTGAATTCTTAACTCTGTTGATGCGTTTCGATATAGAAAAGGTACTGGCGCCGACAGTAACAATGCATTTTCACATTGTTGATTAAATATTTACGCCATTTCACTTTTCAGTTGTAAGGACGATGTTTAAATTAAAACCCCGGAGGATGATACAGAATGGGAAAGAATTTAACAAGAAATTAAAGACAATTAAAAATTAAATTATTAATCGAATAAACTTAGAAGGAATATGAATTATTAATAATACCATACACTGATGTCCAAAAATTAAGGGGCAGTGATAGGTTTTTTTCGATTTTGGACGTTTTGTCAAATATCTAAACTTTAAGAATGTAAAGAACATGTTTGACTTCATAATTTTCAGTGAAGATTTTGTCGCGAGGACAATTAGAGGGGGGGGGGGGGGCAATAATAATTTTAATAGTAAAATAATATTTGCGATGACCCAAGTAACAGATAATGATCAAAATGGTCTGTCACTGTAGCAAATGACTATGTAGGTCCTATTCAACATTTGTGTACATTTGTGTAAGCATAGCACGTATATCCGTGAAGATGTTAACGTTTCTGTGAAAAATTCAAAAGTTTTTTGTTTATAGCATACAGAGTTTTCAACCGAATTTAACACCACTTTCCGAAAACTTGACAAAGAACAGTAGTAATAGTATACTGCAATTAAAACGTTAATGTGTTGAATATTTGATGAGATATGTGTATGTGCATGAAATAAATTCTAACTGTGCATGCGCGAACTACAGCAAAGATTTTTTTGCCGTGATTTGGTAGTCAATACAGAGCAACTCATATAAAAAGACCAGTCAAATATCGTGAAAACTCAAAAATATACAAGCAATACAGTGAGCTATTGATAAATTGGGGAGGAAATCCCATATAATCCTATGGGATTTCCTCCCCAATTTATCAATTAGCTCACTGTATTTTAGCTTCACTCAACTTTTCATAGAAACGTTAGCATCTTCAAGAATATGCGTTCTATTCTTACACAAAAATGCACAAAAACGTTGAACAAGACCTACATAGTCATTTGCTACAGTGACGGATCATTTTGAGCATTTTCTGTTTCTTGGGGAAACGCAGATGTTATTTTATTATTAAATTTATTATTACTCCCCTAATTGTGCTCAGGAATAAATCATCACTAAAAAACATGAAATCAAACATGTTCTTTACATCGGCAAAGTTCAAGGGCATTTCGAGCATTTCCTCACAAATTTCGATAGATATTCGACAAAACGTCTGAAATCGAAAGTGTCCGGTCACTGCCCCTTAATTTCTGGACATCAGTGTACATGAAATATAATTTTAGAAATGCCGTGAAGTTGTATTGAATGCGAGCGAATTTGTATGTATTTATAAGATATACACTTTTCAGACAATCGCAAAAAAAAAAAAAAAAAAAAAACTTATTTAAAACCTGACAAGAGTTTTTCCGATTCTTTTTATGAACTACATACAGATTTCGGGCTGATTAATGACTTTAAATTAATTAAATTTTATCCTCAGTTTAAATAAACTATTTGACTTGAATGAACAGAAAAAAACATTTAGGTTGCGAACAAAATTAGCACAAAACTTCCCGAATTTTGTTTGCCAGTTTACAGTTATAGTTTGATTGATATTTCTTTATATTTCTGTTCGCTTATTAATGTATTTAATTTGAGAACTTATTTAACCTTTCAGCGAGAACACTGCCGTAAATTTTACAACAAATGGAATACGTCTCAAATTTATTATCGCGTATGGTGTTGAAATTATAATTCAATTCTTACAACTCATATATATAGTTGTTGATCTAACTTGTCTCTTATTAGCATTATGGAATATCTTGATTTGTAATAGTGTAATTACTGTGCGTAATATATATATATATATATATATATATATATATATAATTATAATATAATTATAATATCTACGAATTTCTATATATATATATAAACTTATTGCAAAAATTAACCATTGAAACAGAAGCAACTGACCATATGCAATGAGATTATTACACCATATAGCACTGTCAAATTACAAATTATAAAACATAGTCCTAACAAATGAAGTATTATTTATTCAAAAAGTGAAGCAAAAGTAAGTATATATTGTAATTTGACTCTGCTATTTGGTATAGTGATGTCATTGTATTTGGTCAATATCTTATGTTTCAATGGTTTAATTGTACAGAAAACTTTAATATAAATGGATGTATAAAGATAAAGGTTAAATATTAAAACTCTGAATTTTTTTGTTTCATGATTACTGTAAGATAATTTTCTTTAACAAATTCGTCTGCTGTCTACATTAATCAAATTAAAGAAAAGAGCAACCAAAAATAATGCTTTAGGATCGTAAAATATATCACTTTCAATACATACCGAGTTTTACTTTGGTCAAATTTGAAAAAAAAAAAGGGGAAAAAATACAAATTTTAATATCAGCGATTCAATTTTAAACTGCTATTCCAATTGGTAAAAGAAATGACGCATCTGCATACGGATTAGGTTTTTCTTTTTTATTCCCAATGTTAAAAGAGTAATTGCAAAATCAATTTGCTTCACGAAGAGATCGTTAAGTAATTATGAACCAACATACTGAAAATGTCTCCCAAAAATACATTTTTCACACAAAGGAGAAGGTGCGTTCATTCTTGTAAAAGATTAGGTGAAACATACAATTCATGAAAACATACAATAGAGAGCTCGTTTGTGTCTCAGATATTTAAAACCTCTTCTTCTTTTGTCATTCAATTTGCCAAATAGATTTTTGAAAAAGAATGAATTTGAACGAGAGTCTTTTAAAAGTTAAGAAAAATTACGCAATTTAAAAAAAGAAAAGAAAAGAAAAGGAAAAAGAGAAAAATATGATTAAACAGGCCGAATCAAAATATATGTTGCGCTAAGGGAAAATTTAGACATATATCAGTAACTGCAAGTCTAATTAAAATAACATGGATGTTAACGCTTAAATGCATGTTTTTTTTTTTCAATTTTACCAATAAATAAATAAATAAATAAATAATATATATATATATATATATATATATATATATATACTTAATATTCTCTGGAGAGGTGTAAAAGAAGAAATAGGACATTTCAAATGTTATTTCAATATTTAGTCTAAATTTTAAATGGTATATTTCGTGGCTTAAAATTCACAAAATGCTCTTTATCTATTGAGAGCAGTTTAACAGATAGGGTACAAAATTTCTAATCAAATATATTAACCATAGGATCATATATTAACTAGTTACATTCAATTTATATTTTTTATTATTCATAAACAAGAATAGAAAAGAAATCATATCTGTAACGCTTGTTTCCCACTAATTTATGTTATTATGAAGCAAAATGCAACAATTAGTATAGAAATGCCGTCGTGTACACATAATTTGTGTCATATAGACGACAGGGAACAAGGATCATTTTGCTTAAATTTATGGCACGTGTCATGTATCATTTATTGGTATGTTGCGGATATGATACTACACCATGCATTAAAGTGATGTAGAAACCTTTGAAAATCGTGTGGCAACGTAGTATTTAAATTTGCTATGGTGTCCCATAATCCGGGAAATATCGCTTAAAGATGTTGGTGAGTGAGATATCAAATTCCCCTCACTAATGTTAAACCTATGCATTCCTGTAATGCATTCGTATTTTTAAAATATTTCCTCAGAAAATTAATATTTTTAAATTATTTTTTTCAGTGTACTGTTTTTAAAGTATGTCTTTTTTTCTTTAGTTGTAAAAAAATTTCTAAAATAGATACTTAATTTATAATTTTATGTTTTAAAATCTTAGCGAAACTGATGAGCTGTGAATAAGATTTTAACACTTAAAATTAAGTATATAATTTAGAAATATTTTGACAACTAAAAAAAAAGGATAGAGAGACATTCTTTAAGAACAGCACACAGAAAAAGAAGTTAAAAATATTGATTTCCCGAAGAGATATTTAAAAAATACATTACACGCCCATAGGTTTAACATTAGCGAGGACAATTCTACATCTCACAGACCAACATCTTTAACAGAAAAATAGAGTGAAAAACATTTTGATGCATTTCCGTTCCATATATGATACACGTGATTCACCATATTGCCACATTAAACACATTTTTAAAATAAATAAAAGCGTCCCTTTGTAATTCGATTGCTTTATTAGAAATAATTCATTTATTCGCAATCCTATTTGTTTTGAATCACTGCAGAACCATCACATTTACAAATGCTAGAATTTCAACTGCTGATAAATACAATAAAATTCAAGTCTTTCTATCTATCCCTTTTATGACATCTATAACAACTAGAATCATACTAGAGGGGGAAGGGATAATAACAATACACTCCTATATTAGGCATATTTGCGCGCTTTTTAATACAGGCGACAGCTACGTCAGGGGGGGGGGGGGGTAAGGAGCTCAAACTCCCTAAAATATTTCGAAAGAATCTTAGTACATTGACCCTCAGGAAAAATTGAAATGGTAAAAATAATTATTAGTGAGCTTGCTATACACAATGTTATTTCTTCCTGAACTCCCCGGACATTTCTAAAAGGTGGGATTTATGATATTTATTACCACCCTTAAGCTACTTCCTTTAAGAACTAAGAATATGACGAATAAATATATATAAGATAAAGATATCTGAATTACAATTAAGAATATAAAAAGAAGTCATCAGTACGAAAAATTCATCAAGATTTTTGTTTAATTTCAGCGACTTCAACATGGCTTTTTCTCCAAATCAAAATTTGATCCAATAAAATGTAGAATACTAAGAAAATAAGCAAGTATTAAAATGTAAGAATAAACGAACAACCAGATAATAATGAGTAGTTGCAAATATAACTAATAATTCATCCAGTCTTCAAACAGGGATGTTTTTGAGAAAATAACAAAAATAGGTAATTACGCGTGAGGTAAAATTTACGACATTTTTCAAATTATTTACGCGTGAATTTTGTAAATTAGATTGTATCGAATATAAAATACAGTGACAAATCTGTTATGTTAAAATATTTTATAATATATTCTGTAATAAATATATGGCATTTTCATAATTAAGTTCTAAATGAAACGACTACTTGTCAACTTGTACAATTTTATACTACATTAATATTCTTTCACCCAAATGTAGAGTTTGGTTTCCATATTCTAATCAGAAGCAAATAATATAAGAATATTAAATAGTTAATTATCAATTTTATGTGTACAGAAAACCATAAACTCGGATCAAATTTATTAGTAAGACTTTTTTGTTGTTGTTTTACTCACATTATAAGTAATATTCACATAAATACATAACAATAAAAAGTCAGTTCTTTTTGGCTCCTACTTGACCATATTTCGTAGAAAATCTTATATTATTAATGATTAATATAAATATTAATCACTTAAACCACATTGCTTGTAATAAAAAAAATAAAGACTTACTTTGAGCAAACACAGCATACTTAGTATGTTTTTGTATACCTAATATTTTAATACATTTTTTTGAACACAGAGACTAGAAACTGATATCAAAAGCTATTATACAAATTATGACTTACATATTGTGTCAGCCCTGAAACTACAATCAAACACTCTTATATTATATACTTAAAACCACTTAAATAAGCTGGAGTGAATTTGAAAAATAATAATATCGTTAAAATTCAGTATTTAAAAAATAGTTGCAGGGAAATATAATCAAATGTTCGCAGTGATTTTCAAATGCATAGCTAAATTTGTAATTATACTAATTATTTTTAAAAGAAACCCTCCTCATAAACTTAGAAATGCATAAATATTTTTGCAATTTCATGAAATCTGGAGGAGAGATATTGGATAATTAGACAAATTAAAATCAATAAATTTTTTCAACTAGCTTAAAAATAAAAGTACCTTTACATTTCCCCGCAAACTGGTTATTCTCGGCACTTTTAATGCTGTTAAATGCATCATGCATAAAACTTATACTATTTAGTAAATAAACATAATTTTTCTTCAGTTCACAGCATTTCAAATCAATTGAGGCAACCCAGCAACTGATTCATGAGCTCAGTGAGGAATTTTACATCGTAGCATTTTACATCAATTAAGGTAACCCAGCAAGACATTCAATGCGCTCAGTGATGAATTTCACATCACAGCATTTTAATTCATCAATCGAGGTAACACAGCAACAGATTCAATGCGCTCAGTTCTGAATTTTATTATTTATTAGCATGACGAAACTGATGTCTCCCTCTCTCTTATATATATATATATATATATATATAATCTTTGTCTTATCTTTCCCTTTGATTTTTACACATGTCATTTCATTTTAATTAATATATATATATATATATATGGAAGGAAGAAATATGTAGAGGTTTTTTCTTCCTTTTAAGCTTTAGATTTTAATGAAATAAATTTAATATAAATTTGAATATTCATATAGTGGATGGAGAAAGACGAACACTGAGCTTCGTTACGACTTTTGTTGGCAGAAAATCATTAATGTTTTCTTTTTGTTTCTTTTTTAATCAGTATGAAGGAAAAGTTTTCCGAATTTTATGACCGATTGAAAACATGCGCAACCTATTGCCAAATTTCGAGATTTTTTCCCCCTACATTTCGCAATTGTTTTCCGCGATCGTTTGACGAAATTCGCCTTCCCCCCCCCCCCCCCCCCCCCCCCCCCCTCGGCCGACTGATGAAATAAACAATATTTTCCCTGACCGATTTATGAAATTCACAATTTTTATTTCGTGACCGATTAACGAATTGATTTTGCAGAGTTCGATAAAAAATAAATAATTCGCAGAATTCCGCTAATTCGTGGAAGAATCACATGCCCATATTAGGATCTGCATCTCTGAATAATCCTCGAGTTACAAATTTAATGAGTGGGGCCCACAATTATTCTCTTTTTGACACGAAATTTTTTTGCGCTGCTGGCTAATTGCGTCACGCCGCCGCCGCCGCTGACTTCATGCACGGCGCACATCAACCCGACTTTTTTCACCTATTTCATGGAAATTCCAAATTGAATTTTAAAAAAACAAACAAGAAAAGCGGAATTCCGCGAATCCGCGGAAAAGTGTCATCTCTGTGTTTAGTTTAGCAACGGCAGCCTTAAGGATCCCCTTAATATTTTAATAATGTCCTAAATAAGTTAATATTTTTACGCTTAAATTAAACACATTTCATTGTTTAAAACTGACTTATATTTGTTACTTACTTTGTATCGTTATGTAACTACTAATATTCTAATATAAGTAATTTTTATGTAATTATTTTCATAAGCTCAAGATTAATTTATTCAGGCAGGAGTAGGCGGTAGAGAAATTACACTGTTAACACGAGTACTCATATGGATGGTTAGTATTAACCCCTTCGCGACGAGCGTCCTTTACGGAATTTTTAATCTTTTACCACCGGTTTTTTAAAACAGAAATTTTCGGCTAATTGAATCGCAGAAATGCTAACATTAAATAAGGCAAAGCTTACACAAAAGAATAACTGGTGGGAATAATCGAGGATTCTGAGCATCTTATGCGTCACGTATACGTGTCGCTCGTCCCCAAGGGGTTAAATAAGTTGATGATCCCTGGTCTATAAGTATATTATTTGGAATAAGGTGAAACTAAAAACAAACTCTGCGGCACTACAATTCATTAAGGATCATAGCCGGCAGTGCCCAACTCTGTTTTCTTGATCATGGGCCCTGAGGTGCTATTTAGTAAGTGGTGGTCAGCCTAACGCAGAACCACCAGTGTGTAGTTCATGATTGGTACCAATCATGATTGGTACTCATTTTAGATGACCTCGAAGGGATGAAAGGTTGGCTTGAGAATAAGAGGATCTCTTTTTAAAAGAGACATTTGTTATAAATATTTGTTGTTTTTGAGTTACAAAATGAGCAAAAAGAGCATACACAGGGTAAATTATTATGTTCATCGGTCAGGATTCTTTTTACTAGAGCGGAAATCACACTATATTTATGCGCCTATTCTGCTCCAACCGCGCAGAATAGAACCCATTAATTTTGGATTCGAAACTCCCAAATTAACATTATGTATAAAATAAATTCTCAACGCAGGGGTCGTTAACCATTATATTATTTAGGTTGCATGTGAGTCTTATAAGCATCTGCATGGGCTTACCAGCTCTCTTCTCCACACACATATTTAAACAATACTGCCGTTATTCAGCAAAATCTGTATCTTAAAAAGAAAGACGAAAAATATCTAGTAATGGCCATGTAAAATTCATTTCACCCAACAATCTTTTTGATACTATTTAATTAGGTAGAAAATGATCAAACAATGAACATACCCTGGTAAAAGGTGGTGGTGGTGTGTTTTTACGGTCGATTATCTTCGCGAGGGATATAATTCGAGGGGGTGGGGTTGTCCCCCGTGGGGACCTTTATAAGGGAAACCAGTGTAGTCAGCGATTTGGGTTCAAACCCAGCACCTTCCGTCTACCAGCTTTGAAAACATACCTCTCAACTATTGGTACGGCACTCTGGGAAAAGTAGAAAATTAAATGAAAATTATATTTCCTAATGGTAAATTTTTCCAATGGATTCATTTTTAAAAAAAAAATGGGCGGGTAGGATTTTTAAAAAAATCATAATTTATGTTATATGAAACAAATGGCATGGAAACAGAAAGAAATTAAAAGTTATGTAACAATGTCAGTAACATTTACTGTAAAATTCACATATAAAAATTTAAAACGAGTTGCATTCCGTCGGTAGTAAAGGTCGAGTAATATCTTTCAGAAACATTAATGTATGACTGGTGAATAACTCTCAGCCCACGATTAGCAACTATTAAAGAATTGAATTAACCAAGACATTCATAATCACTCGAGCATCAAGACTGAAGGAGAAATGACAAAGAAATAACGAAATCAAACATTAGTCTTGATTAAATAGAAGGTAAAAAAATATTTTACCAAAAGAAACTCTTCACTTATCACAAAATTCTGAAAAATTTCAGCGATGACACTAAATGAAAATTAATGACATTCTAAAAGAATAATAGTAAATTAATTTTATGCGTTTATCAGAAAGAATGTAGCAAAGATATAATAAAAATTAACGCTATCTCTGAAATATCAGGAAAATGCATTTTAATAGAAAAAGTTAATAAGTCAAAAAGAATTGATCACACGTAGGAGGTGAGGCGAGGTGAGAAGCGGGAAGTCCTACATTTCTAATTAACGCAGTCGCAGAAATTACACGAATACACATATTTTGAACTACTTCAATTTTTTCCGCTAATTTAAATTTGTTGTACGATGCAATTTATTTTTAATTGTCAAATAGTTCATCATGTATGCTTTTGTAATTCTAACATTTGCTACAAAATGAGCTGGCAGAAAAGCGCATCATTTCAAAAAATGTGACAAACGTAATTCCACATAATATGCAAAACTATAAAAGATAAATTAGCTAATTAATAACAATATACTATTTTGTTATAATTCCAATATTATAAATATTGAACTACATTATCTTAAAACTAAATTTTCGTAATAGAATGTAAATTGATATTTGGAAGGATTTCTTATGAGAGATTATTATAGGAAACAACTTACTTGAGCGGTTTGGAAATGAATTTCGTAATAGAAGAAATAAGCAATTATCTTTAAAATTTCTTACACTGTTAAAAATTTGCAGCAAACTGTCCAGTCATTTGACCGTTTTTATAGAAAACGGTCACATAACCGTAATTTAAGTCTATTCTGACCATATTATTGTCTATATTATGGTCAGAATAGAGTTAAATTACGGTTATGTAACCGTTTTTTATAAAAACGGTCAAATGACCGGACAGTTTGCTGCAAAATTTTAACAGTGTACGACAAGCGGTGAATGTAATGCTTTACGCAATGTACAGGGTGTTCTATCAAGATCTTACAATCTCTATGCAGAGCGAGAATCCTTATACTCCGAGTACACAAAATCTCTTCGATCATTAGTTTTTGAGAAAATGGCGAAAATTCTTGCGCTCACGAAAACTTTATAAATTGTGTATTATGTACTTGTGAAAAGCCTAGTGAATAGTGGCTTTATTAGAAAGAAAAAAATATTTCAATTTGTGCAGCTTTTTCTTGAAATGAAAGCTTTCGCGAACAAGATCTTAAATAGCACATTCATACAGATGAAAAACAGTCTTTTGTGTCATTCTTTTATAATTTGAATCCTTGGCTAGTCAAAAAAAAGTTTCGTTATCCCTTGCACTTGACATTTTTGCAAATATGCACCTACATTTATCTCATTTTGAGAATGTGATAAATATATTATTCATTCAATAAAGTACTTTTTCCCTGGAAATTCCTTTATATGTAAATTAAATTTTATTAAGAAAAAATTTTTTTTCAAAAAATATGACTACTCTTAATATGTTTACCTACTGTTGCCTTGATACAGAGCCTTGATAAATTATATAAACTATATACGGGCTGCCTCAATCCAAATGTCAAAAATGAGTGTTACTCTTTAAAAATTCAAAGTTGGCATAATTTTTAATACGTACATGAACTCCGAAGCATAATTTACGGATAGCATTACTTAGTAGACGTTATTCCCAGTCGATTTATACCTATAATTTTTTTTTACGATTATTTTTAGCGGCATTACTAGGGACTGATCAGTTTATTTTTCCAGGACTGTACCAAAGGTATGCATCAATACTTTCAGCGGGATGTAATTTTATTTGATATCATAATACTTCAATTTCTTCCCACAAAATTTTTAAAGGTCAATTATAACTGTCAAAATTGCAACGAGAAAATTTAAACTGCAAAAGCAAGAAAATGCCATAAAGATTATCTTTATAGATATTTTTATTTTTACAAGTTTTTAAAAATAAGGACAATTAAGAAGGTGACAACAGTAACAAAATCACATGTGAAGTAGTTGATGTTTGCTTACTTTTTTCTTGGGAACTACTGAAACGATTTTCTTATTTAAAAAAAAAATAATTTTGCCTGTATCCAATCTATAAATTGATCGTTCAAAAAAAAAAAAAAATAAATGGTTATGTTAATTAAGAAAAAAAAGCTACATTTTATTTGTTTGAAAATTTGCTTAACTAATGTATATTTCATTTTTACTTCTTGCCGAACGATCAATTTATAGTTTGGATACTGCCAAAATAATAACAAAAAGCATTGAAATCGCTCCAGTGCTTCACAGGAAAAGGGTACTTTAATGTTTTACATGTGATTCACAAAAGAAATTTTAACATACTTGTGACTAGTGAATCCCCTAGTGAAATATAACAATCTATATCAAAACTGGGTTAACGCCTGATATTAAAACCGTTGCTAATAGTCAATAACCGTGATGGATTCAAAGCGAAGAAAAAATAACATTTTGGGCAAAATTATTTTCAAAAGAAGTATTCTAATATATATATATATATATATATATATATATATATATATATATATATATATATATTCAATTATTAAAGCAAAACAAGTATTACTTATCATAAATAGCTAAAACAATGTGTACTTAAATTTTCGTTTAAAACAAAAAGTGCTTCCTAAAAGTAGCCAGAAGATACTTAGAATATTTTCCACTATCCAGATATTTTAAAGAGAAAATTTACATGACTTTTATCGATAATCAATTTTGATATTTGTTACTTTATTTTCCTCCATCACTTCATAAATAAAATTGAATAAGTGCACCTGCGTCAATATATTACTGAAACGTACTATAAGCCTGAACACCATCGATATGGCATAATATTGAAGAAAAGGTTTTGTTGCCGATTAGGAAATAGTTCTTTCGATTCATTTATCGATGTCAATCTCTTTTTCACGTCTATAAATCGACTGGAAAAAGCATCAATAATTCAAAAAATATTTTTAAAATTTCCTTGGGAGCGATATTCAAATTAAAATGTACTCAAACTTCAACATTTTTGGTACTTTTGTGTTATAGCGGCCCACGAGGATGAATTTCCAAGCGACCAAGATTTATTGCTAAATTATAAAACATATATGACACTATAATAATATATGATGTATATAACGTTTTATGACACATATGGCCCAATTATAGTCATATGTGACGTATATATATATGATATGTTTATAAGATGTTTGTATATGACGTATATATGGCATATAAGACGTAAATAATATGTATATAATTACGTATATGGAACATATATGAGCGTTTGGAGTATGTATATATGATGCATATATAAGTTTTGAGATGATCTTGGCATGAATGTAATTATGTGTCCGATATAAAAAAAAAAGAAGTACCACATTTTTAAATGTATCATTAAAATTTGACAATACAAATCATGTATCTGAAACAATTTTCTGACCTTTCTTCCAAAAAATTGGGTACAAATGAAACCAAGAAAAAAAAAAAAACAGTCAACCTGCGCCACACACGATACAATATTTTTTTAATTTTTGCGAGATTTTTAGTCGCATTTTTAATACATGCATGAGAAAGCTTTTAAGATAACACTCACTTTGATTTTTAAGGCAATAACAGAGTTATCTTTCTCAAAATAAATTGTGTCTATGTGACACTCTGACAGTCAGAAGTAACATAACGAAATAAAAAGTGACAGGAAAATTATGCCACTGGTATGCGAGATAGAATGGAGAGAGATTGTACATTGTCACGCTGGGATATTTGGAAAATCTGGCATTTGAGTTCCAAGTTCAGCATTCATACCCACTGCGCTGTGAAGGATTTTGGATAATTGCTCCTACAACTTCAAAAAGAAAAAAAAAATACATAAAAATCCATTACAGTTAACTCATTTGAACTACATTTTACCTTTACACTATTTTGAGAAAATAAATGTAGTTTTTCTTAGACTTTCGTCTAAAATAATTATCAGACTGAAAATAAACTACACCCCCCCACCCCCTATTTTTAGTTGCTTATACTGATCTGAACAACAGTAACTATTAAAATTTTGATATTTTTGCACTTAAGATTTAAAAAATAAATAAAGCTTGAGCATACTGTACATCTCAACCCTACCCCCCCCCCCCCCCGCAACTCTCATATATAATATACACACAAAAAAAAGTTTTATTATATGTATGTATGTATGTGGGTGGGTGGGTAGGTGAGTAGGTAGGTAGGTATATAGGTGTGTATTTAAGCTTAGCTTAAAATCTGCACTGAAGATATTCCTATTTCATTTTCTAAATTAACAACTAGCTACTGCTATCGCTTTAAAAAGTCTAAATATACAGATCGGGTCATACAATATTAGAATGAGTAGTGCTACTAGAACGTAAAAATAAAAAAAAGAGGTAATTAAATACGGCACCGCTGTTAAGAGAAGGGAGTCAAAAATATGCCGAATCAAAAACATGAATTTGATATATAAAGAAACATTCGATAGTTAAAAATTCGGTTATTTATTTATTTTATTTAATAAATAAAGCAATTGATTTTTTTATTTATTAATAAAAATATATAAAAATTCGATAATTCAATTAATATTATTTGATTATTAATTTTAATATATATTCTTAATAGAGGATCAAAAATTTATTTTAAAAAAAAAAACATGAAATGTACGAAGTAAAAATTTTTATTTCTCTCTTACCAGTACGTGTACCAAAATTTATTAACCTCTTTCAAGACATTCATAGAAAACCCATGTAACTGATTACTATTATCACATAATAATCACATATTAACCCTTTAGTTTATCGAAATAAAAAGAATGCAATTCATAGAATTCTTATTCACTGAACTGAAAATACATGTATATTTATGCTCTGCGTCTCTTTCTGATTCGATACAAAAAAATCCCAGTGATTTTAACAGATTGAAAAGTGTCCAGAGCTGGTGAAAATTGTATTACATTCTATGGCGATCCCTAGAATTTGGAACTAAGATGGCGGACGTTTCGTCAATGTCAAAGTCTCGCTTAACAAATGGTCTCTATCGAAAGCAACCTGAACCAGTCTTACTTCAATATAAAACTGACCCGAAATCCTAAATGAAAGAAATTTACCGCCATATTAGAAATTTCCTGTCATATTTTAATGCAATTACGGAAAAAAAGTCTATAATATCTTTTGCGAAGAAAACATATTCTATTAAAATATATAGTTTTCACATCTGAATACGATATTCTGACCTTTCTTGGGAAAAATTGGGTCTAACCGAATCCGAAGAAACTAAGAGTGAACCCAATATGAACCTAATTCACAACAAAAAGTTACAGAGTAGTTTTTCATCTTTTTCTCGATTTTTAGGACATACTTTACACCTAAAAGGATTAAAAGCTGTCATATGTAAGTCAGGGGTAATGTTGCTAAAATGTTGAAATGATTGACTGGCACCAAAATTTACGAACAAATTGATTTGAAAACAAATAAATGATTTTCTTTACATACATTAGAAATGCAAAATATTATTCAAAAATTTTATTAATATCTATAATAACTCTTACGAAGAAAACATATTAAAATATACAGTTTTCACATATGAATACAATATTCTGACCTTTCTTACGAAAAATTGTTGATAACCGAATCTGAGAAAGCTACAGTCAACCCAATCTGAACCTAAGCCACAGCTAAAAGTTGGAGAGAATTTTTTTCAACTTTTCCTCGATTTTTAGTATATACATACGACAGTTTTTAACCCTTTTAGAGGTAAAGTAAGTCGAGGGTAATCTTATTAAAATGTTGAAATGATTGATTAGCACCAGAATTTACGAACAAATCGATTTGAAAATAAATAAATGATTCTCTTTACGTACAAATGCAAAATTTTATTAAAAAATTCTGGTGCAATTTTGCATTTGGGGATTAAAATTAAGTAGTATAATTAATATACCACGTCCTTCAAAGAGTTAGGCAAAGACTCAACTTAATTTTAAAAGCAATAAACAGAGTTAGCTTTCTCAAAATAAATCGTGTCTATGTGACATACTGACAGTCAGAATTAATATAACGGGAAAAAAATGATGGGAAAATTCTGTCACCTTATGCGAGATAGAAGCCCAGGGGTAAAATGAAAGTCTGTTTATGATTCGCCTCACATCGATCTATTGACAGATGTACCCTCGAGTAGAGACACACATATACACAAATAGAACAGAATCAAATGGGAATGGACCACATGCTTTTATAAAGTCTTATAAAGTCTGCAGGAGTTTTAAGGAATAGGATTTTGTTCGAACAGCTTTGACAAAAAAATTTCCATATTTCTCTTCTTGTATTTTTTTCTTCTTTTGAAAAAAGAAAAGAGAAGCAAGCTTTACTTCACGATGAGAATTTCCCCCATTAAATTGGAGAAAAACGTCATTATTAACATATTTGAAAAAAAAAATGGAGTTCTGATAATTACATTCGTTCAAGTGCTTAATTTAACGAAAATTCAGCACTTTAGAGAGCGCAAATTGCCGCACTCATTTCATTACAGATTTGTCTAACGCTAATGGGAAATCGGTACTCTGCCGCCACTTTAACTCTTCAATGAATTCCAAACCAGTGAGATTATCTTGTGTGTTCGAAAAAATAGCTGAAGCTTTTTAAGTATTTATTGGCTCACTAAACAGGAAATAATGCATAAACTTAGCATAAATGTTTAAGAGCAAAAACTTAGAACTTTAAGTATCTAAACATATTTAGTTTTTTACTGAGTGTGGAAAAAAATACAAAAAAGAGGAGGAAAATGAAATAAAATCTGGGAAATTCTTCTAGATTTTAAATACACAAAAATATCATTTTCATGCTTATTCTCTCTTTTTTTAATTATTTAATTTAAGAATTTAAAAGCTCTTATCATAATGAATTTAAGTATTTTATTAATATTCACAGAAATATTCACGTACACGCGCATTTAAATACTTTGCAACACATACTTTTAAATCTGAAATTGGCCGAATTAATTGCTCAATGCATAATTATTTCTTTTTACTAGTATTTTTTACATTCAATTTCCTTCGTCATTTCTAACATTACACAAACTCTTTACATATTAACGATATTGGAGCATTATTTACGGAATGTGAGCCATATGCAATAAACACTTAATGTATTTTGTTGTTGTTGTTGTTAACGATATATAAGGTTCTCAGAATGGAAGTGGCTCAAGTTTGAAAATAATTTGGTGAAAACATTTTTAGCCCCGAGAGCACACACGCGCAGGGTTTGATGTACCCTAGATGCGTACTGATTTTTATTGTCACCACTACTTTTCGAAAAGTAATCTTCAATTTATATGGAATTTTATCGTAGAATTTATAACAATTGTATGAAATTAAATAAGCCAAAGAAGAGGCAAAATAAAAACCATACGCACCCTGGATGTGTTATATCCTGGGCGTATGCTCCCGAGTTAATGCATGTACGCATGCGCGTATGTACAGTTTTTTCCCCTTGATAATATACAAGCCTGGTTAAATAGAAGTATCGGATAAATCGAACTTAAAAAAATTCCCTGTAAATCACAATAGTATCCCTTGTTTTTTAAACTCTTCTATAACGAATGCTGAAGTGCAGGAATACCCCCATATAACCAGTACTATAGAGTAGAGTGTACTACACTCGAATCCTGCCATATAACGATGTTTTGTACCACACAATATACCACAAAAATAAGTCTTCTGGAAAAGTTGATCGAAGAAAATTATTAAAGTGCAATTGAATCAATTGACGATAAGCAAATTATTGTAGAAAAGAAAATTTCGCACGTTATCATGATTGATTATTTGAGCAAATTTATAATAATCTCTTACACCGAGAAATCTTTGCACAATAGCCTTAACTGATATTGAAAAATTCACTGAAACCATCATATAAGATGTTCTAGAAAACAAATTTAACCAGATCTTTACGAAACTGAAAATCAATAGAGTTTGTAATTTTTAATGCTAATGAAATAATCTTTGCAAAATTGGATCCCATGAAGTGCTGATTCTTATTAAAGTAAAGTTAGTTGCTTCGATGTTACCGGAAAAACGGTCATACATGCAATGATTACGAAGATTAATTATAAAAAAATATTAAGAAATATAATTAAAAATATATAATTAAGGTAATCTAGTTAAAAAATTTAAAATGGTAGAGGAAATTAAATAGTTGTTTTTATTACTGTACAATATACAATATTTCAAATATTTAACATATAACTATTGCTCCCTAAAAAAGTGCATGTAGAACGAATAATTTTTACGTTCGCTACAGCTTCATTACTTCGTTATAAGAAGTTTTTACCGTAATATCCACACCTCATGGTTTTGTTGGATGCATGTAATTGACACTACAACACAACCTAATCGTCAGTTTCTTATTTAAAAGTTGTCAATAGTTTTAAATCTTCAAAAAATAAGATTTTCCTTTTTTCATATTTTTGAAAAATTTATAAAATTCTGAATCGAACAAAACTAGCTGCATGGAAATATTCAATTTAGAACCAGGTAAATTTAAAACTGAAAGCGTGCACTTTAGCACAGACTCGAAATGATTTTTAAATTTGCATGCACTTTTGTCACAGTGTTTTTGCTACTTAAAAAAACTGTGCGCAAACTGTGTTTGCACACTAAAAAAAAAGAAAAAAAATCATTTACAGACATATAATTTATTTTGAACAGATATGAACAAAATGACCATACCTGCTATCTCCACCTACTGTTTTATCAATTAATTTCATTTGTTGTAGTTAGTATGTACTTTTTAAGGTGTATCACGTTACACATTACAACAAACACATCCTGAATTATTTCCAATCGTAAACAGATTGCTCTGGGGCTGGTAAAATATCAGGAAAATATTCTATCACTTAAAAACTTCATCCAGTTTTTAAGTAAGAATAAGGAATTTTAAGCACTATATCTGAAAAATAAGTACTGTAAGGGTCCTTAGAAATGAAAAGCAAAAATAAAGATTTCTAAGAACTATATAAGGACAACGGGAACCCTGCATTAATATTGCCTATTTTTGTTCTCGAGTGTATTCATTGTGCGAAAATTAACATTTTCTGTATAATAGATTATACAAAAGGTTCTTTACAGCTAAATTTTAGGTGGGTCGTGTAACGATAAAGTTTGTGGAATCGCTGCTCAAGACCTCCTTACAGCTGTTATAGAAGCATTGCTGCATTTTAAGGTCAACAAAATGCAAGTTTCGTGATATTCAAATAGCCACAAATCCCAATTAATTAGTCAGGTAAATTTTTTTTCAACTTTGAGCAGTTTTAAAAATTATTTATAAATACTATTTTATAGAACGCGAATTTTAATACTTTGCACAATACACCTCAAACAAATTCCACGCTTATAGCAACAGAAAACAAGCAAAATCATGGCGACAGTTAGTAAATCTTCTCCCGAATCGATTATATCGCGGACAGAAATATGAAGATTCCCCGTGTCTTTGTGTTTTTATACACACAGCATACAGACGGAACACAAATGGGAAAACGCCACATGCTACTTTTTGTGCTTCTGAAAGAGACGCCATAAAATTTTTTGTTCCCCTCCCCAAGAGACAATTATTTAACATCAGACTTTAGGCGACAAAGGAAATTATCTTAATGAATATTCGTTTTGATCCATTTGTATATTGTAATTTATTTTTCTTTGTACTTCAGAATATTATTTTAAATGAAAAAAGGTACCATTTGCCACAATTACAAAAGAACTTCCACACACACAGAGAAGATTTCCAGAGTTGAAAACACCAACACATTTGTGTCTGATTATTTTGTTTGTAGGTTTGTTTCTTTTTTTTTCACATTTTAGTTAATTTCTTTATTTACCTTTTATGGTTATTTACTTATCTTAAAAGCACTACAGAAACAAATTTTTAAACAAGTAATTTTCTTCAGAAAAAGAACAAAACTATAATCATAAATTAATAATTAACATGTATATCGTTATTACAGGTACGGCAAATCAATTATTTGAAAACACAATTAGAATATTTCAAACTTTTATTTGTGGTAACATAAAAATTATTTGCTGATTGCGTCTTAAAATACGTTGAAAACATACTTTCAACTTAAGAAAAAAATGAAATCTTTTAAATGTTCTTTGTGTTATTGAAAATTATCTGAATGAATTCATTAAAAATTATTCGGGCATTGTTATCACCATTTTCAGACTTTCTGAAAAATTCATCGGAATTAAGAGAAGAAAATTTCATACGTTTAAATTACTTTTGAGTAAAAAGAAAACCATAAACAAATTTAAAAAATACAGGGGTAACCACGGTCATTTAAATGAAGTACAAAAATCGAAATTTAACATCAAGAACCGAATAATTATGTAAAGTATTTATCTTGTAATTAATCATAATCAAACTCCGAAATAGAATGAAATTGTCATAATTACAGATAATTATAGCGATAATTACCATTCTAATAACTCTGTTTTAAATTTTCAAAACATGAAAGAAACTTCTTTATAATCGGCGAAATTTCGGGTAATAACCATCTTCTAAATTGGTTAATTTGGCCGAATAAGAACGATACGATAATCTAATCGGCCTCATTTTAAAGGAATATTCGACATAGAAGTTTGGTGATAAAACAATTTTTATTCAAATAGGTAATGATCATGCCTTATCAGTAACTACAGATATGAACATAAAAGTAAAGTTGCCAGAATTTTTCTATTCAAAATTTACAAAAACGATATTACAGAAGATTTTATTATTTTTGTTTTTTATTCAATCATTTTCCTCTTTTTTGATTTACATTTAGTATTCCAAATGCATATTTTAAAAGTCGATCGAAACGT
Source organism: Maratus michaelseni (assembly GCA_963931845.1). Lineage (NCBI taxonomy): Eukaryota > Metazoa > Arthropoda > Arachnida > Araneae > Salticidae > Maratus > Maratus michaelseni. Next base: position 195,135,552 of record OZ007586.1, on the reverse strand, counting down.
TTGCCTTTAAGTGGAATCTCGATTCAATATACAATTCAATTAATGTGTAAAAAATTCATTCATAAATAGTTTTCATTGAAATGTGCAGAAATACATTGATTTTTTTTATATACAAAAAGTTTTATTGTCAGAATAATTACATTTGTCACTAAAAGGGGCGTTTCAGTTGAATCAGTAGTTTGTACAGCGGCGCAGCACAGTTCACAACGAAACAAAGATTACAAATGTTCAATTTGAAGGTTGCCTTCAGTGAGAATAGCTGTCAGTCGTATCAAGGTACACTGAAGAACATCGAAAAGAATTTCTTGTTTAATTTACTGCCACATGATAGCTTAAATAACGACAGGTAGCGGATTTAGGACTATTACAGTGCTAACTGTCGATTAAAAATGCAACTATTCTGGCACATTTTTTTAAATAAAAAATTACCATCTCTTTGTATATTTATCATTAAACCATATTGTGCTATTGTCTATACTTTTCAAATTATTGAATTTTTATTTGTTTTATGAATTTTGGATCATACTGTACAGTAGAGTACTGGCAGGTTATCAACTTGGACAACAGCAAGTGGGCCCCTTTACACATTGGACTATATGGGCCCCCGGGTTGTATGTGCGAGAGAGAAAGGATAAAAAAAAAGTAATAAAACTTTGTACGTGACGAAAACAAATTATTTCTTTCCAATTCAATTTTTTTATATAAATTCTGGTGCCATTCAATCATTTCAAAAATTTAGCAACACATAATTACTTTGATGATGAAAGTGGCAAATAATGGATCACATCATTCAGTCACTAGAATTACGATTTAAACAACATAAACAGCTGCATAAAGAACTACTTTGCTTAGACCTAGCAAAGTTTAAAATTATTGATGAAAAAGACCTTAAGGATAAGGCACTAACTAAGAGGTATTGTGACATTGTTTCTACGAATTAGCAAAGATTAAATGAGATTGGAATTGTTTACTTTTCCTTAAACTTTGATGAATTGAAACTATTATTTAGTGGTGGCGAAAATTATATGGGTTCCAGATGCACAACACATAGCAATCAGATGCACAGCCCTGCACAAGTGCTTGCAGCACTTGCCCATCCTGTATATTGTTATGAAAGTTTCGATTTTCAGTGTGATGGAAGTAGATTTGTAATTAAAAACGTGAGTTCCGAATCGATGAATGCAATTTATTAAACGAATAATCCGGAATAGACACAAAGATTTTAATTCGTATCACAATATCAAGTAAAAAGTGTAATGAAATACAGCAAAGCATAAATAACAATAGACACACGCTAATCTCAAACTGAAATCGCTTTATACTAAAAATTGCATTGACACTCTCTTCGCAGCAGTCCTATTTATATAGCTTTACCCAAAAGAAGACTTTTGAATCCCGCAGTTGACTGGGTATGTTCAGACAACGTTTTCAAAAATCCGCTTAAAAAAGTCGTAAATTATTCCTCTGGTAGTTCTTTTCCATTGGTTCTGTGATCATCAACCAAAGAAAGGGAAGTCTCAACAAAAGAAAGAGGCGATGATAAACATGTCCGGGATCTCCTCCGCTGGACCTCTGACCTGTATACAAGCTTTAGGAGACTGATCACATCAAAGCCATCGAATAACCACATCCGAGATTCCGCTGAAGAGAAACTCAATCTGATCGCAATTTACTGTATATAGGACATTCGTCAACATATTGCTGTTACTCGCAGGGAGATTAAAACTAATCTCCTTGCGCTAGATAGCACTTTAAACTAAAGCTCTTTGGTTATTCGTTATATATTTTTAATTTGTATAAAAAGTCAAGCCTTAGGTGTGTGTGTGTGTGGGGGGGGGGGGGGGTCTTAACAGTATAAGTCCGAAATTGTAATTTTAGAGGAAAGTGAAAAAACTGTGTACGCCTGTTTTTGGCTTAATTGGTACAGGCTGTTTTGGTTAATATCAAAATATTTGATCGTCACATGTGTTTTGATAGTGGGAAGTAACATTTGTTACTGTTCGGTTTTGTGCAGTGAGTACTGTAATACAGTGGGTGATCGGTTAACGAACTGTTCGGTTTACGAACAAATCCGTTAACGAACACTTTCGCGAGAGAATTTTATGTTCGGATAACGAACACATATTCGGTTAACGAACACCTAACAAAACAAAGCCAAGAAGAATCAATGCTGTGTTTCAGATTTGCAGAGCTGTATTTAATTGAATCTACTATTATCGACTTAGAGAACATTTTAACAATTGTATACTTATGGTCTAATTTATTCAAGGGCACCTGGGGGTTCAGGACCTATATTTTAGGGCCCTCAGATTAGAATGAAGAATACAAAAACATTAATTTTTATACTTTGTGTCCCTTTTTAAAGAAATATTTTCAATTGCAAGTTAATTATTTTAACTGAAATTTAGTTCCTAAATTATTAACAGGCTCTAGGCTCCACTGGAGCTTTTCCCGGCTATGCAGTAAACACAATATTTTAGAGAACTAATGAAGTTTTTGATAGGTCAAAGTAATAAACTTATATGATTTATTTTAAGTACGTAACGACATGGACAAAGCCATGAAACTGCGATCTGTCCATATTAAATACGGACTTATATTGGTCCTATTAAAATGGGAAGATTTAAAACTCAAGAAAGAAAAAAATAAGCTTTTGTCAAATATTTAATGGCTCACAAACTCAAAAACAGCATGACTGAAGGAAGGACAACACTGTATGTATGCAATGCGTGTTTTATTATTATTACATTTAAATAAATTTAGGAAGAATTTATTATTCATTTTTATATATTATTTAGCTTTTAAGAACGAATTAATTGAATTCCCATACAAATCTATACTAAATCTATGATCGGTTAACGAACAATTCGGTTAGCGAACTTTGTTTTGGAACGGATTAAGTTCGTTAACCGATCACCCACTGTATATATAATAGCGAACATTTCTTTCTTGTACTGTTATGATCACTAGCTAAAACAGTTCGTTACCTTCTACCTTGATTTATACTTTTTTAACCACCCATAGATACCCTATTTTCACTGTGAAATATGCAAACATATTGATTTGACCAAAAACTGACTTGTACTTTAAAGATCGCGCACCTAAGAAATACAGCTAGTGGTTATAGAAGTGCAGTAGAAAGTTAAAAAAAAAAAATACTTGTAAGCCTGCAACTCGCAGTTGAGTTGTTGGAAACCTCTGTTTTAAAGTTGTGCTTAAAAAACTACCTTGCAATTTGTTTTGCAACGATTAAAAATGAATTTAAACATTAGAAATTTCGCACTTTAAACATGCATAATTCCTAGACTACTTGAGCGAATGACTCTCCGTTTCATATAAGAAGGTAAAATTTACCGAATAATTCCAAATAGTGTCAGAGTTTGATGTTGGTATTGAAAATTTTACAGTTTTTTAGAATTTCTATAGGTAGACTATTTCCTAAGCAAAATTTGAGTATAGCTATAATTAGTAGACGTTATTACTAATGGATCGGCACCAATCACATTTTTATTCGATGATTTGCGACAGATATGTACAGGGCTAATCCTTTTTCATTTCACGACTGTACATAGTATTTCTTTTTTCACCTTAATTGCACCTTTTGATTTCCACTCAATTACTTTTTAAAGCTTGTTAATTCGTTATAATACTTAAATGATAGCATTGTAGATGTGAGTGGGCCCATTTGTTTCCGGGCAATATTTTCAGATCCAGTCCGGTACTGATACTGTATATGTGTTTTCCATACATATTTCTCTTTCAAAAGTTACAATTGCAACTATTGGTTTCCACCCAATTAACTTTTTGAAGTTTGTTAATTCGTTATAATACTTAAATGATAGAATTGTAGATGGAAGTGGTATCCGAAGTTCGGCCATTACGCGAAACTATTAAAATAAGCATAATATTTATAACTGAAATACCAGAAGATGCGATTTGTACATACACAATTAACCCTATCTCTGAAACGGTCTTTTTCGTATCTTTAAACCGAGAATGGGGCCATAATTGATCCGGCGCATTAAAAATCTAGTAAAGACTCATACTTCAAGTTTTGATCTTGTACTTTACACTGAAATATATTATATACATATATTTTGATATTTTATGCAGAATTTTAAGAATAAATAACTGAAAAATTTAAAACAACTGACGGTTGAAATTTTGGCTACAGTTCACCCCCTCTTCCCTCTTTCAGGATTCGAGCTTAAGAAAATAAAAATAGCTGATTTTCTTCTTTCATTGACTCAAGCAGAAGAATTGCAAGTGTTGATGAATATATAGCTTTATTTCTCTCCCCTGTCTTCCCTTCACTAAATCAATTACTTTACATAGTACTTCCGTATCATAACTTAGATTTTAAATCATAACTTTTCAAAGAAAGCTTTGAAAAATAAATGGTTTTCCAGAAATCGACGACTTTCAAAGCTTTATCAATCAATTTCATGGTTAAAAATTCAATTTTTCAAAGAATAGAAAATTTTCATAGATTTAGAAGCCACAAAAGCATTTCCTCCTCAGTGCAAGATGCAAAGGATCAAAGTTGAACAGAAGATTCTTCGAATAAATAATTAATTTTTATAACCACCAGATTAAAGACTTAAAAGGATTTCCCCAAAATTAATGCTACAATATGCACTGCTTTAAAAAATTTCAGAATTCTTAATTTAATATTCCACATACTTCATAGAAATGAATAATTTGCATATGAATGAACAACTCAAACTCAAACTAAATTCAAAAATTAATCCATGGTAAATGTCATCGCAAAACAAATTTACCAGGATACAAAAAAAAAAAAAAAAAAAAAAAAAAAAAACAATAATAATAATAAAGCCTTGAAATATGTCACAGATATTCTCCATATTGAAGTTGATTAAGAAATTTTAACTTTTCTAAAGATATTTCGGATTTGCCTTAAGGGCCTATATCATCAGTTCTTACACTTCGTTAATTCTCATTACATCGTCTACATTATATCGTAAAATGTCGTAGTTCAACAAGCCATTTTCATCAATTTTAGAATAAATCAATGCGAATCAAATGCAGTAAAGAGTATTTTCTTTTTGAACATTCAAAATACTCAACTGTTTTAACGTTTTACATATTTCAATGACAAAAATGCGCAAGAGAGCTTAAAATAGACCTCTCAATATAGCATACATTTTGAATTATAGTCAAGAAGCTATGCTCTTTACTGTTCCGATACCCTTTTCTAGCGCATTTGGAACCTACTTCAGAAAATGAACTCCATATCAGCGAAAGTAAATATTTTAGAAAAAGAACCGAAGACAAAACCATTTTCCGAAATTGTGGTTTCCAAACATATTTCAAAATAGCCTGAAAAGGTTAGAAAATTTTGATTTTAAGTAGATTTTAAATTGATAGTTAAAAGGATATTGTAAGAAAAAAATATATATACATAAATAAACAGGGTTTTATACAGAATCTTCTTTTGACTGCACCAGTGTTGAACATGCACTCTAATATTAAATAAAAATGTAAATATTTTATTGCGTATTTTTTCGTTAATAAAAAGAATTAATCTTGATGTAAACACGGGGGATTTATGATTTTATGAAATTGTTTTCCTACTTGTAAAAAAAAAAATAATACTGAGAAATATTTGAGCACTTTATTTCAGAAACACCCCTATATACAAAAATTCAAAATTTAAAAAATATAAGAAAAATTCTTTGACCAAGCTAAAAGTAGATGCATAAAAATAAAAAAAAATCCAGAATGTAGAAGGCGGTTCTATACATCAAATGGTAAAATAATTTATTCATTAAGGTTCAGAGGAGAGCGTAAAAAAGAAATTTTCATATTAGCAGTTATATATAACTGCCAATTTTTTACGTTTTGTTTGTTACCGCTAAATTTAATGGAAAGTTTTTGCTATAATCAAAGATTTCGGCAACTAAATAAGGCAAAATTTACTATTAAGTTTTAGTGCTCAGAAAAAAAATGGTTAAAGTTGTGCATCTATGAGTTATGGGGTTTTTGCAATAAAATACAGGGTCTCCGAAAAGCCTTCCCCTGATTACAAAATTTATTCATATCCGCTATATATAAGATATAAATGTGAAACTGGTTCCAAAATGTTGGAAAATCAACAATTTTTTTGTAGTTGCAAGTTTCAATAACGTGACTGTAGTGTAGCAGTGTCAGTGCCCGGGAAACTGGAAATATTAACAAATCAGGAAAAGCTCAGTTTAACAGGCCCTTTTGGCATCTGTAATTCACGTGAGACCGTACGCGCTGATTTCTTGGGGCTTCACATAAAAGACTATCTCACTTCTTCCACCGTTTCAGCTAAAGTTGATGGTTGGGCATTCTCGGTACCCTGGTCCGGTTCCCTGGACACTGACACCGCTGCACTACAGCTACGTTACTGAAACATGCAACAAAAAACTTGGTTAATTTTACAACATTTTGGCACCAGTTTCACATGTCTATCTTATACATATTTCGCGGATACAAATAAATTTTGTAATCAGGGGAAGACTTTTTGGAAACTCTGTGCATTTCGTCTCTGTAGTTTCATCTGTTTTACTATTTTTATGAAATTAATGAGTTGTCAAGCGAAAAAAATAACAATGCTAAGTTTTTAGTAAACCTGAACTATATTTTGTTCAGCCACAAAATTTTCAAGTAATTCAAATGTTGAAAATATATTATCAAATACCTCTGAGCTTCAAACATGCCATGTAAACTGAAGAAAAGTGAATGGGGTACTTTTCACTACGTAGGAAAGTAGGTCGATGTAAAATGTTATAAACAGATAAAGCATTCTCTATAATACAAATTTAGAAGCCACTAAAATACAAATTTAAACCTCCAATTGATGTCGTTTTTGGGGTTTCTGCAGTAAACGAATATTTCACGGACGCGAAATGGGGGTATAGATAATGTTATTTTAGTGGATTACTGCACCAAACTAAGAGTCTGTCAGTTAACTGTCTTAACTCACTTTCGGAATTTTTGTCAGTGTAATAAGTGATTTACTTTTGATTTATAAACAACTAGTGGCCCGTCCTGGCTTCGCTCGGATGGACAGTGTGCCGAGTCGACCTCCTTGGAAAAATATCTAATCAAGAATCAGCAATAGTTGTTTTATTCGTCTAATCTTCCATAATCGGGTTCATTGCCGATGAAATCGTTAAAATAGCTGAAATAAGTGTAACTATTTTTAGCAGATTGATTTAGCTGCATTTTATTTATTTCATTGTTGTAATTTCATTGCTATAATTTCAATGTTGTAACTATTGTTACGACTTTATTTTTGTAACTGTATTGTACCAAGATTCATTCTTTTTTACTACCCTCCCCCCCCCCCCCCCCATATAACCTCCTTAGGGGGGTGAATTTCTAAATTCGCAGAAATACGTGTTTAAGCATTTTTTGGTAGATTTGTTTTCCTGAATTTTACGCTTCTACCTAAAACTGCTGCTGAGATATGGCGAAATGACCTAAAAGTTTGGACCCTCTCTTTAACCCTCTTCGGGGGGAAATTAAAAAAAAAATCCTTTCTTATTGCTTGCCTAGGTAATAACAAAAACCCACTGTCCAAATTTCGTAGTCCTGACTTTAGTCGTTTCAGTTGGGCGTTGATGTTGTCAGTCAGGCGTTCTCTCTTTATTACTAGCACAGGGTGTGTCACAATTCCCTCCGGGGTTTGAAAGGTTTATAAAACAATATATTACCAATACAGCAACAAAGTTTACTTTACTGGAGAATGAAACATTACAATTTTTTTTCCATAAATGAGTTTGTAGATGGCGCCCCTACTTCTGCTAGCAGTCGAAAATAACCGAAAAGCCCATTTTTGAAAATTTTGCACATAAGTTAATGGCGTTTACAGGCTCACAGAAAGCTTACTGCGTGTTAGAATTTGCGAAAAGTCAATCTGTTGTGACATTTCAAAGAAAATTTCGTACAAAATACGAATTGCAACCACCAAGGGACAAAACAATTCATGCGTGGTTTCGGAAATTTGAGAAAAGTGGTTGCTTGTGTGATGAACAACGAACTGGTCGTCCAGGCCCTTCGGTGGAAATGGTTACTCGTATTGGAGATGCGTTTGTGGGAAGCCCGAGGAAGTCAATCCATCAAGGATCACAATCGCATTCGTTACTATTGATCGTAACATGTTGAAGCGAGTGTGGGAAGAATTTGACTTTAGACATGATATTTGATGCATCACCAAAGGTTCACATATTGAACATTTGTGAAACAAAACTTGTAATTTTTTTCTCCAGTAAAGTCAACTTTGTTGCTGTATTGTTAATATTTTTGTTTATAAGCCTTCCAAACTCCGGAGGTAATTGTAGCACACCCTGTATAGATAAAACACAATAGTATAATATAGGATGTCAGCATTAATAGGTGACCGAATAAAAACATTTTTCTATTTCCAGACATCCCTTCGTCTGCCTATTTCATCGAAATTATGTACAAGCAATAATCCTGAACGTTACTCGTGATTTTGTTCTAAACATAAGAAGTCAAATATCCTCCAGTGGTTGTAGTAGTGTAGTGAAAAAGTAAAAAAACATAATACGAAACTAATTCACACAAAATGTTTATTGACTTTTTCTGTATTAAGACATATCACATAACACAATTTGTAAGATATCTTATTGCAAAAAATAGTTATGGAAGATGTTACTGATGGAAACATGAAACATGAACTGATGCATTTCTATGTGAGACAGAGATTTAAATTTTAATCCCTGTATAAAATGTATAAAAGCGAGATATGAGTTTGGAAGAGATGCATTTGAATCGATTTTATGATACTGACGCATTACATATAAATTGGTAATATCGTTTATAATAAACTGAAATTCATAACTTTATTAAAACAGATAATTAATAACATTATTTAAACCGATAATATTAATATTTGTCAAAATCCCGTAATCTTCTTATAAATCAGGACAATTTTTTACATTCTGAAAATAATCATTATCTTTCACCACACATTTTTTTTTTTACAACAGAAAAGAAACAGAATTAAAAACACATCACGTAGAGTAAGAATAAAAAAAACACTGTTTTTTCAACCTCTGTGAAAAAAAATGCTAATGAATCGATTTGATAAAAGAGAAACACTTTTTCTAACTTCTAATTTAAATAAATCATGCAATGCATATTAATAAAATGTAACCTAAGCATTTATAAGACAATAAAAGGATATCTAAAATAATGAAGTATGCGAAAAAATGATACAAATATTTACCCAATTTACCTTTGGAAATATATCCATGTTAATGCGTAAAATTTAATTAAAATGTAATAAAATAAAAATACGAAGATTGGTTCACAAGCTATGAGATATTTTATTCCGTTCAATAAAAATGGAAAAGGATAATACAAGTTCTTTTAAGCATATTACATGAAAATAGGTTTGTAAATTAGGAGAAATACACAAACCGATATTGCTGTAGTGTAGCCAAGATACGTTCGATTAACTTTTACAGGGATTAAATGATCTGATACCAAAACATACATTGAAATAAACTGACTACGGTTATACAGATAAATTTTAACAGAAAACATTTTAAAAAATCCGCATTAAAACACACTTACTAAAAGTAGCAATTTAATTCCAATATCACATGATAACTTTCGGTATGTTGAATACGCGGTGTCACAGCAGAAAATGAATTACTTTATATACAGTAGTGCTCTAAAATCTATCACATATGTTAATTTCGCATAACTTTTCATAGAAATCAAATCCAGAAAAAACCTAATTTATAACGCAGAGTGCAAGTTTCATGTTGAACGTTGAAACATGTTGGGGTTTTACATGTTGTTTTCCTTTTTTCAGTGAATTTGTCGATTTCCCTGTCTAACTTTTAAAATTATTTATCTTGTATCTAATGTTTATTAAAGTTACTTTTTTGGACAAACTATATGAATATGTATAGTTCATGTGGATAAAAAAAATCTAAACAATGAAGAGAATGAAGTAATTGTTCCATGACGTGACGCAAACAGAACCGCATAAAGAGCTTCAGGAGCTATTAGGCGTTGCTAGAAGGACAGCCGGTGGAACGTAACTGGAAGTTTAAAAATGCTATTTTATTAAGTTGAATTTCACAAGTTCCTTATTCTTGAAAGTTAAAATTATGGGAGAATGGCACATATCACACCAGAAAACACACTTCCAGCAATTATCGCTAACTAGGGAATCGAACCCGGTCTTCCCGGGTTACAGAACGCAGGCGAAAGCCATTATTTTCCCCCTAAATCTAATAGATTTTTCATATTTTTATTTGTCAAAATTGCTGCATTTAGTGATTTTTTTTTTACTGGTTTCTTTGCTTTTCTTGTGCGTGAAGCGCTCATACGTGCGTTATCCATCCAGTTTTTTTTTTTTTTTTTTTTTTTTTGTACTAAGCGTTCATACATGCGATATAGTGATCGCGACATTAACGAATTTCAAGGGTTTTGTTTATTTTTTATATTTTTGGTATTATTATTACAGGGAGTTCGCTGCATCCAGTGATGCTTCTTTGTTAATTTATTATTCATCATCTTATGCATGCGATATAGTGATCGCGATATTAACGAATTTCATGTATATTCGTTTTTTCCAACTTCGCAATGACCGTTAACATTATTTGTAATACTGATAAAATATGAATTAAAACGTTGTTTCTTACTGCTCATATTAACTTTTTATATGCATTTTTATTAAATTTGTGAAATAATTTTTTTATATTTTATTCATAAAAATGCAATATCTAAAACAATATCTTCTGTTTATATTATCTGTTAAAATATCCGATGTTTGTTTATGGTGTAAACAAATAATTTTCTTTTAAATTTTTAAATTATTACAAAGGTTCCTTTTCTCCAAAATCGTCTGAACTAATCAAATTTTGTATCCGGTATAACGCTACTCTCATATAAAGGCACCCTATTCCTGTGACGTTTTTATATCAAAATTCATTAATTTTACTACCTGGAACTATTTAAAAATTTAAAATGGCAGCATTCTTCCATTTGTTTATTGGGCGTTTCAAAATTCATGCTTAAAAATTATTTTATAAGCCATAATATATCAGGCAATTAAGATATAGTTTTCAAACAAATTGCATTTGAAAGTAATTTTTTTTCCTCTATAACGGTGTAAAAATTGCAAATGTGCTATGTTTAGAAATTAAAAAAATTGCAATAGCAAAAATCACAAAACCGAAATTTCATCGTCAAATGGTGTAACATCATTAAAATACACTGGAAACGATTTAATACCATTGACCGTAATGTAACGGAATACTTTTGGCTCTCCATGTAAATTAACTATAACTAATATACGCTTCATATTCAATAGGAATCGTGCAATAGTAAATGTCAATAATACAGGGTGATTATAATTAAAGTTTAAGTTTCAAAACGCTCTAAAAAGCGAACCACTGATTAGAATGACGTCAAAATTGAACGGGGTATTATTGAAGAAGGGGGAAAGAACATGAACCAAAAAAAAAGTTCCAAATTTTAGTGACAGATGGCGCTGTCAGCGTCAGAAGATGTAAATTAAAATACCTGGCATGCACACGGCCATTTCAGGTGTTATAAAAGCGTTGGGTAAACGGCGTTTCCTCATTTCGCGTCTCAGACGTTCGCCATGAGTGTCTCAATGAAGGACCGTGCTCTGCTTGTAAAGCTTTATTACAAGAACGGTGATTCTGCACCAGTAGCTCTGCAGAAGTTCAGGACCCTCAAGGGTATGAAAAAAGGCGTTGTATATTAAAATTACAGAGCAACCCGATTATATTTGCGAGTGTTAGAGTACGGGCAGTCAGCCAGACAAACCGAATTCATACATTTCAACTATCTTGGGAAGTGTTAAAAAGAGAGATAGAGTTGTTGTTTAAGTCGACAGCACCCTTAATGCAGTGCCCTCGACATTCACAACGATATCATTCAGTTTCATGTGTTATAAACTTCCGTTTCGAAAGTGAAGAGGCGCTTGAGTGATGTTTGCATTTCGAAAACAAAACATTGGTTTCGGTGAAGAACAGGAAGGCCGGACTCGAGTTCGCGACACCAACACAGACGTAAAACATTATCTGGTCAGATGAGTCAAAGTTTATGTTTGTTAGTGATGCGATGGAATTATGTATGTACGTCGCACAGTGGTAGTTTTCGTTAATCTAACTGATAAAAGTCACTTTTTCGGTATCCGGATTCTATGACGATACTTAGCTAGAAAACATCTAAAATAATCATAAATAAAATGTATGAAAACCAAACAGATGTAAAACTTCGCGATGAAAGCGGGAAAGAAGAGAAAGAACAGGTGTGTTCATTTCACGTAATTCTCGTGACTAAAAATATTAATACAATTTTCCTGCCGCATGAAGCTGACGTTTGTTTTTTCTGCATTTTTTAAACAGACTCAAAAATTATAACTGTCTCATTATCTCAGCAGCATTTTTTGTTTTTTAAATACTAAGTTAGTTACTAAATTAAGACTACTACTTGAAATCTAGGAACGATTTTTAGAATTTAAAAAGGATTTTTGGACTAGAAGTTCATGAGTTTTCATCTACTTTCACATCCTTTCTTGTTTGAATAATTTAAAATATAACTTATATTTATATAAAATTTGGCAGTCATTATTTGCCCTTTTTTGTTTTACGTTTTTTTTCTTTTTTTTTTAAGATTTGAAAGGATGTGTGAGCTATGGTGCTCTCTTTGAAGTATGGATATATGAATATGTATATATAGATAATAAAATATAAAAAGTAAAGTTAGTACTCTAACGAAATTGTATTTTGTGAGAAATCTAATTATCCAGATTACACTGAAAAAAAAGGCAAAAGTTAGACAAAAAATTAAAAATTTCTCTTCTAAAATGCAGTAGAATACGGTTGAAGACTGACAGGTCGATGAATTACTTTCCATCTCAGTGAGGCGACTGGTTAAAAAATATTTTTATTTGTACACAAGTTTTTCCTTCCAGTTCCCAGAGTATAAGACGACAGAAAAAAATCATCCGATGAATGTAAAGCCAAATCAAAGTGAAAAAAAGTTCAAGATCTTGTAGAAAATGATAACGTAGATGAATTATTACACGCTACATCATGCAGCTTGAAAGATAGCGGTAAGCGAAACGACGAAGATACTGTAAGGTAAGTAACATCTGAATCACCGAAGAGGACCATAAATTAAAGAAAATATGTGCACTAAACAAACAGAATCCCAAAAAATCAATCCAATCGAACATTTGAATTATATATTGACAATAAAATGACCAAGCAGCAATACATATGTGCCAAAATAAAGAAAAACAAGGAACACCAAGCCGATATTCTTCCAAATTTTAACAATCTATTATTAGAAGGGAAAAAAAGAATTGTTATCCTACAGGAATTATTATAATAGATGTTTTAGCAAAGATCCAATTTCAGTCATTAGTGAACCAAACAATAAGTAGATTAGATTTTGGCCTTTCAAGATTTATTTCGATGTACTTGCAACGAAGGTATTTGTTGTTGTTTTAAAATAATTTTATCATTATTATACAAACGAAAAGCCGCAAATAAAATTTATGAAAAATAAAATTTATTAATAAGTTTCTTTTTGTTGATTCTTTAGAAATAATTTTGTTGATTTTCAATAGATGAAATAATGATAGTACACGTTCATCGTATACGTACATTAAACATATGAAACGAAATTTTACCTTTCTAAAAAATTTTATGATGTATATGTATAATAACTGTGGGATTATTTATATTTAGAGTCCAAGCTTTTGATTAACTGTTTTCAATTTTACTTTGAACTGAGACTTAACCTAGGCAATCATATCAGTTTGTTCTAAAACATGTAAATTTAATATTCAGTTAACAGAATTAATTAGATGTTGTAAAAAATATATAAGTATTTTTTCAATGTTTTAAATAATAAATGTAAGTCCCACACTCATTTCTTTTTGGAGGAAATAATGTTTGAGAAGTACGTCGTCAAGATATAAAAAGTTCCATCTTAAGTACTAACTGCCCAGCATAAATATGGATGAGGATTCAATTTGGCATAGGATACCTTCTCTTTGCTTAGAACTTGCTCTGTCCATCATGTGACGGGAATCATAGATTGTCTACATAGATATTTTAGAGAATATGATGTATCTATATGCACGTTCCAATTTCGGTAAGAACTTCGTTTTCCATGAAGACAACGGTCCCAAATACATCTCTATGGACGTCAAGGACTGATTCGACAAACGCAGAATTCGGGTTCTCCCGTGGCCAAGCCAAAGCTCACTATAGAGTCCCAAGTCCAAATACAGAGCCGCTGGAAGCATCCGAATTTACAGTTGGTTGGCAAAAAATCGTAAAATGCTGATGAAAAATATATACAAATGCGGGTAGAATTGACCCCAATCCCTCAGTCAGTCAAAGGTAATTTGTTGAATTTAGTGCCTCAAAGATTTCTGGCTGTCATTGATGCCCAAGGCTTTTCTACTAAGTACTAGACTGGATCTTATTTTTTTTAATATCATTTTGTTCCTATATTTCTTCATCCAGAGTTGTTATGAATGACTTAATGATTTTTCCAACATTCGATATCAAGCGTATTTTTTTCTTTCTTTATATATATATATATATATATAATAAAACATGTAGTTGTGTTCCTCTGACTTCAAGAAAACATTTCAAACGTTGCAAAGTATTTATACATCGAAATTCGAGCAATTTTAAGATAGTTATTTTCAAAAAACCAATGTGTTATATATCTTTGTGCGCTACTGTAGCTCAACTAGAACACAGAATTACCAAGGACAACGGTTACGTTGGTGGTAAAATTAATTTTATTTTTAGCATAGCCAGGGCAACCATTTTAAATATCGGCGAAAGTGTCGCGATAGGAACATTTGCGTACGTTGAAAGAATCGTTTATAGATATATTTGGTGAGAAAACAATTTTTATTATTAAATTGCTCAAAAATAGATAACAGCTGCTGATACATATAAATTTTAAGGAGACATGGGCCATATTCAGTTCAAGTGAAATTTATTTTCATAAGAGGAGTTGTGCATACCTGCCAACATCGCACTAAACTTCCTTACAATGTAGATTAATTTAATCGCGGTTAAACACGTTTCAAACCAGAATTTTTTTAAAGAAATGCAATCAAATAGGTTCCACGGAAGAACATGAAACTGTATATGAGGGTCGATCCAGAAATAAGGTTCCCATCAAATTTACAAATAAACTACATTGTTAATTCTCATAGAAATGTACATCGTTGGAAAGAAGAAAGTTTGCTCTATTTCTCTACATAATTACCATCTTTTTCTACGCATTTTTGTAAACGGTGCTCCAATTTCTGTATCCCAATGTCGTAGAACTCCGGCGCCAACCCGTTGAGGAAGCGCTTCACCTCTTCTTTGAACTCATCGTCGGTCCGGAAGCGTTGGACACCAAAGTGTTCCTTTATCTTAGGGAACAAGTGATAATCACTAGGTGAGAGGTCGGGACTGAAAGGTGGGTGGGGCATAACAATCCACCCAAATTGTGTCAAAAGTTCCTGAGTTTGACGGGAGACGAGAGGTCGGGCGTTGTCGTGAAGCAGCGTTACACCGGCTGTCAGTCATCCTCGCCGGCGGTTCTGGATAGCTCGCCTGAGTTTTCTTAGTGTTACACAATAACTCGCACTTGGCGGGATCAACAATGGGAACCTCCATCGCAGACGGCTGCTGAGCCAAGAATAAGCGGCACAGCGAAGCGCGGCCAAGGGAATCGCGAGTGCGGGAACAGCCGCACACAGCGCTGTTGCCGTATTTTGACTTGCACCTTCCCGTGTGGCTGGAGCTCTTTGGGAAACTTATTTCTGGATCGACCCTCGTATATATATTTTTTTTTTTCAGATATATTTTCTGGTTAGAAATGTCTTTAACCTGGATCAAATTAACTCACATTGAACGGAAATTTTGTTGAAAGTCGGCATGTATGAGTGTGTCAAAAGATTTCCCGGACTGATCCTATAAACAAAAAATTAAGAACTGAAATGAACATTTTTACCTATGTGTATTCGAAATAATCCCCACTGGACTCAACACACTTTTGACAACGACTGTAATAGTCATCAAAACACTTCTGGAAGTCCGCATTTGCAATGCGCGTCAAATGGTCGGTTACAGTCGTTTGCGGAGGATACTGTAGGATTAGGTGCAATTTCAACTTGGGGAACAGGAAATAGCCACAGAGAGATAAATCTGGGGAGTAAGGAGGATGGTTGAGCACGACAATCCCTTCAGAAGCCATAACACCCGCAAAATAATTGAAGTGTGTGCTAGTGCGTTGTCGTGCAAGATAGACCAACTGCCTTGCTGTCAGTACGGAGGAAGAACTCTGCGTACTCGGGCCATAAAACACTTCAACACTCCTACAGAGCAACGCGAGCATGATCACGATACACTGTTACAACAAACCGGATGCACTTAGCCTCACACAACATATATCAACATGAAATTGTACCGCTTTACAAAACGAAGTGTTGTCGTGCTTTCGACATTACTTGCGGACACGCAGCGCCATCTATTGGCCGGTAATTTAACCAGTCCGGGAAATTTTGGAATGGACTGTGTATAACTGATTGAATTTTTGAATATTTGAGGCCTTTTAATACACCGTGCAATTTTTCATCGAAATCATCTTCTGGCTTTTCTTATAATGTGTCATATGACTTTACGTTGGTATTTCTTCATTAAACCTGTTGTTAGTAAATGACATCTCTAAATTCTATTACACTATATGCACTGTTATCATTCGCCAATATGTAATTCCTAAATCGTTAGCCTTAGATGTATAGTTCCAATTAGATAAAAGTTTTAGATATGTTGTTCATCATATTAAAAGTAATTTGTTTCGAAATAGTAGTTTTTGTAAAAGTTATGAAAATTAAATTTTTATACGTTTGCTGGACCTTATAAGTTATGTTTAGAAAAACTTTATCCATGCTCAAACAAGTAAAACAATAAAAAGTTATTATTTTTTTTTACGACGAAACTTACCGAGATCATAACATAGGATTACATAGGGGAGGTTTATCTTAATACAGGTCCCAGAGACCATATAAAAATTACAATTTCGTAACGTTTACAAAAACGTAAATCGCTTTTAATATGATGAAAGAACATCTAAAACATTTGTGAAGATATAGCTCTAAAGCTGAAGGTTTAAAATTTAGGTATTGTAAAACGATAAAAGTGGACACCCTGTATAATGTAAAAACATTTAGAGGTGTCACTAAATGGCAAAAGGTTTAATGCAGGAACACCAGCATGAAGTCATGCGACATATAATAAGAAAAGCGAGAAAATTTCGGTGAAAAAATGTATGACGTACTTATAAAACCCCTAAAATAATCAAATATTAGCTATAACTTGCTGCCAAATATAAATTTTTATTTTTATCAGTCATACATCACTTATAAATATCACATAATTTCAATTTTTACATTATCGAATAGGAAAATAATGTACTTTCGAATATTTGTATGAATACGTTAGCTAAATTTTGTGACTTTTTAAATAACTTTCAAGCATGATTTTTCAAAAACCTATCTCAACAATGGACAATTTACTACAATAATGTACAATAACTAGTGGCAAAATTATCACAATTGGCAATTCATGGCCCACGGGAATTTAAAAATAATAAAGGGCATTTTAACCATAAGACGAACCCCACTTTGGCGCTAAATTGACATCTCTAAACAAAAAGACATTTTCATTTTATGCTCAACATAAAATTAATATTACGTTAAATTAAATTGATTAAATTGATTGGAAATATGCTGCCTCAGAAAATGCTCGGAAATTTTTTTCCTACTACTATTATTTCCTTTATTTCTATCTTAGAATAAGCATATGCGCGTTTAATTTGAACAAAGAATGGAACAAAGGGTGCATTTCGAATACAAAAGAAATACATTTATATAAATTTATTTTCATTTTATTCACAATGTCTTAGTATATACCAAGAAATTATTAATTAAAGATTATGGAAAATGATTATTCAGGAAATTAATATATATCTGTTTATTTATATATTTTAATAATTAACTTTTATGAGAAGAAAATAATTAAACACATGTGACAACGATATCACAATACTGGTTTGATAAATTAAAAATTTTAACTCAGAATTGTATGGAAAAATGCATTTTTATTTAAATTTTTTACGAAAGCAATGAAACTTCGAAAACGCTTCTGGCAGGAACAAGTTATATTTAATTTATTTAAAAGATGTTAATCAACATTTCAACGCAACATAAATATCCAAACATGTCTTAAAATTTAAAATTTCTTTTCCTTGTTTTATTTTGTCCGATCTTCCATGCCAATTAAATAAACAATGTTAGAAGTTGAAGAAAATGAAAAATATGCGTTTTCTCTACGCTTCAAGAAAATACCAAAAAGAAAAATTCCTAGTAAATTTAATCGAAAAGTCTAAGTTTTCAAAATAAAAGTAAATAAATGTAAGGATAAAGAGTGTATAGAGATAGTGGCGCCATTAAAATTCTACACGTAGTAGAAATATTTGCAGAACAAAATTAAAACATGGTGCGTTAAGAAGAAGAAAAAAAAATCTCAAACATGCACAACTCTAATTTTATGTACTTTTTGGAAACAAATGTAAAGCAATATAAATGAAAATATTCATTTTGCGAATACTGTAAATTAGAGTAACTTTAAATGGAAAATGAAATATTTTACAGCATAACATTTTGAAAACTTGTGCGGTCGTTCCTCATAATTGTGATGCGGGGACCAGAAAGATTTGAAAGGACGAAAATTGACAGAAGTTTGATCGTGACTTAGGAAGCTTATAATTAATTTATATTACTACTTCTTTTTGCATTTATTTCATTATGTTTTGTAGAAATGAAAAATGTTTGTTAAAATGTAACAAAAGTTTTAATATTGTACAACAAAATTAATCTTGAAAAACTAGTTTCGCCACGATTTGGAAAGCCAGGTTCCCTATTTTTTGAGTCGTTATTTCTTCCTTATACGATTTATTACATAGTGTCTCATTATACCTGATAGAAAAAAAAAATCAAGTTATAATTTCAACAGCAGCAAAAACAAAAATTATACAATTTTATGGATTTAGAATTTTGTATTATAATTTTTTACATTTTCTTTTCTTTCATGTATAATCGACAGACAACATAATAAGCAGTAAAGAAGAAATGACGACTCAAAAATATGGAACCTGGATTACAAAATCGTAGCAAAACTAGTTTTGCAAGATTAATTTTTGTCGCTCAATATGGAAACTTTTCTTTTTGTTGTTTTACATTTTAACAAATATATTTTTTTTTTTTTCATTTCTATAAAACATAAAAATATAAATGCAAAAAGAGGCAATAGTGTAAATTAATTACAAGAATCCTAAACCACGAACCAACTTCAGTTAATTTTCATCATTTCAAACCTTTCTGGAGCCCTTAATCCACTGGCTTATTTTTACAAACATTTTTTTTTTTTAAATGCAAAGCTTATTAGTGTAATGTTTTCCAAGATAAAAGTATTATAAAAAAAAAAAAACTTACTTGAATTTAAAAAGGAGGATTATGCTAATTCATCAATGCATTTTCTGTTTTAAAAAAGTGCGATATATAGGAGATCGTTAAAATATTATGAAAGATGATAAACTAACAGTAAGCGTTTTATATTTGCCACCGAATTGTTAGTTTATACATTTAAAAAATATAAAATTAACAAAAGATAACAGTGGTGAATTCAGGTTGTGTCGCATCCCCCTTGGTTATGTCTGAATTCAACAATGACGAAGAATAAGAGTTATTGCATGTTATCTGCATGGGGAATTACCTCAAACCTTACTAAAAATTAAAGGAGAGATTTTTTTTTCCTTTTCAGGAAATCAAAGAGATATATCCGAAAAAGTGAAGTAATATAGGCGCGATATAAAGTGGAGCTGCTGCAATTTTAATTATATAGAAAGAAATTATTGAATGCAATATTGGGCCACTTTCTGAAAACAACAACTCTTTTAAATACGTGTATTTTTTTACCTACTTCTTTTAAATTTTATTTTTACATATTATATTTTCGTACTTATAATTATTAAATTATTTAAACAATTTTGGGATTATATTTAACTTAAATGAATCCTTAAACAGCAGTAAATGCCGCATAAACATGCCTGATAGCACTACCTTTATGTTGTTCCCCCTTCAACAATAACTAACAGATAATCCAAAAGTCAAATGTCTGTATTTCGATTATAAAGCTCTACGGTGGAACGAAACGGACTAGACCTTATATTTGTCACTGTGTGGAAAATATTTGCATTCACGATTTTACGATAACCAGGATTTAATTTCAAATCATTTGAATTTTGATGGGAAACCTGTCCTTATAGAGGAAATCAGTATTACATTCAAAGTAAAGTAAAATTCAGTGAGGCAGACATTTGTTTTAAACTAATCTGACAAATAAGCGACTGATTGATTGCTATTCACTTGTAGTTTAGTTTATTTTGAAACACAAATTCCCCCCCCCCCCTCCCCGAATCTCTAGAAGAAAAACATACACGCACACACACACACGGATATAGCGTATATATATATAATTTTTTTTTCCCTCAAACCTCAGCCCACCTT
The DNA here is from genome assembly GCA_963931845.1 of Maratus michaelseni. Taxonomy (NCBI): domain Eukaryota; kingdom Metazoa; phylum Arthropoda; class Arachnida; order Araneae; family Salticidae; genus Maratus; species Maratus michaelseni. The sequence continues at coordinate 195,114,890 of OZ007586.1, read as the reverse complement.
GCTTTATTAATATATGTGATTTTTTTGTTGTTGTTTATTTTAACTATTCGTTAGCTACGTTAATAATTTATTTACGCATAAAATATGAAATAAAGGTTTTAGGATAAGTATGCAACAGAGCAGTTTATTTTAAAACATTTCAATTTTTTTTTTTTTTTTTTTATTGCATAAGCGTTAATTCTTTTACAACCTTTAACACTATTTCCACCGCAGTCAAATTACCCTTTTATTTATTTATTTTTTCATTTATGGTTATTTTATTTGTAATTTTAAAAGTTGATACGTACAGAAATAAACATTCTATATATTAAAAATGATTTATATTTCAAAAATACCAAATAAAGTAACTACAGATCAAAATCTTATAAGATGTCATTTGACAATGATGGAAAGAATGTTAAAAAGAATGTTTCTATATACTGATATATAAGGCATTCAGAACCAAAATGGATCAAAACCATTTTTCGTTCAACAGATTTGAAGATGAAATCTTGCTCTATAGACAATTATTTGCTCGTTGACATAACAAACCATGTCCTAGACTGAAAATGTGATCAACAGATTACACTGATCTCCTATCCTTTTGAATGAAATCCATTTCGCTTATTAACCCTTTGATTACGGAGTTGGGATTACATGTCGTCCCGAAGACTACTTATTTATTCTGTTCGCAACACTTTTTAAAATATATATTTTGAAATGTTTGGGTTTATCAACTTGCGGAGCAGGTCATTCGATTCAGAATTTAAAAAATACAGAATAAAGGACACCCCACTTGACGTACTTAAAAGAAGTTGAGTTTCTCGTCTTCATGAGTTAAATGCTCCCTTCCCCCCCCCCCTCAAAAAAATCATGGTAAAACAACTTTATTTTTCGGGACTTATCGGATCTCATTTCTAGTGCCAAAATAAAGCTCTTCCGAAATTTTGGTGAATGGCCATCAGTTCTTGTACTATTGCCTCTCGCGATTCGGGGCGCTTGTTTCACGCGCATTTTTCTCGATTACAGCGCCATCTACGATGATAAAAAAAATGTTAAATACATTTACGTATTTTTTCCTGTAGAATCCGAATCTGCAATAAAAAATAAAGGTTCTCATTTACGATTTCAAAGTGGCCCTCTCTACCCGCAGAGGGTGAGGGTGAACTTTGATATCACTGAACAAATTTTTCAAAAATATTGAACACGTATTTTCCCGTTTTTCAATCCGAAGTGTATTTCTCGAGTTATTCGACCATTTTCAGGCTTTTCGGGCATACTGTATATACATATTATAGATAGTTTTAGCGCATTATATTTTATCTTTCCGGATTTGGTGAAAATTTTCGCGATTTTAGTATTTTAAAAATAGTCGATTAGACACTAGAATTTACATTAAAATCAATACATTTACACTAAACCTTGCTCAAGAAATCCTAGTCTTGATAAAGAAACTAAAGTCAAAGACAAATTGAAATTAGAAATGAATAATTTAAAAAGAATCTTAATAACAGCAAAGAAAATCGTACTTTCTCTTCAGAAGCAATATTTCGGTTAAAAAATTTCCTCATTGAATAAATAAAAAAGAAATCTTCACATCTTTTTAAAAAATCACTTTTACAACTCACGAGATTTAAACAAAAGATAAATTTGTAGCAGAATCTTTACAAAAAAAAAGTGTATTTAATGAGAAGGCACAACCGGAAAATACCAAAATACATAGTAAAAATGAATAGAGAGAAATTTAATAGAATCTTCTAACACATTTTTAATGATACGGAGATTTTCTTTTGCAGCGAAGAACGTAGTTTCCGGCAATTCCAAAAAGATATTTCACTTTGATGAACAAAAGCGTTTATTAAAAGCGTCATAATAGTGGGTATGATAATTAAAATAAATCACAACAGCATTACCTTTGACTCAAAGCAGCGGCATGGTAATGGGGTTAAAACGCAAACGATTATTACAAGATAAAACGAGATTTATTTTAATCTCAGCAGAAGTTAATTCAATTCTTAGCTATTATTCAAATAGTACTTAAATGCGTGAGAAATTATATTTAATTTTAAATATAATTTGCTTTTCATTATGTAAAATGAATTGATCTTAACACACTGTTTCTCCAAAAGAACGAAAATCTATGAAGAAAGTAAGTAAATTTATTGAAATTAAGTCCATATATAGATAATGAAATGATTGGAATATCAAGGTTGCATCAATGGATAGCAGTTGCACATCAAATACTCAAATCAATAGTCGGTTATATATATCCCGCTAGCTTTTATGCTTGTTCGTATACTTCTGGGCAAGGAACGATAATGTGTCTTGATATCATCTGGTGATAATTTCGCTAATAGGCATTCCTCAATTGCTGTTTTATGTCTGGAATATCTTGTGATGCCTTAACATGGCGGCCACCATGTAACATAACTTCATTTTAATCATCGTTTCTTAAAAGCGTCATAATAGTGTGTATGCTTGTTAAATAAATCAGAACAGAATCACAGTCTTTCAAAAAATGCTAAAATTAAATGAAAATAGTGTGCAATTTTCATAACATAACTTCATTCAAGGCTGTAGAACCCATCAATGGATAGCAGTTGCACATCGAATACTCAAATTAATAATTGGTTATATTTCCCCTTAGTTTCTATGCATGCTCGTATACTTCTGAACAAGAAACGATAATGTGTGTTGATATCATCTGACGAGAATTTTGCTAATAGGCATTTCTCAATTGTTGTTTTAGGTCTGCAATATCTTGTGGTGCCTTAACATGGCGGTCACCATGTAACATAACTTTATTTTAATCATCGTTTATTAAAAGCGTCACAATAGTGGGTATGCTTGTTAAATAAATCACAACAGAATCACAGTCTTTCAAAAAATGCTAACATTAAATGAAAATAGCATGAAAGTGGGGTCCTTAAAAGAAGTTTAGTCCAAGGCCCCTGAAAGTTTAAAATACCTCGTGGGACAGTGTAGAATCAAACTCTAGTTCACTCATCGTATTACTGTCGAACGACCAACAGGAGGTTTTACAGGGGTGATAAAGAAGGTAATTACTCCCTCCGAGATCGCTGAAATTCCAGGTAATTTTTCTAATTTTGAGTAGAAACACTGTATAAAACAAGCTAAATGTTCCCCTTCATTAAAATATTTTAACCCGTTGTGATTCAACAAATCCGATTTGAAAAATATTTACTCAGATGGATTATTACACCCTTTTTAGCATGTAACAAATAATTTAAAAATTTAAAACATAAAAATATTCACTAAAAGGTACTTTTTTCATATTTGAAATAAACAAAAAAAATACATACTTCTCATATAATGTCAATTTTTTTCTGTCAAGTATACAAACTTACTTTTGTGAAAAAAAAATCTATTTTTGTAAATCTCCAGCCTTTTCAATTTTACAAAAATTACAAAGTTAATAACGATGTGAAACTGCTCAAATGATATATAAAACTTTGGTATGAAAAATTATTTCAGTATCGCCGTATGTTGGGAATTCTATGAACAATTTACATTAACTGTGGTGTTGGAAGGTAGCAGCAATAAATAAAATCTTCTTTTTAAGCCCACAATGTAAGTGACTTTGACTTTTGGTTATGTTGCAGATGTGCAACACTGTGATACAAAGGGTTAACGTCTTAATACTCTCAGGCTAGGTCTCTGGAATCACTTTTGGAAACCAAAATGCTAAAAATTTAAAAGAAAAGTCAACTTACATGCCCTTAATTCCCCCCCCCCCATAATAATTAAATAACATTTCCCCTCTTCCTTTTAATGTTTCGTTGCCGTTGTACGTTAGAACTGCACATAATAGTAGAACGCAACAGATAATTTTCTCAACAGCCTTCTATATAAACGCATACGATTGCGTTTTGATAAAGAGATAAAATAAAATTGATTCAAACGAAAAAAAAAAACTATAAACTCACGAAACGCTAAAAACGTAAGATAAAATGATGGAGGAAAAAATCGTAATGTCAAATAGTGCTGTGTAATTTTATAATATCCACTAAGCTGAATCTTAACATTTTCCCCAGCCGAATTCTTTAAATTTCAAGAGGTGGAACAAAAGAGTCGGTTCGAGTAACAAAAATCGGGCAGCCTAGCAATTTTTACGGTCAGGCAGAGAAATTTTAAAGAATCGCTTTTATGACTTCAATTTCGAAACCCATGAAATTCGATTTATCTTATACTTCTTTGTAAAGAGATTTAGAAAGTCGAAATCACATGGCGGTATCAGCGCTTTAAAGTTACCAAGAGTAACTCCGGTATCAGAATTATGGACACTCGCTTGATAAATGAACCTAATTTCCGTTTGAATGACAATAAATTGCAAACCTTATTCTTTCCATTTATTTCTCATGAGATTTTTTTTTCTTTTCTAAGGAAAAAAGGATATCTTCACTTTTTTGTAGCAAAAGTGTAGAACAATGGCATATAGTCGAACCATTTTCTATTATTTCAATTATCTAACTCTAAGGATTTTGGATGTCACAGTCAAATTAACTTTCTTTGTACCCACGAATTTTTTCAATTGAACATTTTCATCGTCAGATGAAGTGAGCTGAAGAACTGAATCATTAAAAAAAATTGGGGGAATGAAGATGGGGGGGAGGCAAGTTATCTGAGATTTTTTCTGCTTTTTTTTAAAAGAAACTTATTATAATGGTATTTAAAAAATGTATTTTTTGGACTTTATTTGCATTATTATAACAAATTGACTTGTTTTACTGGAATTTTGAAAATTGTTAACAACTTTAAAGTCTGTATTGAAACTTACTTTGTGTTTCCTACAATTTGCGTTTCATCACATTTTTAGCAAGGTCATGAAAAAAATACGGATGAAAAAATATCTCATAAATATAACGCAAAAAATTAATATTATATATTTTTTTAATCAAATAATTATATTCTAAATTAAAACATGCATTTCAGCTGCATATTTAATGAATTTAAAAATAATTTTGTTGGCTAATTCCTAAGAATTTTTTTTCATTTGTATAAAAATTTTCATAATCTACAATTACAATTCTGCACTTCATTTTATTTGTAAACTACATAAATAAGTAAATAAGTAGTAATTAGTCACTTACGGTTTGTTATTTTCAAGGATAAGTATTTAAGAACAAATGACTTAGCTACATACGCAAAATCTTCCATTAAACGAATAGGATTTTGCCAGTAGTAAATAATACATAAAACGTTCGTTTCATTAAACAGGAAAATAAAACTATAATTTCTATTTCAATAATTTAACTTCAGTTATTTATTTAGTAAACATGCCAAATAAAATTTTGAATTAAATATTTGTATATTTTCAAAAAGAAAAAAATAATCATATATATGATTGACTCAACTATATTAAAATTCAAATTGCTACTCGCTCATTCAATTTTCTTATAAACGAAAATAACACACATTTACATATGCGAAATGAAGTTTAAAATGTAGTAATATTTCCGGCCGCTAATAATTTATTGTGTGAAGTTACGCAGACACATTTCATGAATATAATTTACGGCATAAATAAATTTTTGTTAAAATATAAGGTAAATGCGAAGAATAAAGGACTGGGGGTAGTTGAATGTTAGTGTTTTTTTATTTTTTTTAATAACGTTTATCTTGGTTCAGGACAAATACAAAAAATAGAAGTGATAGATAACGAATATAGCTACATGTACAGGTGTTTTTATTTGTCCTAAACGAAGCGGGTAGCGTTATAAAAAAATAAATAAATAAAACATTAGTACCCAATTACTCCCAGTCCCCAATTCCCGTCGTTTACCCTACCCAGCCCCTGTTCATATTTTGGACTATTATTATTTTTTTAAATTGCTCATCTAAAATATTAATCTAATGAGCTTGCGAAAAATAATGTTATTGAAACTATTTAATTGATTTATTGACATGATGGAGTTAATTTTTTATTGTTTCATGATAATAATATATATATATATATATTTTAATGTCAATCCTTTTTTTTATGCAAATATAAAATGCACAACTATGAATGGGGAATCATACGAAAGGTTTTTCACATAGTACACTCACATTTTGTTAAAATATGTTGTTTGTTTAAAAATTACAGATAATTAAAAATCAATGAAAAACGTAACCTCCCCAATAAGCTCAAAGAATGCAGTGCGAAAGCCTCTCATGGGTCCACTGGCTATTAATAATTTTACAAAAAAGAAAAATATAACTATATTTATCAAAATTTAAATTTCTCCGCATCTTACAAACGACAAAAACATACATTTACATACAAAATCAATTTTAAAATCAATATTATCAGAAGCTAGCAAATTACCGGGTGATATTACGCAGAGCCATCTTATGAATATAATTTATAGCATAAATAGTTACTCTCTAGAAACTTTTATTGAGATATACTGTACCCATTTTCGACTATTATTCCAACAAAAGCTGCTCAGCTAAAATATTAATCTATTCAGATTGGCGAAATAAAATTTTTATTCACATATTTTTAATTGACTTATTGATATGATGAAAATAAAAAATATTATTGTCTCATGGAAATTATTAATGATTTTTATAAAGAAAAATATACCTAAATTTAGTAAAATTCAAATTGCTCCTCGCACATTCAATTTACTTACAAACGACAATAACATAGTACACCATACGAAATCAAGTTTAAAATGTATAGTAATATTTTCGGTCGCTAACAAATTTTTGTGTGATGTTATTTAGATGCATCTCATGAATATAATTTACGGCCTAAATAGTTACTCCATAGAATTTTTTAGTAAGAATGTTCACATTTTGGACTATTATTTCAACAAAAGCTACCCAACTAAAATATTATTAATCTAATCGGATTTACGAGAATAAAATTTTTATTGAGATGACAAGCTCACTTATGCCAAATGTAATTCAGAAAATATTTTGCATAATTTTCATCGAAAATTTTATTCGAAAAAAAAAAAATTTTTTTTTCGTCACTTTATTAAATTTGCCTCGTTGCAACTTTTAGATGACTGTATTCCTTTGGTAAATTTACGTATCAACGAAAAACATTTTTATGAAGGATCCATTAAGTTTATTTTATATATGATCAATACAAATGTTTCTTTTTAATCTATCTTTCTTGAAACATGAAATGTAGTGCCAAAATGTTTTATCGAGTTATCAGCAGACGCTTGGTGGAATTTATCCAGAAAGACAAGTCTAAGAAAATATATATATGGAAGAAGAAATGTATTTTTTTTAATTGAAAAAAAAAAAGAAAAGAAGACACTATTTTGTTTCCTTGTTCCAAAATATACGAACGCTCCTGCTAAAATTTTTGCTACCGCCAGAAACACATATACAATAAATAAAATAACATGTAAAAAGGAAATGAAACTGGAACAATTCCCCTTTTACTCTAGATTTTTTTAAGATTGCTATATTTATTTTCCTTGAAATAGAATAAAGACGTATAGAAAAATAAAATGAAATTTTTATCGCACACAAGGATCTAGAAGACCTAGCTGTGATATTAAGTGATTCTTTTACTTAGTTTTTTAGTTTTTCAGAGCTCACTGTTTTATATTAAAAAAGTACTAAATTTTAAACTTTTTATATTTTTTATTAAACATGTAATTCAATCTGTGTGATCGAAGAAAAAGAAGAAAGAGGTGAAAAATTTATTTAAGTGTAACAAATAAATAAGTAAAAAGGCTCAGATAGTGTTCACCGTTGAGAAGCTTTTGTGTTTTTTCGCAGTTAATATAATACAAAATAATTCAGAACGATATCGAACCGATTATTAGTGAAGAATCGTTAGGTTAAAGAAAGGCGGATCATCGCTACCTCAAAATAGTCAGGCAAAATATTAATTAAAAAAAGAAAGAAAAATCATACGTCAAGCATAGATTGTGAAACACTTTCCAACACACTCAGAATAGCGTAAAAAAACTTCCCCGTTTAATAATTGAAAGATGATATCTCAGTAAACAATTTGGAAAACGCATAACACATTTGAAAATCCATTTTCAGCAGTTATCATCAATAGTCAGAAAAGCATTCGAATTTTTTTGTGAAACCCTTTATATGATCCACAGATTTGTATTTTGGAAGAAATGGAGTAAGAATTGTTAGACTATTATGCGATTTACATAACGAAAATTACCAGCATCGCTGGAAAGTAAAATAATGCATTTTCCTGAAAATTATGATATCATATATGTTATAGACTTTAAAAGTGCGGGCTTATTTGGAAGAGGCTGGAATTTTTTTGAAATTTTGGGGTAATAGAAATTTGCTAACCTTATTAAAGAATATTTCATTCGGTAAAAACTATTAACCGATTGATTAGTAGCTCAATTCTTTACCGGTTTGGCTAGATACTTTTCAAACATCTCCTTACTAAAGGAGTAATAAATTGGATGCATTTCTATAACATATACCAACAATACCATGGCAACGCGGGAACAGACTGAAGAATTATTCAGGAAATGCATTGGATACGGAATTTTGACATTAACATGTAATAAGATAAGTTTTGTTATCTCTAATATAATAGAGTGGTTCCCAAAATTTATTGTTATATGACCAATTTTAAAGGCTGAAAGTTTTTCGCGACCCACTAATATGTTGGTATATAAAGACTTTTGTATAATTTATCCTAGGAAAAATGTTCCTATAACAAAATGTATCTAAATCAATAAATATATATATATATTAATAATAAATAAATTTCTTTCATATATAAGAAAATAGTAATAGGTGTTTCTAATATAAATAATCAAAAAATAAAATAACTATTTTACTAAGCATGAAAAAATACTTTATTAATAATTATATAATAGAAAATACATTTTAAAAATCAATGCGATTAATAACAAGATTTTGTATCAACGAGATTATCTGTATTAGCGTTGAAAATAAATTTTAGCTTCAAGTCGATCTCAACATTAAGTTTAATAAAACACTGTCATTTCAAGGAGAGGTTCACTATATTTAAATATGTAACATATTCTATTACAGTGGGTGATCGGTTAACGAACTTAATCCGTTCCAAAACAATGTTCGCTAACCGAATTGTTCGTTAACCGATCATAGATTTAGTATAGATTTGTATGGGAATTCAATTAATTCGTTCTTAAAAGCTAAATAATATATGAAAATTAATACAAATTCTCCCTAAATTTATTTAAATGTCATAATAATAAAACATATATCACATATATACAGTCTTGTTCTTCCTTCAGTCATGCTTTTTTGAGTTTGTGGGGCATTAAATATTTGTCAAAAGCTTATTTTTTCTTTCTGTAGTTTTCAATCTTCCCAATTTAATAGGGCTAATATACATCCTTATTTAATATGGACAGATCGCAGTTCCATGTCTTTGTCCGTGACGTGCCGTACTTAAAAAAATAAATGACATACTCTTTCTAAAAACTTTTAGGATCACATTCATTGACTACAGCATTAAATCATATAAGTTTATTAATTTGATCTATCAAAAACTCCATTAGTTTTCTAAAAGATTGTGTTTACTGTAGAGCCCGATAAAGCTCCAGTGAAGCCAAGAGCTTGTTAATAATTTAGGAACTAAATTTCAGTTAGAATAATTAACTTCCAATTAAAAATATTTCTTTAAAAATGAACGCAAAATATAAAAATTAATGTTTTTGTATTCTTCATTCTAACCCGAGGGCCCTAAAATGTAGGTCCCGAACCCCCAGGTGCCCTTGAATAAATTAGGCCATAAGTATACAACTGTTAAAATGTTCTCTAAGTCGATGCAGTTAAATAATACAGCTTTGCAAATCTGAAACACAGCATTGCTTCTTCTTGGCTTTGTTTTGTTAGGTGTTCGTTAACCGAACATGTGTTCGTAATCCGAACATAAAATTCTCTCTCGAAAATGTTCGTTAACCGATCTGTTCGTAAACCGAACAGTTCGTTAACCGATCACTCACTGTAATTATATTTTCTACAACAGGTAAAATTAATAATATATTTTCCAAATCATTCAAAGACCCACCAAAACATTGCCAGCAATCCACAGTTTGGGACCCGCTGGCTTAGGGATATCATTTTAATATTTCAAATGTTCGCGTCTGTTAATGTAAGTCTTAGAATAAAAGAAAAGCACCCCCCCCCTATTAACTCTGCCGAAAATCATCGTATAAAAATGTGAACATCTACTATACTTAAATTTTGCTTAGGGGTCGTCAACATATAAAAATTGTAACAAACTTTAAAACTGTCAATACTAATGTTATATTTGGTATACAATACTAATATCATATAATATAATATTTGGATTCTTTGGTAAATTTTGCCTTCAGATACCAAACCGAAATCATTCGATCAAGTAGTTTATAAATTATGCAAATTAAAGTTTGGAACTCCTAATGTTAAATTAATTTTTAATTTTTTAATCGATCCAAAACAGACTTCAATGCGGGTATACCTCAAAAACTACTTGGCGAAATGAATTGCATAATTGTGGATTCGCACATTTAAAGCTTCTAAAATCGATTTCTGTTAAAAACAATTCTTATGTTACAATTCGTATCTTTGTGGTAGATTGTTATTTCAATTATTGTAGAAATCTACCGCTAAGATCATTGTTTAGAAATAGTGGTAGCCAAGAAAAGTGACCGGAAGGCACGCTGTACAATCGGAAAGTTATATAACACCTCAGACATTTTAATCTCCAAATTATTACAGAAAAAAAAAAAAAAAAAAACGAAATAGCCATTCAACTGAAAATTATATAGAAGATATATCTTCTTCTAAATAAATAAATAAAAAAGCTTAGGCAGTCGTCTTCATTTTGACATTATATGTGGTTTTTCTGGTAAATATTTTAAAACATTAAACTGCATAAGCAGCAGTAGATAAGAAAGGCCGGTTCTACGCCAGCGCAGTTCGCGCAGTCAACCTCAAGGTCGAAGGAAGGTCACAGAGCCGGAAGTAGCAGGTGTGGACACCGGAAGTTGTGCGGGCTGTGAAGGTCACCGGAAGTCGCAGGTGTGGATAACAAACATGTTGAGACAGGAAACCGGAAGGAATTTGGAGATAAGGACAGGATGAGACGTATTTTTTATGAGTTTTGAACAGGTTCTTTCTTGACAGGGAAAATTTTTCTGCATCAGATGTGCTAATGTCTCAAGGTTAGCGGAAGGGATAGGTGTGGACACCGGATGTAGCAGGTGGGGATAACAGGCATGTTGAGACAGGAAGTGATTCCGTAAGTAAGGCCGGAAGGTAATTGGAGATAACGTTTGGATGTTCTACATTAGATGTGCTAACCTCGCAAGGTCATAGGAAATGACAGATGTTGATAATACACAGGTTGAAACAAGTATCTTTAGACAGGAAGTAATTCCGTAAGTAAGACCGGAAGGGATCAGGAAGTGAAATGTGATAAGACTTTCTGACTTTATAAAAGTTTAATATGAATTTTTTTTTTCTATAAAAAGGGTTTTAATTAGATTCTTTCTTGAGAGGGAAAAAAATTTAGTTTTTTTTTAAATTTTATAAAAGTTTTTTTTTTTTTTTTTTTTTTTTAAGTTTGTAAATAATAGATCTTAATGATATAATAGGTGCTTTGATGTAATACAAATTGTACCATAAAATGGAAATAATATTAGCACAATACCAACAGTGGTTTTAGTCAAGTAGAGTTGAGTTGTAGGAATCCTGCTATAAAAATAATATTAGCAAAATGTTGATTTTTTTTTCTTATTTAAACATTAACTTAAATGTGAATGAGATTAAAATAGATGTGAGGGCTAAATTTTTAGAGATTTAAGAAAATTCACTGTGAGTTATGTTAGGGTTGTTAAAGGAAAGGAGGTGATCGACTTTGACAGTATTTTTCTAAAAGTTTTCAGTGTGATAAGGGAGAGAGGGGGAAGGCTTAATTTTTTCGTACATGTGAGGGAAAAACGGTATCGCCCTCTATCGTTGGGAAAAGGAAGTGTGAAAAGAAAAATGAAGATTGAAAAGAAGGTTACCTTTGAGTTTCGAACCCGGGATCAAAATAGTCTCATGGTTTGATCATTGACGAGGGGTTTAATGATCAAGCCATGGGACTACATCGTTGAAAGGCGATGTAAGCTATTTGTGAAAAAGAAATTACCTGATCTTGGTCGTGTCTTAAGAATCATGTGACATTTTTCAAAAAATAAATGAAGCGTAGTTTGAATCGAGCTTGATATAGCTACATGAGAATGTTTATTAATGAAAAAAAAATTAATTCAAGTCTTTGAGACTAATCTTTCATAGGAAAAAACGATTTGTTATACTTTCTGTTACATTATATCTTCCGTTTTTTAAGTTTACAAATTTGTGGAGTAGCTTAAATAATCGTTTTTATGCTAATTAAACAATATATTTTTTAATTATATGTTTTTTTGTAATTAACTTGTAATATAGCTTTTTTTTTCTTTTTTTTTTTCTTAAAAGGGTACTGTAGAATAACTTATGTCACAAATACTACATCCTTCTTTAGTTAAATATGTTTCACTTAAGACATGACAAAGTGTCTTAGAAACATTTCATTTTGGAGTTAAGTGATTAAACAAGAAAAATATTATTTATAAAAACACAACACATAAGACCAGTGACTGAGAGGTTCTGGTTTTAAAGCTACTAGACGTTTGGGTTTAAACTTCTCTCGCGCTCGTCGACCTAACCGTTCGGAGTTTTCTTCGAACCTTGTCAATACGAGTTAGGAGCCCTTAGAATGACCCCTAGAGTGACCTATATCCCTAACGCAGATAATCGGTTTTAACAAATAACCAACCATCCACAACACATAAGACATTTTAGATCATTACATAAGACATTTTAGATCATTACATAAGACATTTTAGATTATTACATTTAGTTAAGAAGTGATTTGACGTGCAAAATATTATTTATAAAATCATACAATAAGAGAATTTTAAAGATTTTTTCCTTTTAAATGAACAATTTTTAGTGACTATTTAACTTATTAAAGAGAGCGGGTATTTTGTTTAGAGTTATACGATTAAAATAAATTTTCAATAGATTTGACTTTATACAACCAACATTTTAAAAAAAGGGAATGGAATCTAGTTTTTATAAATTAACGTTTTTCAATTTTACAAATACTTCACACCCCGTCTTTTTTCCCCCTCTTTTAGTAGACTTTACATACATAAGACATAAAAAGCGTTTTAGAATACATCATTTAGAAATTAAGTGGTTTGATAAATAAAATATTATTTATAAAAGCAATAGATACGAGAGTAATAAGGATTTTTACTTACATATGTACGAACTTCTGATAGGTAAGACTTTCTAAATCATTGTGCAAGAATTAAGTGGTTATTGAACTTATAACATTACAGGATGAAATAATCACGTGACGTATTTTTAAACCAATAAAATGTCAGTATTTTCAAACAAATAAAAAGTTAGTATTTTTACACGAGCGCCCTCTATCATTATATAAATTTCAATGAAACGAGTTCATAACATTCTACTGTGACCTGATATCGTTGTAATAGGTTGTATTTTTCATTTAAGTTATTGTGGAACGAGTTATGAATTCTTATGTTGGTGATGTAACCAACTTGGAGTGTCAACACTCATCACCAGAGTTAAATAATCAAGAGAGGGATTCTACACTTTTATCCAAAGAAGGACTCGTTTCGAATTATGAAGTGAAACTCACCTCATCAGGACTAAAGAAACAGAAGTTACCCGATGTGTGTAAGACGTGTAACAAAGCATTTCCTCGAAAAGTTAACTTAATGTTTCACATGAAATGTCATTTAAAAGAAAAGTCTTTTCGTTGTGAGGTGTGTGCTGAAGTTTTTTCACAAAAGAGTGATTTACATAATCATCAAAAGATTCACAAATCGCCCAAACAATACAAGTGTAGTGATTGCAACGAGATATTTTCAAGAATGGCTGACTTATTGAAACATAAGAAGACTCATAAGATTCGTAAACAACAGTCATGTAGAAAGTGTAGCGAAATGTTTGATTGTGAATCAGATTTAGTACAACATTGTGATACTTTTCATAAAGTTGTGAAATCACCCTATTCAAAAGATTTGTTATTTGAAAAAGTGAAGCATTTTAAAAGACAAAAGGATGTGCGAAATATTTATACTAAAACTATCATTGTGTCCAATGAGATGAATCAAAAAGACTTTCGTTCATTTTTTAACAGTGTTCGATCAGATGTTTTAAACGAATTAAATTATCAATTGCAAATGAAAAAGTCAATAAAATGGTATGCAGCCGTTAAAGTGGATGTATATCGTGAATCACAGGATGGTGACTTAGAGAGAGCAACCCCCTTTTTCCTTTCCAAAAGTGAACTGGAATTAACAGAACAAAACATACATGTACATGTTGAGAATGCCTTTCTAAAGCTGTACAACGGCTTTGAAGATTTCACAGAACGTGTGTTTAATTGGACATTACAAAAAATTTTGAAATTAGAATTGATTACAGCTCAATATGACAGACTTATTTGATTTGTATTACTTTAAATGATTAATAAATAGTTTTAATATGAAAAAGTATAGTGTTTTTTTTTTTTTTTTTTTAGTTGATGTAAATTACTTTGAACAGTTTGACAATGCAACATAAACTACTGTTTAACATTTTGAATGTCTTAGACAAAATGGGAATGAATTTGTTGAAATTATGTAAAACATGATGAAATAAATGTGATGTATTTATTATATGTTACTTAAACTACAAGAGAAATGATTGGAAATGTGTTATTTTAAATCTATGATACTTTTAATCACTAACAAAGTAAGACGTGACGTTATGAATCATCGATGGGTTTTCCTTTGAATAGGTATTAATCTTACTTATTGATAAGAAAGTTGAATTTTTCTCTTCGTTTAAACAATGACACTACATGTTTTGATAATTTTCTCTCAACAGTCAACATCAATGTTTTTAACCTAGTTAAGAAATTTTTTAACTTAAACCGTCACTGAGTTTATCCTAGATAAGTAAATTTTTATATTTAACCTACATATAAATTAAATGATTAACTATAACCATGACTGTTTTTAAAATCTAGATAAGTAGACGTTTTTATGAAACACATCCAGTGTTCTGCTGACTTTTATCGAGATTACATCAGTTAGTGAAGCAGATTAAATTGTATAAAAATATTTTATGAAATGAATATGCGATCCCACGAAGAAGTGTTTCCACCTTCAAAGCGTCCATGCTTAGAAAAAGCTATGGAAAAATCAAATACTTGTGAGAAGGAGTTAAAAGACCCAAGATTAAAACTTTCTAAAATGGACAATGACTGCGTAACTATATCACGTGATATCTCCTCTACTAAGAACTTACCAGATGTGAAACCTGAGATCGCTATGAAATTTTCAAACTTTACCGATGGTTACGATGCAACATCTTTCGAGTGTTAACGAAAATCTAATCACGTGTCTTTATATATTATTTTGAAATGCAAAGCATTATATCTAAACGAATGATATAAGGAGTAGTTAGAATAGTTCTTATATTTTTGTTAGTAAAAAATTTATACACATTATCTTACAAGGTTGCAATATTCAACACACGGTTCACCATATTTAAAAACGATTCACCATGATTTAAAAACTTAGTAACATATTTTAAATTTATAAATTTAAATTAAAAATACTTAAGTATTTATAATTGTTTAATTATAAAAATATGTTTTAATTTAAATTTATAAATTTAAAATATGTTACTAAGTTTTTAAATCATGGTGAATCGTTTTTAAATATGGTGAACCGTGTGTTGAATATTGCAACCTTGTAAGATAATGTGTATAAATTTTTTACTAACAAAAATATAAGAACTATTCTAACTACTCCTTATATCATTCGTTTAGATATAATGCTTTGCATTTCAAAATAATATATAAAGACACGTGATTAGATTTTCGTTTAACACTGATTTTAGTTATATTGAAGTTTTGTATCATGGGACATAACGAATTAGCTATAAGTAATATTATTTTTACAAAACTTGTATGTACTGGGTGCTTACAATATTTATTATTAGTGTTAAAATGTTACAAATTTGGGGAATTTATCTTAGACTTCGATTTAAAATCGGGCTTTACCATATTTTTGAACGAAAATTACATAGTAAATGTATCAGAAAAATAAGAATTTGATGAAATTTATAAATAATTAATATTTTTATCAAAGTTTAAGTAAGTTGTGACAAGACTTTTATATTTAAGTGATTGGTGTAAAGTATATTCAAGCTATGACAAAAGACATGAGGTAGTGGATACTAGACAAGTTCAAACAAGTAAAGCAAGATAAGCGAACGATGACTCACCCAAATAGACGTGCCACACAAAAACAAGTTTGGACAAGTCAACTAAGATAAGCGAGTGATGACTCATCTAAATAGACGTACTGCATAAAAACAAAACTGAACAAGTTTAGACAAACACATGATGACGTCATTCAACAAGTTTAAACAACCAAACAATGAGCCAGCAGCAAACGGTTGTTAGCAAGGTAGAGAGAAGCAAGAATGACTGAGCGAGTGTAAGTTGGATTTAAAGTTTATTCTTATCACACACCTGAAGACTACTGACGCCTCTAGCGGCGATTGCAGCGCTCCCTAGCAAAGATAAGGGAGAAACGTTAGTTGAGTGAAGACTAACACCCAAAGTGGACGTGTTTTTCGGTAAGTGTTAATTTCTGTTTTGTTTCTGAAAGGTGTTTTGTGGGAAAGGTAATCGAGTTGTGTATAGTAATTAAACTTAAAAGTTGGCAAAGAATTTAAAGTCGAACAAATTTAACGAATTTAAAGTCGTTAATGTAAATGTCTATGTTTTTCTGCGCATATGCAGATATAGAGTATATAGTTGATATGCACCAGTTGGTTGCGAGGATAAACAGTTAGATCATAGTCTCTCAATAGTTAAAAGTAAAAAGTTAATTTTGATTAACTTGAAGACTTTAAAAAATTTTAATTTAAAAACTATATTTTTGTTTACTTTTCATTGTTTTTTTAACTTTTCAACATAAGTTTTTTTTTGTTAACTTTTAACATTTATAAACTTTTTGTTAACTTTAATGTTTTTAAGCTGTTTTGTTAACTTTATTTTATTTTATTTTATTTTATTTTATTTTTGTTAACTAATCATTTTTTCAAAATTTTTTTCTAACGTGGATATTTTTTTTTTTCAATAGTTTAATCTTTTTTGCAATTGTTGAAATTTTTGAATTGGAATATACAAAAAAGTTAAATTACATCTCTTCACTTAAAAGTTCGATTATATAAAAAACTAATAAATTCACACAGAGACACTTTGTAGAAATAAACACACACAGATCTTTAACAAAACAAATCATTTATTTTGTCTTAAACAATTCATTATAAACAGTTTGTTCATGAAGCTTATGTACAAAGTGTTCACTAACACTATAAACTCCATTCAAAAACGTTGAAATTACATAATCGAAATCGATGAGCATTAACAAAGCTTCACCTAGTTGATTAAATTTTTCCTTATTATTAAATGCGAAGCATGAGTGAAGGCTTTGACTTGCATGTCGAAAAATACATCCTGTACATTCATACAACTGGTTAAGTATTGTTACCATATTATTCTCGATACACGTATTAAGTTTAGACCATAACACAGGTTCTTTTTCTGTGGATCTGTTACTCACCACACATTTCTGTTTAATGAGAAAGGGTAATAGTTTTGTGTACATATGTTGTAAAAGTACAGTATTTAAGTGTGAGGTACTTTCTTTTAATTTTTCCATTTGTTGTTCGTTTAAGTCAACATGAGAAAAATTCTTCAAATTTTTAATTCGCATCATAGAATCTTGATTTAACACTAAAATCGTGTTATTAGAAACAAAGGATGCACTTTTGTATCTTAAATTAAATGCAAGGATTTTATATTGAAACTCATACCAGCTAAGAATATCCATATTAACTCCGTTTTTGGTTGGGATTTCTTCATTAGTAGATACATTGCGTTTAAATTCTCGTATATGTATAGAATATTGTTTATTTTTTAACTTCAAAGTTAAGTAGAAACAGTCACTTAGTTCTTTGTGAAACACATTGGAATTGTATAATTTGTCACTTTTAGTGGCAAATGTAGGTGTAGTGATGCTTTGTATTTCACCACTTGCTTGCGAAAGTCTGTTTGCTTGTAGCTCGTTCATCTCATGTTTAACAGTAGTCTGTAAGATATTATTCGTAGGTTCTTGAAAGGATTCATCCTTTAGCGAGGTTAAGGGGGTAGAACAATCTAAATTTTCAAAATTCATGTCTTTGAAAAATGTATTTAAATAGTCCTGGGCAAAAACTGACTCTTGATGTGGATTCTCGAAAGATGTTGCATCGTAACCATCGGTAAAGTTTGAAAATTTCATAGCGATCTCAGGTTTCACATCTGGTAAGTTCTTAGTAGAGGAGATATCACGTGATATAGTTACGCAGTCATTGTCCATTTTAGAAAGTTTTAATCTTGGGTCTTTTAACTCCTTCTCACAAGTATTTGATTTTTCCATAGCTTTTTCTAAGCATGGACGCTTTGAAGGTGGAAACACTTCTTCGTGGGATCGCATATTCATTTCATAAAATATTTTTATACAATTTAATCTGCTTCACTAACTGATGTAATCTCGATAAAAGTCAGCAGAACACTGGATGTGTTTCATAAAAACGTCTACTAATCTAGATTTTAAAAACAGTCATGGTTATAGTTAATCATTTAATTTATATGTAGGTTAAATATAAAAATTTACTTATCTAGGATAAACTCAGTGACGGTTTAAGTTAAAAAATTTCTTAACTAGGTTAAAAACATTGATGTTGACTGTTGAGAGAAAATTATCAAAACATGTAGTGTCATTGTTTAAACGAAGAGAAAAATTCAACTTTCTTATCAATAAGTAAGATTAATACCTATTCAAAGGAAAACCCATCGATGATTCATAACGTCACGTCTTACTTTGTTAGTGATTAAAAGTATCATAGATTTAAAATAACACATTTCCAATCATTTCTCTTGTAGTTTAAGTAACATATAATAAATACATCACATTTATTTCATCATGTTTTACATAATTTCAACAAATTCATTCCCATTTTGTCTAAGACATTCAAAATGTTAAACAGTAGTTTATGTTGCATTGTCAAACTGTTCAAAGTAATTTACATCAACTAAAAAAAAAAAAAAAAAAAAACACTATACTTTTTCATATTAAAACTATTTATTAATCATTTAAAGTAATACAAATCAAATAAGTCTGTCATATTGAGCTGTAATCAATTCTAATTTCAAAATTTTTTGTAATGTCCAATTAAACACACGTTCTGTGAAATCTTCAAAGCCGTTGTACAGCTTTAGAAAGGCATTCTCAACATGTACATGTATGTTTTGTTCTGTTAATTCCAGTTCACTTTTGGAAAGGAAAAAGGGGGTTGCTCTCTCTAAGTCACCATCCTGTGATTCACGATATACATCCACTTTAACGGCTGCATACCATTTTATTGACTTTTTCATTTGCAATTGATAATTTAATTCGTTTAAAACATCTGATCGAACACTGTTAAAAAATGAACGAAAGTCTTTTTGATTCATCTCATTGGACACAATGATAGTTTTAGTATAAATATTTCGCACATCCTTTTGTCTTTTAAAATGCTTCACTTTTTCAAATAACAAATCTTTTGAATAGGGTGATTTCACAACTTTATGAAAAGTATCACAATGTTGTACTAAATCTGATTCACAATCAAACATTTCGCTACACTTTCTACATGACTGTTGTTTACGAATCTTATGAGTCTTCTTATGTTTCAATAAGTCAGCCATTCTTGAAAATATCTCGTTGCAATCACTACACTTGTATTGTTTGGGCGATTTGTGAATCTTTTGATGATTATGTAAATCACTCTTTTGTGAAAAAACTTCAGCACACACCTCACAACGAAAAGACTTTTCTTTTAAATGACATTTCATGTGAAACATTAAGTTAACTTTTCGAGGAAATGCTTTGTTACACGTCTTACACACATCGGGTAACTTCTGTTTCTTTAGTCCTGATGAGGTGAGTTTCACTTCATAATTCGAAACGAGTCCTTCTTTGGATAAAAGTGTAGAATCCCTCTCTTGATTATTTAACTCTGGTGATGAGTGTTGACACTCCAGGTTGGTTACATCACCAACATAAGAATTCATAACTCGTTCCACAATAACTTAAATGAAAAATACAACCTATTACAACGATATCAGGTCACAGTAGAATGTTATGAACTCGTTTCATTGAAATTTATATAATGATAGAGGGCGCTCGTGTAAAAATACTAACTTTTTATTTGTTTGAAAATACTGACATTTTATTGGTTTAAAAATACGTCACGTGATTATTTCATCCTGTAATGTTATAAGTTCAATAACCACTTAATTCTTGCACAATGATTTAGAAAGTCTTACCTATCAGAAGTTCGTACATATGTAAGTAAAAATCCTTATTACTCTCGTATCTATTGCTTTTATAAATAATATTTTAATTATCAAACCACTTAATTTCTAAATGATGTATTCTAAAACGCTTTTTATGTCTTATGTATGTAAAGTCTACTAAAAGAGGGGGAAAAAAGACGGGGTGTGAAGTATTTGTAAAATTGAAAAACGTTAATTTATAAAAACTAGATTCCATTCCCTTTTTTTAAAATGTTGGTTGTATAAAGTCAAATCTATTGAAAATTTATTTTAATCGTATAACTCTAAACAAAATACCCGCTCTCTTTAATAAGTTAAATAGTCACTAAAAATTGTTCATTTAAAAGGAAAAAATCTTTAAAATTCTCTTATTGTATGATTTTATAAATAATATTTTGCACGTCAAATCACTTCTTAACTAAATGTAATAATCTAAAATGTCTTATGTAATGATCTAAAATGTCTTATGTAATGATCTAAAATGTCTTATGTGTTGTGGATGGTTGGTTATTTGTTAAAACCGATTATCTGCGTTAGGGATATAGGTCACTCTAGGGGTCATTCTAAGGGCTCCTAACTCGTATTGACAAGGTTCGAAGAAAACTCCGAACGGTTAGGTCGACGAGCGCGAGAGAAGTTTAAACCCAAACGTCTAGTAGCTTTAAAACCAGAACCTCTCAGTCACTGGTCTTATGTGTTGTGTTTTTATAAATAATATTTTTCTTGTTTAATCACTTAACTCCAAAATGAAATGTTTCTAAGACACTTTGTCATGTCTTAAGTGAAACATATTTAACTAAAGAAGGATGTAGTATTTGTGACATAAGTTATTCTACAGTACCCTTTTAAGAAAAAAAAAAAGAAAAAAAAAGCTATATTACAAGTTAATTACAAAAAAACATATAATTAAAAAATATATTGTTTAATTAGCATAAAAACGATTATTTAAGCTACTCCACAAATTTGTAAACTTAAAAAACGGAAGATATAATGTAACAGAAAGTATAACAAATCGTTTTTTCCTATGAAAGATTAGTCTCAAAGACTTGAATTAATTTTTTTTTCATTAATAAACATTCTCATGTAGCTATATCAAGCTCGATTCAAACTACGCTTCATTTATTTTTTGAAAAATGTCACATGATTCTTAAGACACGACCAAGATCAGGTAATTTCTTTTTCACAAATAGCTTACATCGCCTTTCAACGATGTAGTCCCATGGCTTGATCATTAAACCCCTCGTCAATGATCAAACCATGAGACTATTTTGATCCCGGGTTCGAAACTCAAAGGTAACCTTCTTTTCAATCTTCATTTTTCTTTTCACACTTCCTTTTCCCAACGATAGAGGGCGATACCGTTTTTCCCTCACATGTACGAAAAAATTAAGCCTTCCCCCTCTCTCCCTTATCACACTGAAAACTTTTAGAAAAATACTGTCAAAGTCGATCACCTCCTTTCCTTTAACAACCCTAACATAACTCACAGTGAATTTTCTTAAATCTCTAAAAATTTAGCCCTCACATCTATTTTAATCTCATTCACATTTAAGTTAATGTTTAAATAAGAAAAAAAAAATCAACATTTTGCTAATATTATTTTTATAGCAGGATTCCTACAACTCAACTCTACTTGACTAAAACCACTGTTGGTATTGTGCTAATATTATTTCCATTTTATGGTACAATTTGTATTACATCAAAGCACCTATTATATCATTAAGATCTATTATTTACAAACTTAAAAAAAAAAAAAAAAAAAAAAAACTTTTATAAAATTTAAAAAAAAACTAAATTTTTTTCCCTCTCAAGAAAGAATCTAATTAAAACCCTTTTTATAGAAAAAAAAAATTCATATTAAACTTTTATAAAGTCAGAAAGTCTTATCACATTTCACTTCCTGATCCCTTCCGGTCTTACTTACGGAATTACTTCCTGTCTAAAGATACTTGTTTCAACCTGTGTATTATCAACATCTGTCATTTCCTATGACCTTGCGAGGTTAGCACATCTAATGTAGAACATCCAAACGTTATCTCCAATTACCTTCCGGCCTTACTTACGGAATCACTTCCTGTCTCAACATGCCTGTTATCCCCACCTGCTACATCCGGTGTCCACACCTATCCCTTCCGCTAACCTTGAGACATTAGCACATCTGATGCAGAAAAATTTTCCCTGTCAAGAAAGAACCTGTTCAAAACTCATAAAAAATACGTCTCATCCTGTCCTTATCTCCAAATTCCTTCCGGTTTCCTGTCTCAACATGTTTGTTATCCACACCTGCGACTTCCGGTGACCTTCACAGCCCGCACAACTTCCGGTGTCCACACCTGCTACTTCCGGCTCTGTGACCTTCCTTCGACCTTGAGGTTGACTGCGCGAACTGCGCTGGCGTAGAACCGGCCTTTATCATCTACTAGCAGCAAATAAAGTTTCACTTTTTACAGAGAAGTTAAGCACATATCATTCATATCTAACACACATCACAAAGTATTTACATACATCACAAAGCATTATTTAATTAGCCATACAACAAACTACACAAGATATTCTAAAATTTTATAATATATAGAACACTAAAGAAACAGATGTTTGGAGAATGTTTCAGAACATGAATATCTTACGAACAAAATAAATGTCGTCTTCTACATTTTATGTGTCTCGAGGCAATACAGAAAGATTTAAGACATAGTTCTTGCGCTACAACTATGACATTCGAATAAGTTATGCAGAATTCGAAACATTGCAAGCATGACATAACTGTTTTAGAATCAAACGACAAAAACATTTTATGCTTAAAAAATTAGTGAAGCAAAAAAAAAAAAAAATAGACATTTAACATAATTCATAACAGGTAGAAAATATTAGTATGATACAACAGAAAATAAATTGCAAGTCAAGTAATATTGTTCTGAAAAAAAGGGCATTCAACTGACCTATAAATAATTTATCAGCTTTCTTTCTTTTATTGTTTACTTATTCTTTTTGTATAATGATTCAAAGTTTACATTATATATAATAGAAGAAGGTGACCTCGCCAAATATGGACTACAAATTACCAGTTGTAGTAAACCTGCAAGTTTCTCCTTAGTTTTGCATATTTATTATTTACCCCGTATGTATGTATGTTACTGAAAATGCTATTTTGCACTATTGTAACAGACAAATATTTATTGGTACGTGACGCGTTGATAAGAATAAATAAAAAGAAAATTGCCCAGTTAAACTCATGGCATTGAGCTCACAGACTATTCAAACTAACTGTATATTATACTCTTATTTCAAAGAATAATGACCCTCGAAAAATAAAGAAATCGACAATAAACCTATATACCAAATTTGAAGAAAATCGAATAATTCTGCATGAAATGACCAGTTAGCTAAACTAAGGGAGGATTAGCCCCCCGTTCCCCCCTTTATACTTAACCAATGAACCTCGAAATCTAATCAGGGAAGCGACTTATCAGAATAAACCTGTATACCAAATTTGAAGTAAATTTGATAATTCTGCATACAAAACCCATTTATCTAAATTAAGGGGGGGGTGTTAGCCCCTATTCCCCCTTTTATACTTAACTAATGAAAACCCCAAACTAATCAAGGAAGCGCCTTATCAGACTGAACCTATGTACAAAATTTTAAGCAAATCGGATATTTCTATCAAGAATTATCGAGTTACGTACATATGAACCTGCGGCCACATTGGCTCTCAGGCTTTGATTGCCTGTGAGCTAAAAATCGCATACTGTAAAATTATTTTAAAAAATCATAAAAAACCGGAAAATAAAGTTTCAGTTTTTATACTAATTATATCTGAAAGCATATTTTCGTATTCTATTCGACTGAGTACAGATTGAAATTATGTGATATTTAAAAGCAAAGATATATGCGATCAAAGCCCAAATGATAGCGCAAGTAATGACATCTAGTGTTACTCTTGAGATTAACTCAGGCCAGATGGGGCGCTTCCGCCACCGGCGCTCAAGCAGATGCAACCTTCAGAATTTCCTTGCTGAGTGCCAAAGTTATAAGTAGCATAAGGTGGCTTTACAAGCATTTAAAGAAGTCGCCAACAGGTGGCAGCATCAAACATTCGTAGTCCGGACTTCCAGAATTCTTAAGACCGGGCCGGACCCAATTGACGTTTTCAGCGGTCCGGAATGCTCCGGACGCGGAGCTCCAGATTTCTGAAAACAGAACCGGCCCCCGGAATCTTTCGGAAAAGGCTCTTAACGCTCCCGCTCCCGGATATCCAGAAGCGGGGACTCCCAACGGAACGTTCCGGACCTGGGCTGGGAAAGTTTAGGAAACGCTGCGTTCCAAACCCCCAGCATCAGTACCGGTCATCGGCATCTTCCCCAGTCGAGGATACAGAATACTGTACGAGGTCAGTGTTAGTAGAATTGGACAAGTATTTTCTTTATACATTCAACAAAACATCTAAAATCAGAAGTGTCCGGTTTCTTTTAAACATATTTGCTCATAACTTTCCAACCAATGGCCACAGCGTACCAACACTTTTTTTTTGTGGGATGGGGGGGGGGGGGGGGGGTTGCTAGACCATGTGGATTCTAATGTGTCTAAAGCTAAAGTATGCGTTTCTATTTATGAAATTTTGGTATTCACTTTATTAACTTATAATTAATATTTCAAAAAGTTTAATCCAAAATATACATACACGTTTTGTTTGGACTTTTAAAAGTATAGTGTAAAACAAAAAATAATGAAATAGAAAAAAATATTTTTCGAGTTATGTTTAAATAACCAATGTTGCGCATTTAATTTTGATTCGTTAATTTTTTAATAATTAATATGTCACAGACTACTCATTCAAAATTTATGAAAATTTGCATTTCCATTATATTTTGGCATACTGCTATTTGGCATGCTTATTGCATTATTGCTATTGAACTTTTTAAAGTTCAATTTTAATATGCGAATGACCCTTTATGACAAAATAAACCACATATAATTATAAAGGGATTTCGACAAATAAAATGATACTTTTATTTCATTATATATATATTTATTTATTTTGCCTTACAAGCTAATGTACCATCTTGAATGTACAGTGGTAGGGAAAAAATTATTTATTTGAAAAATTATTTTCAAAATTCTGCATTTAACAAATATTTCTCGCAAAAACCATCATAGTGAAAAATTTAAATTTGATATTATTAACAGTAAGTGTGATACTGATAAAACAATTAAAATTTAGCATTGGGAGCATTTTTCAAACTCCAATAATGGGTCCACAAATTTTTATTTTTATTTTCGCAAGTTTTATTTATTTATTTACTCGTTTGTTTTACACAAACACACACACACTAAAAGAAATAAAAATAGCAGTTCTTATAGTTCTGAATAAAACATAGATACTGAGGAGGCATAGAGAAAAACACAGCAAGCAATCGATAGATACAGAAACAGAAAGAGAATAAAAGAAAGTTGTGCCGAGAAAAGAATAATAAATCAACTGATACATGGGAAAGAAAAGCAGAGAAACTTTTCTTTAATACAATTTCAAGGCATAAAAAATTAAATTCTGTTTATTTCATGTCGTATGAAATACAGAAAACAAATATATCTATGAAATTTCGTCGAAAAATTTATCATTTTAATTTCTTCATACGACACTTCCTTCGAACAATGCAAACGAAAAAGGGAAAGTCCAAAGTGAATTTTACGCTCTGTATCATTTGAAGAAATGTAAAACATTGAAAGTAAGACACTAGAAAAAAGGTCTACAAGAACGAAGAAAAATTGGTTTATTTCGCAGCGAAGATAACTTTTTCGTACACGTGTGGGAAAGATTCAATTTTTCATTTCCTTTCAGTTGCTTATTACCACACACGCATTCACTTATTTTAGGGAAACTGCTGGTAAATGAAAATCTATTATATGTATTGTACAGTGTCATCACGTTATATGACGATTTTTGTGTCGTTTCTGATAGAAGAAAAGATTTTTTCAAAAAATGTATTTCATATAATATCTATTATTTACTTTCAAATCAAAATTTGCTGACGATAAAACGTGCAAAAATATTGCTGCACATGAAATTTCCTTTTCTTTTCATTAGAGGGACTTTGGATATTATGGAATACTATTTACATTTGGGGCAATATAACATCCCGATATTGTTTATTTAAAACCCGAAAACCGAATACAATTACAAAATTTAACTATCTGCGAATAGCTTTTATGGACAAAAATTATTTTACGAAATTTCCTCACTTGCAAATAAATAATAATAATAATAATAATAATAAACATATTTTGAGGATATTGTGAGATACTCGGGAAATATGAAATAGGGGTCTAAAAAACGAATAAAATTAAGAAAAAAATTTAATGTTATCAAGAGAGCATGATCAAAATATAGTGTCCTAGGTAGTCAGTCAATATACTCCAGTTCATACTTCAGATTTGCACAGATCACAAATATAGGGATCTGACTTTGCGCCCCCATAATAACGGAGTATTATGAGATATTGGTAACCTATATAACCCGACACCGCCTGTTTGGGAGAAATTATTCTATGTTTAATGGTGTGAATCGCGAGCTAAAACGAGTCATAACATCATTAACAGTTGCTCAATCATTACATCATAAACAGTTAATATTTCGGTGCTTAATTTCAATGTAAAAATATTACTTTTAATAATGAATAAAAAATATTGAAGAAGTAATTCCTGGAACTTTCCAAAGACGAAAAAAATATATATTTATTCACACAACGCGTCCTGACGGCCATCGACGAACTGCGCGTTCTGGGGGAGAATTTGGAAACGTTCTTAAGTTAGTTTATGACATTGCCTCTTAGTAGCAGCACTTTACCAAAGAGAAACCTTGGTATTCCATATTACCCAACTATTCCATCGTACCCGAAGTTCCTCCATATAGACAATTTTAGGTGAATCCTTGTAAGTAAAAACATCCAAGCGGTATCTACCGGATTTTTTTAACCTATTGATCTTTCGATTTTTTAATCTATTTCCATAATAAATGCATATCTTGTTTTCATATTGAAGAATATTTAATGGCCTAATTAAAATCCATATGTATATATAGGGAGAGAGGGAGGAGGGAGGGTGGGTGGATGGGTAGGTAGATAGGTGACAAAAAAATGACAGAAATGCTTCTTAATATTGAAGAAATGTTTAGGAAAATTCGGTGTTATTTTAAAATTACAGAAGATCATAGCTGTCAAACCTTCCAATTTTTTAGTACCTCTATTTTCGAATAGTAATCTTCTCCTTGTGTAATTGCAAATTTCTGTCATTAAATAAAGCAAATATTTTTAATCGAAATAGTGGTAAATGGAAATCGGAAAGTGAGGCAGCTTTGCAAGATTCTGGCAACTTTATCTCCTGTAATGACAGAAATGTTGCTTAATATTGAAGAAATGTTTAGGAAAATTCGGTGTAATTTTACAATTACGGAAGATCATAGCTGTCAAATCTTGGATGGGTTAGGAGAAGAAACCTCAGAAAATAATGATTCCGAAATTAACAGAAGTGTCTTTTCTGAAGCTTGAGGACAGCAAAAGGGCCAGAAACGTTTCTGGAAACCTATAGTTTTCTAAAGTTTATATATATATATATATATATATATATTACTTTCAGGGTTTAAAATTAGATGTAGTAATTATATATTCATGGATATAATTTTGTTATATGTGTATTATTAACAGAATCATTTTGTGTGTTTTTGAATCATTTTGTGTTGGGGGTGTAATCGATGGGGCTGTGTTTAAAATAGTGTGCTCTCAACTTGTCTTTCAAATCATTTCTCTCAACTCGATCTGGTGGTAATTTCGTGAGGTGATTTATAAAGTTTCTAGGATAATCGATGTGAGTGAAATTTTATATATTCTTAATGGTTTTTTATTTCCAATTTAAATAATTCTAATTTTAATATTTCCAATTGTTGTCTGGTAATAGTTCAGTATACCTGGATGATTCTACTGTTCTTAGCATTATGCCAGTAGAATTATGAAATACTGAACTATTTTTAAAATACATGTGGGTGCATCCAGGCTGATGAGTACACATACATGTATTTTTTCATATCCAATTCATATTTAATTTTATTGTGGTCCAATATTCCATTGTATATGGTTCATATTTAATTTATTAATCCATTTGTATTTACTTAATAGCAACTCCAATTTATAATTTTTTTTTTCCCTTTCTCTCTTTTTCTTTTTAAATATTCTTCAAGTATGAGTAAATTTGGCCAATTACCATTGAAGCACGAGCTATGGTAATATTATAATTGCACATGTTAAATATTAGCTATGTGGTATTCTGTCTACACAATATCATTAATTATCTCTTTGGAGATTTAAGTAGAATGATAATAGAACTTGATATGTTTTTGAAATTCATAGATATGATAATTATATATATATATATATATATATATATATATATATATATATATATATTCAAATGGTTCCTGAAGATAACGGAAAGATTTCAGGAAATCTGTGTAACGACCAGACTAAATTGTAATTTCGAAATTAATTGAAGCAGTGTTTGTGCAATTTTCTAAAGTACAGCACGGTCCAAATTAAATCGCAATAAAATAAAAACAACTAAAATTCGCGAGCCGCATCACCCATGTAACGCAATAGCAAACATTTGCATGAATATGTGGCTCAACTGAATAGAAATATAAGTTAATAACATGTAGTACTATATGAAAATTATTGAATTTGTAAGAAAATTTGTGTTGTTTTCTCTGCAATTAAGGCTGATCAAATCCAAAACAGCTACTTTCTGACACATTTCTAATATCATTTTTGTTCGGAAACGCATTAAATTGGCAGGTGTTCTTATTCAAAAACTATGTAATCGAAAGAGATTTTCCATTTTTTGGTAAAGGCAGAAGATCTTTCAAAAAATACTGTCAAATTCGGCGTTTTGAACCAAATTCCCGACGTGGCACAGCGAGAAAGGGGAATAACTTGTCACGTGACAAGAATCGCTTATAACTCGATAAGTAAATAATTTATCTAAAAATGGAAAACGAAATTAGATTCCAAATCGCTTCAATAGTCAGGCCTGCCAATTTTAGAGTCAGAAACTGTGTCATAAAGCTTCGCGCTTTTGAGCAAGGAGTTTGAGGAATACATTAAACATTTTTCATTTCCCTGAGAAAAGGTTACTATAGAGTCATGAAATTCTATTATTCTACATATTATCTGAATGTTAGATAAATGTTACGCCTTGTTGATTAAAGAATTTTATATAACTGTAAAAAATTCGTAAAAAGCGGTGGCCCGCTAACTATCACAGTCACGGGTCCTCAAATGATTAAATTGGACTCTGGTAGTCGTTGCCATTTAAGGCTGTTCTCAAATCCAAACTGGTTAATTTATGACATATTTTTTAATTTATTTTTGTTCGGAAACGCATGAAATTAGCAGGTACTTTTATTAAGAAACTTTTGTAATCGCAAGCCTTTTTCCATTTTTTGGTAAAGGCAGCAGATTTTTTAAAAAATACTGTCAAAATCGGCGTTTTGAACCGAATTTCCGACGCCGCAGCATTAGAAAAGGAAAAACGCGGCGTCGCGTGACACGAATTGCTTATAACTCGATAAGTAATTTATTTATCAAAAAATGGAAAACTCATTACGATTCCAAATTGCTTCAATTGTCAGGCTTGCCAATTTTATGCCTTTGCGTTTAAAAAGGCGTCAGAAAATGTGTCAGAAAGTTTCGTGTTATTGAGTAGGTCATTTGAGAACCACCTTAAATAATAAGAGTAAGGGGGTTTATTACACATAACATGACTAACACGAAGTATATTTTGAGCTTAAGATGCTAATTATTACTTTTAAAAAATAACCTATCTGGTTTATTATGCATATTATTTGTCAATGTTATGTGCTTACGAGCAAATAAATGCAATGATATTGAAAGTCTATAAAAGGTAGCATGTAAATTAAATTAGTCTAACAAGTACTTTAAGTAAGTTTTAGTTAATTTAGAACACCGCTGAAAATTACGCATTTTAAAACTATTAGATATTTCGAAGCATACTTTAATAACTTAATATCCCTTACAAATACTTTAGTGGAACACGTATTAAAAGATATGAGAGAATTCATAGATCGGTAAAATTTATAATCTCTTTGAAAGATAATTCAGCGTTAATCAAACTAAGAATTACTCTAAAATTTACCATTAAAATTATAGAACCGTTAAATTTCTTCGAAATGACTGATGATTACCTAACAAAATATTTTGAACGAGTGTTTGTAAAATTTCCGTCCAAGAAATAATTTCAATGATTTGAAGATATTATTTAGTATTCTAAAAAGATGGGACAAGCAAACTTTTCCCAATTATAAATTAAAATTTTTATTGAATAATATTTATGGATACAAGTTTTAAAAATACAAGATACGAAAGTGGAAGATTTAACATGAGATCCTGTGTATTTATATATCAATGGTTATTTTTTATTTAATATTTTCAATAAATTTCTGTTGCTTGATAATAGAATTCTAGGAGTTTGAAAAGCACACATAGTTATGTCTAAATTAAAAATTAGTACACTTTCACCATTCTTTATAACGTAAATTATTTTGTGTTGGTATGAGATAATTTAGAGTTCGGTAAAATTATCATCCCTTTCAGTGGGTTTTCTTTTTTTTAAATCTACCACTATTCAGAATAGTAATTTTAGCTTAATTTAATCATGGAGGATCTGTCAGGGTAGCGAAGATTGCTATTCGGAAATAGTAGGATTTTTTTAATAACAAAAACACATTAAATTGGCAACGCTGTGAATAACATGTTTTTACTTCAAAAATTCAAAGTTTTTTGCAGATTTTGCATACACATAAGGTTTTTCTTTTTTATTCAACTTCTCGATTTTCTTTTTAATGTCTGAATATAAATATTAGATTGTTGCAGATGAAATGTCAGATTTGGTAGTTAAACATCAAACAATAATAACTTTACGGAAATTTAATTTTACTAATCAAAATAGGCATCATTAGATCTGTAATACATATATCCCATCGAGATACCAGAGCATTTAAGCCAGTTACATGAAAGTCCGCCCTTCTGGACTGAAGAAACTACTCAAATGCATTTTGGACGGTTGTTTCATTGGTGAACATTTTCCCTGTCAAAAAATGTTCCAAATGTCGAAAAAAAGTGATAATCGGTTGGTGAAAGATTTGGACAGTATGGAGACGGAGAGTAAGGAAGAGTCCTGTAGTGCGTAATTTTTGAAGAGTTGTTCTGGAAACATGTGATCTCGCGTTGTCATGACACAGTAAAACTTCATTTCTGTTGATAAATCCAGGCCACATAACTCGTAATTTTTTATGCATTCTACACAGTTAGGTACAGTGTTTCTCGGCATTAATATTTTCACCACTTTTCTAAAATGAAATGTGGATACACTACCAAACAATCACCATCATCTTCTTTGGATGAAAAAAATGGTTTCGACGCCCCATCGGTATCTAGTACCATTTTGAAGATCGGCGACGATTATCGTAAAGCATCTACTTTTTATCACATGCCACATGCCAGTACTCAGTAAAAAAATCGGAGCGTTTCTTTCTGGGACAGCAGAAAAGATGATACTTCCAGTCAAGTTTTTAGGTTTTGTTCAGTAAGTTTACGAAGAACCCACTTATTCAGCTGTTTGATTTTGCCAAGTTCAAGAAACTGACGAATAGTTTACACCTAATTGCTCTGCCATGCTCCTTACAGTTTTATGAAGGTCAGACTCAACTAGTGTTCGCAGTTCGTTGTTTTTGGCAACTAGTGCTATGTGTCCACGGGGTTCATTTTCTGGATTCATATCCTCGGATCGGAATTTTTAGAACCATCGCTGTACGGTTCGATATTTATTGTTTCGTTTTACTGCTTTGTTGATATTCCTTGCTACCTCTGCTGCGTTATGGTTCAGTTTGAACTCATAAAAGAAAAGTATCCGTATGTGACTTACATCCATGTTGTGTCTATACGTTAATACTACCAGCTAGCACTCCAATGATTCCATGCTCGAATGGAGGAATACTTAAGCTTCGCGATCAACACCACTTCGCCTTCTGGCTATGTTTGTAAATTTAAAATTACTTCATCTCAAAATCCGAGACATTTAATCTGCAACAACCTAATAGTTGAGCACCTATCAAAGAAAGTAGAGCACTAACACTAAAATTTAAACAAATTCAAGCACTTTTAACGATTTTTTTTTTCTTTCATAGAATCAAGGGATTTTGATTACTTCCAAAGACCGTGTGAACATTGTAATTTTCTGCATTAACTTCTTCTCAAAAAGGAAAAAAAAATGTGTGAAATGAAACTATAACATTTTTCTCCAACATGCGTAAGCTAAATGAAAGAGTTCTGGAGGCGATGTGGATATTACGAGCGAACTCGAGAAAGGATTTAGTTTTTAACATAACATGGAAAATTGTAGTAACTGTAACTAGTGCAATCTCTTACAAGTGATCCGTTTGCCTCTAACACTCTGAAATTGGCTTTAAAATACAAACTAACGATTATGATAAATATGTATTTTAAACTGCTGTTTCACGACACTTTAGTTTTGCGAGTTTCCCCTAATATCCTTACATCTCATGTACGCTAACCACATCGATTCGTTAAATATTTTTGATCGTGGAAACTGAGGATTCCCGTGGTTATTAGTTGAGAGACATACCATGATCATGTAAAAATTTACAAAGCTGCCTACCATCTCTTATTTCCACTATCACATCCCAAAATAAATATATAAATAAATAAATCGATATTCGCAGGGGTGTAATGGAAGGTGAACGGGGGTATACTCTGTATACTATACCTTCTGGATTATTTTTAAGAAGCTCCGTATACCCTCTGCTTCTGAAATAAAACTATAGCTTATACCATCTGCTTATAGCGTATACCCTCTGTTTTTTTTTTTTTTTTTTTTTTTTTTTTTTTTTTTTTTAATGACTACAAACTGGATATTCGTCCATAATTTCTGAGCACCACATAAACAGGAGATCTGAGTCGGCGGCCAGAAGAATTATACCTCTGATGAAACATTTAGGGTAAAAGAATGTCGTTCTTTTTATTCAAAATATCTACGGGAATTTCCCAATGGTAATTTTCACTTTATTTAATGACAGACATTCAGTGATTAAATAAAGCAAATATTACGTCTAAAAATGTTTGGTAGCTGCTGTTTTGAATAAATAAATAAACGCACTAAATTAATGACGAGTATACTCGTCACCGATCAACAAAGAGTTAAAATGTGGGCAATAGGAGAAAGATAAATCTATAAAAAGGAAATACATAAATAATGATATATAGATAAAAAATAAAACTACAAAGAGGAATAATCGTAGTTGGTAGATTAATTACCAGGTGTGTGGTGGTAAAGTTTTACTTTATCCTCGCAAAGTATAGAAAATTGGGACATCCAATTTAAAGTTAATTCCACTATATGACTACGAACATTAAAACCCGCCCTTTTCATCCTGACCACTAGACAAGAGCCAGAAAATTTGTAGATCCGAAATAATGAAAAGTAGACAATAGCTCAGAATTTCCATTCCTAAGCAATTTAAAAATATGCAGATACTTAGAATAAGCAAACTAAACCAACGGTTACATTTTGATACAGAAAAAAATAATGTTAAAAAAATTAAATAAAAAGACACCCTTTTTTTTCAGAATAACTTAAAGATAAAAAAATAATTTATATACAAAAAATTAAATAAATAACCCCATTTTTCTGGAATAAACTAAACTATCTAAAGAAAAATTTATATCCATTAAGTGTAACAAACTATTAAAACAGGGAAAATAAATTAAAATTAAAAGATTGATAGATAAAAAATTATTTATTTATATATACAACATTCAACTGTCTCTTATTATGTAGCATCAGGGATCGATCTAGGCCATAGAACAAGTTCTATGATCTAGGCAAAACTTGGGCCCCGTCACAAAATTCCTCTTAATGAAAGAGAATCCTTCACAAAATTATATTCTATAAAAGAGAACTCTTCATATATTTTAATTATTCCGTTAGAATTTAAAATGTGAAATTTATAAACAAAATACACTCACCAGAAAGAAAAACTTCCCCAAAAACTACTTTTAAAAGGTTAGAATCAATAAATGCTTGCTTTGGATACGAGTAACCAGATTTGATTTTCCATTGCAAAATTATATTTTTCGCAAAAATATAATAAATCTCGCAAAAGTAACTAATTTTTCACAAAATGGGGACTCAATAATAGAAAAAAAATCTGCATCAACTGAAGCCAACGTAAGAGCAATTTACGCCCCCCCCCCTTCCCTCCCCTGCCTCAACGAAAGTTGAAAATTGTATATTTAAATAAAATAAACACACAAAGTAATGAAATACTAGAATTAACGTTGGTTTACAAAATTTTAACTGCACTCCACGGTATTGAATTGAACATTGTGCTGTTAATTGTTATACTTAAAAAAAAAAAAGAAGGGAATGAAAAACGATGATAGTACAAACAAAATGTTAATTGAACACATCGTTCACTGATTACAATTTACTAAAGAGTGAAAGCGATATTGAATCAAAAGTCTTAAACTATTGGCGAAACTTTCTAGAATTCTCAGTACAATGTTACCCAAATGATGAGCGATTCTTTTCTTTTAAATATATTTTTGTTTTAAATAGGATTCTTTTGAATCGAAGTAACGTGAAGGAAATTTCATATTTTCACAATTGAATTCATAACTCTAAATCAATGCACTGAAAGCAACAAACAAACAGCGAAAACCTCAGAAAAGTTTAAAAGAATATGCTCCTTTTTTTTTTCTATTATAAGTTCAATAACGGTAGTCAATAAATGCAGACCAACTTTTCAGGAGACAGGGCAATCTGTGTTAAAATATGGCAAAAGTACATAGTGCTGCCATCTGTTTTTCAAAATGTACACAATTGATATAATACTACATTTGCTTCCCAAAAAATTGGACACCGTTTTTATCACAAAAATATAGTAATAGACGTGTCAAATCATAATTAAGCGTATTTTCTTTTTGTATTAAATAGAAATATATAAACGTATCTTTATAACATTAAAAAAGAAAGAGAAAATAAAAAAGACATTATGTAATTTAAAACAATAAACGGAGAATTTCAGATATACCAAAGATAAAAAAATTCGGTTGTTGAAAATTTTGTTAAACAAGTAGAATCTTATAAATATATATTAATCAGTTTTACAAATACATATTATTCAGATATTTTTCATAAAATTATCCTAGCTAGATGATTACATGCTTTGGAAATTTATAACAGTAGCGAATTATTTAAAAATTGACACTTGAAACTGACAAGGAAAAAAAAAAAAAAAAACAGGTACCGTCAAAACTTTGTCTGCAAAACCTCATATTGATTTAAACTAATTTAAAAAAATCTTTATAGGTTTGATGACTTAGCTTTGTTCAATAACCAATTGTTTTGGATCCAAACATGTGTATACACTACTAAAGATAAAACACCTTTACTAAAAATTTAAATAGGTGGTTTTATTGTAGATCTATTTGAATGAAGAAAAACTCCACATACTACTATATGTTCAGATTTTCAATATGCAGGAAAAAACTATAAATTAATAAGGAAAAGACACAATGTATAATCAAAGACAGTACTGTCTGTTACATTCTTTCGGAAAAATACATTTAATTCTTATCTCAGTCAAAAATAATTCTCACAAGCCAGAGAATTTCATGTGCATTTAATAATACCATTGACTCATCAGAATAAGTAATGCTTTTAAAACCTTTTAATTCCAGATTCCAGAATATACCAAAACAATTGATATTTTATCAATTGTTTTCAGTTATTTGGCCTCTAAATAAAACAAATATATGCAATTTTAATGTTAATGTTTTTTTTTTAATTTTTCCTGTTATAAGTACAAAAAAATTTTCATAAACAAAACTTCTAAAACATACAAAGAATAATTCGGGGGGGGGGGGGGGGAATTACCTGTAAGCACCATTTAAAAGACTGGAAAACACAAAACTTATACAACGTTGATTGCGTTGATAGTATACAATTGAAAAGAAAAACTAGTCGTTCGGGGCCAAAGTAATACTTACCCATCATGGATATGCATAATACAAAAAATGAAAATAAATCATGTGTAAACTATTTATAAAATGCACTGCAATTCGAATAAAATCGTGGCTTGATGACGTCATAAACTTTAAATGCTCTATTACTGAATTGCTTAAAAGAAACATCCTTATAACTCCAAAAACAATAATCCTATCAACTAGCGGTTTATTGCATCTGATTAAGCGTCTCATTTCCAATTAAAATATATCTTTGAATTGAAATTTGGATGAAATACAGGATCATGAAAAATCGAAGGGTGTGGAAAATAGGATTACAAATATCTCGGTAACTAATTATCCGATCGACTTCATGCTTTATGCAAAATTTATGTTTTTTTATTGTCTTTTATATTCACTCCTTAAAATAAACAATTTCGAAAATTTTTATATACCTTTTATCAGAACGAATATTTCGAGAGTCCGAAAAAAATAGTTCCGGATAATCGAGGTTACTGAAATTCAATAGGCTTCTTCCCATTATTAAATACTAAGTACATACCAAATTTCAAGTCTCTATCTCAATTTGTTCGGGAGATAGAGCGTTTACAGACACACAGACGGACGGCAAAAAATTTTTTTTCTTTAAATATGTTTTTCGGAATCTCCAGTGTCTGAAACGTGTAAATCCGTCAAAATTTTTTTCGATTTTCAAAACGATTACAAGACTTACCCTATACTACTACGTATGATGGGTAAGTAAAAATGACAAAATTGCTACTCGTCTCTAAAAAAATGATTTTTTTTTTCTCTTCGATGACAGAGCAAAGAGTAGGTGTTGATAATCGACAACATCGAAACAGGCAGTTCGCTCCATAAAGTGTCAAAGTAGCTCCAAGAATGCAAAAGTGAAATAGAAATAGATGTTCATATAGGATAAAAGGAAAGAGTCATATCTGCTTTTGTGTTAGAGAGATACAGATGAAATCTTCACTTAACCCTTTCAGGGGCAAAGTACTTCTATTCATAAAATGCTGAAATCATTGAGTGTCACCAAAATTTAAAAACAGATTTATTTAAAAATAAGTAGGTAGTAGCTTTTCTTCACAAACTTAACGAAAGGAGATTTTGCATTCCAAAATTATGATGCCAATGTGGCATTTAGGCATTAAAATTAAGTGGTCCAAAAATGAACCACCGCCCTTCAATGGGTTAAGGCTGTTCTCAAATCTCAATGTGTCTACTCCAGCTCAGCTACAACTTTCCCAGACTTTTCTAGATTTCCCAAATCAATAATGAAAATTACTAGGCATCGAACATGCAAAAAATTTTAACTTGAGAATGTCGGATTGACAACGGATTGCCTTCCTATTGATTTTGAAGCTCGAGTAGCTCTTTTTATAGGGTTCCTTACTTAAAAAGTAAAAACGGAACCATTATAAAATCATTCGCGTGACTGTCTGCCACAGTCGTTTTTCTCGTAA
This sequence comes from Maratus michaelseni, assembly GCA_963931845.1. Classification (NCBI taxonomy): domain Eukaryota; kingdom Metazoa; phylum Arthropoda; class Arachnida; order Araneae; family Salticidae; genus Maratus; species Maratus michaelseni. The sequence continues at coordinate 195,076,863 of OZ007586.1, read as the reverse complement.
ATTATGGAACATGGAAAGTTCAAACTTGAGAGAGTTATAAAGCCTATTGACCGACATATCCAAATATTTAAAGCGAAAAGCGCATTCTGCCAAATTCCATATTCTTTTTTCCACACAAAAATGGTCTCTTGCTTCAACTTTTTTTGAAGGCTTCTCCCCTCAGAAACGGGAAACCTGTTTAGCCGTCACCTGTTTAGCCTAGGGGGATTTAAAAGGGTTGATTGAAATTGCGTGGAAAGCTAAAGGTTTTTTTTTTTTTTTTTTTTTTTTTGAGAACTAATGTTTTCTGTACTAAATATGCAGATTTTTCCGCAAAATTTTAAAGAGAGCTTGGATACAGTTATATTTATAACCGATTGAAATTTTAGAGTGTTCGGAAGATGAGAACTATTTTTTATTGCTATGTTAAGGGAGTAGACGCGAAAACAAACAAACAAACAAAAAAGCCAGCAGAAAACATTTCTTTTACAACTAGATAACAATATTTTTTCAGGAAATTTCGACACGGGCTGTAACATCGTTTTATTTATAACCAATAAAGATTCCAAAAAGTTCGGAGAAAAATAACTTTTTATTTTAAAACTATGAAACGACCCTACGTGAAAAAAAATCAAGAAAATGAGGGCTTTTATCACTAAATATCATTATTTTTTCCCGAATTTTCCATTTACAAATATAATTTCATACAAACTCGGGTTAAAGATATAAAATAATAAAAACTTTATGTTTTTTTTATTATTATTATTATTATCACGGGCCCGGGCAACGCTGGTCGGATCAGAAGTTTATAGATTAGTAGTCTTTCACAAATATGTTTAGGAAAAATTTAAGGGGGCTAATTAAGTTACTTGAAAAAAATATTATATCGTGTGGGGTATCGTGCGAAAGATCTTGTAACACCGAACTCGAAAATGTATTTGTATATGTTTATTTGTATTATGTATATGTTTTAATTTTAGGTATTATATCTTCAGAGGTATCGTCGAAAATGCACTGGAAAATATGTCCCCTATATCAAGATCAGATACATCATTACAGGTAATACATTATGAGAAAAATGAAAAAGACATTTTTAAGACTTGGTTACTTTTAAAATGCAATTTATAAAAAAATATCATGTTTTCATTGGCTGTGATAGTGCATTTTGTTTGTGTTTAAATATAAATTGAAAAGACATTTCTTTCATACTTTTATTATCATAATTTAAATGTGCCGCCAAAATATAACTATGCACTCAAGTGTGCCATGAGATCAAAAGGTTAAAAAATTCTGCAATAAGCCATAGCGTGATTCCAGGAAAAGGATTTCTAGCTACGACGTAGGTCAAGAAGCAAAAACTTCTATGTAACAATGAAAATTCTTGCACTTACTCTTCTTGACGCACGCACTATGATGAATCAGCATAAGGGGGTCTGGCTCGAACATTACATCCGAACATAAATAGACAGAAAGAAATTATAATCAATATATTAAATATGATGTCATTACCTCTTTTTGATAAACGCATATTGTCTTAGTTCACTTTTTTTGGTATGTTTCCGTAATTAATAAAATAAGACTTTTATTTAATACATATTTTTTTATTTATAATGATGTGGCATTTCAAGGAATTGTAAATGTTTTATATACAACGCCAGTTCAAATCGTATACTTATTAAAGTAAGTGTATAACCACAATAATTTAAAATTAATTAGCTAAACAAGAATAGGGTCGTAATGTACAACACAAATTTTCATTTCAACGATGAAAAACGTCAAAAAAGGTCGCTTATGAATAAATAAAATGTCTGAACTTTGAATTATGTAATAATACTCATATTATAATTATACTCCAAAAAAGTCAGCGTGGCCCCATAGTACACGGGGAGTGATTAACATGCACTTAATTAATGAAAATAACACATCCATCAGTCTGATTTTTTCCTACTCTCCGATTTCTTAAAGGAGTTAAAACTACCCAATATATTTCTTTTATTTAATTGAGAGGACAAAACTTTATACTTTATTAAACAGAGAACAAAAGTTCAAGATTCACTTATCGTTTAGCTTTATACATTCTAGACCAGACCGTTCAAGTTATTTTTGTTACTTTATTTTTAAAAAAGGACATTGGAAATAATTTTTAAAAGAAGGTAGAAAAGAAATTAAGAAAACTGAAAATGCATGCAAGGTGAGAAAACAAATATTTTAAAATTATTTTTTGGTAAATCAGATTCAACTACGTGTGGCATCGGTCTCCCCCAACATCGTTTCTACAAAAACTGATGGCACACCATGTAAAATTTGTAATATAAATTATTTTTACAATAACTGTTTTTTACAGCAATATCTTTAATATATATACATATATATGTATAAAGTTGCTTCCTAAGTACCAGCTGTTATAAAAGATTCTTCAGTACTGAATTTTCTGAAATATTGCAGCCGAAATAATGAATGATACGTAAAAAGAGTGGAGGCAAGGAGTACCGAAATTTTCATGACTTGCACATCAAGTAACAATATGAAAATTTGAATTCAGAGACACTAAGGTGTGAAACACTCTTACAAAGGGAACAAAATTTTGTCTCTTCGAATATGTGAGCTGTTCATTTGTGGCTACTATTGTCTTTGCACATTTAGGAAGAACATAATCGAAGTTGCAATATTTAGAGATGGTTTTAAAATTTTTACAAACATGGGTATGTGTCGACGTAGAAACAGCAGGCCATAACAGGGGTTATGGCCTATCTACTGCAGGCCATAACAGTGCCATACAGCCTCCTAATCACAGAGACAGGAATAATACATTACAGAAAAAAAAGTTAGGGATTTAAAATGGTTTACATCCGGGCTCGCACGCAATCACTTATTAGTCCTAATTAAGACAAAAAGACCTTATTTTACCTTTAAATGTAATTTCAGGCACCTCATTTTTTTTTCATCCTAGCCCACTTTAAAGAGAAAGTCAGCTGTGCAAGGGAAATTGACGCTGCAGAAAATACAGAGGGTGTCCACACACGGAAGAGGTGGATTTTGTAAAAATAAATATATAAATAAAGATAAGAATTTTATTTCCTAATATGTTCAATCTGATAGCCCTTTTGTTGAACTATCATATTACATTTGATTTTTTCCACTCCTCGACCACAATTTTCCACAGTCCATCCCAATGTTTGATCCCGCTTATTAAGAGCTTGTGTTAAAAGTCCAAATGCTCGGTAATCCATATACTAGAAGACACGCCGGGGTACTTCGATGGGATGCATTTAAATGGAATAGCCTCAAGTCCTATTTCATTTCTTCTTTTTTTTTCTAAAAATATAGCAGTAGATTTAGAGGTATGGCTGGTAGCCTTATCATGATGGAACACAGTGAAGATTTTTTTGGGAAAAGTGAAGGAATGTCTTCTTTGAAAGCAGGTGTTAAAACCCATTTCTGATAGTAATCGGATTTAATTTTGATTTTTTTTTTTTTTCATCTTCCTTATTTTAAGTTAATCCAACATTAACTATAGCTTAAGAGAATCCAACAATAATCACAAAACCTTTCGCAAAACTTTCCATGTTTTCTCTGAATGAACAGTTTAGGTCTTTTCTCCTCCTTTTCGGTAGTAAATCAATCTTCTTCTATTGCTATCAGATAAATATATGCAAGCCTCATCAATTGTAACTACTCGTAAATATTTCCATTTTTCACCTGCCAAATAATCTTTATTCAATAATCTGTACATAGTCTTACGCTGAGAAACATGTTTTCTCATTAGGCGGAGATTATTATTTTTTTTTTTAAAGCTTTAAATATGATTTAAAAATTTTGCTTACAGTTTTTATAGATGTTTAAAGATTTTGCGATAGTTCTTTGGGTTGTTGGATTTTCTGTTAAAATATGAGACGGGACTTTTGATATAATAAGCAGTGAACGCACCTTTGTTTGGTATGTATTTTTTAACCTTTCCCCATTCAGCTGTAAACTTTGACATTTCTTTCCCTTTTTTACGAGGCTAACGAAAAAGACAGGCTACCGCGGTGCATTCCACTTATCTTTTTTTACAGACCGCTAGAGTGACGTGATGCTCTTTTCGTACACCTGCATTGGTGAATTCGAGCATCACGTGACTCCCGCGGTCTGTAAAAAAAGATACGCGTAAAGCACCGCGGTAGCCTTTCATTTTCGTTAGCCTCGCTTTTTTATTAATTATGTCACTTATTTTATGTGTAGAAGTATTAAAACCATGCTTTTCACAACTTTTTTTTTTAATAATCGAATAAGAGTATTTCTTTTCGTAAAGCGCAAATACATAGCCTTTGATCCATTGTTTATTTTCCAGCGACATTTTAAAGTAAAGAATATTTTTAACTATGCAAACGATAATTAAACCCTATTCCGAATTGATGCCATATACGTTTTACATTTTTTTCATTTAAATTTTAATCATAGAGATAGTCAAAATCATCACAAAAATGTGTGAATAAACACCCTCTGTATTTGCAATGTGTGCAAGGAAAATTTTCAGTCATTGGTTCTTTTTCTATATTCATTATCACAACAGTCATAAATTTGAAAACAGTGTTTTGAATTTCGAATTATTATTTTTATTAGCTTGTATATGTGATGAGTTTTCAACGGTTCAAGGTTACGCAAACAGGGATCAATACAGGGACAAATTGGTGCATCTTTAGGAACCTTTCACAAAAAAATTCCATTTAAGAAAAGAATCCTCTTCACAAAATTCCATTTAATAAAAGAGGCCTCTTCAGAAACACCCTCTTAATAAAAAATAACCCCCTCTACAAAATCCCATTCAATAAAAGAACTTTATTTATTTATTTATTTATTATCATTATTTCTTAGAATTTGAAATGTGTAATTTGAAGACAAAACAAGTTCAACCGAAACGAAAACTTTAGCAGGAGGACTTTAATAAGTTAACAAATGCTTAGATTGGATTCGAGTAACTGGATGTTATCTTTGATTACAAAATTTTACTTTCACGAAAATATAGTAACTTTCTCAAAAATAACTTTTCCCCCCACAAAATGGGCACCCAAGAAAGAAAACCAGCACCAACTACTGACAGTATTGTGTCTTTACCAGAAACCAATGCGAATTGTAATATTTACTCAGTATTTCATTTTAAAATATCTTTTATCAGGTTTATGATTTTATTTTATTTTTTTACTAATAAAACACTAAATCCTTGAGAATATTATGCATGGTGTGCGATCAATTCTTTTGGCTAGAAAATATATTCCATACCACTGGTGTTTGGTGTTCGTTTCGAATGGGTTGTTACAAGAAGTATTTCTTTCAATTACATTAAAATTACTGCATTTGCAAAAATGTTTAAATGTCTGATGTCTGCAAATTATTTGTATCGTACGCTTTAACTTGAACTCTCAACATTTTATTTTTCAGAAATAATGAAAGTAAAATACAAAACAAAAAACTTACCTTATTAAGCTCAGGTTCGGAGGCAAAACCCAAACCATACACCGTATTAGCTCGTATGTCTGACCACTGGCCGAATTTTTGAGATGTTTTTGTAAATGTCATGTTTGGAGTGATAGTGCTGTTGATGACGGCCTGTAGAGTAAAAAGAAAATATAAATACTATTAGAGCAATACTAAGTACGAACGTTAAAATATGTATTTTCGAACATAAGGCTTAAATTTTATGTTCTTATTACATTCATTAGTCAAGCGTGTTTACAAAAATTAGGCAGAACCAAAGCACCACAAATTGAAGACACGAATAGATGATGTTATGTACCAAAAATTAATTTTCGAGAAAATTGAAATGAAAGATTTTTGTTGCACAGTCGTTGAGGGAGGAGCGAACAGTCATTCATCAGATGAATGTTTTTTTTTTTTTTTTTTTTTTTTTTTTTTTTACTACATTTTTTGCATCCTATCGGTCACATATTTTATCAGCACATTCTTGGATGGCCTAGATTTAGATTAGGGAACGTGAATGCAACTGATACAACTATTGCATATGCAGCAGTGCAATGAATGACCCTCTATAGTTTTGGAAAAAAATCATTTTTCAGATAAAGAAAATCAAAAACAAGAATTAAAAACAAACGTTAATTTAAAATATATCGGAATATTTCACAGAGCTATCAACATGAAAGAAATGTAAACTACCATGCTACGAAAATCGGCTCAACCCAGCTAAAAATGAACTGCAGTTTTTCTACAGAAGTGAAGTATTTTTAAAGTTTTTCTACAGGCAACTGTAGATTTTCTGTAGTGCAATCTTGACTGTAAAAATACTTCAGTTATTTTGCAGTTAATGTGAAGTAATTTTGCAGTAATTTATTTCAAAAATACTGTGAGCTTTTATCTGCAAAAATACTGCAGTTTACGTGAATTTATGTTATAATCATAAATAAAAAAAATAATGAGACTTTACATCTGTAGTAAAACTGTAGTAAATTTGAAGTATTTTTACAGTCATTATTTCAGTATTATATTTTCTGATGTATCTGCAGTATAACTGCAGTTACTTTAAGGTAATTTTACAGAACTTAATTTTAATAAGTTTGTGAGATATTTTCTGCAATTTATCTGCAGTTTTAAAAGCTAAGCAATATTAAAGTCTTTCAGTTTTTGACAATATTGCGTATTTACTCTGTTATTAATAATTAACACTGTTTTCAAGACTTTTAGTTTAATGGGACTAAATTGAACAAAAATCAAAATCCTCAAGGGGGGGGGGGGCGAACACTGCTTTGAACCACCCATTTTGAGATAAATTTTTAACACATAAATATATATATAATAAAAATAACTTTCATGGGGAATTTAAGGGGGAAAGTCCGCCCTTCCGCCCAACGGGAAATTTGTACTTTCTCTTAGTGTTTAATTACTTTAAATTACTCGGAAAAAGAATAAATTTACTGTTTTACAAAATCGGTCAAAATAAAAAATTAAATAAAATTTTAAAATCCAGGGAGGGTTAATGACGCAACCCCCCCCCCCCTCCCGCCTCCAACGGAAAATTCTTAGTTCCTCTTTTAAGTTAAGCGAGGAACAGCGAGTTAAGCAGCGGACACTGCTTTGAACCACCCCTTTTGAGATAAATTTTTAACACATAAATATAAAAAATAACAAATAAATAACTTTCATGGGGAATTTAAGGGGGGAAAGTCCGCCCTTCCCCCCAACGGGAAATTTGTACTTTCTCTTAGTGTTTAATTACTTTAAATTACTCGAAAAAAGAATAAATTTACTGTTTTACAAAATCGGTCAAAATAAAAAATTAAATAAAATTTCAAAATCCAGGGAGGGCTAATGACGCCCCCCCCCCCCCTCCAACGGAAAATTTTTAGTTCCTCTTTTAAGTTACTCAAAAGAACCAATTTTATTATGCGGTTCAAAATCGGAGAAAACGTAATTTTAGTTACTTAAACTTTAAAATTCAGGAAGAAAGTAGTAATTGCACACCCTCCCCCCCCCCCCCCCCCCCCACACACACACATATACACCCTACACACAACGAAAAATTCTTAGTTCTTTTATTTTAAGTTTTTTATTATTATTATTATTATTTATTTTAGTTATTTTAATTATTTAGTTATTTAAATTTCAAAATCGAGGGAGGGGGAAATTGCCTTTCCACTTATTAACTACAGGCATGATGACTTCCAGTTTTTAAGAAAATTTTACTTCAAAAAACAAGTGAAAAATGTAAATCTCCTTTTGAACATTTGATTTTTTTTTTCGTAACTGACTATGTGAAGAAACGCTACATCTCAACTCAACTCAGATTCTGATCGTTCTGTTTACATTTTGACGGCGACGGCACGGCGGTAAGCGGTAAGTGCAAGCGTTTGTATATTATTTTTCTTATTCGCTAGCTTTGTTAATATAATAATTAATGCCGTAATTTTTTAAATGTTTATATATAGCCATAAGATGGCTAAAAATATGTACCGACAGACACCTCTACAAATCTAGATAGATTAAAAAAATTAGATACATTCAACGTATTTATAAAGTACCAAGTTGTCTTGCCAAAAAAAATTATTTCGGAGGAGATTTGTATTGTCAATGTGTCGTCCATATTGTCTTATTTTAGACTTTTTTTTTTTAAATACTGTAATAGCGATGGAGTTAATTTAAAGTTTGTTGCCCCTACAATTACGATTATGCCAAGGTTGCAGCTATGATTTTATCAAAATCATCGCCAAGCTTGCATATGCATCGTATATATGAATATATATATATTACACACCAAACACTCATATTATGCGTAATTAATACGTCATTATATATATATTATTTGCATCATATGACTATAACTTTCGGCCACATAAATCATGAAATGTTGAACACATATATTATTATTATAATGTCATATATGCTTTATAATTTGATAAATTTTGGTCACTAGATGTTTTTTCTTATATTAATTTTACATTATTTTGTAATTAAAAATGCAAAAAATGAATCCTGAAATGTGTTTTATGGTGTTCAATGGATAAATAAGTTTAAAAAAAAAATTATTTTCTTTAAATCCAAAGTTTTTATTATTACAAACAAGTAACAGCATCCAAAATTTTAAAATAAGCTATCAAACTGGGGTGTAAAAATCTAGGAGTCAATGGGCCAATTCTCACCACTAAATTTTATTAGTATTCTTCAGCTAAATTTTATTATTATACTTCACCTAAATTTTATCAGTATTCTTATTAGTCGAAGAATATTAAAAATTTAGTGGTAGTAATCTACCCATTGGCGACTAGATTTTTACACCCCTGCTATCAAGTATAAAAATATAGCAACAAATATTTTGTTATTAATTGAAAAATGTTAACTGACACCTGTAACATACCAATTTGGCAAACTATCTTGGAAAAAGAAGAAAAAGCTTTTAATCACATTTCATGTAACATATCATTCAGGAGGACAATATTTAAAATAGCATTACTTTAAATTAAATTATAATTTTTATAAAGTTATTTTCCTCCTGGTATATTATTTGTAAACTTTGATTAAAAGCAATTGAAAATATATGTAAAAACCTTGAGAAACCATTAATTGTATTGACACACAGGCTAAGTACAGTCAAGATCAACCCAAACAATATTATAAATTTCATTGTAACGATAAAAGGCTCAAATATTTAATTTAATTTTGTAATAAATATGAGTTATTTGAATTCACAATAACAAACTCTAAATTAACTCCATCACTATTAAAGAAAAGTTTAAAATAAGATAATATGAACAAAACTTTGAAAATACAAATATCCTATGAAATATTTTTTCTAGTAAGGCTTTTATAAATACGTTGAATCTATCTAATTTTTTTTAAAGAGAAACCAGTTTTGAAGAAGTGTCTGTCGTTACATATTTTTAGCTATCTTATGGCTATGTATAAATATTTAAAAAATGAATTAAGGTGTTAATTATTATATTAACAAAGTTAGCGAATTACAGAAAATAATGGACGAACGCTGTCACTTATTGCTCAATACCGAGAGTCGCATGTAAAATGTAAACAGGTTTAGAATTTAGCTATAGGTGAAAATTAGCAGTAGCTATTCACCACATAGCGATTAAAGTTCTAAAACGGCAATTAAAACATTGTCATTGTTTACCACCTCTGCTTTCAGGTAACACATTCCATGGCAGTCCTTGAGCGACTAATTTTGCGATTCCCCCCCCCCCCCCTAAAGGTGAAAATAAGCAGTCGCCAGTTGTTGATTAAACTTTAAAAACTGGCGATTAAAAATGTGGAAAGCACAAGCCAAATGCAGGATTTCCCAATTACCATTTTCTCCTAAATTTCAAGATTTTTCAGCGTCCATTCGACGAAATTCATAATTTTTATGCGTCTGTTCGAAGAAATTCATGGCTTTTACGCATCCGTTTGAAGAAATTTACGATTTTCCGTGCATAATCGAAGAAATTTACGTGGCGATCCATAAAATTCATGATTTTTATGCGTTTGATCGACGAAATTGAGAAATTTTACCCTGCCGACTGACGAAATTTGATTTTTACGTAACCAATCGACAAAATTCATTATTTCTCTCCGGCTGATCGAAGAAATTCATTATTTTTATGCACACGATCGACAAAATTCAAGATTTTTACACTGCCGAATGACGAAATTTGATTTTTACGTAGCCAATTGACAAAATACATGATTTTTACACGCCGATCGATAAAATTCATGATTTTTATGCACTCGGTCGCTAAAAATCATGATTTTTACATGCCCGATCGACGAGATTCGTGATTTTTATGCATTTGATCGATGAAATTCAGGATTTTTACACTCCCGAATGGCAAAGTTTTTTTACGTAGCCGATCGACAAAATTCATTACTTTTTCTGAGCATGATCGACAAACTTCATTATTTTTACGCACACGATTGAGAAAATTCATGATTTTACACGCACTATCGATGAAATTCAGGATTTTTGCACTCTTGAATGGTGAAATTTGTAATTTTTCTTCCGAAATTCAATTTGTGGGTTTTTTTTTTTTTCCAGTTAATGTGCGTGAAGTGTACATATATATATAAGTTACTAACCGCTGTTTGAAGGAATTTCATGCATTCTAGAGATTGCTGCATTGTGAGTTTCGTGCATCCAGAAGTGTTTTTTTTTCTTGGGGGGGGGGGGGGGCAGTTATTGTAGGCGAAGCGTACATATATATATATATGTTACTAACTGCTGTTTGAATGAATTTCATGCATTCTCAAGATTGCTGCATGGTGAGTTTCATACATCCACGTTTTTTTTTTTTTCAGTTAATGGGTTGGGTTTGGTTGATTATTGACGGCCAGTTATCCACACTAGGGATATAGGCCCGGGGGGAGTGCCCTTCGTGGGGGTCTTTCTAAGGGAACCTAACCCGTATTTACGCATGGATAAATCCACGGCTCAAAGAAAACCATGAAAACTCCGAACGATTAGGCCGACGGGCACGATTGGGATCGAACCCAGCACCTCCCGTCTACCAGCTTCGAGAGCAGAACCTCTCAGCCACTGGTGGGGCTTTTCAGTTAATGTATGCGAAGCATACATATATATGTTACTAACTGCTGTTTGAATGAATTTTATGCATTCTAGAGATTGCTGCATGGTGAGTTTCATGCATCCAGGGTTTTTTTTTTTCAGTTAATGTATGCGGAGTTAATGTTCAGTTAATGTACCTGCTTAATCCGGTAACGGATAATTGCATATATTTGCATTTATATAAGTGTTTTCGCGGTCTCCTCTGGTAATGGGATCCAGGATAATGGATATTCAGGGCCATGTTGCCTGCAAGTTTGTTGTAAATGTATCACTTGTACGTGCCACTATTCGAAACAAGCTAAATTCGGTAGCAAAGGCTGTGAAATGTGAGAAGAATTTGTAAATACATTTGGTATTTAAATACGATGTAAATTATAAAGCATAAACATCAAATGTTAATAAAATGTTTTTTTTTAAATTTAAACCTTATTTGCACCATAATTGTACACAAGATAAAATTGGAAGGACAAATCAGGACGCAGGTAAGAGTAATTTTTGTAAATTTTAGCATTTTTTTAGAAAAACAGAAAAGCATATATTTGTTTTACTTTTAATATGAATTTTATGCAGTTATTTTTTATTAGCTGTTATATATGTAATACATTTTATTTCATAGCAAATGGTATATAATTTAGAAATTTACATATATGTATGTATCCTTTCATATAATTTATTTTATATATTCAAAATTATATAAATATTCAATGCACATATAGATAATTTCTTTAAGAGATGCAAAAATATTCAAATTTGAAATTTACATTGTGGAAAAATTAGTTGCAATTAAAATTAATTTTTGCATTTAAATTTCGTGTAGGGGAGACCGGTACACACTGGACCTATGGGCACAGTGGACCACCCCCTAATATTTTATTTATTTAAACTTTTTAAAAGCTTCTCTTATATCCTAATAGACAACAGCACTGCACTGATTATTTATAGCCTTCAGAAAATATGTTTAGCTCAGATTGAACTATTTTATCCTGATTGGTTGTTTTGAGCTTCTAAAAGTAAAATTTTTCATCATATTTGAATTTTTTTAGTAATTAAAGGTTGTAGATAAATAAGATAAAACAGCTTTTTTGTAAAGATAAGATACTTGTTTTTATTTAACTTTAAAGTTAATATGTTTAAAAGGAAGCTATAAACAATATTAATATGATTATTTATTGAACTTCAACATGGGTCACAGTGGACCACCCACTCCTGGGCACAGTGGTCCACAATCCACTCTGCTCCTGTAATGCAGAATGTTCAAAATATTTAATAATTGCTTATTTACTATAAAGAAATATTGTTTAAAAGTAGTTATTTAACTGTAAAATAAAGTAAACAAAGAAAAATGACAATTTATTTAATATAGTAAGAAATATTTTGTTTTGTATTTACTGCCTTTGATAAATATAACTGTAGTCTAAATTGGTGATTATTCTATTCAAGTAAGATTCGTGAGATGCAAATTGAATGGAAATCAGTTTATTTTTCCCGAAACTGTAGATGAATCTATTGTTGATGTCAATGATTTCATAATATTGCTCTCAGACCCAAAAGTATTTCAGGGAAGTTCCAGGCTCAATCATACTCATAAGTATTTTGGAATTTCACTTGCAAATTGTAATGTGCGCTGATTGTTTTGTACTTAAGTAATAACTTCAACTAAATTGCAATTGTTCCTGTATTAATCTGTTATTATTTTCAAAATATAATTCATTTTATTTTTGTTTCAAAATGTTACTCGTAAATTTATATTACTATGTTATTTCGTGGGTAAAGGGAAAATAAAAAAGACTTAGATTAATGAAAAATAGACTTATATTGTATATTTCAGATAATACCTAATAGCGGTCCACTGTGGTCCACTTTACGGATGCATATAAAAAAATTTCTTTTGAAAAATATATTGAAAACTATGTTATGATAAATGTATAAAGGTTTAAGGAATATTCAAAAATATTTTTTATGCAGATCGGTTTGTCCATTAAAGAGAAAAAAAAGTTTAACTGAAAAAGTGGTCCACTGTGTACCAGTCTCCCCTACATTTAATATTTAAAATTATCATCTAAATCTGCCACAATAGACTTCATTATGAATTGCTTATGAGATTAAAAATTTGTAATCCCTTTCGCACCATATATATATTCTCACAAGCTTCGTAATATATATTCTCACAAGCTACAAAGAAAATCATTTTTTTTTTGTGGGGGGGGGGGGGGGAGGCAGTAAGTACATATTGAATAATCAAACAGTTACAGCAATTAAAAAAACAAGGATATTTTATAAAAATGTTTAAATGCTTGGGTAACAAAATTACAATGGACAAAGAAAAAGTTCCACTCTGATTTAAATTCTTGTGCATCTATTTGATCAATTTGAAATTTCTGTAGAGGATTGATATTGAAAAGATATGCCATTATATAAAGAATTATAATTTAATTTTTTAAAATTCATATACAATTATTTTTAATTGCAATTTTTATTGTTGCAATGGAATTACTAAATACACATTATCAATTTTCTTCTTCACATTGAATTTATTTATAAAATTGCACTTTTTATTACAAAATTTTAAAAGTAAGATTTTAATTTTTAGCCAATAACCATGTGTCCTTGATTTCAAAGAAATTGCCCAGTAATGAAACTATTGAAAAAATAAAAACAATTCAATACCATAAAAAAATCATTGCTTGAAGATTGAAGTACTATGATTATTATGAATACTTCACTCATCTTTCAATATTATTATTTTGAGTAAAGTCGTTCATACAATTTCTTGAATTCTTTCATTTTTCAAAAGGTAACCATAATAATTGAATAAGTCAGCCATGATCAAAAAATATTTTTCAGTGATGATTAATCATTGTATGCATGATATATTTTATGCACAGATTGCATATAAATTGAGATATGAAAAAAAATATTTAATTAGATTTTAGTGCTGATTTTTTCATACAGAAAAATTAATATTTTATATATATACATATTTTGTAATAAATTTCTAAAAGGCTGCAGTGAAACTGCAAAAAAATGCAGTTGAAAGACCGCAGTGATTTGTCACAAATCATTGCAGTTTTTTTGAAGTCGACATAACTACACATTTACTGCAGTAAGTGTGTAGTTAAAATGCAGTTGGAAGTCTGCGGTGATTTGGCACAAATCCCTACAGTTTTTTTGAAGTCGACATAACTACAAATTTACTGCAGTAAGTGTGCAGTTAAAATGCAGTTGGAAAACTGCGGTGATTTGGCACAAATCTCTGCAGTTTTTTTGCAGTCGACATAACTACAAATTTACTGCAGTAAATTTGTAGTTATGTCGACTTCAAAAAAACTGCAGGGATTTGTGCCAAATCACCGCAGTTTTCCAACTGCATTTTTTTTTTGTAGTTTCACTGCAGTTCATTTTTAGCTTGGAACAATTACGTATTTTAGCGAAACGGCAAATTTCTCTAGCTTCGGTTCGCCAGTCCGTGCAGCGTTACTTTAAAAGTTGTATACATATAGGTAACGTGCATGATTCGCATCATATTTTGGAAAAACGACCATCATCAACATTTACAGCATATTATAAACAATCATCTGCAACACAAAATATGCCTTTGATGAATTCGCGGAACACAAAATAACATAAAAATTCTAATTTTCGCTTTTTTTCTACCCTTCAGGTTTTTTTTTTTTTTTTTTTCTTTTGGGATCTGGGGACCCGAAATAGTAACATTTTTGCTTCCTTTCACTCGGATTTTTCGGTTCTGCGGAACCCGATAAAACGAGAGATTGCAAATTTCTTTTTCTATTTTTCCCCCTCAGATTTTTTTTGGTCTGCAGGACCCAAGTGACGCAGAAATTGTAAATTCTCCCTTTTTTCCCCTCGTTTTTTTTGGGAGTAATGCCGAAATTGCAAAATTTTGAACTTATTTTTCAAGTACGCAAAACATAAAATAAAGCAAAAATTATAAATTTTTGCTTCCGTTATTTATATACTTACCCCGAGGTCACGAAATAATTTTAGAAATGTACAATTTTGTGTTTTTTCTCTTTCTTTGCGGTATTGAATTCAAACATTTTTCTATGTGAGGCAATTTTAAGCTCCAGGTGAGAGGGAGAGGGAGACAATATGAAATTCCGGGAGGGAATTTTCACTTTTAGACACAAAATCTCAATCTGTTCTGGGAGGGGGGGGGGGGCATTTTCCCGGTTCACAACCTGAATTCATTACTGTCCCTTTTCCTTTGATTTTTCGGGTGTGTCCGACCTAAAGCAATGCTGAAATTGTAAAATGTTTACTCTTTTTTTCCCCCGAGTTCCGGGGCCCGAAAAAACACGGAAATTGTAAAGCCTTCGCTTTTACATGCCGTTTTCTCAAAACCTTCTCAAAACCTGTCTATTTTATTTTTCACATTTTCTTCTCTTCTGAACTTTATTTGTCTTCATTTTAGCTTACATATTGTATGAAAGTTATCGTACAGACTCTTATTATGTTACATATGACATCTGTGTATTCAAATTTAAAGTTTTTCCTAAATTTAATTTTTTTAATTCCGTTTTACCGTGAAAAAGCATGAATTTTTCCGTAAAAATTTAATATGTATTTGACAAAAACAATTTTACAAATAAAATTTCCAATTAATTTACAAATTGATACAAAAGTTAATTCAGATTATATTTATAAATAATAGAAATGCAAAACTAAGAGGGAAAAACCTGTCTGACTTCCTTTTTGCGCACAAAAGTTACTGCTAAAAATGCAAGATATTTCATAATAAAAATAAGAGACATGTTAGAAGATCAATTATACATAACAGTATTAGAAAATAAATTTTATTTTTGGTGTAATTTTTAGAGCAAAGTTAAGGGAAAATCTCGTTTGTCGTAAAATTTGCAAATCGTGCTGATTGAAAGGTTAAACTCGTTTTACAAAAAATTATTTCTTAAAAATTCTTTTCAGATATTTAAGTGTCAGCGTAATTAATGCATAAGCATATAAAATTTTATTACTGTACGGTTTTAATTTAAAAAAAATAATAATCTTTACAAGGTTCACCACCTTCGAAATGTTTTCGTAAAACTTATGAAAACACACGAAACAATTGTATGCTATTACATAATTTTACATAATTGTTAAATATACTAAAGTGTGGATAAATTTGAACTATATTTACTATTTAACGAATTCCTCTATTATACGAATATTTTTTAGAACTTTGATCATTTTACGAAATCCTTTATAAAATAATCTGGAAATATTAAGGTGTATTATGTATCTTCGAGCTTATTTATTCTTTTTTTTTTTTCACATTTTATCTTTTGAATTTAATGTTTGATTAAATTTAAAATTCGCTCTGTATAAAATATTTATAAATGTGAATGATTTTTCTTGAACTTTATTAAAAGAAGGTTCAACTCTCTATAAAAAAGGTTTAGCTTTATGTATAATGGTAAAATTGCGCGAATTCATTATTTTTAACCATAGTTGATACCCAGATACCACTTAAAAGCCTACGCTAGTCCCGTGGCTGAACTCATAAGCTAATGTAAAATCAGTGGCAGAGTTTATTTCATATTTCTCTTTGAATATTTCTGTTTTTAATGACTTTAAAGTATTGTAAAAAAAAAAAAAAAAAAAAAAACAAGCGGGAAAAATTCTACCTTACGACAGAATATAGATTGGCCACCCACGGCTGTTATCGTTGAGATTTTTTCAGCCAAGTCTAACTCGTCAAAAAAAAAAAAAAAAAGTGTTTGTTAGCATAAGCCAGCTTCTCCACTTTAGAATTTAGTTAGCGCTCTAAGATTTTTTGTGAGGCTGGCAGAACATATTAGGCACGAACACACCAAGTTTTAAAAAGATTCGGTGACTAGAAGTATTTTTAATAAATATAATAGTAAAAAGATGTGGCTCCAATGGGCTGAGACGTGGCGAGGTAGTTGTTGTTTACAAATGTGCTAGCTTAATGACACCCTTTAAACTGTTTTTAATGGTTCAAGGCATTTTAGCACTTAATAGATAAGTGCTCTACGAGACCCGATTTAAAATAAATCCTCACTTGCAATTGAGAGATGGGACTTTAAAAGGGATCCCCCTTTTCGCCCCTCTGACGGTCCCCCCAAGAGAGATACGTAAAAACCGAGGGCGCCAAAAGAAGCGGGGGGGGGGGAATACCTTTAGGCGGTTTACAGCTAATTTTGCTGAAAGTTTGGAGCTGTCCGGCCCATAGGAACAGCGAAAAATGGGAAAAACTAAAATAAATATGAGAAATTAAGAAAAATAAATAAGAAAAGTGCTCCTGACAGGAGACGGGAGAGAAGGAGGGGGAGAGTAGAACCAGACAAAAGTGCTTGATGAGATCAAACTGTTGATATGGTACATGACGGGGTTTGAACACCTTGAATATCTTCCCCGTGGGGGGGGGGTAACTCCGGTCCTATGGGAGATAGGGCCTCGGGACCCTCTTAGAAATGTCGGCCTCGACGATTTTAACTTCGTTGGATCCTTTAGCCTACGTCCTCTGTGGGGCTTAAAGAGGCTGAGAAAGATGGGAAAAACTAAAATTTAAAAAGAGTTGAAACAGAGAACTATGTTTCTTAAGGGAGGGGGGAGTGAGAGGCAGAGAGTAGGACCAGACCATAGTGCTTGACGAGATCTATCTATTGATATGTTACATGAAGGGGTTTACATGGGGTTTACATTTGGGGGGAGCACCAAAAGGTCTTACTGAACCTTTCCCATGATTATGTCAAGGTTGCAGTTATGATTTCGCCAAGATCATCGCAAAGTTTATATAGATATCCTATATACGCATATATATATTCCAAACACTCCTATATGTGCCATATACGTCATTATACACATCTTATTTATGTTTTATATGTCGTATCTACATCATATACACATTTCGTATATATACATCATACATGGCTATAACTTGGCCACATACCTACAGAAATGTTATATATATATATATATCATATTATTATATTGTCATACATGCTTTATAATTTGGCGATAAATCTTGGTCGCTTGGCAGTTCATCCTTGGAAGCCGCTATAACACGAAAGTACCAAATTTACAATATATTAATGAAAACAGAGACAAAAATATTTCATGCTTGGTGGCTGCTATAACATGAAAGTACCAAATTTCTTTTTTATTTTTCATATCTGATAATTTGCAACTATCCTTTTTTGTAATTTTAACATTTTTCTAACGATTTTATGCATTTCTATTGCCTATTCAAAGAAAAATCCTTCTAAAGTTACAGAATTTCGTTAAAAACGGTTAAAATAGTAAAATGTGAACATCGTTTGGTCCATTCTCGACCGAAAGCAACAACCGTTATCATCTTTTTACGCGTGAAGGTTTCGTTATGGTACTTCATTGTGAAGTTTGGTAATTTTTGAAATTCCTTATTTGAAAAACGGCATAATCATTCGATTTAAAATTTATATCAAGAAAAAAACAATTTTTTTCCTTTCTAACGCAGTTTGTCTAATAATTTTGTGACAAATACTTTTTGAGCTATTAATTTTTTTAGTAACTTCAAATGTTTCATTTTCCGAGATTAACCTGTGGCAACGATGGATTGCTGTGACTTTTCATAAACATGAAAAATGATAGAGATTGAAAGAATAAGCCTCCCTGTGGGTGGCTAAAAAAATGCAACCAAACACGAAAAAGTACAAATATACCCGGTTAGATATCGAGCTTAGCTATCTTGCGCAAAAAAATAATAACAATAATAATAATAATTTAAAATATTGAAATGCAAGTGAGAAATTTATAAAGAAGATTCGTTTTGGTTTAAAATTAGGTTGCGAGTGTGGTCGCATGACTAACACATGCTTTTAAAATTGCGGAAATTCAAGAAAAAATATTCACGAAAACGGCAGTTATATTTAACAAAAACCTGCAGGGAAGATGCAGGTGTTTTTACTTTCATGAAAATTGCAGTATTTTGGACAAAAACCTTCAGGGACAATTCAGGGTTTTGCCCGAAATACCTCCTGCTTTTCTGAAGATATTTTTAAAGGTTTTTTGCTGACTTTTTACTTGTGTTTCGGACGAACTCTAACACCTATTTGATGATTTTATTAATTCACTGCAGATTGGTCCCCTCAAATCTGACACATAAATAAATAAATAAATAAATAATAAGATATAAAAAGATATGGTCTGGAGTTTAAATAAAACCTTTACATGTAAGCGATCGCACATAAATCTGTCTGAAAATCAAAAAGATGTCAATAACATGCCATGTTTCAGGTTTTTTTTTTTTTTTTTTTTTTTTTTTTTTTTTTTTTTTTTTGTACATTAGTGAAATACACTCAGAATTAAAAAGGATTTTTAAATTGAAGTTATTTAAACAACAGTGTAACATTTACCCGAACATAACAAAACAACAAATGGAATCATACTAACAAGAAAGATCTCATGAAAGCGCATACTCAGAATATTTTGCAAATATGCTAATGAAACTACTCATGTACGTAATAAACGATAATTCAAATTTAGTTGCGGAATCCCAGTAGAAAATCTGTAAATAAACAGAAAACTGCCTAGTTAAACTGAGGGCATTGAGCTCAAAGGCTATTCACACTATTTGTATATTATACTCTTATTTCAAATAATTTGAAATAAGTCCCTCAAAAAATAAACAAATCGACATTATATGAAGGGGGGCTCATCCCCTCGTTCCCCCTTTTAATTAACCAATAAACTCCAATAGCTAATCAGAGAAGAGCCTTATTACAATGAACATATATACAAAATTTGAAGAAAATCAGATAATTCTGCAAAAAAACCCATTTATATAAATTAAGGCGAGATTAGCCCCCGTATTCTCCTTTATACTTAACCAATGAACCCCCCAAAACTAATCAGAGAAGCGCCTTATCACAATGAACCTATATACAAAATTTGAAGAAAATCTGATATTTCTGTATGAAAAACCCATTTATCTAAATTAGGGGGGGTTAGCCCCCGTCCCCCCTTTATACTTAACCAATGAACCCCCAAAACTTATCAGAGAAGCGCCTTATCACAATGAACCTATAAACAAAATTTAAAGCAAAACGGTTATTTCTGTCAAGAGTTATCGCGTTACGTACATACGCACGTACATACATACATGCGTACATACAGAACCGGCGGGAACATTAGCTCTCAGGCTTTGATAGTCTGTGAGCTAAAAAAAATAATATACTTTCAAGTATTTGACGCAGAAAGAAGCGATTTGGTGAGCAACACTTTTTCTTTGCCAAATACAAGCGATTTTAATGCGAAATTTCCTGGTTAAATGAGTGTTTAAATGTGTAGTACTTTATGAATTTAAACTTAAACGATTAAATAGTTCACTATTTTTTCTGTAAACTTATATAATATATATACATTAAATTTGACACAGTTTCACCGGCTGGATAAGTTTTAAGTGTATTTTAACAGTGACGCTCTCATTATACATACCAATATTGAATAAGTCGCTGTTTCTATACAGGGTTCCCAGCAAAATATGTCTTGCAATTTCCCTGACTTTCCATGATTTTCCCTGACCAAATACAAAAAAATTCCATGACCAAACGAGCATACACAAAATCTGCTTTAACCCTCTAAGCGTGTGGAACGTAATATTCCATTCACTAAGCTCCAGTTTTCACTGCAATATATGCAATGTTTAAGATAATATAATTCTATAGATTTAATGAATTTTCAAAACATTGAAGAAGGATTAATACCCTCAAGGGTTACATTCATATTTGTAATTAAGTTTTATTTATAATGCTGAAAGAATAATTTTTTTAGCATTTAAAACAAAATGCAGAGAAAACATTACAATTTTACCCTTTTTCAAAATGCTCAGAGGGTTAAATAACACAAAATAACAAGCAGCATAAAACGAAAAATCAAAATTTTTTATCGTAATAACAGGGTTACTCTTTTCCCAGGAGAAAATTCAAGCACTTTTCAAGAAAAGTGCAAAATGAAATTCTATAAAATACAGGGTGTCCCAAAAGTCTTCGTACAACTTCAAAAATTTATTACAAAAAAGGCCTACAGCAAAAATAATTACAACAGTGCATAGAGTAACTTAAAAAGTTTTTTTCTACTACCTTAGTAAACTTCAAAATGAGATCCTTTCGTAGCACGAAGAATATCAAGACGATATTCCAATTCCATCCACGTGCGTTTCAGCATGCTAACATCAACAGCAGTTACAACTGTTTGATGAAATCCGAACAAAAGTGAATAGTCTCATGGAATTGAAACAAGAGATCCAAACAGCAGTAATTCAATCCACGAATGTTTTTTCTGCTAACATCAACAGTAGCTACTGCTGTTTGGATCTCTTTTTTAAATTCCATGAGACTATTCACTTTTGTTCGGATTTCATCAAACAGTTGTAACTACTGTTGATGTTACCATGCTGAAACGCACGTGGATGGAATTGGAATATCGACTTGATATTCTTTGTGCAACGAAAGGATCTCATGTACAAGTATACTAAGGTACTAGAAAAAAACTTTTTAAGTTACTCTATGTACTGTTCCTATGTACTGTTTAAGTTACTCTATGTACTATGTACTCTATGTACTGTATTATTTTTGCTGTAGGCCTATTATTTTTTTTGTAATAATTTTTTTAAGTTGTATGGAGACTTTTGGGACACCCTATACTATAATGCAAAAAATACTTCCATCTTTTCAAAGGAATGCCATACAACAAAGTCCAGAATGTGAAATGTCTCAAAAATGTAGAAAACTTTTGTCCATATTATGGTTTTTCTGCATTGCATTAGAAGGAATTTCTCGATATTAAAACCGACAAGAGTCTAGAGATTTTTCAGATGCACCATGTAACGAGAGATAGTTACACTTTTCTGAAAAAGAAATTATTTCAAATAATTTTCCCCCCCATACCTTTCCATGACTTTTTAGCTAATATTTGTAAATTCCCTGACTTTACCTATATATTTAAAAATTTCCATGACTTTCCCTGACTACTTTGAAATTCCCTGACTTTCCAGATTTTCCATGACTTTCCAGGTCGCTGGGAACCCTGCTATAGAAACAAAACTTTTTTCTTGTTGTCTCCAACCTCCGACTAACAATATTGATGTCAAATTGAAAGTGCTCAGAATCGGACCTTATTTTTTAGTTTTCAGCATTTTTAATCAAGTTAAATTTTGTTCTAAACCGTAGAAGATGACCGTTAATTTTCGTTACATATACATATAAATGTATAAGGCAAAACACTAGTTATAAAAGTGTATTTATATAAAAGTGTATTATTAAGTTAAACTTTAAACTAGTTCAATATGAAGAGTAGAAAAAGTATTTCCTTAAACAGTATCTATATATATATTTGTCTTACGTGGCGCAAAAATAGGGCTGAATTTGTAACTTATGGTTTGGCAACAACCGTAGTTTCCAGAGCTCAGACCAATGAACAGACTAGATTGTGTTATATCAGATCAGCTCTACCTCCAAAATGGCGGTCAGTGTGAGAGCAGTGAAACCATAGAATGAAACTCAATCTAGCAATTATTAAAAATAAAATAACGTGTACGTAATCCAAATCGTCTGAGATAATTCCTCATTTTAATTATGAGCAATATCGTTAATTTCAAATGAATTCTCAACTCTTATTTAGAATTCATTTACGAATTTCACTCACACAAAAGTCGGAGAAAAAAAATCAACTGTCAAGGTTGCACCTGCCGCCATCTGTTGCTGTATTGATGAAGTAAAAAATAATTTCTTTTGTAAATTAGAACAATAAAATGGCGAACGAAATTTAAACAATGATTGATGGTATATATAAACTATCTTCCTATCACGTAGTTTTTTTTTCTAATGAATTTATGTCGTGCTGTACAAAAGATCCTTTTTTCATAGTATTTAAATGATTTATATGCCCATTGGTAGCGACTTTTCCAACTAAATGCATTTTCAGCTGTGTTTTCAACGGAGAATTACTTTTTTACATTAAAAAAAATTGTCCATTTCATATGTTCAAATGTTTCATGGTAAAACTTATTCCGGCTAGAATTGCCTAAAAAAAGGGGCGAGCGAGCGAAGCGAGCTGTGACCGCGTAGCGGTCTCAATGTGAATTGCTGCGCAATTCACGGGGGTTGGCGAGCGTTAGCGAGTAGGGGGCTGAGCCCCCTAGTTTATCATAAAAGTTTTTTTTTTATTTCACTGTGTCGCCAACCAGCGATAAATCGCCAAAATCACGAGATTTTCACGAGATTCACGATTTTTTTACGTACGTTATATCGAGGTTAAGTAGCCATGCGCTACTCAATGAAACCGCCTACGGCGCCAGCTGGTGGAATGCTGCGGGGTTCGCATTCCTATCTCCAAAACGGAAAGAGATACGGAAAACAAGTGATTTACAAAGTTGTAGAGCATCATCGATTTAGTACGAAAAAATACCTTGTGGACATTAATGCGAAGAATAGAACGGTTAAAACGCGCATTTGTTTTTTCGTGATTTCCTACATTGTGACGTGACAAAACGATCTTAGAAAGAAAACACAACTAGTTATAATAATATACCTTTATTTTAGATGCTCAAACTTCTCACCGTCAGCTGCAATGCATATTTCGATCCTTGTTTGAATTTCACGTTGCACACATTGGAGCATAGATGGTGAAACGTTGGCACAACCGTCCGTAATGCGTCGTTTAAGGTCTTGCAATGTTTGTGGAGGGGTCGCATACACCTGCTGTTTCATAACTGGCTGTTTCTTTCTTTCTAAGATCGTTTTGTCACGTCACAGTGTAGGAAATCACGAAAAAACAAATGCGCGTTTTAACCGTTCTATTCTTCGCATTAATGTCCACAAGGTGTTTTTTGTACTAAATCCATGATGCTCTACAACTTTGTAAATCACTTGTTTTCCGTATCTCTTTCCGTTTTCGAGATAGGAATGCGAACTCCGCAGTTCTCCACCAGGTGGTGCCGTAGGCGGTTTCATTCGGTAGCGCATGGCTACTTTACTATACCTAGACACCAGTTTTAGGAATATAGCAGCAGCCGTTCCGAAGTTAACATGGTGGCAAGGGACTTTAGTGGGCATACTGTATACTCATGAGAAGAATATTCTGTAATTTCTTTTTAACTTTTCTGAGTATACGCTTATGGAGACCTTCCTTGTAAGTACATATTTTAACATTAGTATTCATTACATTTTTTATTTCTCCAGCAAACTTATATTACTGCTAATTCTTCAAAACTTTTTAATAAAATATTCAAGGAAATTAGTTTACGAGCAATGTGGAAAATTCCCTTCTAGTACAAACTTCTAATTTCATCATGCAATTTAACAGACAAGAGACTTATTTTTCAGAAACGGTAGTGTGCTTATTATCTCATGTTAATAACAACGTAAGCTTGGACTCTGGGTAAATACGTCGTTAAAATTCTGTAAATATGCAACAAAAATGTATTTTTACAGATTTCTCAGAGTGAAATAAAAATGTCAGAGCGAAATTTAGTTTTAAGAAAACAAAATTTTTCATTTCTGCATATGCTCCGAATTATTTTTGAAATGTAGTAATACTGCTTTAACTCTTCTGCTACAAAAATCAAGGTTTTCCTTTTTTGTGCTGCCTAAACAAAAATTTTACAATTCTCATGGATGACAGACTTTCCTTTCAAATAACAAAGAAATATTACAAACGTCAAAAATGCTGTTTCAAAGCCTCCATTTCTCTCCGTCTAAAAATATGATTGCTGCCAAAGCTGATAAAACTTCTCCAGAAGTTTTTATTTTAATTCTGTATAAAAATTGTATTACCATCAAAGCTAGTGGAATGTAACATTTTGTAAGAAACATATTTGTCATAAATAAAGTTTTAATATAGTCATCAGGAACTCAGCTCATAATAATTTGAAAAGTGTTAACTTTTCGCTCATCACATCTTAACATCTGGAGTAGAATATAAAAATTATTTGAGATAAATCTATAATATATATATTAAAAAAAAAAAAAAAAAAATCTAACGAAGCGAGAAGAGATCTAAAACAAGAACGGAAAACCATGCGTCATGCATAGAATATGAAACACTATCCAACACTAACAGAATATTATTAATAAATTTCAGTTTTTTCGTACAATGAAATGTATCATAGTTCGCCCTGCAACCCAAGTCTTTTGTTCATGTCTTTAAATAAATGATAAATGCTCCGCACTCCATAATTCCTATAAAACATGTTGTAGTGTATTTCAGTGATCTTTTATCATTTCATTATGCTTGAAGTAACATAATATTCTTAACATGCATCTGAAATGATTTTCCCCATAGATGTAATGGAATACTTTTGTACGTCCCTGTAAACGAACTACACTGCAAAAAATGCGTTGATTTTACAGTATTATACTGGCATTCCAGCTGTCAGTATTATACCGTAAAATTAACAGTAATAAACAATAAAATAAGCAGTAATACGCTGCCGCGCATGCGCGTAGAATTCAATATGCTCAATATTCAAAATAATTCAATATGCACAAAATTCAAAATAATGATCATTATTTAAAAAATTAATCCAAAATTAACTTAATATAATGGCTCAAACTGTTCTACTATAAAGCATTTTGCAAATGAATGATGCTAAGAATCTTGTAGTAATTCCCCATTCTTTTCCCAACATCAGTCAGCAGGAGCAAATGTAGATAGTAATTAGATATGTAGCTGGTGGTGTATAATCAAATGTTACCTCAAGCAGTGGTCGGAAAAACTACTTTTTGTTTGTAGCGAACTACAACTACAACTACTTTATGAAAAATGTAGTTAACTACAACTACAACTACTTGTTTTAAAAAGTAGCGACTACAAACTCCTTTTCAAAAGTAGTCACTACTTCGCTACTTTTTGCTACTTTAGTTATCATCGCTAATTAAATACACCGCAAACAATTTTTCCCTATAGACCATATTGTAACAGAATTCTTTTGAATGTCCCTGTAAGCGAGAAATAAATGCTACACACTTCATTTTCAATACTGAACATTCAATGGTAAACTTCAATAACATATAAAACTTTCATGGCAATCTGAGTATATTTACGAGAGTTAGAGCACGAACAGACAGACAAAGCGAATTCATAGATACTTTTTAATTATGTTGAAAAGTGTTAAAAAGAGGAAATTTGAAAACAAAATTGTAATAATCTTACAAATGTATGATAGTGATATAGCCCAGTAACAGTTCTCAAATTCCTTACTCAACAACGCGAAACTTTCTGATACGTTATCTGACTTATTTTTAAACACAAAGACATAAAATTGGCAGGTTTGACTATTGAAGCGATTTGGAATCGAAATGAGTTTTTCTTTTTTTGATAAATAAATTACTTATCGGGTTATAAGCTATTCGTGTCAAGTTTTTCCGTTTCCCCTGCTGCGGCATAGGAAATTCGGTTGAAAACGCCGACTTTGACAGTGTTTTATTAAAAATGTTCTGTCTTACCAAACAATTAAATAAAATAAAGAATAGTGGAAAACGTCTTTCAGTTACAAATTTTCTGAATAAGGACACCTGCATTTTCATACGTTTCCGAACAAAAGTGAATTAAAGAATATGTCATAAAGTAGCCAGTTTGAATTTGAGAACAACCTTAAGAGCGGATAGCTCTTGGTAAATTTGAATATATATATTTTAAATAGAGCTAAATAGTCGTATTTCTTTACAATTTAAATATAGTTCCTGAAAGCAATTTAAAAATTGAACACGATTATACAGACTTGCATAAATTAAAGCCTAGCTTTTCTTTTCCTTTCTATCTCTTTTTGTTTGTGTCCCTTTGAAAACCCGAATTTCAACATACTGGGCTTTACATTAATTCTGGAGACAAAGATAAAGACATTTCATTAAAACACCAAGCTATCCAATATCAAATCAAATATAAAGCATTATAAATAAATTATTTTAGCGATAAAAAACCTGTGCAGCTAAAGTAAAAATAGATAGCCATAAAAATCAAATTAAGCATTCTTAGGCATTTTTTTCAATAATATATTTTCATTTTCAACCACCTTTGTTTTATCTATTGGAATATTCAAAGGGAAATATGCAATAAATTAATTTGTATGCATATATTGGATAAATATTTCACAACGATCAAAAGACGTATTAATAAAATATTTGTTTGCGATAATAAGCAGTTCGATAAGATTATCATCTGAACCCAGAGATCTTAATTCGAAAATACTCTTTTTAATGATTTATGAATTTTAGTGAATAACGATTTAGATATTCAGTGCGAGATGCGATCCAGTAATTATTATTAATAAAGAAAATGCTAACTCACCTCACTTCAAGTTGTAAGAAGATGATTTTGATACCGATAAATTCTTATTAATTGTACAAAGTTTACATGCTACAGAATAATTACCAATTTCTTGTTGTACTATAATTTCAAAATATTTATTATATGCCGAGCAGGGCAGTTGTATACTATTTTTGTCTGTCATTCTATTGCATTAATCTCAAAAGAAGCATCCCCACATTAAAACACAAGATCTAATAATGAGTAAGAAGACAAAAGGTTCCCAGCAAGAAAATTATTTTTTTTTGATGAGCGAGTACTTTGAGGTTTTATCAGCAAATACAGAAAATATTTGATCACGGGCATGCTGAAACTTTACGTTGTAACTACTGCAATTGAGATATGTCGCTGACGTTCGCAAATTGTTGCAGAGAACATATTTCGCACAAGAGACTTAAATACGAGTTATGATGATCACGTTAATTTGAAGATTGGCACTTTTTTTTTCCCTCCTAAAGTAGCGTCAAAAGTAGCGTCGATAGTCGCTACAAACTACTGATATTTTATATCGCGCTACTCGCTACACTACACTTTTTTAATGTAGCGCGCTACACTACAAACTACTGGAAAAAGTAGCGGCTACTGTAGTTTCGCTACTTGTAGCGCGCTACTTCCGAGCCCTGACCTCAAGTATATATGAATATTTCGTCAAGTGTTTCGAGGTAGGAAGTAGCACAGGAGAAAATTTGTACAACATGAACTTGATTCATCATCATTGCATATTTGACACATTTAGGACTAGATATTGAAAATATCCGTAGACAAGGATATAATACCAGTGCCATATGAAAAGATAAAACTTAGGAGTGCAACAACTTCTACAGTTCCAGAACTCTATTTTCATCACTTGGGCATTTCTCAACCACTACCTAGTTATGAGAGACTTGGCCAAGACATATCCATACGAAATGATATACAGTTTTGGTTTGATGTTGAAGGTGGCGCTGCCTTACCAGGGATTCTCGCCGGCTGCGCAGAACTGTGCGCATAGCTGTGCAGCTGCCATTTCGATCCAAAGTCGCGACACTATATTAACAATATTTCGTTAGAAGTCCTTCTTTAGTTCTATGTTCATGACCTCTACGCACCCTGGACCGGGAGCCGCGGCCAACCAAAATCGTTCCATATTGGGCCCCGCTCCTCCTAAAGGCCGACGATGAATAAAACTGCATTAATTGATTCTCAGATATGCATAACAAAATCAAATGAAATTTTTGCCCCCCTCAAAGTTTGCCCCCCTTCCCCTCAAAATGTTCTGAAATGGCACCCCTGCCACTTACCTGCATGCTATGTCGCAAAAATCGGTTCAAAACGCCAAATCTTACGACATTTACCTGAAAGATCATTTTCTTTTAATATGGGGAAATGCAAAAGGTTGTCTGCTTCCATAGATTTTGAATAAGAATAGCTGGAAGTTTTAAGCATTTATGGATGAAAATGATTTTCTTAATGTATGTCTGAAGAATCATTATTTATTTGCGAACAGACAAACTATTTTATGTTACTCGCTTTCACTCTCACAAAGTGCTTTTAATTATTACAATATTGCATGTCAGAATACTGTTGCATCAAACTTAAATGAAGATAGTAATCGGATAAACTTTTCAAAATTAAATGAACAACGATTATAATAATATTTAAGTGCATGCTTTATCAGAACACAGATTACATGCTGCTGTAATCATTTCATTCATATCATTACATAAATGTTGCTAATTTATAATAACGTAAAAGAAAGAATGTTCAGTAACAAGACTATTTCTAATAATGACAAAAGAAATTTTTCGCTAAAAGATGTAAATATTTTACTCATATGTGCTTAAAGGTAATAAATTAAAGTAATTAATATAGCCGAAAAGTTAAATGTAAATATCAATTAGTGTAGAACAGGAACAAGTCCATTCATTTATTCGCAAAGGCAATCACGCTGAGCGGGAAAAAGGGACAAAATTTACCACAACTAAACACTAAGAGCAAGAGTTAAAAATTAATTTGTACGTGAAAGAAAAGAAAAATTATTTTAAGCTTGCCAGATAAGAATACATTCCTAGAATGTTTAATATTTTTTTTTTAACTAAAGGCTCAAATATGACATCAGGTTCTGATTTCCTGACGTAAGTAAATATTTATAGATATTGAACAATCTACTGATATTATTTCCAAAAAATTAAAAGATAAATAAAAAACAGTGGCCTTTTTATGGGAGAAAAAAACTAAGAAAAGAAAAAAAAACTATGGAAACGTAAGTTCTAAAATTACATAAAAACATTGAATAGAACAGCTCTGATTCCAGATGAATCATGAAAATGTGTTTTTATTAGATCAGAAAAAATACTGAACTAGAAATGAATTCTATTTAAACCAAACTAAGCAATAGTAATTTATTATTATTATTATTATTATTATTATTTATAACACAAATATATTGAAATTGCGAAACATGGGTGAGCATACACCATTCAAATAGAGGTAAAAGCAATGACTGAAGAAGGTATCTCGGAGATTACTCGGTAATCAGAAATGAAATATTATTATTCTTCGATAAGAAGCTTCAGCACGAAGAATATATCTAGACCATTATTTATAAAGACATTAATCCCCAATCGTTAAGAATCAAAGAGAAAGGCTACATCAGTATTAGGCACTGCTCTACACCAGCTTTATGAGAAATAACCGATAATTACGCACTACAATCATAAGGTAAGTATATGGCATGTATCATTATTTACACAGCAAACATGACATAAAGAGAGCCAAAGAGAACGAATGAGATACAAATTAATTGAGAAATGTAACGGAAGACATCGTATCATTAAAATAACATTATTAAATAACAAACGTAGTTTGTGGACACAGATCAAATAGACTGTTCCTAAAGTAAAATATCAGAACAGACAAATTACTCAGTGGATAAAAATAAGTGTCAAAACTTGATAATTAAAGAAAAAAAATATTACATATAGAAGAAAGAATTAAAAATTTTAAATGCAAAAATATTAGTAATACTATTTAAAAAATACTCGGTTCAATTATAACTGTAAGACATTTTATCATTAAAGTAACATTATTAAATAACAAACCTACGTTTCTAAGTAGTACAATATCAGAACAGACAAATTATTGAGTGGATAAAAATAAGAACTTCATAAATTAAACCAAATAATAATAATAATAATTACATATACAAGAAAAAATAAAAATAAAAAATGCAAAAGATTAGAAATGCTATTTAAAAAATACACGATTCAATTCGTTAAACTTAAAACTAAAGTAAAAATAATAAGTATTTCAGTAAACAAAAATCTAATGAGAAAAATAATGAATTTTGTATTGCGTATATTTAATAGATATTGTGAGTGTCTATGTGTGTGGGGGGGGTGCATACTCTTCCTTTGGAAGTCCCCCCCCCCTTTTGTTTTTGGCAGACCTGGCAAAGCTGTTTTCGGTGTTTATCCAGTCTGTTCACAATCCCAATCACGGCAATTTCTGTTAAATTTGTCAGTGTTAATTTTATACATTTTTAATTCAAACATCTCAAATTGTAAAACAAAAAAGTACCGTTCTTTTTAATGAGGTTGGTGCAGAAGGATTTTTTTTACGTAGACTGTCATTCAATCAAACACCGTTAACTGCAAAAGTTGCACCTGGGCGTAGACAATCTCAACTTTTCCATTCCTCAAACACCTACACAAAAAAAAAATGTACCAACGATTTTGAGAAACCCCCATATCTATAGCAGGATCTTGACTTGGATCAAGACAAAAATATTGAGGATCAAATTCTTGAGGATCAAGACAAAAATATTGAAAATTATAAAAATTTCAAAAACCATACATACCAAACTTCAAAAATAATAATAATAAAGAGTCTCAGATGTTCCTCACAAGACGAAAAAAATAATTTACAACAGTACAAAAAATTAAACAAAGCAAATTCCTACTTTTGAAAATATACATTTCCTTCTAAAAATGGAGTTAGACGGGATTTAAGGGGGAAATCATATATGGCGTCTCATGCAGTGGGACTTATAGAACAACTCTACATTGTTGGCAATCCTTTGAAAAATACATACATCTGGAGGCACGGCAAGGGCCTCCGCCAAGTCGAGAAAGCACAACCGTAAGCATCCTTTTATGGAAGCAATTCAGGACACTTTTGACACCCCCCCCCCCCCTCCCCATATCTTTGCGCTGGAGTTTCACAAAAACCTCAAACTTCGTTTATCTAGAGTACGCTGCAAACGTTACCGAATTTTCAAATTTTGCGTTTCTATCTTTTCTAGTTCAGAAGATATATGGACTCAAAGTTTCCATTATTTGACACTCACTCACCGATCATCAAAAAGATTAAAGTACATCCCGTAGCCCTAGAAACTTGAAAATTGGGATGAAGGTAGTGCTTAGGATACAAAATAAGAGAAAATTATGAAAATTCGAAAGTAAAATCAAAATTCTAAAAATAATTAGATTTTATAGTCCTAGAAACTTGAAATTTGGCATAAAGGCTAACTTAGTGCTTGCCTAGAAACCTGAAACTATCTGCAAACGGAACTAAAGCTCCAAATTTTTGGTACCTTCAAATAATAGGGACAGGGGTGCGGGCTTGACGAAAACCAGTGGATGATGTTCAAAAAGAGCCAAATCAAGAAAAGAAGGATTACTTACAAAAAGAAGTGAAATCCCATCAAAAACACCACATGTAAAAAATGTAACTAAGTCTCGTGACTGCTTTACCGTGAAAATTTTGAGATCATGTAGAGCTAAGTTTAGCTATCTTATTAACTCTGAAAATTTCATTCACAAATCACTCCTAGTCTCTCCATCTTTAGTTAATGATTATTTTGTGACTTGACAATTAAGCAGCACGAGAATGTGAATGCTGTATATAATTATCCTAAGAGGCTACTTCACTAAGGCAAAAACACCCGCTCGCTAATGTTAATCCTATGAGGGAAATAATTTACGATACCTCGTTCGTATTTCAATATTTTTAAACGATTTTTTTTTTTTTTTTTTTTTTTTTTTTTTTGCATTGGATAGCTGAGGTTCTATGCACGCTCTTTTGTACTTTTTCGATTTTTGTTTCAGTTTTTTTTTTATCGGTTCCGAAAGTGAAAGTATCTTAATAATAAAAACTTGTAATCAAAATCGAAAAGGTACAAAGGAGCGTGCATAGAAAAGAGATTGACCTCAGCTATCCAATGCAAAAAAACCTTTTAAAAAATATTGAAATGCGAACGAGATATCGTAAATTATTTCCCCCATAGGATTAACATTAGCAAACGGGTGTTTTCGCCTGAGTGAAGTAGCCTGTTAAAGGCAGAATAATTCAAATATCTAATATTTTATTTTTATTTGAAACGCAAGAATCTTAACGCAACCCTACTATTCGTATATAAAAAATATTAATACTTACTATTTCAATATATATATCTTGGAGGTTGATTTCGTGTTCATTTTCATCTTTTTAATATTTCCGGCAGTTTTGAAATGTCATCTCTTTTTCTCGAATGGAAGTAAGAAAAACCTGTTTATTCAGGGTGTCTTTCCAGTTCTAACGATATCTTTTGTTTTAAAAAATATTAATATTAAAAAAAAAATCTGGAAGTCATTTCACGTATTCGCCAGAGGCGTCTTTTTTTTATGTCTCAGTGCTTTCCCCGATATTATTTCGCGTATTGAGAGAACTGTTTTCGAGACAGGTTTTCAATACTAGTATATATCGTTTGGCATTTTAAGAGTGATGACGGGGACACGTTTTATATTATTAAAATTTTCTCAGGAACTTTTGTTCAGAATTGAAAGTTTAATATATCTAAATGTCAGAAAGTAATTCGACAATCACTATAACGGGGACCTCTTAGTTCGTTTGGAAAGATTTTCGTTTAATAAATATAAAATTATACAAATTCGAGGTTCGTGTGCAAAAACAGACCGGCAGTGCGTATCACACCTGGTGTATGATGCCGAAGGCAATGGAGCCTCCAACTCTAGTTTCATTTGGACAGATTTTCGTTTAAAAATATAAAATGATAAAAATTCGAGAGTATCATTCGCCCCGCTGTCAGTGAGCCTCCAACATTAGATTCGTTTGAAAAGATTTTCGTTTAAAAACATAAAATCATGCAAATTCGAGCTAAAAACAAGAAGCATATAAATTTACAGCTACATCTTCAGAAATCGACAGTGTGACTTCCCTCTCAAATTTTACCACTTACAATTTCAAAGGAGAAAATCACGCGGATGCACTGTCTTTAAAACAGACAGGAGACCTTCCAATATAACGTCCTCTACCGTTGTTTTTTCTGCGATTGCGCGGCTTAATGAAATACAATTTTGCACAAATTTGTTGTTCCTTAGCATGTCAAGCAGTGTATACCATAACAATTAATGTAAAATAACATTATATGCCAACTTTATATGAGATTAGGCCAAACTTGTAAGTTATCTTTTGATTTCGAAGGTTCATTATATAGATAGATAAGGCACACTTTTAACCCCCTGAGGGGCACCGGTATATAATATATACCACTTTTTAATATATAACTTTGCCACCAGTATTATTAAATAAAAATATTTATTATTGTTTTTTGCAGATTGAGAAGGTAAAAATTAATTATTTAAAATTACTGGTGTCTAAACATCGCAAAATTGAGCATATTTAGACCACGTTCTTGCCCTCCAAGGGGTTAAAAGGAACTCTGAAATTGGCTTCATTTAATTACGTGATGATAATAAAATATTTCACATCATTAATCCGAAACTTTGAAGTAATTTTATATGCAGGTACTTTTGAATTTTAAACACGAAAATTATACATAAATTATTAGACGATTTTCAGATATGTCATAGGATTAATCTTATCGAATGCAATTTTTACTTTGAGTTGATATTCGTATTATTTAAACAAAAGCATACAAAAAAAGTTTTTACAGAATAAAAACGAAACTCATAAGTCTATGAAATTCCCAATAATGCGTAATGTAATCAATAATAAATCTGTGCAATGAGAACTTGTGTAACATACCATGGAACAATAATTCCGCTTATTTGTGTAACAGAGATATAACAGAAGTAATAATTTAATCTTTCTGACATTAATGCCATCGAAGATGTATAATGTTGATCCATTTAACTGTATATATAGCCGTGACATGTTGTTACAAATGCAATATAATGAGATCGAAACCGATATATATTATAATGCTAGTCCTAGCATTAGTGAATTCACTGCGTTATTTATCACTTAATCATAACGATGATGCCATTACCGAGAGCTTCTGCCGTACATTTACGACTCCCTTGAATGCTTAGAATATTTATAACGTACTTGAATAAAACAACACATTAATAGAGTCAATACATTTAACAGATATTTATCTTCGATGATCGTATTTTATTTCTGACTTAGAGATGATTTTACATAATACATAACTAAAGCAACTTATCTTCGTATTCACAATGGAATAAAAAGATTACTTCAGACAAAATGTAGTCTAAAACATACATTAAAAGGAAAAATATCATAAATTTGCAAATTTATAAATACTGTATAATAGATTTTTACAAACTTCTTTTAGAAGCACAGAAACTTAAATAGTAACTTATGTTTAACGTTTTATCTTAATATTTGGAGGTTAATTCAATTCCATCAGAAGATTAAGTTGGTAATAATTATATTTAAGAACACATTGATTAGCAAATCACTCTTTTCATAAGTTATGTATTCTAAAAGGAAAAATAATAGGACATGTAGAAAAATACGTATACTTGAACGAAAGTATATATAAGTTTTTTTTAAATTAAATTAAATTTATAAATTCGCCAAATGTATATATAATTATATATGTGTATATATGCAAATATAAATTCGACATGCTGGCCCAGAAAG
Organism: Maratus michaelseni; assembly: GCA_963931845.1. NCBI lineage: Eukaryota > Metazoa > Arthropoda > Arachnida > Araneae > Salticidae > Maratus > Maratus michaelseni. The sequence goes on along the minus strand of OZ007586.1, from coordinate 195,041,633 downwards.
TTCAAATGATTTTGAAAGTTTTTTGCATTAGTATATTTTTTTCTCCCTTGCAGATTTAGAACTTAGGCATTTGGGAGTTATACTATGCAGAAATATACGATTGAACACAAAGAAGCAATGACGGAACTTACTTTTTAAAATGAACGCTTAATTATATTGCGCTTAGTATTAAATAATCACAATCAAAAGGAAATTATTTTAAGAAAATAATGCGGTGTAAAGCAGAAAAGTGGTCTGCTCGTGCTAGATAAATCAACTACAAAACTTTATTGCCGAAAGCTCGTAATTAGTGCATATTGGCATCTCTATAAAAGAAATTATGTATAGTATGCCAAGCCTGTCAAACTGTTCATTAAACAAGGGCGAACTTTAGCACATGGAAAATAACGAAAGTTATATCACATGATTTGAAACATGCAGCAATATACTATCTCACTATAGAAGTGATAGCGATTTTATTTCCTTTATTTAAAAGACAAAGTATTTTAAGGGGCTTCTAAAATCAATTTTGTTAAATGAAGCATATGGGATACCTTGATAAAAACGAAATTAGTTTAAAGGAGAATTATTTTTTATGGGAAGTTTTGAGATCTAAAATGAAAGGAAGGGAAATAATTAATATATAATAATTGGTATCATAGTAGCGGTATACCGGTGATGCACATAGGTCTTAAAGTGGTAGTCATAAGGTTCTCTTCGATGTATGGCCTCATGTAAAAACAAGTTGGAAATTGTACGTCAAACGTAACAAACGAGGTGCGTTCGTACTGTAGCTAGTTATATAAATATTCAGATCTTGATGATTTTTAATTCTGTGAAATGAATTATATCGTCTGCAGATTAATTTCTGTAATAAAATAAGTTTCTCGGTCGCTTGACGATTAAACCTCGGAACCTCCTATAACAAAAAAGCACCGATTTTTTTTTTTTTTTTTTTTTTTTTTTTTCAAATTTCTTGATAAATATTTTTATTAATATTTTCTAAAGTTTTGATTCGATTTTGATAAAATTTGAAATGTCTCGACAAAATTCTGCAAAGATAATATATCTGAAATTTCAAAAAAAATCGGTTGGGTAGTTTTTGCGTTGTTATATGCGGACGGACGGACAGACGGACAGACAGACAGACGGACAGACGGACAGACAGACAGACGGACGGACAGACGGACGGACCAGACGACGACAATAGGTGCTACGTATTTATATAATTACAAACGCACCTAATAAATTGCAGGGAAGACGTAAATCCTAGCAAATTCAGCATTACATTTTTCTGAGAGGATAGAAGCACTAATGATTTTAAAGCAAATATTTTTTAAATAGGTTTTTATTAAAAAAAAAAAAAAAGTTAGCAAAAGGAAACATTAGAAATGACGCCCAGATAACCTTCAAAAGAAGCGCAATAGACATCCCTGCAATATGCTATTTACATCGCAATAATTAAGTGAGCATTCGGAAAATAATTCTGCGTTCAATCGTGCAACCTTGCATAAAACTACAAAATGTTCACAGTCTAAATCTGAAACGATGAGATGAATAATTAATTAAATCAAAAATCATTAAGTTTGAAAATCACCCAGTCCTTTTGATAAACCCTGTATCCTGAAATACGTTTATAAATGTATAGTTCTTGCTTTATTTCCCGTCATGTATTTAAAAAAAAGTTATTTCTAAAACCTACTTTTAAAAACACGCTTAAAATTGCACTTAAAAAAATATATTTATTTTTCTTCTCCCTTTTTAACTTTCTTGATGACAAATGTTGGCACCGAATCTGAAGGGTAATTCGTTACATACGCTTCATATCTTTGAAACATGATTTACTTTGACGTGAGGTTTTTTCTAGAGGAAGAAATCTTGTCATGCTCTATAATTTGACTCGCTAATTAGACTGCAGAACTGACTACAAATCACTACTTTTCAGTATCCGTTAAAGAAATTTTGAATGAACTTCCATCAGTTCGGATACAGATAAGACATTTACATGAAGATTAGATTGTAAATGAAGGAGACTGAAAAACTAAAAAAAAAGGGAAAAAAAGGGTTACTTTTTCTTTTTGTTCATTTATTTTTTGTGTAAAAACAGCATGGGGTTTCCAGCTTGAAACCACACAAACAGCACACATTTCTGTGATAATTACATCAAGAGGAATGAGGTATGTTATTTGGTATTATCATGAGCGACACGCCCCTACCTAAATCTTTTATTCGAATCATCTTAGAATGAAATTTTCCATATCTTGACAATTTTAAAAGAATGTATCTAAATTCTCTTGAAAATTCATGTAGGATATTTAGTTCGCTTAGTCAACTTCTGGATAAAAGTACGTCTGAACATTTTTTTATTAGTTTTTTATTTGCTTTAACGAAGAAAATATCACTCTGAAAATACCTTTCGACATTTAAAAATGTAAAAAATATATTCATAAATTAGTGATTTTCATGGTTGATTGATGATTAGATTCACAGCAAATCACAACTTTTCAATATACGAGGCGCTATATTTTAGTATAAAATCACTACTTCCCAGTGATGATGGTCAATTTACTCATGATTGATGAGTAGATTTCAATACAAATCCTTACTTTTCAGTATCTGCTAAAGAAGTTTTGAATGAACTTCTCTCCGTTTGGTTGCATATTTTACATGAAGACATTTACATGAAAACTAGTCAGAGTTTGAAGGAGTCTTAAAAACAAGAATAGTTTTTTATTTTCATTTATTAGCGAAAAACAATACGGAATTTCCAGGTCGAAACGACATAAACAGCATATTTTTGTGACAATTATATCAAGAGAAATGAGAGATGTTATTTAGATGTTTTAGCACGAGTGACACGCTCCTACCTAAATCGTTGTTTGCATAATTCTCAGAATGATACTTTCTTGACAAATTTAAAGGGACTCGGACTCGGTACTTTCCATTTGGGGAAAAAAGACAAAAACATCGATTTTCGAATTTTTTGCTTAAAATATATTTAGCATATTTAATAACTTGTTATTAAATATACTAAATCATATATTTAGTATATTTAATCCATATATTTAGTCCATCCCTAGTATATTCTAAAGAAGTTTCATAACGATCCGAAGATTATAAATATACAAAAAAGACTTTTTACAGCTTCCCTGTCCCTTTAAATCAGCCATACTCAACCTGCGGCCCGCGTGCCGCATGTGGCCCGGCGACCTTTTATGTGCAGCCCGAGACACATAATCATTAATCCCTATTTATAAAATTAATTGAGATGTGTATAAAAAGTTTTTTATATTTTCACTGCTCTTTTATATATTTTCATGGGAATACAATTTTTTGTTATTTATAATTACTAATTTAAAATTACCTAAAATTATCTTAAATGTAGTTTCCTTAGTCAAATTTCTTTTTGCATATAGTTTTACTTGTGCTACAGTAGTGTAATACATTTCTTAATCCTGAACACTAAACAAACATTATTCCAAATTGATTTAATTTACACTATATATTTCTACATTAAAAAAAAAAAAGTTTTTTGAAAAAAGTGCATTGAGAATAAAAATTAATTATTAGAAAAAATCCCTTATTTTATTTATTTATTTATTTATTTTTATTTATTTATTTATTTATTTATTTTTATTTATTTACTTATTTATTTATTTATTTTTTGAGAATTTGGAATTGTTGCATTGTTATATTGTTACGTTTTATACTTATCATATAGCTAATAAGGTTTGTTGGAGTTAAATATTTATCGCAGAAAAAATTGCAGCAAAAAGTTTTATACCACTATTTCAAACAACAATGTTCGCGGCATTTGCTATAGAAATCTATATTTTTGTACATTACTATACAAGTGTGTTGCGGCCCGCCTAACGTCACAAATATATGTTTGCGGCCCGCGAGTAATAAAGGTTGAGTATGGCTGCTTTAAATAAATCAAAATCTTCGAATTCATTTTTCTCAATTTGTGGGGGATTTTGCCCCTCGATATATTAGTATGTTCAAAATACTAAAACTTCAATGTGTATGTCTCAATTTACTTGACTTTTTTTTTCTTTAATGAAAGTTTATTACGGCGCTTTTTGTAAAATTAAGGATCACATTTAAAATAGCATAAAAAGTTTGTTTAAAAAAATAAAAGTGTTAAGTAAATAGTACTTTTTAATGTAATTTTTCCACATATCATGACATTTTCTTTTCAGTTAAACTAATTAACATTTTGGAAATATTATCCATAAAATTATAGACAATACATCTAAGAACAGTATAAAACTACCATAAAATATTAATATATGTAGGAGAGGAAGCAATTTTTCATTTAAAACATTTAATTTAATTAAATTGTAGGAATAAATATTTTTAAGCATCGGCTAGTTTTTGCCATATTGTTATAGAAGCAGCGCCTTCAGCGAGGACATTGAAAGAAAAGTGATCCGAATTACAGTTCTCGTACACGAAAAACACTGAAAACATTGCACACTCATCCTGTTCTCAAATCCTCTGAGCCGTTTTTAAGATAAAACCCATAATGACCCATGATCAAAATGACCCACTAATTGAATTTTCTCGAACATGTGACCTAGCTCAACAGTCTTCTCGTGCCCGAAAACCATAGGATGCAAAATTTAGTGTAAATAGATTGAGCCGTTTTTAAGATAAAATAGCTTGACCCATAATGACCCATGACCAAAATGACCCACTAATTGAATTTTCACGAACATGATGTGACCTAGACCAACAGTTTTCTCGTGCTCGAAAACCATAGGATGCAAAATTTAGTGTAAATAGTCTGAGCCAGTTTTTAGATAAAATTAGCTTGACCTACAGTGACTCAGAAATGACCCACTAATCGAATTTTCTCGGACATGCGACCTAGCCCAATGATTTTCTCGTGCCCAAAACTCGAAGGATACAAAATTTAATCAAAATCGTTAGAGCCGTTTTTAGATAAAATTAACTTGACCCGCGTTGACCCAAAAATGACCCACTAATCGAAAGTACTCGAAAATGTGACCCAGCCAATAGTCTTCTCGTGCCCGAAAATGGTAGGATACAAAACTTCGTTTGAAAATACATCGTTTGAACCGTTTTTAGATACATTTAGCTTGACCCTGACGCCCTGACCCATTGTGACCCAAAATGACACACTAATCGAATTTTCTCGAACATGGTTTTCTGGTGCCCCAAAACGGTAGGATACAGAATTTCGTCAAAACCGTTAGAGCCGTTTTTAAAATAAAATTTACATAACACCCCCCCCCCCCACACACACACACACAATTTACTCGTATTAGAATATATGATATTTCTTAAGAAACATTTTATATAACACATAATTTTTATCTTTTCAAGTATAGAGAATAGATTAATAATACTCTTAAACTACTTTTCTCAACTTCTTCTACTTTTCTAATCAACCGACAATTATTAAAAGGGAATCAATTCAAATTATTTATAAACTTGTACTTGAAAATGATCATAAACGTAATCCTATAGCTATTTTTTTTAAAAGTAACAACTGGGCAGATACAATTTTAGTATTCCTCAGAAAAGGAAATCTTTGTCCCACAGTTTATAATTTTTATACAAAATAACATTCTTTTCCTTAAAATAATTAAAATTCCAGCCACATTTTATTGTGTCTTATTTATTTCATTTTATTATTTTTAAGTTTACTTTATTTTGAATCAAAATTCTGACTCTTGGCAAGCGTTAAGAAATAATTTTCTATAGCTTAAAAAAGAAAAGCTTAAACAATCGAAAACATTATGTAATGGGAAATTTTTTTCTAAAATTTATAAAGCAACCATCTTTTAATTTAACTACAATAATGGGAAAATAAAAATATTTTAATTATTGATAGGAGAAAATGAAAATGTTACGCACTTACAATCGACTAAATTTTTTGTCCCACCCCTGAATTCATCACTAAGTATAATGGATTGTGTTTTCAATATTAAAAAAAAAAAAATATTCCCTATTGTATTTTTTATAAAAAGATACGCAAAAAAAGAAAGAAAAATGTATACATATACAAATCCAGAAGACGGTTATTAAGGGAGAAAATAAAATACAAAGGATAACCATATCTAGTTAGAGTATCTGATCATTGATCAGAAACCCAAATTATAGGAATACTCATTCAGCTCATTAAAACACTCGAGTGAAAGTAAAAGTGGAAGCAATTTGCAGCAAGCTTAAAAGAATGAGGTATAACAATAGAAGTGTAAAGGGAAAAAAAAAACGATAAAATGCAGCTTTCTTTTTATTCTAAAAGCTACCCTTAAAGATTGAATGCGAGTTGAATCTTAAGTTAATGACAAACGAAATTAAAGATAGACAAATCTCAACAATTGAGGCTGAAATCTGAATGTCGTAGTTTGAGAGAGTCAAAAGACATATTCCTTTCGAATTTAATCACCAAATGCACGCTTCAAATACAAAAGAAATTACAATTTTCGAAACTTTCGTGACTAGACCTCATCCTCTATTACAGGTAACTGATAAAATAGCGCAAGAAATGTCAGAAGAATGGATTATTTTTTATGATACTGAAAGTAGGAACAACGGATTTTAAAATAATTTTAGATGAAAAATGATTTCAGATTATACATTCACCCAAAGGAGAGAATGGCTTATGTCATAAAGTTGAATCATCTGCCTGAAAAACGAGGCAAAACCTTTCAAAAACTGCAGCGATTTTTCAACTTTTTTTAAAATCATAGTCTTCGCAGCTGTTAAAGTCTCAGAAAATAACTTTTCATATAAAATTCTCTAAAATTATGTGATGTTTTAAAAGTTTATTTCCATTAAGGGAGACGAGGTCACCCAATGAAAAACTAGAGTTCAAAAGTTAATTTTTATAACTTGTTTTTTAAAACTTAACAAAATTCGAAGTGTTTGAAATATGACTTTAACACAATCCCATCCCAGTAAAATTAAAGCATTTTCGCTAAATGAAAAATACTTTAAATATCTATTTACTACTTTTAATACAAAATTAACCACACTAAACATATATATATCCGATATATGCATATAATAATTTTGAATAAATATTACAGAAGCATGTTACAGTCAAGTTTTGAAAGGCGGTATTTATAAAGCTGTTAATGCGATATACACTATATTTCCAATGATGACCGGTCACTTGCGATTTTAGACGTTTTGTTAAATATCTGGAAAGATACATGAGGAATTATCCTGAAACTTCAGGAGTGTAAACAACATGATAAACGTCATATATTTCCGCGAAGATTTTTTCCCGAAACCCCATAAGGGGCCGTCAACAAATTGACGAAAAACTAATATCTTTTGGATAACCCTGTAAAAACTAATATTGCAAAAGCATCAAACTGTAGATTGTGATTAAGTGGCTTATTGTAATAATTTGGGTTCATTTTTATGAAGATAGCATGTATACTCGAAGAGAAATTCAGGTTTTTATACAAACAGTCCCAAATTTTACCAAGTTTTTTGCTTATAATTTGCAGAGTTTTTAATATAAAAACAAGTTATTTTCAGAAAATATGACAAACAAAATTGTACACAATACCCTGCAATCAGAATTAAAAAATAATAAAAATTGTATGAAAAATGAGCAGGTTTACTAAATATTGTTTCACTGCGCATGCGCGAATTCAATCAAAATATACTGTGCATAATATATTAGCTGCTAAATGTATAGACCAACTTTTATGAAAGTCTCAAAAACATAGCTTGAAAATTCTGATAGTAATCGTCGATAGAATAAGCTCGAATTTCGCTGTTCCCAAAAGGAAGCAAAAAGATGAGGGGTTGTATCCAAATATTACTAGCTTATGAAAGTTGACATAATAAGAATGAAGTGTCTCTCATTCTATATTTGATACAACCCCTCATCTTTTTGCTTCCTTTTGGGAACAGCGAATTTCGAGCTTATTCTATCGACGATTACTATCAGAATTTTCAAGCTATGTTTTTGAGACTTTCATAAAAGTTGGTCTATATATTTAGCTAATATATTATGCACAGTATATTTCGATTGAATTCGCGCATGCGCAGTGAAACAATATTTAGTAAACCTGCTCATTTTTCATACAATTTTTATTATTTTTTAATTCTGATTGCAGAGTGTTGTGTACAATTTTGTTTGTCATATTTTCTGAAAATAACTTGTTTTTATATTAAAAACTCTGCAAATTATAAGCAAAACACTTGGTAAAATTTGGGACTGTTTTTATAAAAACCTGAATTTCTGTTCGAGTATACATGCTACCTTTATAAAAATGAACCCAAATTATTACAATAAGCCACTTAATTATAATCTACAGTTTGAATGCTTTTGCAATATTAGTTTTTACAGGGTTATCCAAAATATATTCGTTTTTCTTCAATTTGTTGACGGCCCCTTATGGGGTTTCGGGAAAAAATCTTCGCGGAAATATATGACGTCTATCATGTTGTTTACACTCCTGAAGTTTCAGGATAATTCCTCATGTATCTTTCCAGATATTTAACAAAACGTCTAAAATTGCAAGTGACCGGTCATCATTGGAAATATAGTGTATTTGATATGCCAATTTTAAAGATTATATTTCAAAAATCACATTACGTAAATTGTATGAAAAAAACGCAATTTACTACAGGGTGGTCTAAATAACAGTGGCCCAGATTATCCTGAAGTTCAAAGTTGCATAGTTTTGCAATGTGAAAGGGAGAGTGTATAAGTACAATACTCAAACCCTACACTGGCCTTCCAGACAACAACACCATGGCTAATGCAAAGTTTCACGTAGAACCATGGTCAGTATTGGGTTGTCCGGAAAGTTCGTGCCGGTTGGGAAAACTAATTCGTACGGGAAAATTCTATCATTTAATTATTAGACATGGATTTCGATATTTAATGTCTAATAATTGACGCTAAAAGCTACCCGAAGAATTTTCCGGTAAAAATTGATTTTCCCAACCGGCATGAACTTTCCGAACAACCCAGTAGATCACACCACTTACCGTGAATAGAACCAGAATGCAACAGGGTCAGAATCGAAATCAGACTAAGTAGAGCTGCCAACTTATGAACAGGGTTCGTACGGGTACCGTTACTTTTCCAGGTGACATACCAGTATATTTTTCTAAAAAAATACATCAAGTTCAAACGTGCGAAATGTCACCTTATTTAAGAAGAGATTATCTATAAGAAAATACTGGTACCGAATAATTTCCTGGTCTTAAAATTCCAGGACCCGTACGAACCCTGTATGAAGTTGATAACTTCTGTGCTCCACGGATATTTTTTAATATATATACATATATTAAATTTACATGACTGACACGATAATCGAATATATAATATGAATAATGATACATAATAAAAAGTATGAATAAAACATAAAAATAGAAAAATAGTAAACTACTAAATCAGGGTTCGTACGGGTCCTGGAATTTTAAGACCAGGAAATTATTCGATACCAGTATTTTCTTATAGGTAATCTTTTCTTAAATAAGTTGAAATTTCGCAAGTTTGAACTTGATGTATTTTTTAGAAAAATATACTGATATGTCACCTGGAAAAGTAACGGTACCCGTACGAACCCTGTAAATCGATGATAAAAGTGAAATTAATGAATTATTGAAATTAATAGGTAAGAGATAATATAAAAATTGAAGCGATTACCTTTACAGGATAAATTATGTATTATTTCATGTATTATTTTATGTATTATTCCATGCAACATATATAAATGGGACGAACCAAGGCGAAATTTATATAGAATGTTTCGGTTATCATTTTCAGTACCTGTTATAGTTAAATTGTCCAAGGCCATGTGTCAAAAGCATTAATAACTACATTACAACTGCAATACATCCCTTGTGTTCTACTATGGTTTTAATGTATCACAGAGCTTATCACGTCCAAAACAATTTTATTTGGACAACCATGCATTGTATACATGCACTGTAAAAAATGATTGTCAAATTCACTGCATTTATTCCAGTAAATCGCAACGTAATATTTCCGTATGTAAAAATACCGCAAATATAACAGTAGATTTAACCAGCGTTTTCGCTTTCAAAATCCTTTCATGCGAACAACCAATCAGATCACATCATTCATTTTCTAATCGGCGCCTGCGCGCAAAGACATTTTACTAGCATGATCTGCGCAAGGAACTTCTATTCAAAAGTACGTGCTCTTTCCCGCGCGACGGCGAAAGCGAGCAAAATGGTGTGTTTCTTGACTTACGCTTAGGAGCCTGCATTGTTTATATATCAGTGTTTAATTACAAATGGTATTTTATATTTGTATTAGATAAACGTAAGCTTGTAATTCTAGTCCAATTATCTAAAATATATATATTATCTAAATTCTTCTCGCCCTTCAGAATTGAAGTGTTTCTTTTTTTAGTACTACAAATATACTCTCTCTATATATAATGTATTTACACATAGTATTATAATGAATATTTGATGTCTCAGTTTTGCCACATTAAAAAAACTCCTATTAATAAATTCTGAATTCTTATATATATCATATACAAAGCAGTAAAGAAATGTTTTATATGGGATTGAATTTCTATACATAAAATAATGAATTCCAATGTTTTTCAAACAAGCGATGAACTTTATGACTATTCTAATAGTCATCTAAAAATGAAAGTTGATTAAAATCAATGATTTAAAAAAAATATGGCTTTTAAAATTACAGCAGCTATTGTGATAATTTGTACGGAAATAGGACTGTTAAAATTACAGAACTTTTTGTGGTAATTTGTACGGAAAAATGGCTGTGAAATTTACTACATTTATAACCGTTGAAATGACGGAAAATATGCGATAAAATTTACATCGATTTTTACTGCTATTTTTACGTAAAAACTGCTGGCAACATTGCTGCCTGCAGTTTTTGCCGTAAATTTGATAGATTTTTTTTTACAGTGTGTATATCAATATCTCAACAAAAACACACTTTTAGCTAAATTTACAATGCATTTTTTCTTATATATATAATTTTAAAATTATTATTCATATTTAAACAAATTTTAGTGTAACATTCACACATAAATGCACACGGTACGTGTGCATATACATCCACGATACGGTTTAAATGAAACTAACTTATAAACGGAAATTAGTCTCCGTGAATTTATATGAAAAAAGGGTGGGCTTTATTGATAATTTAAACTGTAAAAACAAATCAAATTTGTAAACGGGAAAAATAAACATCTGACAGCTTATATTAAGTAATATCAAAACTGTAACCAAATGTATTTAAATACATAATTCTGCCGTTAGGAAAATAAATCAACATTTTATAAATTGCAAATGATAAATGTGCTTGTGTTTTTCACATTAAATTAAATTGGCAAAACTCAATAAACCAGAAAAAAGATTTTATTTCCTTACTTTTCTCTCCCACTCCGTCAACTTTTTAACACTTTCTAACACAGTTGAAAGGTGTTTATGAATTTAGTTTGTCTGTCCATCTGGCTTCGGTTTGTCTCTAACTCGCGTAAATATATTCGGATAGGCATGTAATTTATATATGTTAATAGGGTTCCCTATAGAAAGTTCTTTATTGAAAATAGAGTGTGTATTTATAGTTGGTTTACAGGGACACAATAATTCTGTTACATTTTGGTCTATGGGGGTAAAATCGTTTACGGTTCATTCTATTTAAATTGCTTATTTAAATACCTCATTTCGATTTCATTGTATAAAAAAATGAAATTTCTTAATTACTCTTTTAGATTTAAAAAGTCATAACCTGTACCTGATTTTTCGTTCTTCTTATTACTAAAATCGATACACGAAAATATCTTTTTGTTTTTCAGTTTATATCCGCATGGCTGCCAACTTCTACGCTTTTTTTAATCAAATAATTATTTCAGAGCCGTAAAATTCACTTAAGGCTACTCTTCAGTAAATTTCCCGATTCCCCTCGCTAATGTTATTCCTATGGGCGTAGGATGCATTCGTATTTTAAAAATATCTCCTCGGAAAATTAATATTTTTCACTTCTGTTTTCTTTGTACTGTTCTTAAAGAATGTCTCTTTCTTTTCTTAGTTATCAAAATATTTCTAAATTATGTGCTTAATTTATATTTTTATGCGTTAAAAACTTATCGAAACTGAATGGGATTTTAACGTTTCATATAAAATTAAGTATATATTTTAGAAAAAAATTGACAACTAAGAAAAAAAAGAGACATTCTTTAAGAACAGTACAAAGAAAACAGAAGTTAAAAATATTAATTTTCCGAGGAGATATTTTAAAAATACGAATGCATCCTACGCCCATAGGAATAACATTAGCGAGGGGAATCGGGAAGTTTACTGAAGAGCAGCCTTAACAAACAATAAAGAATAAAGTACTGCATATCATTAACTAAATTCAGTGTGCAATTTGTGCAATACTTTTCTGGTTCAAAACACAAATATTTGATTTAAAAAGATGTAGTAGTTGGCAGCCGTGGCTTCGTTCAGTATTTTTGTTGATTTCCTTTTTTTTTTGTCTTTTTTGTATAAACAGAATATACCAATTTTATAAATGTATTTATTTAAAAGGTCATATTTTTTTTTTTTTTTTTTTACACAGCGGACAAATTTCTAAGCAGTAACCAAATTAATGTGATTCATCAGAATATGTTTGAAAATCTTGACTAGTGAAATAATGTCAAACATTTCAACGAGAAACTACCTCAAATAAAACTAATAATATGAGGAGGGGGGTAAGTAAGAGAAACAATTAACAAAATATAAACGAACGGACATCAAAAGGCGCTTTACAATGAAAAGATAAAACCTTACCACAAGCAATAATTTCCAGAAACACTTGAAGAAACGAAAGATTTGTATACTGAATGTTTCTTTTGTTCCCTTATTCAGAATAATGCCATCACTAAGATTGTAACACTATTTAGACATTTGCTACATTCACTATCGAATTATAAGAATGCAGAATAATAAAATAAATATCAATTTTCGAGTAGGTTTTTTTCTAATTTTTAACCTTGTTTCTTGAAACAAAATCTGCATAAGGAACGCTAAAGTCTTGAATTTTATGACAATACCGTATTTTCTTACTGTGCCTGCTTACTAATAATGGTATTTTTTTAAAAAAGAAGTCTGGATTAGTTGGATTAGTTATGATAATTTACAAGAAAAATACGTTAACCCATTGTAGTTGGGATACCTAAAAATACGTTTCTCACAAAGTGTACGTACAGCAAAGCAAGAAATTTTAAGTCCAAAAGCAATCGTGAGACTAAAAATTCAGGTCGCTACAATTTTATACCCGTTGCGAATCCTTTATATATCGTATTAAAAAGCAATGCGAGTTTTGGTTTGTCACTTTCTACTTCATTAGTGCAGAATATTTGCCTTTAATACTTATTATAGTTTTATATAAAGTATAAAAACCATTGTCTATTAATAAAAAATAGCATTATCGATGATTTAAAAATTGTTGTAAAACTTTTAGTGAAATCATGGATAAAATCATGATCAACATGCTACAATATAGCAGAATTACATTACAAAAAAATAAATAATAAAATAAAATAAATGTACATGCAAGCTCAGTTATGAAAAATCAATGCAATATAGAAATTTAATTTTAACAAGCATTGCATTCTTAAATAAGAAACGTTCTTGCTCTAATATATTTAGAGATAAAATCTCATATATTTAGTTAGTGATAGGGTAAATTACATGTTCCAGGAGTGGGAAAAGCTATATTCTACAGAGAAATAAAAAAATGGAGAATATTTGGCGCGTAATAATTATCATTTATGAGTAGTGTTGCCTCCAGATTCGAAAACGATTTCTATACTGATGCTTTCTACTCGTCAATGGCGACTGGAAATTTTGCGCCATGGCGTATAGCATGGATAACGGAGTAATACTTTTATTTTATAGATTGGTGTTAAAAATTACTGCTTGCACAGAAAATTTTGTACAGAAAAAAACAGCAAATGTAAGTAGTAAATGTGAGCAAGTGTATTTGCTCATCATGTGTTGTGAGCCGGTTTCAGTTCTTAAGTGAATTTTGCAACAATAAAATTCACACACACTTTCGAAAAATCTCCTGTCCAGTAATAATTGTGAGTCATGAAATGTCAGCTTATAATGTGTTAATAATGTTTTAAAATATTTATTACTCTCAAAAATATTCTTAGATTCATTCCAAAGCAAAAATGAACAGTTACTTTTTACTAAGCGTACTAATTTATGTTTATTAAAAATTAAATTTAACATACCTACAATGACGTCAAGACGTACTCATCTGCACTTAACCTCATTAACCTTTTACTACGAATTTATTTTTTATTAAAAACTGCTGCAATTGGCGACTATTTCCTCTATTCGTATCACTTTTTCAAAAAAAAAATATTTGCCATACACTTCTAGGACAATTTCAAGATAAATCTACCACAAAGAATTTTTTTTTTAAATAGTGGTATGGATAGAATATAAAAAGTAGTATAAAAAATAGTAGTATATACAAGGCGATTCATAAGTAAGTATACAACTTCCAGATGCTGTAAAACAGGAACAGTTTAAGGCACGTTCCCCAAATGCAAGTCGTGAGGTAGGTGTACTCAAAAGTTTTTCCCGCTGCCGTGCGAAGTGACATAGGCGATAGCTAGCGTGTCACGCGACTATCAGTAGAAATAGCTGCGTCTGCAGTGGAGAAGGCATTTTGTGTTCTTGAATTGCGCAAACGGAATCTGTCAATACTGCGCAACGGCCTTTTCGAACACGATTTGGAAAAGAACCTCTAACCAGAAAATCCATTTATGATTGGTTTAAAAAATTTTAAACTCACATGACACACGTCAAACCGGTAATCCATTTCTATGTCCACTTCGCACAAACAGCCTGTAGTTTCGATTTTTTTTAAACAATCATAAATGGATTTTTCGGTCAGATGTTCTTTTCCAAATCGTGTTCGGAGATGCAGTTGCACAATGGTATTCCGTTTTGCTCAATTCAAGAACACAAAATGCCTTCTCCACTGCAGACGCAGCCATTTCTACTGATATTCGCGTGACACGCGTTGACACGCTAGCTATCGCCTTTGTCACTTCGCACAGCAACGGGGAAAAACTATATGAGTACACCTACCTTGCGGCTTGCATTTGGGGAATGTGCCTTAAAGTGTTCCTGTTTTACAGCATCTGGAACTTGCATACTTATTTATGAATCACCTTATATAGTCGACAGTGGCAGCTCTGCTATCGGTGTGTGTGATGTATATGTCCCGCCGTAATCAAGGGGTTAAAATAGTGATAGCTGGGGAGCCCACGGGCCACAAGTTGAAGACCCTTAGTGTAATTGATCCATGTGAAGGTTCCATTGACTGAGATGCAAGGGCGCATCATCTTGCCATCAAGCCAAGTCATCTTGCATTTGGGCAAAGTAAGCGCATGATTCCAAGTGGTTAAATGTACGGAAGGGGTAAATTAGAGTTACTTCTAACGTTTTAAATTAGCCATTAAAAAATGTACGACTTTACAAAAAAAATTATAAAACGGATTATTACTGGATAAAGAAAATAATAAAAACAGTACATGAATCCTCTTTACTTTGATCAAAATAAAATATATTGCAATAGCTGATACCAGAAAAAATTGCCACAACTCTAATAAAGAGACTTTTCTGTTTCGATTACTTTGTGATTTTAAAGTTGGTACAACCGAGACAACAGATTTAACAAGGTACAAGCTAAATAAAGTTCTAAAAAATTAAATTAATGTAAATAGCATTTTCTGTAGTAAATAAAGATATACTTACATTTTCTGTGAAGTTAGTCTGTTTTTGCACCTTACCATATCGCAACCAAGCGTAAAAAAGGAGTAAAAGAAAAATGAAGCAGATATAAAATTATATTATTTACCTTTGTTCCTTCGACACTGATGATCCTATATAGGTTACGGCTAGAGTCAAAGAAGAAGCTGACGTTAACTGCTTGAGAACTGGCCGGAACCCATGATCTCTTTGTTTTAGGATCAATGTGGAAGACATGCGCTTTAGTGGTAAAGATGGGTTGCTCCCTAGAAAAAATGCGGAAAGATTTATAATTATTTAAATTTTAATTGTGTCATATATTTTAAGCAGGATTTCAATTCAGCATTAGCTTTACTGAATTTACATGCTGGATATAAGGGAAATAGAAAATCTTATAGAAATTATTTAGAAACGCACTCAAAAAGAAAGGGAAAATCATAAATCACGAAATAAATAGTTAGATAAACATCTGGTTAATAACAAATACTTTTAGGTGTTTAAATAAATAAACTAACAAAATGCGCAACGTATCAGCAAAGAATGTGTTTCAACATTTCAGTACAACATAACATTACTTTTAATTCGCTAGCTTTCGTATTTAAATTGAAATAGAAAAACAAATTGATGTCGAAAACTTGTACATAGCAAACAACTATCTAATTTTATTTTAAAAAAACTTTTTCCGGCACCAAAAAGTTTAAACGAATACGATAGTTAAAGTGAATAAATACATACATATACTGGTTGTTAAATTATATATCTACTTTTCATTTCCAGCCTCGTCTATATAATCCATCCAGAGGTATTTATTATAACTTGAAGCTGACAACGATCTGTATAAAACACATTAATTTCAGAAATATAATTTCGTCCCATCCCTTTCAAATATTTAACTAATTTCAACAGGTTTCTCTAACACTTAAAACCTAGCAATTCAAAAACGTTTCAAAAAATTCATTTTCGCCTCTTCTGAAAGAGAAGTAAACAAGTAGCTCTTGAAAAGAGAAGTTAATGATGCTTTGAAAGCAGATTCTTCTGTGTACGACACACGACTGTTTTCACTTTCTACTATAGAAAGCTCATCTAGCGTCAAATGACCGTTAAATGAACACGAAATTCGAGCTCCTCGAGGAAGAAGCTTTATAATGTATTTGTTGAGTGAGAGTGAATTTGTTTACAAAAATTTTTAGATCAGCAAGTTTTAAGATGTTTTCTGAAGTTACGTGTTTTAAGAAATATGTTTTTTAATAAAGGTAAATGGTAACAATAGCATAATTTAGTTCGACAACATCATATAACCTATTCAAACATGATGCGTATGGGTTTAATTTATTAAACTGCATTGTCATCGGTAAGAAATGTGTGTATTTCATTTTTTTAAATGCTTACAAAAATCACGAAAAATATGGAAACTTTAACAAAAAATCAATTTTGAAAGCGTAATTATAAGAAATTAACACCAACTAAAGAGCGATTAATATTTTGAAGATGTTTATGATGCGAAATTTAAAATTTTATTGACTATAACAATTTGTAGTTAGGTAAACATCTATAAATAATCATTAAATGCTAATAAAACAGCTAGAGATAAAAAGTAATCATTTTCTAAATCATTAAGTACAATTTATTAAACTTTAAATCTTGTTTTCTCCAGACAAATAAGAGAGCAGCGACGTCATATGATTCTGATAAAAATGTAATCCAGTTTAGTTTATGTTTGAATTGTGAATGTATAACATGTACGCATGTCATGTGCTGCAAAAATTATTCTGAAAAGAGACTTGATCATTGTCATACGACAAATAGTGGTTATTTTATTAACCCTTTGAAGAGAGATATTATACGATTAATTTTTAAAAAACTAACGTTTGGCGTTAAAAGTAATGATCTGACCTAAGGATTAAGATGAATTTAGCAAGTTTAAAATTAGAAAGAAAAAACATATCGTTCATAAACTTTACAAATAAAGTTACAGATGAGCTAGCGAAACATGAAATTGATTTAAGAGCACTGTCTGTCTTAAACAATCAGATACAAGCCAAATTTGCTAGATTAGATGAATGCCAGAAAAAAGATTACCAGCATTTTTCTGCATACGGAAGACTCAGAACAAGAATGTTAAAAAGATTTTCATGCATCCGAAGAGTATAGAAAACTTGAGTTGAACAGTGGATTGAAAGAAAAACTTACTTGCGTCGCAGATACCAGTTTCTGAAAATTGAAACAAATCACTTGAAAATAGAAGTTTTAACACGTTCGCTATCGAGGACGCATCCTGGCGTCGCTTGGTCACTCATTTGACATTCCGAGCGGACGTATGCGTCTTCGGTACTGACTGTCGTAAACATGAGAATCTGATGGAACATAGTTGGAGTGCGTTAATTTTAACCCGGTAGTGAACGTGTTAAATTAGCAAGGACCAAAAATGAAGAAAGTTAACGGTGATTCTAAAGATTATTTGTGATTTTGATCTGAATTTCAGAAAATACACGAAGAATCGTGTAAATTCATGATTCTGACAAATTCCATTATTTATTACGCGTAGTAGGTCTGAATTCCAAAGCAGCAATGTCGGTGGAATGTTTTGTGGCTACAGCAGCCAATTATTGGCAAGCGATACACCAAATACAAGAACGATTTGATAGGAAAGATTTGCTTGCTTAAGTTTACATCTGCGATTTATTAAGGAAGGTGATAAAAAAACGCCTGGTCGAGTTTTCTGAAATTATACGACGAATTTGAAGGTAAATTAAGATACCTCAAATGTCTCGGCCGTACTCATGAAAAATACGGAGATTTTCTCATTCCTTTAGTAGAGTCTATTCTACCTGAAGAAGTCCTGATGTCGTGGGGAAGAAAGCGAAATGCTGAAGAAGTAAACAACGAACAATGTTTGGTGAAATTTTGATGAGTGTTTTTAAACATGAAGTTCAAAGTCATTATGAACTGGTGCGTTAGCACGCAGTGTATTTGGTGCAAATTCAACTTTTAAAAGGTACGAACCACATAACAAAATTTTCCCTACTGTAACGCTTCATAATTGGTAAGCATATACTTTGAAAATTCGGGTAAGAGAATCTTTTCTTGCACTTTTTGTGTTAAGAAACAGCCTTCACGAGATTGCATTGCTGTTAGAAATAAGGGATTGACTTAAGGGAGTAAGGAACAATTGTTATTTTTAAAAACAATGCTTGTTTCAGCTATTTTAAACCTAATCATATAACGACAACCTGTATAATTAAAATTGTATGAAGTGTACAAATTTTCATTATTTTCTTGTGTCCTGGTGATAATATTGAGAATACAAATGACAAGAACAAAAAGGAAATTTGTGAAACTAATACTCTAACAATTAATTCTAATATTAAAAATGTTTATCTCATGACTTTGACGGTTAAAGTAAAAATTAAAAATGTAAAATAAATGGTACGTACCATTATAGATTCTGGATCTCAAAAGAGCTATATTAGCAAAAAGGTGGTTGTGAATCTATATCTGATTCCAAAGAGTAAATTTAAAATGACCAATTACCTTTTTTGCGGGATAGAAACTTCAGTGCAAATGCATAATGCTTATCATTTTATTATTTCTGATTTGAATGACTCTTTTAGTTGTAAAACTGGGGTATTCTCTGAAAATAAAATTACGGTTTTGTGCAAAACCTTTCTAGTTTGGAGGCACTTATTCAGAGAAAACCAAATTGCTTTACCTGATCTTGAATATGAGGATTCCGAAATTAATTTACTCTTAGGTGCAATTCAATTGGCACATTATTTATTATTAAATGTATCGAATTGTATTTAGGTTTATTTTTGTTAGAAACACGCTTGGGCTGTGTATTGACTGGAAAACATAACTAAAATATAAATAGAAATTATAATAGTAATACTGCTTTGTCTAAAGTATCTTTGTATGTGAAAAATGCATCTATATTAATGAATTATGGGATCGCGAAATGATTGGTATTAGAGATCCTGTAGAAAATTTAGAAAATATATATTAACATTCTACAATATTAGAGAAAATTAAAATTAATGTGAAAATTCACACAATAAGAGTAGACACACGGGGTGGATACGAAGTTTGTTTACCTTTTAATCTGATATGGTCAAATTGCCTAGCAATAAAGAAATAACTTGGAACAGGCATAAAAAAAAATGTGAAAAACAGAATGCGAAGAGTTTAAAATAATTTAGAAATTAACGAGACATATCGAGAAAGAACATTTTTTGCCGCATCGGCCTGTTGTGAAAATGGACAGTGTTACTGCTAAAATTAAACCCGTTTTTGACGCGTCCGCTACACTGTTAAAATTTTCCGTTCAACCAATATATGGAGTAAAATAATGAGAAGTACCAAAATATGGTACTTCTTAATTTTCAAAAACTCCCATTTCATGGTGTAAACTTGGAGTTGAAGCAAGTCTCGATACTACTCAACAGTCAATCAGAACACAGATTTCTGCGCATGTATAGGGCGAAAAGAAAGAATTAAATTTTCGCCGCCATTGATAGGATTAAAAGAAATAGATATTATTATGATGAAATTTTTGTGGAACGAAAGAGTAAGTCTTATTTAATTTTAGTCTTTTATTCCTGTCGATTTTGCATCTTATGAATATGAGTTAAATTGTTTATGTTTAATTGAAAAAGATTGATCTTGTTTCTATAGTTTAATGTTAAATTCTTGATTTCACAAATGGTCGCCTGTTATAAGCCTTCTTCATATAACGGTATGAAATCTAATTGTTTTAATAATTAAATAGGAATGCTTAGCAAAATTTATTATGATTTCATTTGTTTGGTCTTGTGAATAAACGAATGAATTATAAATAGTCAGTTTATTCTTCCTATTCGAAACTGGTATGCGATATATTTTAATTTGCTACTTCTTGAAAACAAAGCGTGCAATCTCTTAGGTTTGAAATGCTGATTGAGAAGTATTGTGATTCGTGGCTCCATTCATAGGAGATGTAAACATTAATTTATAGTGATTTGATACTGTGTTTATTCATGATGGATTTCTTCTGTTTTTTTTTTTAATGTTTTCTGATTATAAAGAAATACAGTATATGACATCGGTATCACAATTATTATTATTATTATTCTGGAGTGAAATATGATATTTATACGATTAAGATATTATGAAAAGGTTTTAGACTGAAAAATAGCATTATACTGTAAAAATTGCCTTTTACGTATAATGCTAAGAAAATTATCCACCAGAGAATATTTTTAATGCCGATGAAGATACTTCTTTTTTCAGCTTCTACCGAATAGCACTACGGTAATAAAAACCATAAGAGCGGGAAAAGATCTAAAGCATGACTTTTGGTTTGGTTTTGCTGTAATGCCACCGGTACAGAAAAGCTAAAGCTCTTAGTCACTGAGAAATCTGCAAAAACACATTGTTTTAAAAATGTGCTAAATCTTCGATATGATTATGAAAGTAAGAGCCGCGCTTGCTGACTAAGGATTAACGTTTTTAAGTGGCTTAGAAGTTCGGATATACAATTGAGCAAAATTAAAAAAAAAATGCTTTTACTCGTAGACAATTGTAAAGTAACAGTAAAGTTTTATAACGTAAAAGTAGAAACATTTCCTCCTAACTGTACTTCCAGTTTGCAGCACTATCCAGACAAACAAATACAGACTTATAAAATGAAGTTTCAGGATCTGCAACGGTAAATGTGAGTAAGTGAATTGACATCATATATGCTGCCTTACAAAATGCATCTTCTATCAGAATTAAAACTTTTGGAGAAAATCCGACCTTGCATATTGACCAAATGAAAAAGAAGGTAGGAGGTCTACCTATTGCATCAAATTTACTGCTGATCCCTGGAACACAGATACAGAATGTTTTTAACTTAAATCATCTACCGATGATTACGTTGAATGCGATGAAGGAGTTACTAAAGGACCAACTACAAATAATATAGTCGGAAATTTAATGAAAGAAGGAGAAACAGACGACAGTGAACGTGAAGATGATAATGATTATCCATCAAGTATTGAAGATTGTGTTGTACGATATCAAATGAGGCTCTATCGAACATTGAAACTCTTAAAGTATTTATCCCAGCAAAATAATGTACCAGAAACATTTTATACAATTTTGAGTAATATTGACATTTGTACTTTGATGATCATTTTATTTTGAAAATGTTATTGTCATTTTTAGTGCAAGAAACAAATTCTGACTTTTTTGTTAAAAAAGGTACTTTAACTGCAGATATCAGTCCGATTTTTTTTAAGCTATCAGGTATGCAAGATGAATTATTATTCCTTTAAAATAGTTACGATTAAACTCTTCAAATTTATCTAACTAATAAGGTCACAATAATGTACTGTATATTTATTATTTACTGATATGTTTGCATATTAACTGAAATTTTATGTAGGTGTAATAATATGTAATTTTATTCAATGTCTGTGAAAATTTCATTTTTTTAAACGCCATATTGGAATTTCACATTAACGAATTTTTCAGTAGAACGGATTTAATTGGTGATCTCCAGAGATTCGTTGTAACGCGATTTTACTGTATTCATACTGTTTTTATGATAAATGGAACTTAAATTTAGATAAAAGGTGATAAATTCATTTTTATGCTTTCAAACTAATTATTGGTACTGAACTGGCCTAATTCGAATAAGCTAATGTTCGTCTCAGGACAAACTATATCTCGACATAATCCTAGCCGTTTGAATACTTTATTTGTCCAGTAAAACTGAATTATCTCTTTTTGACTTATTACACATAGGACCGAACACAACATTTTTTTTTTTTTTTTTTTTTTTTTTTTTTTTAGATAAATTTTATTGGTTGTCAAAATCATAGATGCATACAACAAAATATATCCTTTATTTTGATAAAACTAATATGTTCATTACATATTTGAATTTTATGGAAGCGCATCAAAATTACAATAATTAGCTCTTTGTGTCCCGACAGTACTGTTAAGTACCATTAACCCTTTCAGGGGCAGTGGTATGTTTAAATTCTCAAACACCACATTGGCACCAGAATTTTGCTAAAATCTTTTCCATTTAATATGTATGTGAAATATAGTATTTTTCTTATTTCCAAATAAATTTGTTCGTAAATTCCGGTGCCAGTCATGTATTTCAACATTTTAGTACTGAAAGTACTTTGCCCCTGAAAGGGTTAAAGAAAATTTAATATAAAACTTATTTAATCCGTCTATTAATAAAAATAGATTTATTTTTTTAATACACTTTGCTCGGTTACATTTAGAAAGCACAGCGAAACAGTCTAAACTAAGTATTTTTAAAGTGGTTATTTTGTCAACCCATTGTAGGTGTAGCTTTTCTCTTATTAAAAAATGTCATATGAAAAATTTCAAACTTCAAAAAACCTTTCCACTTACAGATAGGATAACAATACTTTTATTTACATTGTTTTTATAAAAATTGTGAGATTTCCTTAACAATACTTCTGTTATTTAAGTTAATTATTTTTGTAAATATTTTACAAAAAAGCTATAACTGCCAGTTTATTAAACCAGTTTTTATATTAAAAAAAAAACTTGTCTAAATTTCATATTATTATTATTATATAACTTTTCTAATGTATCATCAAACGTTATGGAAGATAATTATTGAGGTACAGCAATTTCTTAATTCATAATTTGGGGCATAAAGACTTAATGAAATCAACATACATTAATCGTAAATAATCGTCATTTAAGTAATAGTACTCATTGCAATTTTTTTTAATTCTATTTTTTCCTGACTAATAATTGGCTTTTTAAAAACATTTACGAAAATATATATACACTCTTGTTATCATAAATTCCCGTTTTCTAGTGTAGTCTATAATTACATCAAAATATCGTGGCTTTTTTAATTGCCTGTGGAAAGTATTTTAAATACAGTCTTGAAAAGATTACTATGTGTAATATTTCTTAAATAATGACCCAATATAACAATCGGATACTTTTCACTAATAACCAGGAGCGGAAAGAAAAGTAAGTAATAATTATAATTTTATCACCCACGGCTTAACAAGCATTTCCGTCGAATCGAAGGAAGAAGCTTTTAATAGTAGTCAGATTCACAAACTTCATTTTTCATCGCAGAGCAATGATTCTCGGGAAATGTCAAGATCATTTTTTTCCCCTCGCGTTTCTACGGGAAAAGAGTATTCGACATTTCCGAAATTTTTCATTGAAGCATGGTGGATATATATGGATTTCAAAATGAAGGAGGAAAAATTATAAAATTGTGATACATTTTCATTTCCTTAGGCAGATATTCAATAATGAGTGCAAGGAGATCACGAAATGATGTTCCAGAAGTTTCAGCTTCAAATTCACTTCATTTTTTTTTTAAACAGTGGAAGTAAGAAAACGAAAGATTATATAAATTATAGATAAGTACCCAGATAATAAATATATTTTTTAAAGTCTCATGAATAATAAGAGAAAAAATTATCAAGCATTATCAGATACAGTTAAATCCGATTTTTCAGAAAAGAATGTAGAGAATAATTACGAGCAATTCTCTTGAATTTTTTTGTCTTTGATATGTGGAATTTACAGTTCCCTTACACACTAAACTACTTTATAATAAAAATTATGTATTCATTTAAAAAACCGTAAGGGCATCATTTTATTATTTCTCTAACTGAATATCAGTTTGCAACAGGGCCGTCGTATCATTTTGAATCAGGCAGTAAACTACAATGAATAAGTTGCAATGTCAAACACAAAATATTGGATATTAATAGATGATTTAACGCAATAATTTTAAACAAAAGAATAATACAGTAAATGATTTTTCAAAGAGCAAGTCTTGAAGCGGAATAAAAAAGGGTGGAGGACGGTACAGCAGCTAACAAAGAGTTTTTAAGTTATAATTAAAAAACTACCCACATTTCCACCTGTTTTACGATGATTACAAATGAATTTAACGTTAGGAGTTCCAAACTCTAAACCTTCATAATTCTTAACCTACTTGACCAAAATGACTTCCTGTTTGGTATCCTAGGGTAAAATTTACCAAAAAAGTCAAGTATGTTGTCAAAATTGGGCGTTCGTATTGAAAATTTCAGAGTTTGGTACAATTTCCTTATGGATTATATATTCCTATATAAGCTTATTCTTTTTAACATAAATTGAAACAAGATATAGTTTCCAGACGAATGACTATTTTCATTTTTTTCTGTGACAATTTGAAGATTAAAATGTATAGGGTGTTCTCTTTGTATTTCTACCCTTGAATCTACCTTGTAATGCAAGTGGTTGACATGCGAGCAAAGGAAATGTATCAGCTTGACACCGATAATTCTGCAAACTTTTACTCCTGTTAATTGAAATAAATTTAGTTTTAATATATAAAACAATTTTGAATTATCCATAAGTAATAAAAAATTTAAACACAAGAAGATTTTATTTTCTGGTCAAACGAAAGAAGACATGTTAAAAAAACCAGATGTCTTCCGGCAAAGCCAGAAGACTTGGTATGTATTGAGTGATTATAAAAAAAACTATCCGATATATGAGCCCCTAAGCTATCACACCGTTCACAGAAATTGAATTAAATTTTGGCTTAAAGTATTTTGAGGTATGTTCTCAAGAATCATATGAAAAACAACAGTTAAATTAAAACAGTTATGGTTACAGTGACAAAATTTCGAAAATTTCAAATGGCAATACCTACTTTTTTTAATTGCAATGTGATCTTCATAGTGAAAAACCATTCAAAGTGTTGAACGGTACCTGTATCACGAAAATTACCGTCGCTAGATAGTCTAAGAAAGAAAAGCGAAAACAACTGTGGCATTCACCAGAGCACGACTTTCTTTTCTAATGACGTCACATTTCACACTGTGTCTTCGGTTCTGATCCCAGCTCACTGAATTTCCCTCGAAACGAGAAGAGATCAATGTAAGCAGATTTCCTGGTTCAGCGTAAGACACCGCCGTCATGACTGGCGTTGTCGCGCTAAGTGAAAGAAAAGGCACTGTGAAATACGTGCCACGTACCTTGGTTTCTTGCACTCTGAACAACATGCCGCTTACAGGGAAAGAACGTGGGGAAATTGTAAAGATTTATTACCTGAACGCACAAAATGCCGCAGAGGCATTGCGTGTCTACCGCAGAATCCATAGGCTACGCTAAGGCCCGTGTACTGTAAAAGCTGTACAGGACTTGATACGCAAATTTGAAGAAACTGGTTGCACATGCGAACGAACTCGACGTGGACGACCTTCCGTTCCTGATGAGGCTGTTGCAGAATTCCATGAGACGATGAGCGACGTTGCTCTTGCAAGTGCACGCGGTGTTTCACGCGTTCTGCAGGTGCCGAATTCTACGGTCCACAAGATTCTGCGCTCTGTTCTCCACATGTTTCACATTCGGTTCTAGCTTGTCCAGATGTTGCAAGCGGGTGATAAGTAACAAAGTCCTGATTTTAGGAATGCATCCGTCATCCCGTATAAGAACAAGGATGACAGCTGGACTTTACGCATTCTGAGGACGGACGAGGCCCATTCCTTGTTGACTAGCAACGTTATTTCAAAGAACTGCGTGCACTGGGCAGACAATAATCCCCATGATGTGGTTGCACTTTCGTTACACGAAGAAAAAGTGACTGTGTGGTGCAGTATAACAAGCACATCCATGCTCAGCCCTTACTTTTATGAAGAGGTTATTGCCGCAGGTCTACAAACGTGTACGGTAACGAGTGCTCGCTATCTAGAAATGTGTACTAGTTACGTAATTCCCATTTGCAACAGCGAAATGCTCTATCTGACGTCGTGTGAATGCAAGATGGCGCTCCTTCATATGTGGGGAATTCTGTCAAACGTTTCTTAATACAACAGTTTGGTGATAGAGTTATCTCCCGCCATTTTACGTTTCAGTGGCCCCAAGATCCACCAATCTCACTCCAATGGATTTCTGGCTGTGGGGATATCTGAAATCTAATGCATTTAATCCGCAAACTGCATCTGATTTGAAAGATGCCATCAGATATCAGGTTCAACAGATTTCTCTTGCAATGGTACGTGTTGCAGTGCTATCCACCATATGCCACATGCAAAGTGTCATCGAGTGTGAAGGGGGTCACGTGGAAAATTTGTGAAACAATAAAATGTTTTACTTTCTATTGCTTCCCTGTCCTTATTGGTCGTTTTTATTTTTCTTCTTAGTCTGTCTAGCGCCGACGATTCTCGTGATACAGGTAGCGTTCCAACGCTTTTCATGGTTTTTCATTATGAAGATCACATTCCAATTAAAAAAAAGTAGGTGTTGGCCATTTTAAATTTTCGAAATATTGTCACTGTAACCGTAACTGTTAGAGTTTAACTGTTGTTTTTCATATGATTCTTGAGCGCATTCCTCAAAATACTTTAAACCAAAATTTCATCCACTTTCTGTGAACGGTATGATAGCTAGGTGCTCATATATCAGGATAGTTTTTTTATAATGACCCTGTATGTTTCTAGTTTCTAATAAATGACTGATTCTCATGGAAGAACATTTGGGATAGAGATTTTTACGAATTACAAAAACTGAAGTATTACAAATTAATTCATGAGTTATATTTTATAGTGACATACGTCTGTAAATCATGCATTTAGCACACAACGATTTGAGTTTTCTTTTTAGTTTACTCGTGGAATAATTATACATAAACAGTTTTTTTAAGCCATAAATTGAACAGTGATTTGTTTCCGGAGACATGCGGACTGGAATTTATACGATTTTGTACATTTCTCTTACAGGTATAAGGATTTAAAGGGATATATGGTAGTTGTCGATAGAAAATGTAAGAAAAGTAATGTGATTGTAAAAAAAATATATTATTATTTACTAGGTATAAAGAAAAGAATGATGCCCATCTGATTTAGAAAATTTCCTACAACATGTCTTATAAGATGTAAGTAAGTCAAGCCAATATTAGTCTAAATTTAATATGAGATTTTATTCCATAAATAACAAACGAAGCATAGTTACTAAGCTTATTTAAATATATATATATCCTGGAAAAGCAATGAATTTTTTAGCAAATAATATGAAGCCTCGATCATTTCACAACTTTTATTTCAGTTGAATATTTTATAAATATATATACTCATACATTATGTCAGAAGTACCTACTGATACTCACTAAAAATTAGTTTTTTTTCAGCATGCAGAAAGGTAAATAATAGCCCAGTATACAGCTGAATTATTTGAAAAATCGTAAATTTGTTAGGGAATTCCAACAACAGTTTTTAAAGAAAAATAGTAACATTATTTCAGAAAAATCTAAAGCGAAAACACTAAAATAATAATTCAATTGACTCGATTAATTCATCGAGTACCCGTCTGCACTAAGCGGAGGAAAATGCTACAGATTAAGATTAAGTATAGAAGCCTTCATATCCTATATATTTTTTTTTACTTTAGAATCTGAAATTCAAGTTATGATTTATAATATATCTTCCCCATAGCAAGTAATATCCACATATTTTTTTAAACCGTATGAAATATGAAGGATGTCATGCTTGTAAAATAAGCAGAAATAGTTATAAAATGAGCATTAATTTATCATCCAAGAAGAAAATTAATAGCTACATAAAAGTCAATATGAGCTGTCTTTTCTCCCGCACAAATACAAGTAGCTTTTTTAAAATGTCGCAGGAAAGTAAAAACGAAAATTAATTACAGCTAGCAGGGAGATAAGGGTTTGTAGAATTAATGGGCAATATTTCAGTAAAGATTTCAGGGTGGATGCTTTCAGGCGGGACCTCCAAAAGAGAAGAGACTAATATTCATACATTTAAAAACACAAAAATATTTCAGGCAACCTAGTTCAGAATGAGTTCAGAGTAGCAGACACAACGGAATAAATTTTCCACCCTTATAATGAAAAAGAAAAGCAACAAATACCAACATTACACCTCAACCAATCTGTTATTCACATTAACTTTCCTCCATTAAAAATAAAATAACACTAACATGTACCTAGGCGGATCCCATACTGAAAAGAAGAACGCCAGATATACCAGACATCTATAAACAAAACTGGCACTGTGCATGTGCAATGACACATTAGCATACAAGAAGCATCAATTTATAATTGAGTTTTGTTGAATAATTTTTTCTGTACTCAATATGAGTTTTCTTTATTTTTTCCGAAAAATATTTAGTTTTTCTTTTAGGAGTGCACATCTAATTTTTAAACTTTAATAGAAGCCAATACGGAATATATATATATGTAATATTGAAGTTTTACTAATGTTTAATTGTCTAATTTATAACTAATATATTGCACATTAGAACGAAGTTATTCAGTAGGAAGATTTTCTTTTATGTATAAACGACTTGTTGAGATTTTTGCGGCTCTTTGATGACCGTTATATTTTAAACATTATGTTTACATTTTTCTCCCAGAAAAGTAAAATTCGATTCGAATTAATAATGTTACCACTACTACGGCTGAGATAGGCCTACAATCACTGTAGTCTGTAGCCGCCATCAGAGGAAATTTCTCATATAGCATGCAATATTGTATGTTCGATAAAAAGTGGACCAAAAACACACAATGTGGTGGTATTGCATGCAGTTTGAGAAGTTTTTTCTGAGGGAGACTTCACACTACAGTGATTGTAACCTTTTCTCTGCCCATTAGCGGTAACTTTGTTCAGGCAACTAAATTAAAGTTGCCGTTTAGTAACAAAACTCACGCATCAACAATTGCCCAATATAAAGGTAATGTGCGCCTCGTAAGACATCTCATACCAAACACCGCCTATAAGACTTTTATTAACATTACCCTCTGGATCACCCTGTATATAAGGCATGAATAACGAAGATGCTTAAGATTTTATCCAATCACAATTTACGGAAATGTCAAAGAAAATATTGATGGATTGGATAAAATTATATACACCTCAAAACGTTTTAATCCAACTAGCGCCTAGTGGGAAAAGTTCTAGCATACATTTTTAATTTAAGAACATCAAAAGTTAGTTTTTGTTAAAGCTGATTTTTATCTCCAACATTTTTTCTTTTATATTTCTTAAAACACAAAATAAAGTTTTCGAAATTACGTAAAATATAAATAGATTGTTCAAACATTAAATATTTTTACAGATTTGAAACTTATTTTTCTCACTTGTGACAGAGAGAAGCATTATTTGATCCTGAATATCACAGTTTAGGTTACCGAGATGCCTGGGTGAACCTGACCAAATATCTCCACCGACACTCGAATGGGCGGAGCTACAGATGATCATGCTTAGTAGGAGCGGAACTTTCGCAGAGTTACCGTTCTCGGTAACGTAGATTTTGTTTTTAACTATCAAGGTTGGCACTGGTGAATATTTTTATATTTTATTGAAATCACTATTTTCAAACAATAATCTTCATGGCAAACAATAATCTTCATATATAAATGTAGTTTTCTATATGATCAAGAGAAATTTACGACGACGATTATTTTTTGTAAATAGTCGTATTTATAAAATACTATAGTCGCTAGTGGAGCACGTGATACATTAAAAAAACTATGCAGTGCGGAGAACGGCAACGCATGGTTTCGGTGGAATTTTCCAGATGCAGAATTTACTAAATGAGAAGGTCATGGATATAAAAGGTCTGGTCCATAGAGGAGGAATCAGAAAGTTGAGTTTAGTTTTGACTGTAGCTGTGAAGCTGTTCGTCTGAGGCACTTAGAATAGCTGTTTCTAAAAATTCTGATTTATTGCGCTGTGTTTGGTTGCATAATAATGTTTTTATTCTCCTATAATTTATGTTCTTTCTGGAATGTTCTTAGAAATAAATATTGTGTAATCCTCAGAGTTCGTACGGATTTACCACAATTTTTAATAGAATTTTTCGTCTTATTTAAATTCAGAAAAGTATTACAAATCCTTCAATTAAACGAGGCGTCTACAATTTCTGCTATTTAAATATTAAATAGAAAAATTCTATTAAAAATTTGTGGTAAGAGCATACGAACTCTGATCCTAAGGAATATTTTTTAACAACTTCTAAGTACGCGAACTTCGTTGTCGGAAAAATAAGGAGCATCTATCTTGATATTTTCTTTTCTTTATTCTATTAAACTGACAAAGAAAAACTTAAAGCGTACAGTCATATATATATAGCTGTAATTATCAGAAAATGAGAAGAAAGCATTTGCAGCAGAGTGGAATTAAATCTTATTAGTAAGCATGGAATGGTATTTAAAAAAAGAGAGAAAGAAAGACGGCATGTTTGCATGTTATTGAGTAATAGTTAAGTATAACAAGCAAATTATTGTTGATACGTTCCACTGAGACCTAGTTACATTTAAAATATGGAAAATAATTTCATAAAATTTGCATTCAAATGGTAACGAAATACCTAAATTAAATATATATAACTTCTAACATTTTTAAAAATAAGATTATGTAACCTTAAATTAAATTAAAAAGATAGATTAATTTACATCCTGAACAAAGATGAAAAAGTTTACAGACTAATTTAAATTCTAAACAAACCAGAGTTATTACATCTAGTAAAAATATACCTCGATTTATTTCAGCATATTTAATTAACATCGCTGATAAGATTAAGAAAAACTGTTTTACCGAATTTGTTTAATGTAAAATTACACTGAAGCAAAGGAAAACGCTTCAAATAGCTACCGACTCCACCAATCTTCCTTTTTTATTTAAACAACAGATGGATCTTAGAAAATGTCAAGATGTTTTATTTTTTCGCTTTTGAAGAAGGTATAACTGACGTACCGATGAATTTTCAGCGAAGCGCAATTGATGGTATGGATTTAAAAATGAATGGAAATAGTTACGAAAGTACGATATATTTCGGGTTATCATCACAAGAAAAATTCAATAGGGCAGAAAGATTTCATACAGCGAGTTTCCAAATGTCACGGTTTGATTCTTTTTCCCACTTTCTTTTATTAATAAGGAAATAAAAGCATAGAAAGTCAACTTTAACAAAATATGCAGAAATACTGAATAAAAGTGTATTTTAGGGATAATTAACCAGTTGCATACATTCAAGAGTTAATTTATGTTGCAATATCAGTTACAGTCACAAAGTTCAAATATAAAAACTATTATAACTATATAGATTCTAAAACATCCTATTTACTGTAAAACATATAAAAAGTTAATTTTTAATATTTCGTTATATTATTAGAACTAATAAAATACATTTTTTTTAAATAAGTGGGTTTAACTTTGCGCCGTTATGTTAAAAAATAAATTAACAACGTAAAATAGCACAAATAAAACTATATAAAATGGCAAACAGCTGCCAATGGCAATCATCAGTACCAAATTCAAAAGATTAAAACCGATTCAAAAGTTTAAGCCATGTAAATATGCTTGCGTCTTTCGCACGTGCCCAAGATTGAATGGCGGTGAGTTTTTCAAAAACAACAGCAGAATCAGGAAACACATGTGACGCAGGAGACTAATAGGAGCGTCCGGCCAGACCGGGTGAGTTTAAGTACGGAGGAGAAAAAAGGGAGGGCGAAGAGAATGAATTAAATGAAAGGTAGCCAGACATTTGAAAAAATTGGTGTACTGGACATATCATTAACTAAGTTGCATGAATTCGTTCATATATGATAAGCTTTCCAAAAATCAAGGTCGTAAATAGATGAGCATTTCTGAATTATTGAACCCCCTGAAAAATTAATTTGATTGTCAGACCAACAATGGTTGGCAATCGCAAAACGTTTAGTGTCACAATTTTTAACATTAGTTTTTATGATCCCACAAGCGGAGGGTCGCTTAGTTTGACCTACGTACATTCTATCACACTCGCAAGATATCTTATAAATTCCCCAATGTGAAAATCTGTCAATTGGATGTTTGAGATCTGTAAATTTGATTTTGTTAAATGGTGCATAAATTATTTTAAAGTCTAATCTTTTCAAAATTCTAGATATTTGATGGCTTATTCGCGGAAAATATGGAAGTATAATTAAATTTTCATTGCGAACATTGTTAACGTTGGAATGTGTACGTTTAATTGGTTTATTATGAATTGAATCAACGATTTCAACAGGTTAACCCCGGTCAATAGCTATTGATTTAATGTGGTCTAACTCTGATTTGAGTAAACTCCCAGATGAACAATTTTTTAAGACGCGATGAACATAGGTATTAAAAGCAGCCAATTTTTGATTAGGGAGGTGAGATGAAAGACGATGTGACGGTAAAGAAACGGCGAATGGTTTATGATAAACAGTGGTTTGGAATGAGTCATTTTCGCGGTAAACCATAACATCAAGGAAAGGTCGTTGATTATTATTTTCAAATTCAGGTGTATATGGTCATCTACAGAGTTCATAACAGAAAAAATATGAGGGATATCTATATATTGATATCCCTCTATATATAGATATCCCTCATATTCTACGATTCGAGGATATTATAGATATTCCTCATATTATTTCTGTTATGAACTCCTATTATGCGCTCCTATTGGTCTCCTGCGTCACATGGGTTTCCCGACTTCGCTGTTGTTTTTGAAAAACTCACCGCCATTCAATCTTGGCCGCGTGCGAAAGACGCAAGCATATTTACATGGCTTAAAATTTTGAATCGGTTTTAATCTTTTGAATTTGGCACTAATGATGTAACTTTAGAGGTTCCGAAACAGCTGTTTACCATTTTATATATTTTTTATTTGTGCTATTTTACGTTGTTCATTTATTTTTTAACTAATGATGTGCGGTTTAAAAGTGGAAGACACAGAATGCATACATTTTTCATTGATTTTTTTTTTTTTTTGTCTTATAAGATTTAATTTTTATGTGTATTCTTTTCACAATAAAATCAACTTTAAATTGACAAAGGATTAGTTAGTTTATTTTCTAAAACAATTAAAAGACTTCTACGGTATTTGATCATTATCTGTTCAGATAATGCAAGATTTTCTCCTTGCGCTGGCACCATTGCGAGAATTTCTGTAATGAGTTTCTTTTCAGGCTAATGAGGCCTAAAAATATATTTCTTGTGTATATTTAAGGTTGACAGACAGTTGGAATTTCATATTATTTTTTCCATTGGACACATACACGACTTCGCTGCGATTTTTTTAAACAGTGTGGCTGTAACTTGTTATTACTGTTTCAATCCTGTTTAAACTTTTTCGCATTTTAAGAATAAAGGAATAATACTAAATTAAGGGGGCATGGTATCATCCGTCCATGCTGAGTTGGTCGGGGAGTAATCTCAGAACAATAAATGAATTTATTCTTTAAATAAGGTGTTAACCAGCGCAACTAAATGAATATTTTTAACACTTTCCAACATAGTTGAAAAGTGTTTATGACTTCGGTTTGTCTGGCCGTCCGTCCGTGCTCTAACTCTCGTAAATATACTCGAATTGCCCTGTCCTGAAATTATTGTATGTCATTGACACTTACTATAGCATGATACCTATTGAAAATGAAGACCTTTGCACTTATAGTTTATGTACAGGGACAGTCAAAAGTATTTAGTTATATTACGGTCGATGCAAAAAAAAAAAAACGTTTCAAGTGCATTTTGATGATGTTACGCCATTCGAAACATGATGCAATTGATATACAATTATGTAGAGCACTAAAACATGCCTTTTCTAAAATATGGTGTGTAAAGCATTTATTATTCATTTACAGGGTCACACAAAATAATTCTGTTACACAATGTTCTATGGGGAAAACCCCGTTTGCAATATAATTTAATGATGTTTCACTATTTAAAACATAAAGAAATTTATATGTATTACTGTGATGCACTATAAATTGCTCATCGAATAGTATGGTGTGCATTGCGTTTATCATTCATTTACAGGGCCACGCAAAAAATTCGGTTACAGTCTTTGTGCGATAATTATAGTCTATGTGTGACAAGTGCGTTTTAAACTTTGGTTTGGATTTTTAAGTTTAACTAAATGTTTGTATGTGGTGTGTATAAATTCTGTTAATTATATACAAGGCTACACCACGGAATTCGTAAGTATTACTATGGGAG
Source organism: Maratus michaelseni (assembly GCA_963931845.1). Lineage (NCBI taxonomy): Eukaryota > Metazoa > Arthropoda > Arachnida > Araneae > Salticidae > Maratus > Maratus michaelseni. Next base: position 195,006,885 of record OZ007586.1, on the reverse strand, counting down.
GGAATTGTTTAAGGATATTTTTAATTGTGTTGCTCATTTTCCGGGAGAACTATATTTAGTACACTAATATAAGTTTGTGGAATATAAATAAATTCATATACAGGGCTACGCATAGAACAAAATACATTGTCGTTTATGTTTGTTAGTTGCTGGAAGTGAGTTTTAAGTTACCGTTAACTTATGTATTTTTTTACCCGAATTAAATTTTTAATTTAATATGGCGTTTGTACAAAAGTCTTTATATAATATACAGGGCTGTACAAAAGATTCCGAGAGCATTTCCGTCGATTGGCGAAAATTTCTAAAAGTGAATTTTCTAACTGAACTATTTTTTCTCATGCTATGTAGTATATATCCAAGTCTATAAATTATATACAGGGCTGCACAGAATAATGTGATTACTTTTTTTACTATGGAAGGTAAATGCTAAAACTGGGTTTTTAAATGTGTTATACGTTTCCTAAACTGTTTACTACATATCTTCTTTCACCTTATTTAACGGTGACGTTTCGTTGCAGTTTTCTGGATGTGTTGGAAAGTGTTTCATAATCTATGCTTAACGCTGGATTTTCCGTTAATTTTTTTATTTTGTTTATTTATCAAATTAAATAATGAGTTTTCTTAACCATTTGTGTCGTAACTACATTTTCCTTCCCGTAGCATCGTGAAGTTTTTCAAAGTCTTATGTCGTAATGTTGGTATTAAGCCTTCTTATCAAACCCGAGATACCCTTTCGATCGCAGTTCTAAAACTTAAAATTGTAGCACTGCTATAACATTTTTTAAACTATACTGTATTTAAATACAGAATTATAATTAAGTTATGAATAAGGAAAAATAATTCTTATACATGCTACTTTAAACAAACCCCTCTTTTTTGAGAAAATCTATTTTGCAATTGCTTACTAATTTTTCATTATTATTATTATTATTATTTATCATTTTCTTCCAAATTTTATGCATGTATTCACTGTATAAATTCATTGAGTTAGATTTATTTATTTTTTTTTTTACACTTTCCAACACACTTGAAAAATGTCGGAAAGAGTGAATGAAAAGACTTCGGTTTGTCTGTATGCCGTCTGTCCGTGCTCTAACTTTCGAAGGTAAACTCGGACTGCAATGTAATTTCTGTATGTTATTGAGATTTATTATAGAATGTTCGCTATCGAATATGAAGTGTCTAGCTTTTATATTTCGTTTACAGGGACACATAAAAGAATTCTGTTACATTATTGTCTATGGGAAATCCTTTGCGTAAATTTTAATGACGTTACGATTTTTCACGCATAATGAACTTGATATACGTCACTAAGATTGACTACAATATGCTTTCTCCAAAGAATAGAATAAGTGTCATTTGTAGTTCGTTTACAGGGACCCACAAAATAATTCCATTAAATTATGTTGTATGGGGAAATAATATTTGCGGTACGACATTTTAATGATGTTGCGATATTTTAAAAATGATTAAATTAAAAAAGATCACTGAGGTTCACTACAATATGCTTTCTATAGATTATGGAGTGCGTAGTATTTATTACTTATTTACAAAGACATATAAAAGAATAAGTTTACCGTGCTGACTATGATCGAAGATTGCTGAAAGTGCGTTTTTAACACTTTCTAACATAGTTGAAAATTGTTAATGAATTCGGTTTGTCTATCTGTCTGTCCGTGCTCTAACTCGCGTAAATAAACACATCGTCATGTAATTGATATATGTTATTGAGGCTTACTGTGGCATGTTCGGTATTGAAAATGAAGTGTGTAGCACTTATTGTTTTTTTTTTTTTTTTTTTTAGGGACACTCAAAAGAATTCCGTTACATTGCGGTCTATCGGGAAAAATCACTTGCGGTTTATTTTAATGATGTTACACAATTTCAAACATATTTAAATTGATATATATCACTGAGGTGCAACTGCAAGAGACCAATTATAGAATGTGGTGTGCATAGCACTTATAGTTCCTTTACAGGGATACTAAAAAAAATTCCATTACATTACGGTTTATGAAGAAAAATCGTTTGCAGTTTGTTTTAATAATGTTTCACTATTCCAAACATCTTGAAATGCACTAAATAAAATGATATATATCACTAACGTGTATTACAAGAGGCTTACTATAAAATATTGTGTGTACAGTTTTCATCGTTCATTTACAGGGACACACAAAATAATTCGGTTAAAGTATTGCTTATTAATAATAATTGCTGGGAATGCTTTTTCAGTTGCTGAACGCGTTTTTAAATTTAACTCATTTTTTTAGCACTTTCCAACCTAGTTGAAAAGTGCTTATGACTTCGGTTTGTCTGGCCGTCTGCCGTCTGGCCGTCTGTCCGTGCTCTAACTCCCGTAAATATGCTCGGATTGCTCTGCAATTTTTATATGTTATTGTCGTTATCTATAGCATGTTCCCTATTTCAACGGAAGTGTGTAGCACTTATAGTTTTTTTACAGGGACACTCAAAAGAATTCCGTTACATTGCGGTCTATGGGGAAAAATCATTTGCGGTTTATTTAAATAATGTTTCACTATTTTAAACGCATTGTAATTTATATATATTACTAAGGTGCATTAGAAGAAGCTTAATATGGAACAGGGTGTGCATAGCACTTATAGTTACTTTACAGGGACAGTAAAAATAATTCCGTTACATTACGTCTATGGAGAAAAATCGTCTGCGGTTTATTTAAATAATGTTTCACTATTTTAAACGCATTGAAATTTATATAGATCACTAAGGTGCATTACAAGAGACTTACTACGGAATATTGTGTGTATAGCAGTCATCGTTCATTTACAGGGACACGCAAAAGAATTATCTACTGTCTGTTAACAATAATTCCTGGAAGTGCGTTTTAAGTTATTGAAAGCGATTTTAATTTTAACTTGCTTTTTGTCTATTACGTGGTGTGTATAAATTCTGTAGATCCTATACAGGGCAGCACAAAAGTTCGCGAACACATTTCTGTTTATTGACAAACTCCAGACGGAGAATTTTAAACTGTGCTACGCGTTTCCTAACTGAACTAAAATTATCATCCTATGTAGTATATATACAAATCTATAGATCCTATACAGGGCTGAATAAAAGTATTCGGATATTTTTCCGAATATTGTATATGTTGGAAATTCCTGAAATTATGTTTTTAAATATGTTATGCGTTTTCTAAATTGTTTACTTAGATGTTAGCTTTTAGCTTATTAAACGGTATGATTTGTAAAATTATTTTGGAAGCGTTGGAAAGTGCTATATAATCTATGCTTGAAACATGATTTTTCGTTCTTGTTGTTTATTACTTGGTGTGTATAAATTGTATAGATTGTATACAGGGCAGCACAAAAGTTCTCGAGTACATTTCCGTTGATTGTCGGAAATTGCAGAAGGGAAATTTTAAACTGTGCTACGCGTTTCCCAACTGAACTAAAATTTCGCATTCTATTTAGTATATATACAAATCTATAGATCATATACAGGGCTGCACAAAAGAGCTAAGATATTTTTCCGTTTATTGTTGGTAATTCCTGAAATTGGATTTTTAAATATGTTATGCATTTTAAAAATTGTTTAGTTAGATATCATCTTACACCTTACGGTAAAGATTTGCAAAATTATTTTGGAAGTGTTGCATAATGCATGCGTCGACGCATGATTTTTCGTTCTTGTTGGATGTAATATGCATTTTGGCTGTAGTATGCAAGCGTATTACGGGGTGTGTATAAATTCTATAGATCATAGGCAGGATTTCACGAAAGAATTAACATGAATTACCAGATATACGCCGCAATTGTAGAAAATAGATTTTTACTGTAATACAGTGGTGGACATAATTATAAGACACCTACCTAATTTGACATACAGTGAGAGAAAAGATTCAGAGCTTAAAAATGCTTTATCAAATAGGACAAAAACATAAATTTATTCTGTTATCACACGTAATTGTTTTACAGAAATGATATTTTTATAGAGTTTAATAAAAAAAAATTAAAAATACCACGGACAAAATTATAAGACACCCTAACATTTTAATTAAAACACCTGCTTTTTTTTCGAAATATGCAAATTTTCTGCACGCAATTATGACGTCAGCAGTTAACTAAAGCAGACGATAACAGACTTCACGCATTTACAAACATGCCACGAGGTACAGAATTAAAAGAAAGTGAAATTCGCGAAATTTGGAGATTAAATGGACTTGGTACTTCAGTTAATAATATTTCAAAAGTTATTAAATGCTCTAGATATGTAATTTCAAATGTTTTGAAAAGAGGAAGTAATGGATCGGTGATTAAAAGATATGGACGTACTCCTTGCTTGTCCTTTAGAGACAGACGCCATGTGTTTTCGCTCGCTACACAGAATAAGATGACCACTACAGGCATTAAAATGCTTTGAAACTGAATTGTTCAAGGAAAACCATTCGCAGGGTGTTGCATAATGCTTCCTATGTGAAATTTAAAAAATTGAAGAAAAAACCTTCGCTTCTAAGGCGGCACAAAATTGACCGTTTAAACTTCGCTAAACAAACTATGGCCTGGACCTCCAAATGGTACTCTGTGTTATTTTCTGATGAAAAAAGGTTTAACCTGGATGGTCCTGACGGGTTTCACTATTATTGGCATGATTTACGGCAGTCTGATGATGTACGAATGAGCCGCCAAATGGGTGGAGGATCAGTAATAGTTTGGGCTGGTTTTTCGGCTCAAGGGAAAACCGATATCGTTTTTGTGCATTCAAGAATGAATTCCGAAAAGTATAAAAATCTTCTTAAAGATCAACTAGCCATATATGGTGAACTTCTTTGTGGCGAAAACTACACTTTCCAGCGCGATAACGCGTCGATTCATACATCACACGTAACAAAAAAGTGGCTTTCAGAGCAAAGTATCAATGTTCTTCCATGGCCTTCTCGCTCCCCAGACTTAAATCCCATCGAAAACTTGTGGGGGATGTTAGCTCGTGAGGTTTACCGAAATGGGAGGCAGTTTACATGTGTCGAAGACCTAAAGAATGCTATAAAATGTGCTGGGGCATTCTGTACCTCGTGACATGTTTATAAATGCGTGAAGTCGGTTATCGTCTGCTTTAGTTAACTGCTGACGTCATAACAGCGTGCAGAAAATTTGAATATTTCGAAAAAGAAGCAGGTGTTTTAATTAAAATGTTCGGGTGTCTTATAATTTTGTCCATGGTATTTTTATTTTTTTTTTTATTAAACTCTATAAAAATATAATTTCTGTAAAACAATTACGTGTGATAACAGAATAAATTTATGTTTTTGTCGTATTTGATAAAGTATTTTTAAGCTCTGAATCTTTTCTTTCACTGTATGTCAAATTAGGTAGGTGTCTTATAATTATGTCCACCACTGTATGTATTTTTTAAATTATTTACTCAGATGCCTCATTTCATTGTATGAAAAAATGAAATGTTTTAACAATATTTCGATAGTGTTGGAAAGTGTATCATAATCTATGCCTGATGCATGATTTTTTGTTCATGTTTTCTTAACTCTCAATTATTACAGATGAAATTGAAGTTTTGAAGTGTGCTGTTACCTTATTCCTAAATTTGTTTTTCATACTTCGAGATTTTCATCGCAATTATTTTTGTTTCTGTAAGCTTCTGAATTTTCAAGGCATCGAAATAAGGCACGGATTAATTAAAGAAATCCCTTCTCTTGAAGCAAATAAAATAAATAAAATAAAATAAATAATAAAAAATAGATTTCTAGACTTGCGGCTTTAGGGCCCAAAAACTTGCTGACACGGGAAATCCAGATGTTGAATTGTCACGAACACCCTCCGTCAGGAAGCATTCGATGAAGATTCAAAATATTTCATCATCTTGTTATAGATTGCTTTTTATGAGTGTTCTTCAACGAATATTTTCAGCACGACAGAGTAGGAAGAAAAAAAAATAGTCACAAAATAGCGTGTGTCCTGGTGTAATCTACTTAGCGAATCTAAATGTTCTTCTCGGGTAATTGGAAAAACAATATTTTCTTTTTTTTTCATAAAAGTAAAATTCGCTTTTCCTTTTGAAAAACTAATGCTGCTTTTATTTTAAATAAAATATAAATATTATACCACACATAGTGCTTTATACGTTTCAATAACAACTTTCAGTTTAATTTACAAGTTTTGAAAAGAAGGGTGGTCGTACCTTTTAAGACATTTTATTCATTAAAATACATAAAACCAGTCTCTTCTCAACTCAGCCAAAGTTTAACATTTGTTATTTTACATCAAGTTTAGAGGAATTAGTTTTTCTCAAATAATTTGTATGCTTCGCCTACAGCTAGAAGAAAGTCAAAGTTCATATTATCTGGAGAAATTTTTTTTTTCTGGTTAATTTATATAAATTTTTTACTGTTAATAATTTGTTATTTATTTTTTGTACTTTTTTCTTTATTTTCTGTTTTCTTAGAAAAATGGAAACAAAGAAAACAACAAACATACTAATAAACATAACTTTTATTATATATTTAATGTAAGTTAAAAATAGGAAGTTTTTTAATAAGACAGGTATGCTTGTTTACCATTGTACAGTTCTTGGATGTTTGGTACTTTGCCGAGACAGACTAGATGTTTAAGATGACCAATGACTATTATTATATGTTGTTCTATTTTAAAACTGTCAATGAAGAGGGAAAAAAAATCACATAAATATTCACTTAGCTTAGGTCAACTCAATTTCAGTTGCAATGGCCACTTAGCCATAGTCCGATTGGAGCAAAGGCGAACAACTTTATCGTAGCGTAGAGTCACATGTGAAGTGAGATGTGGTGAGGAAGAAGTGTAGAGTTTTCCCAGACTATGCATCTCAATGAATTGCAGTAGTTCGCATTCGGCAAAATGCAGAAATGGCGTTTGAAGAACAATGTGCGAATATCACACTGCCAGCGTTTGCATAGCTGCCAACCTTCCGTTTTTTAAATCAGATATACATATATACTTTTAACAAGAACTTTTTAAAGTAAAATGTTACTTTTCTTTTGTGTAAAAGTTATACCTTTTCATCCATTAAATAAAATTTTTGGTGAAAGAATTATTTGACTTGGAAAAAAAAACGGAAGGTTGGAAACTATGAGTTTGGAGAAATCATTGATAGAAACAATGCACATACATGCTTCAGCAAATGTACGATAAGAAACCTTTATCCTCTGACCTGTGTTTTCAAAGAACGCCGTTTCAAGGGTTATCTAAGGTTAAGGAAACTGCGACGGCGGCAATGCAGACCGCCTCGTCTAAGGCTTTCAGGACTGCTTTTAGCAACTGGTATTTGAAATTTCAGCAAGGCGTAGCTGCAGAAGGGATATACTTTGAAGGTGGATGTGTATAATACATGATATCAATAAATAATATCCGTTAGTAAAGTCAATCGCCAAACTTTTTTTTACCTTAGTAGTACAGCCACACTGCACCGTAAGATCGTTATCGTTAGATAATCGTCAATTACCCCGTTAGAGCCTCTTCACATAAGGCTACTAGATATTCTAGTGGCTATCTCCATGTACCTCCAATGAGTACGTGTACCTCATTTTGAGAAACATTGCTGTATATCGGCATCTAATAAGAGCGGTGGTTTTGAAAATTAGGTAAGCATTTGCCTTTCGCCCTTAGAAAATTTCCAAAACTTCCGGAATTAAAAACTGTCTCCTCTGAACGAGCCTATAAGTATCCAACGCCTAAGCACAATGCAGCTGATTTAGCAAACTTTTGACATCATCTTTCCATTCCAATTGAAGTTAATTAAAGAGAAATGCAATTAGATCTCAAAAACTGGATAGCTCTCAGTGTGTGCAGGACCAAAAAATATTTTTGAGATAGAAAACATGAACGCCATATACTATAAAAAAAATTAAATAAAAAGTAAGAGGTTTAAAAAAAAAGTAGCATAAAATAATCTCTTCATACGATCGAGAATCGTATCCACCGGATTTCAGATAATACACAATAATCTCAACAACCTGCTTATGTCTAGTTTCAAGCCCATATGGCAAATCGCGGTCTTTTCCAGATAAATTACATTTAAACCTTATCATTAAATTACATTTATGCACTATCTCACGGAAAAATGCTAAGAATACGAAATATTTTAAATAATACTAGTTTTTTTATGCTTTTGCATGAACACAAAGGCATCCTGCTTCCACTTGCAGCTTTAGAAGCAAGAAGGTAATATGCACCAGTATGGAGAATTTGACATAGGGACCAGTTTATGTGTAAATGAATTATTCGCGGACACAAGCTACCATCTCTACATTTAGAACTACACAAGTAATACATTATTACACAATAATGTAATGTCAAATTCGTTCACATTTACAAAGTTGTAGGGAAGTGTTCTTTTTCACTATTCTTCGTTAAGTAAATGTGACAAAGTCAAAAAAAAAAAAAAAAAAAAATCACAAAAGTTACTTTGTGTCAGCTTAAGACAACAGGCAAATATCTCAAGCTGGTGGTATATGCTGGAGACAGTCTTCAAAGCGTAATGCGGAAACATCCTCTGAAAACAAGTCACAAGCTTTGAAGTCGCAGTAATTCACTTTACATTTAACTTGCAGAAAGGAAGATATGTTCATACAGAATCTCTCTCGAAAGCATATGAGAAATCTTTTTTCTTTTCATATTTGAACCACGTTTTGCGAACTGCGTGATCCATATTTAAATATTATTTAAACGTTTGCTTTGGAAGACAGCAATTAAATGAGAAGAAATGCAATAAATTAACTATTTACTATAGTTGGTTTTACAAAATATGACCTGCTTCAATATAGACACCCCTGTTAATTTCAGCATATTGATTTAGTGTTCATGGCTCAGTTTACTTTTTTTAACGCCTTAATGTTCATTTATCCGTTCATTGTATTTAATTACATCCCTTTATGCTGTATGAAAAGAATGAAATACTAACATCAAAACAAGACTTGTTATAATGAAGTCGTGACACAGTAATATAATAAGTTGAATTTTATAGAAATGGATATTTGGTAAATATTGGGAAAAAGCGTACATGGCACTTGAATTTTAAAAATTGATGGATATGGCATGCACTTGAATTTTAAAAATTGATGGACATGGCACTTGAATTTTAAAAATTGATATTTTGCCATTTGTTATTCATATATATATTTTTTAAATATATGAAGTTTTGAATCTTGTAATATATGTTTTAATTAACACTACAATTTTCAAAAAGCCAAGGTCAAAGTCACTTTTGTACTTTTTTTTTTTTTTTTCAGGGCTGAAAATCTCTATTATGTTTCATACTTTTAACTTATTCATCAAAATATAATAAATGGCTTAACTGTTATGCTTTAAAACCGTAATTATGTTTCCCTTTACTTTATTTTGTAAATATTTTTTTTAATTATGAAAGACATATTAATTTATTTGAAATGTAAATGTCCTTCCGTAACAAAATACTACATTTCAATCACCTCACCAAGAAACTTTTGTGTCTAGAATGTACTTTTTTTAATACAAAGCTGACTTATGATACTTACTAATTTGAAATAGTTACAATTTCGTTGTGTTTTTAAATTTCACGTTTTTAATAGTAACGGGGAGGACATGGTTTTTATTAACCGATTTTGATTATTTTTTTAGGATCTCCTCAATAAAACAATTCAATTCATATTCAAAGCCCTTAACGTTACATACAAGTATTTGCTTTTATAAAATAAATACACTTCCATCTTAATAAATATATAACAAATAGTTTAGCATAAAAATACTGCTCATTTTAATTTATTCACTATTTGTACTGTGTCTACAAAAAAGCCTCAAACTTAATTAACCATACCTACAACCATACCTAGTTTCTTAATCTTAACTTTAATTGCATTTCATAAAAAATGGCCTTAAAATGCAAAATAAAATTCAGTCTGCTCCTTAGCATCATAGCCCCACCAGTGGCTGAGAGGTTGTGCTCTCGAAGCTGGTAGACGGGAGGTGCTGGGTTCGATCCCAATCGCGCCCGTCGGCCTAATCGCTCGGAGTTTTCGTGGTTTTATTTCGAGCCGTGGATTTTCTCCATGCGTAAATACGGATTAGTTTCCCTTAGAAAGACCCCCACGAAGGGCACTCCCCCTGGGCCTATATCCCTAGTGTCGATAATTGGCCGTCAATAATCAACCCAACCCAACCCAACCCTTAGCATCATAAGTAAGCCACTTTTTTTACTGGATTTGTTATGTTTGGCCTTAAAAATATAATTGGGTACGCATTCATAAGCGATCAAATGGATTACTAAAAGGTACTTTCATTTATGCACTGATTCCTGGACATATGGTTTCATTTTCACAGTTGAAAAGTGTATTATTCTTTAGTGATGAGTCTGCAAGCCAGTTTAAGCAGCGATACCTCTTCACTAACTTAACATTCATGCTTGATCAGTATAACATCGCAGCCACTTAGAGCTTATTTGCCACCAGTCGTGGTAAAGGTGCTGTTGATGTCAGTGGCACAACTCTAAAACGACTTTTTTGGAATAACATTTTGGCTGGAAACGTTGTATATATCAACAACAAAATGCTTTGCTACAGAAGGAACAGAAGAAGGTTGCTACAGAAAATAATCAAAATATAAAAGTTATGTTTATTCCTTTAGAAGAAATGAGCAAATTCACTAATTATCTATAACAGGGGTGGCAAACACGTGGCCCACCAAGCCTTAACTTGCGGCCTGCCGTCCTTTTCCCATCGAGGCCATGCGCCATCGGGTGTGGCTATTGTGAGAAATAGGCGAGTTCTCAACGTGTCCGAATTCTTTTAGAGAAAGAAAAGAAAAACGATTAGAAAGACATGGCGTTACATAAAGTGTGACAGAGTAGCACTTGTAAGCAGGTGCAACCGCAGTTTAAGTTTCTATGCTAAGGATCAGCTATCAGTATCCATAAAATCTGCAATTACGTCTGCCGAAAAAGAGCTCAAGAAAAGATACATAACATTGAAGAGGAATTAAGAACTTTTTGAATAAAAGTGAACAATGTTATTTTTTGTGAAATTAAAATGAAACCCATCTGTTTAATATGCAAAGAATTGATATCTGTGGCGAAATAATACAATATTAAGAGACATTACAATACTAAACATTCAAAGAAATTTTACTATTATACTGGAAAAAGTACGAAAGATAAAGTAAATTGAGAAAAAAACTTAGTTGTAAGCAAAATGTGTTTATGAAACTTGTGCAGGATCAACATTTTTTGTAAAAGCAAGTTATTCTGTTGCAAAGATAATAAAAAGGGAAGGAAAACCATATCCATATGGTAAATTTGTTAAGGACTGTTTGGAAAGCATGATTAGATATAATGTCCAGAAAGAAAAAAAAATGTTTGGAAAAAATAAGTTTGTCTCGATAAACAATATGTAGATGAAATTGGTAAGATGAAATAATGCGTGTAGATGAAATTAGAAGTTCCATTGAGAATACTTTGTAAAATTAATCGTCAAAATTCAAATTTTATTCTCTGGCACTGGATGAAAGCACAGATGTGACTGCCACAGCCTAGCAAATTTTATTCTTGGTATTGATGAAGCTTTTAATGTTAAAATAAGTAATAGCAGTGGTATATCCACTCAAAGGAACTACTAAGTTATTGTTAGAAACAGTTCAGTCAACATTAAATATATTCGACATGAGTTCTATAGTTTGTCGGGTATTACAATCAATGGAGCTGAAGCAATTTTTTGCAAACACCAAGGTTTAGTGAAGTTAATTAAAGATGAAGCCTGTAAAGTGGGCAATACTTCTATGCTTAATTGCCCTTACATTGCTTACGAACAGAATTTGTGTTCGAAATCGCTCCAGATAGACAATACTATAAATATGCACATCAAACCATTAATTTTTATTAAATCAAGGAGTTTGAATCATCGTCAGTTTCAAGAATTTTTGAAATCTTCAGATTCGGAGTACAGTGACATAACATATTACTCAGAAGTCAGAAGTAAGGTGGATAAGCCGTGCTCAAATGTTGAAAAGGATGTACTGTACAATGTGAAACACAAAATTAAATTATTCTTAGAAAGTAAACCAAAAAATTTACCAGCGTTTAAAGATAAACACTGACTTTGGAATTTGTATTTTTTGTCGATATCACTGACTATCTAAATGAAGTTAATAAGCGTCTACAAAGGAAGTATCAATTCATGAACAAAATACATGATCGTGTATCTGCATTCGAAATGAAACTTGGACTTTGGGAACAGCAACTGCGTACATATGAACTCATCCATCTCCTTAGCTTCTCTGCTCAATCATCAGCAAATATTGTTTTACTATTAAATTTATTAATACCCCCCCCCCCCCTAATTGTTCTCGGGTCTAAATCTTCACTGAAAAACATGAAGTCAAACATATTCCTTACATCCTCAAAGTTCAAGGGCATTTCGTCACGGATTTCAATAGATATTCGACAAAACGTCTGAAGCCGTCACTGTCCCTTAATTTCTGGACATCAGTGCACAATATTTACCAAAATTTGCTTTACTTCCTATTTAACGGAACAAAATTCCAGGTCAATCGATTAATGTCTTGAGCCTGTACGAGGCCCTGAAATTACGAAAATTGTGACGTATCCTGTAAAAATAACGTTCATAATTTCGAAATACAACAGTCATCAAATTTTGCTTTTTTTCTTCCTCTCTAACGGAAAAAAAAATTGCAGGTCAATCAGTTATTGTCTTGAGCCCTGCAATTAAAAAAAATGGTGACAAATTGTGATAAATCATGTACTCAATTTCTATTACTTTTGCTCATTATTCCAAAATGTTTTACTAATTTGAAGTTACAATTTTATGTTTCTTACCACAGAAAAGAAAGGAACAGTCCATAAAAGTTTTCAGGTCAGTATCAACCGTTGAAATATTGAGAATTCTTAGCAAATTGTTTCACACTTCCGACCTCTATTTCACAATTATGACTCAGTTCAGAAATAATTCTCTTGAGTTGTTGATGGGTTTACACTTACATCACGACACGTAGAATGTCGATATAATTCGACCGTGAAAACCTTGCGCATAATATTGGAAGAATTTATTCCACTGCCTGAAATGTCACTACATAAGAATCCCATCCGTAGCACAGTAGGGAAAAATCTCAGTTAAGTAGAAAGTTTTCCGTTAAATAGGAAGTAAAAAAGCAAATTTTGATGACTTTTGAATTTCGAAATTATGAACTTTATTTTTACATGATACGTGAAAATTTGCTGTCAGTTTTCGTAATTTCCGGCCCTGGTAGAGGGCTCAAGACATTAATTGATTGACCTGTTTTTCTTTTCTGTTAAATAGGAAGTTAAGAGGCAAATTTTGATCACTATTGTATTTCGAAATTGTAAACTTTATTTTTATCGCTCCACACTATTGTACAAACTGTCTTTCCGTTACTGGCGGGATTCCCTCTTTTGATTTTGTGTTATTGCACCCAAGGGTATTTTTTAAATTAAACATTGTATATCAGAATGAAATTATTAATCTTTATAGATGCACTGCAATTAAAGCTCATGTGATCCAAAAATTACACTGTAATAAAACTTCTTTTAATGAAATTATTAAACTGGTTAACGAACGAAACATTGTGTAAACGTGGTTGAATAAGTGATAACAATTTAATACAACTTTTAAACGAATTTCAATTTAACAACAATCTGAATTTCTACAAAAATAGTATAATTGCTAAATACATCTCCTCCACGGTAGTTCAAAGTAATTGACATCAAATCCTTGTCATCAATTTAAACCTTGTTTGGAAATTTAATGTAACTAATCAAAATATGAATTTAATTAAAAAAAATTTATGAAATATACAAGAAAGATTAATTTTTTTTCATAAATCACATCACTAAAATAAGTATCAAATAATTTATACAACATGTATTTAATTACAACATAATTCAAGACAAGGCTGTCACGAGGCATGACATTAATAATTGCATGCGCTAATAGGGTCAATAATGCGAAATTGATAAGGAAGCGAAAAGTATTAAGAATTTCAAACATGTCCAATATCCAAGTTCCTAATAAGCTCCTGGGTAACTTGCTGATAAAGGAATCCTGTTTCTAAATGTCACGTCTATTAACATAAGCGATAAGTAACGGCAATATGAATTCAATAATTTCTACATTTAACATTACTCTTATATCTTATTTTTGAGTCAATCCATGTGAATCATCGATAAAAATAAGAAAAGATAAAGAATATAAGATCTTAATGAATTTTGATTTGCTTTTTAAATTTGCCGATTAATTTATCATTATGTTGGGACTCTTGGAACTTTGATTGATAATCATTTTTCAGTGGAATTGTTTTTAGCGAAAATAGTAATTTCATGGGAAACTTTAAAAATATTCTTTATTTTTGAAAATATATACACACACATATATATATATATATATAAACATATTCAATAAAGAATGAACTAAATTTTAATAATAGAAACTTTTTGGCCGAAAACTGACTTTAAAACATACTTTTTATCGGCAAAAAATCACATTTTTAACATAAAAATTTAAGTAGAAAAAGTAAGTCAACTTTACAAGTTTTGCCCGAATAGACATATTTTAGTACAATTCTCAAGAGAAATGTGAAATATTAGAAGTTTTATATAATTAATCGAACTAATCGCAACTTGATAGGAAAATACACAGTTTAAAGTTGAATATAAAAAAAGAGTGAAGTGAAAATTTTTAATCAAAATAATAATAATAATAAAAATAAGCGAATAACATTCTAATTAGGTGGAAATTTGTAGCATACATTTTCAGAGCGATATTCATGATGTTTTAAAAAACATGGAGTACCAAAATTCGTTTAAAAATTATATATCGAGAACAAGATTCTATTTCAGATGGTTAAAACAATCACTCTACGACAGCTTCGAGAGCAACTATGTAATTAGCAGCTCTCATTATCAGGTGATCAGTAGCTGATCGTACACTGGTGTTCAAAAGTTAAGAGCGAAGACACTCGCAAGCTAATGTTAAACCAGTGGAAGCGTTCTATAGAAATTTCTTGCGTACATTTTAATATTTTTAAATGACTATTTTGCATAGATAATTTCTAACAGTGTTCGTTTTTACTTAGTTGTTTTTTTTTTGTTGTTGTTTTTTTGGTTAGTCTTTTTTTTTTGTTAGATTTTTGGTTAGGTGGGTTTTTTTTTTTGTTTTTTTTTAATGAGAATATTTTAACTTTCGGAACCGGTTTCGAAATAGACAGTGACCTCATAAATATATATATATATATATATATATATATATATATGCAACCAAAATCGAAAAAGTAAAAATAGGACCCGGTTAGAGATTGACCTCCGCTATCCTATAAAAAAAAAACATTTAAAAATAATGAAATGCAAACCAGAAATTTAATCACTCCAATTGATTTAACATTAGATTGCGAGTGTCTTCGCGTGACTTGGTGAAGACTTACAAACACAATTATAGAACACAAAAACAAATTGTAAGTACTCAAAAGAAAATTATATAACCGTCAAGTGTAGGAAATGGGTACCACTAGAACTCCTCTAATAGAGGCTGACGCATTCTCGCAGATTTGGTACCCGAATTGCAGCCCAGTCGAAAAACCAAGCTAATCAGAACCGGTTCAGCCAATCAGAACCGAGTCTTAGGCAACCCCAACTCCGGCTGCGGTAGATTGATGCTGAGCTGAGTACCAATAATGCGAAACAAAATGGATATACGTCAGCTCTTATTATAGGAGTCTTAGGTACCACCCTAACAGCACAGCCAGTCGGTGTGACATCTGTTTGACGTCATAAATGGTCACAAGTGTCACAGTCATTACAGTGATCTGAAATGTGATATCTTTCATCCGTTTCTTTATTGGGTCTTTTGACGGAGAACTCTACTTTTTGAGCATAAAAATTTCAATAATTAAAACTAATCCAAGAACATCCATGGTTCATCTTTCACATCTTAAGATTTATATAGGTGGACGTATAATCTTTTCATTATTTGGTGCTTAATTTATTTTATAAGAACTTAGGGGAAAATTTCCTTTATTATATTTTAACAGAGGACACAAATACACAATGTTTTGATTTATAATGCCAGACTTATTTAATAAAGGATATGAAATTTGGAGTAAATATTTCCAAAAAAGGTTTTACTTATATGAATTTAAAACTTATTTTTATTATATAAATTAGGCATATCTTTTCAATCAAGAACAGGAGATAGATAGAGTTCAGGACCATTTCTAGTTCAGTGAGAATACTCCAAAATTAACGACAAAGGACAACCCAGCTAGAAAGTGTTTGCACTTCTTTTGCAAAAAAGTATCAATTGTGCACAATTTGTGCAAACAAAGTGAATATTTTTGAATATTTCAAAAAGTGTACACTTTGTGTGCACATTATATGCACTTTTTATGCATACCAAAAAGTGCATATTTTTTATTTTCAAAAACTGTGCACATTTTTTGCATAAAATAACTGCCTGTTCCGTGTTCGCAAAAAGTGTGCATTTTTTATGCACAAAAGTCTTTACTTTTTATAGATGTAAAAATTTCTATATTCGAAGTTTTGATTATTTCTATGCATAATGGTGCCAATTCAAATCTGTAAATTTTTTTCAAAAGTGCATGTATTTCCTATGAGAATACAATATTACCTAAAAAGAAACAATTCAAAGTCACAGATTTGTGCCCCCTTCCAGCAATATTTTTCGCCTCACCCCCTCGAGGGATGTGAAGGAGGGGGTGGGGGTAGGTAAAAAATATTTCACACTTTCTGTTGTTCTATGGACCTGCAATTTGACTGTAATAATATAAGATTAAATTCTTTTTCAACATTTTTTAATAATAATTCAATGGGGGGGGGGTAACCCTTTCATTGAATTGGACGTATGTACATATGTATATATTATATAGATATTATGAAGAAAAATATAGCTTTAAAACACATATTTTACTGTACATTATTTTTTTTAATAAATTTTTTGAAAAAAAAAAATTTTTTTTTGATAACTTACTTTTTTACAAACTTAAAGGAGGAATATCTCAAAATTTTCCTGTCTGTAAATTTTCAAAAATTTTATTATTTTTTTTTTATTTTTTTTTTTTTAATTTAAATTTTTAAGATTTGAAATTTTATCCCTTTTTAAATGCACAGTTGGGATATTCTACATCTCCCAGAGACAATCAAAATGATTTAAATTACATAAAGCATATATATTTATTAAGATTGATTCCAAATTCCAACTGCTAATTTTTTGAACGTGACAGGCACTCGTAGAGGAGTCGATGATATATTAGTTTTCATCTGCACGTGCGCGGTGCCTTTCCTTCTGTTGTCGAGAAGTCGAGAACATAACATAAGCACTGGCGGCAGGGCAGGCGTAAACAAAAATGATATACAAGATTGTAAACCAATTTTTCTCGACTGATGTCTATTTTACAGAAAAAAAGGTAAATTATTCAATTTTATGTTGTAATGTTCTCTAAAAAACTTTGTAAATGAACGTTTGTTTGGAATAAAACCACCCTAATTCTAGTTATAAATGTTAGGCTTACATGCTACGGCTTTTGGGGAAAAAAAGAAAAAATCTTGCCGTTTCAATTCTGCTAATTTTTTTGAATGAAATATACAGTTTTATAAAACAGTTAATCATCACTTTTAAGTATTTTTAGCTGTCGGTCATATAAATATAAAGTGTGCTGAAAAAATACCTAAATTTAACCCCTCCTTTAGCTGTTCTTAGCGGTAATGCTATTTTCAGTTTTCACAGTAACTTGTGATTTTCAGTTTAACTGTAGCAGGGTTCATACAGACGCCTTACACTACTTAGAAACTCCATAGAAATTAAAAAGTTTCCAAGGGGATAATTAAACTCCTTAAATAAACAAAACAAAATACTCCTTAAATTATCACAAAGTATAATTTAGCGTTGAACAATGATTAAAGGAAGTAAAATAAGTATTTTCATGTTTATAAAAATAAAGTTCAAGTAATTACTGCCATTCTAAAAAATAATAATAATCAAATTTTGTTTTTGTTTTGTTTAAGTACATACTGCAAGGTTTCCATTCCAAAATTTACTTTTTAAAATCTATCTGCATGTGCATGTGATATATGATGAGTATTTGAGAATTGACTGTCCTCTGTATCTGTAATATTATGACCATTGGTCACTGCATGAAATAGTTCACTGGCACTTTTGTATTCATTTACAAAAACAATAAGCAATGCAATTTAAATTTTACTTCATAAGCTTTTAAAATTTTCTTGATTACATTTTAAAAGTTACAGATTACGGCTTATTATTTACTGTGTGGAGGAGGAAGGGGGGGGGGGGAGGGCATCAAAAAGTATGTTTACCTCCGGTGAACAAAAAAAGCTACTTTTAGCCTAGTTCCCCCCTCCCAACAAATTTTGACAAACAAAATCAAAGCATATTTTTATATATTTTAGATATCTTTTTAGTTTATTTTCAATTAATAAATCCAAAATAAGTTTCATCCACATTTACTTATTATAAACTTATTTTTATCGACAGGAATTTTAACACTAGCTATTGGATTTCATTTGAATAAAATCCATTTTCTCCCTAAATGAGATATTAAAAATTAGGGTGGGTGTGCACGTTGTAAGATGGCATGGCATGCTGAAAAAATATGCGAAGTTCTTTAAAATTCTTGTACCCCTTAAAATTTTCCTTAACTCCTTGTATTCTTTCTTCTCAAGTCTGTATGAACCCTGCTATAGGTAGGTACTAGTGAAATGTTGTTTTGTTTGAAGACTTAATATTATTGCTAAAGACTTCTGAAAAGGTGAATTTTAATTTAGTCATGTACATAAAGTTTAGAACAGAAGCAGTATCCTATTAGTTAATCGAGCTTTTTATTAATCTTTCAATCAAGCGGTCTTGAAAACCACTCACAGTATGTATGCGACAGTTTTTGTGACAGCAATTAAAGTTAAACTGCATAAAGTATAATAAAGGAACAGCTTTGGGATTAACCTGCTGTGTGCCATCTTGTTTTTTAAATCAAAACATATTTGTTTTGTTTCTCATTTCCTTTCATCCATATTTACTTATTATAAACACGTTATTTAATTTTATTGACTAATTTATTTATATTTAATAATATAAGTTAAAATGTTTTGATTTAAAAAATGAGATGGCTGACCGCAGGCGATATATCAAAACGTTTGTTTTGTTTCTGACTAGTGATAGAAATTGGGTAATGAAAGGTAGGTGTGAAGTGATGCTTACTGTAACTATCTTAGGCGTCTAATAAAAATTTCTAGTTGCAATTTCTAAAATTCACATAACTGTATCGTTATATGCTATTTTACAGAAAATTGTGAATATTTTGTTTTTATTTAAATTATTGAAGTTCAAAATCTACAATATTATAATTATTGAAGCAACTGTAAAACTGATAAAGCTTTTTTAGTTAATACTACATTTTCAAATTTAACCCCTTAACTGCCAACGAAATCTGACAAGACCCCCAATACCTTATTTTATCAGAGAATTCTGCGAATAAATAAGCTGAAGATAACTTTTCTGGCATAGTGATAACAAAATACAGATGTTACTGTGAGCTAAATACGGAACTGGTAATGAAAAATGCCTTATTGGCACGCGGGTTTGCCAAACCTGTAAAAGAAGAATATGTTTTCTAAAGGCGTATATATACTCACGTGGCAGTTAAGGGGTTAATAGAAAAATGCACTTAACCATGTTAAACAAAATTTTATCCATTGTTGATAATTACTTAAATTTAGCAAAAAAAAAAAAAAAAAAAAAAAAAAAAAATTGTTAAAATGAAATCTAAAAGGACCACATTTGTGTGTGTGTTAACCATTAAAATAATAGTACCATCTTATCTGTTGGGACTGCATTATCAGTTCATGTTAAGCAAAAATCCTCATTAACCCTTTTTATCCTGACGGTACTTATAAGTACCACTTTAACCCCTTCGCGAAGAGAGTCTTTTACAGAATTTTTAATCTGTTACCACCGGTTTATCAAATGAGAAATTTTCACCTAATTGAATCTCAAAAATGCTATGATTAGATAAGAAAAACTTTACAAAAAAAAAAATAAATAATAACTGGTGGAAATAATCGAGGATTCTGAGCATTTAAAAAGTAGCTGGAAAATTAATTCAGGATATAAAGGGTTAAGCAATTTAATGCTAACAATGCTTGACTGCATGTAGAGTGCACAGATGAAAGTCAAACAATACCCACTAATTTTAATAAAGTTAGATAATAAAATCAGGATGTCTTAACCGTCCTTCAGCTACATCATTTCACAGGG
This sequence comes from Maratus michaelseni, assembly GCA_963931845.1. Lineage (NCBI taxonomy): Eukaryota > Metazoa > Arthropoda > Arachnida > Araneae > Salticidae > Maratus > Maratus michaelseni. Next base: position 194,986,580 of record OZ007586.1, on the reverse strand, counting down.
ATTTATAGCTTTATCTGGACGAAAATCTGCTAAATTGGGTCCACACAGTTTTATCATTAATAAATCATTAACAATATCAGTGGATAAACGGTTATGTATATCATTTTTTATTAAATTAAACTGACTAAATCCCTTTTCACATTCAGCAGTGCTAAATGGCAGGTTCAATATAAAGTTTAGAAGTTTGCATAAATTAATGTATTCATTTGGATTTGCACACTCTGCTAAAAATCGCTCTCAAACTGTCTCGCATTAGAATTTATGTTTGGTGTCAGACCAAATTTTCAAAAGCGAGTGATTGGCTAAGTTAAACAAAAAAAAAGTGTTAAAAAGGGTTAGGCATCAAATTTAACTCCCGGGAACAATTTTGTAGTCGTCAAATGCTATGTAGTTGCATTTGACGACTGACTGCTAATTTCGAACAATGATTCTGACATAACCCAGTTAAATCAAAACATTTGTTTTGTTTCTAACATAACCAAGTTAAATCAAAACATTTTAACTTTTATTATTGAAAATTATTTTCGAATTAATTGAAAATAAACTACAAAAATTATTTAAAAAATATAAAAATATGCTTTGATTTTGTTTGTCAAAATTTGTTGGAGGGGGGGGGGGGGGGGGGGAACTCTGCTGCAGGAACCCTCATTCAAGGCCAAAACTAGCTCTTTTTTTTGTTCACAGGAGGTAAACATACTTTTTGAAGCCCCCCCCCCCACTTAATTTTATTGACTAATTCATTTATATTTAATAACGAAAGTTAAAATATTTTAATTTAAAAAATGAGATTTCTGACCTTGAGCGATAAATCAAAACATTTGTTTAGTTTCTGACATAATCAATCGGGTCGAAATCATTTCTATTACCGGTGCAGGGGCAGTCAAAATTTTGAAAAAAAACCGGCAAAAATTTCAATTTTTCGTTTTTAAAGTTTTTAATTTTTATTATATGTCTAGAATTAAATAAATTTACATTATAGCTTGTAATAACTTATAAATGTGTAGTAATTTTGATCATGAGCATTGCGAACCAGGGGCGAGAGAGGCCCGTCCCCCCCCCCCCCTAAATTTGAGAGAAAGGGGTTTTTTGAAGTGATTTTCCGGAACGTTTTAGAGATTTTTTGTTGGGAGGGGGGAGAAAAAGTGAAAATTGAGGGGGAATTTATGTAAGATTTCTTCCTACTAAAAAAATCCTTAAATTTACCATAAAATCGCAAAAATTTCTTCAAAAAGCCCTTTTTTCCAAAATTTAAGAGGGGCGGGCCCCTCTCGCCCTTGGTTGGCAATCCCCATCATCAAAATTACTAGACATTTATTAGTTATTACTAGACATAATGTAAATTTTTTTAATAGTAGACATATAATATGAATTTGAAAAAAAGTAAAAAACGGAAAATTGAAATTTTTGCCGGGTTTTTTTCAAAATTTTGGCTGCCTCTGTGGCGGTAATAGAAATAATTTCACCATAATGACATTTTATTGGAACATTACTAACATCTTGATGTAGCTTTTGCATTCTATTAGAAATTGTATTGGTATGGTTGGATAATTTAAAAAAAAAAAAAAAAAAAAAAAAAAAAAAAGCGATTTTTTTAAACTTTGCCCTCTTTGCGGCGGTAAAAGATATTTAAAAGATATTAACCATTTGGTGTAATATTTTGTGAATTTATTCCTTATTACCAATGGCAACTTTTCCGCACTATTACGTTTCGATTATATAAATTTCGGTTTTTTTGACCCACCCTAATAACCAAGTTAAATCAAAACATTTTAACTTCTATTATTAAATATAAATAAATGATTCAATAAAATTAAATAATGTGTTTATAATAAGTAAATGTGGATGAATATTATTTTGGAATTATTAATTGAAAGTAAACTAAAAAATTATTTAAAATATATAAAATATGCTTTGATTTTGTTTGTCAAAATTTGTTGGGGGGGGGGGGGGGGAACTCTACTGCAGGAACCCTCATTCAATTCCAAAACTAGCTCTTTTTTTTTTGGTTCACAGGAGGTAAACATACTTTTTGAGGCCCCCCCCCCCTTAATTTTATTGACTAATTTATTTATATTTAATAATGAAAGTAAAAATATTTTGATTTAAAAAATGAGATTTCTGACCTTGAGTGATAAATCAAAACATTTGTTTAGTTTCTGACATAATCAATCGGGTCGAAATCATTTCTATTACCGGTGCAGGGGCAGTCAAAATTTTGAAAAAAAACCGGCAAAAATTTCAATTTTTCGTTTTTAAAGTTTTTAATTTTTATTATATGTCTAGAATTAAATAAATTTACATTATAGCTTGTAATAACTTATAAATGTGTAGTAATTTTGATCATGAGCATTGCCAACCAGGGGAGAGAGAGGCCACCCCCCCCCCCCCTAAATTTGAGAGAAATGTGTTTTTTGAAGTGATTTTGGGGATTTTCCGGAACTTTTTACAGATTTTTTGTTGGGAGGGGGGAGAAAAAGTGAAAATTGAGGGGGAATTTATGTAAGAGGTCGCCCCTACTAAAAAAATCCTTAAATTTACCATAAAATCGCAAAAATTTCTTCAAAAAGCCCTTTTTTCCAAAATTTAAGAGGGGCGGGCCCATCTCGCCCTTGGTTGGCAATCCCGATCATCAAAATTACTAGACATTTATTAGGTATTACTAGATATAATGTAAATTTTTTTAATAGTAGACATATAATATGAATTTGAAAAAAAGTAAAATACGGAAAATTGAAATTTTTGCCGTTTTTTTTTTTAATTTTGGCTGCCCCTGCGGCGGTAATAGAAATAATTTCACCATAATGACATTTTATTGGAACATTACTAACATCTTGATGTAGATTTTGCATTCTATTAGAAATTGTATTGGTATAGTTGGATAATTTAATTTAAAAAAAAAAATGCGTTTTTTTTTTTAACTTTGCCCTCTTTGCGGCGGTAAAAGATATTTAAAAGATATTAACCCTTTGGTGTAATATTTTGTGAATTTATTCCTTATTACCAATGGCAACTTTTCCGCACTATTACGTTTCGATTATATAAATTTCGGTTTTTTCGACCCACCCTAATAACCAAGTTAAATCAAAACATTTTAACTTCTATTATTAAATATAAATAATTTATTCAATAAAATTAAATAATGTGTTTATAATAAGTAAATGTGGATGAATATTATTTTGGAGTTATTAATTGAAAGTAAACTAAAAAATTATTTAAAATATATAAAAATATGCTTTGATTTTGTTTGTCAAAATTTGTTGGGAGGGGGGGGGGGGGGGACTCCACTGCATTAACCCTCATTCAAGGCCAAAATGCTGTTTTTGTTCACAGGAGGTAAACATACTTTTTGATCCCCTTCCCCTCTTCCTCCTCCACAAAGTAAATAATAGCCAACTTATTTTAATCATAAAGTACATAATATTTAACTATGTAATCAACTTTGTCAAGTATTTATTTGATAAAACCTCTGAAACCGGAATCTAAAGGAATATTAAAAAATATCGCAGTATATGGATTTCCTTCTTGGGATGTATAATTGTTGATACATATGTTTTAGCATATTAGTTAGTAATCTGTAACTTTTAAAATGTAATTACGAAAATTTTAAAAGCTTATAAAGTAAATTTAAATTGCTATAAACTAAGGATGCACTGAATAGCGATTTTGGCCGAATACTGAATATTCAGCCCACAAGTATACCGAATATTCGGCTGGCCTAATATTTTTATATTTCAGATTTCAGACTAAAGTATTAAAAGTTAAATTATAAAACAATTTTACATAATATTTAACACAGATACTGCCATTTTATGAACCAGACCTTTTTACAAGAAGCCTTTACAGAAAAAAACAAACTGTGCTTTAGCTTTGAGTTATAACTTAAAAAGAGTATTAGTCTTAAAACTTTTTTAATTAATTTAGTTAAACTTTGATTAATTAAACTTTGTAGCTTCTTCTGTGAATTAAAATAAATTTATAAAATGTTCTTATATTCAGTTATAAGCCATTTTGTATTGGGTTGTTATTGATTTTCTTCTCTTCCAGAGTGGAAGCTTAGCTGCTAGTAAAATGTGGTTGAACAGAGACTTGTTGAGATACATCTCATGTAAGTATTATTTTATAATTTAATAAATCTTATTACATTATATTTTATTACAGTGTCCAGTTTAATTACGCTGTTTAGGAATTTTGTTATCTTGCGGCCCTCACAATTACGATTATGCCAAGGTTGCAGCTATGTAGATATGCCATTAATGGACACCTCCTTCCCAATGTTTTTGGTTTAAAAAAATAACCAATTAATATTTTGCTTTTTTTTTTCATCTCATAACTCCCCATTGCATGTTTTACAATCTGGAGTATTGTTGACACTCTAAAAAATCCTGAATTTCGTCGATCGACCGCGTAAAAATCCTGAATTTCGTCGATCGACCGCGTAAAAATCCTGAATTTCGTAGATCGAACGCGTAAAAATCCTTAATTTTGTAGATTGAACTTGTAAAAATCATGAATTTCATTGATCGAACGCGTAAAAATAATGAAATTCCTTAACCGAGCATGTAAAAATCATGTATTTTATCGACCGAACGAGTAAAAATAATGAAATTCGTTGACCGGGCGTGTAAAAATAATTAATTTTATCGACTGAGCGTGAAAAAATCATGAATTTTATCGACCGAGTGTGAAAAAATCATGAATGTTATCGACCGAGTGTGAAAAAATCATGAATTTTATCGACCGAGTGTGAAAAAATCATGAATTTTATCGACCGAGTGTGAAAAAATCATGAATTTTATCGACCAAGCGTGTAAAAATCATGAATTTTATCAACCGAGCGTGTAAAAATTATGAATTTTATCAACCGAGCATGTAAAAATCAGGAATTTTTATTGACCAAGCATGTAAAAATAATGAAATTCGTTGACTGGGCATGTAAAAATAATTAATTTTATCGACCGAGTGTGAAAAAATCATGAATTTTATCGACTGAGTGTGAAAAAAATCATGAATTTTATCGACCGAGTGTGAAAAAAATCATGAATTTTATCGACCGAGCGTGAAAAAATCATGATTTTTATCGGCCGAGCATGTAAAAATTATGAATTTTATCGACCGAGCATGTAAAAATCAGGAATTTTCATTGACCAAGCATGTAAAAATAATGCAATTCATTGACCGGGCGTGTAAAAATAATTAATTTTATCAACCGAGCGTGTAAAAATCATGTATTTTATCGACCGAACGCATAAAAATAATGAAATTTGTTGACCAGGCGTGTAAAAAAAATTAATTTTATCAACTGAGCATGTAAAAATCATGTATTTTATCGATCGAACGTCTAAAAATCATGAATTTCATCGATCGAATGCGTAAAAATCATGAATTTTATCGATTGCTGTGTAAAAAATCATGAATTTTGTTGATTATGCACAGAAAATCGTAAATTTCTTGGAACGGGCACATAAAAGCCATGAATTTCTTCGAACGGGTACATAAAAATTACGAATTTTGTCGAATGGATGCTGAAAAATCGCAAAATTTAGGGAAAAAGGGCAATCAGGAAATCCTGCATTTGGCCAGTTTTTAAAGTTTAATCGATGAATGGCGACTGGCGAGTGCTTATTTTCACCTTTACCCTGAAAGCTGCACATTATCTTCCATTATGTTTGTTTAGAAACACTCAGTTTTGAAAAAGAAAACAATGTTCACGATCTTACATTTATGCATTATTAGTTCTTATGAATGTCATCATTAACAGTTAATTTTCTTAGTTGTTACTTTTCAAACAGGAAATACATAAATGTGTAAATCTAGTAATAGTAATCTCTCTTATTTGAATATAATTCTACTTCTTAATTTTCCGGGATATCTTTATTTATTAACAGTTAAAAATAAAATTTAACTAAATTTTTTGAAAATATTTTTAAAAGCCTGTTTGGTTGGGCCATATATAAAGATATTCAGCAAAACTGAATAGTTTGATATTTGGTTAGGCCGAGTGCGACCTATTTTCAGCCTAATTAAATATTTGTAGTATGGCCGAATACATACCAAATATTCTGTGCATCACTAGTTGTAATTTTCCAACTGGACAAAAAATGTCCGGGCCAAGAATTTGAATAATTGTGTTAAAATTAATCTAGAGTAAATTTCTAGTTTGAGATTTGGAAAATGTTGTTCAAAATGTTTTTGAAAATGACCCGAAGTGAGTCAAAACATGTCGAACAACCTAATAAAAGTTATATTTGTATTATGTTGTTAATTTACATCTTTTTAGCATTTAAAAGAAATACAATATGCAGTTGTTGCATCTGTTTTTTTTAGGGGGGGGGGAGGTATGAGAGGAAAAAGCCAAATATTAAAAAATATGTAGAAGATACAAAAAGAAGCTACTGGGGGAAAACGAGCCGGGCGCTTTTACAATATCATTATCTAAAACGGGCAGGGTGCATCGGTAGGTTTAAAGGAAAAGGGCAGGGTGCAGCACCCTTTGAAAAACATCAAATGAGAACACTATGTAAAAATGATCTTTTATTTAAAAATTAATTGAAAATCAAATTTTTCGTTCACATTCACACACAAACATTTTTTTTTTTAAAATACTGTTCAAGCTTCCTAAATTTTATATATTTCTTCTGACAACTACTTCTTCCCTTCCCCCCTTTCTTCTAGCGACTCTGAATATAAATTGGCTGAGCAAAAATCACAAAACATAAACAAAATTCACATCACATAAAATAAAATCTAATTAAAATTTTGGATTTTTTTTTTTATGGTCCTTCCTATTATGCAACTTTATTAAAAATTTCTCAGCTCTGCACCCAACAGTCTGAGCCTTTGAGGTTAATATAGATACATAGTTAACACATGCATTTTTAATAGTATAGATAGTAAATTTCAAGTTTGAGATTTGAGAAATTGTTTATATGAACAACATTTTCCAGTTTGTCCATATATTACACATGAAAATAAGTGAATTTTAACTATAATTTTTTCCTGTAGAAAAACAAACTACTTAATAAAATCTAATATTGAATTCTTATATTTATGTAATGTCTGTAAAGTAGTTCAGTTTGCATATTTTTGCATGATTTATTTATTTATTTATTTATTTTTTTTTTTTTTTACACAGGAAACAAACAGGATACAGCTTGAAATTGATGTGATAAAAGTAAATCATCCAAAGATACACCTCCACAATGTGACTGTCAGACTGTCAGAATTTATTTTGTTTAAATCTAAAAGCAAGAAAATTTAAGTCCGGAACATTTACTGTATACATTACATTACCGGAACAGAGTACCATTAGTTTATTATTTATGTTGTGATTTCAAATAAATGCAGCAGCTGTACTGCAATGGTCATTTTTTTGTGTGTGCTGTGGTTTCTTTCACATTTTGCCAACAGCAGCTAGATTTTAGCAGTCGTCTATCAAAGCTCTTTGCAATCAGAAAAATGATTGCATCCAGTTGCAACAATCAAAATTTTCAATGACTGGATTGGAAGTGAAATGATGAGAAAAAGCTGATCGCACTTGTGTAAATAAACAAAAATAAGTAAAGTTGATTTTTTTTTTTTTTTTAATGCCTTTTTCTAAGTTCAAATACATTAGTTAAAACATTTTCAACTAATAACTAGAATTTAGTGCAGCTCTTTTCAAGTAAGTGTAATAATTTTCTCTTATTGGGTTTTAACAATATTGGACATGTTTTTTACTGTATGCAGTGTTATATTTAATTATAAAATTTATATATTTAAATTTAAGCTTATTATCTTTTTCCGCATGTTGGTGAACTTGTACCATGTCTGATAAAATTATTGTTCATAATCCTATGTATAATTATGCATCTTTCCAAAACTGGGTTTATTATACATTGATAGCTGTAAATTTCATAGTAAGCTGAATCTTGATTTAAATATATGCTTAAAATGTTCGGTATGCAAAAAATCTACTTGAAGAAATGCACAAAATCTGAGGTGCCATATACGCTCAGATTTTGTGCACTTTATATTTTACACATTTTTTGCATGCCAAAAATATCCTAAATTGTGCATTTTTTATGCATAATCAGTCTCTGATTATGCATAAAAAATGCACAATTTAGGAATTATTTGGTATGCAAAAAATGTGTAAAATAATAAGTGCACAAAATCTGAGCGTATTTGGCACCTCTGATTGTGCATAAAAACTGCAAAATTTAGGGATTATTTCGTATGCAAAAAAAGTGCACAAAATCTGAGCGTATTTGGCACCTCTGATTATGCACTTTTTGTGCACAATTCAGTTTGCACTTTTTTTGCGCAATTCAGTTTGCACATTTTTTGCACAATTCAGTTTGCACTTTTTATACACAAGTAGAGGTGCCAAATACGCTCGGATTTTGTGCACTTTTTTTTTGCACTTTTTTTGCAAACTTTTTCTAGCTGGGAATGGGTACATCCACGGCTAACAATCGTTAGTAAAAAGGAGTGCCTCTTGCCTCTGAATATTTTTATTAGGTGAAAAATGCTACTATAGTTTGGAAATTATTGCACATAATTTTATTGTAACGGGATATGCACGAAAGGCTTCAAACGGTATTTCGAACATATTTTTTCCAAAATAAAATTTAATTACTTATAAACTAATTTTCAGAGAAAAACACAGTATTGATTAATACATTTATCACATCCACAAGATAAATGAAAATGTTAATAGAGAAAATTAGGCGTAACACGTAATGAAGGTATACATGTATTCCAATGTTTAAAAAAAATCACAAATCATCAATTTCTAATTTCCATCAAATCTATATTTTGAATGTCATACATTATTTAAAAATCTTAAAACATAAGAAAAAAATATTCTGTCAAAAATTAACTACCATGTACCAGAAAAGTAACTTTTTGTAGAATAACCGTATTACTCTCAACTGACCGTCATTTGGCCACTCCACTGAGAATTCATCTTGACCGCTGCTTTGTGATGAGTCACCAGGTGTCTTTACAATGAAGTCACCTTATGACTCTCATATAACCGCCATTCGGAAACTCACTTGTAAGGTCACCATGATAGTTGTTTTGTGACGAGTCCCCTAGAACCAGAAAAGCCATCTGGTGACTTGTCACAAGCAGCGCTCATGGTGACTTCACAGTAAAGTCTCCAAATGTTGAGCACTTGAGAGTCACCATACGACTTCCTTGTCACGTTATTTGGTGTCTCGTCACAAAGCAGCGCTCATGGTGACTTCACAGTAAAGTCTCCAAATGTCGAGCACTTGAGAGTCACCATATGACTTCCTTGTCACGTTATTTGGTGTCTCATATCAATGCAATGTTTATGATATCAAAATGGAGTCTCCAAATAACGGCTACATGATAATCACAAGGTCACTTCCTTGTAACTCCTCCCAAAGTAACAGTCACGCTGATTTTTCAGTGGAGTCACGAAATGACGATCACTTTACAGTAATAATGAAACGAATGAAAGATATCACATTTTCTTTCACCGTAGTGACTGTGACACTTGAGACCATTTTTGACGTCACATCGACTGGCTGTTCTGTAGGAATAGAACGTATTTTCTACACTTGATGTTTATATCACTTACTTGTGAGTATTCTCAATTAACTTTATTGTTCAAAAATTAGCATTTGTGTTTGTTGCTTAACCTTTGGACGCCAATGTAGTTTACTCAACAAGGGTAAAACACCTTCTGTCAATTACATTTACATGTGTTTACACAAATCACAAAATGGTGAAATCACAAAAATTAATATTTGTCACTATAAACTTGTTCTTCGTTTCTAAAACATTTTATTTACTCATCTGTCATTTATTTGGCAATGCATACTTTTGTAACCACGTGTATTTCTTTGCGGTTTTATTTAAAATAAGATGTATTAAAATGCAAAATTACAAACTCTTGCAGTTTGCCTTTATGGAATAAATCATATAGGTAGTATATTTTGGAGGAAAGGGGATATATGCGAAAGTAACTTTTAGAAAATAGCAAAACTAAATCATATTTATGAAATTAGTATTAGCTTTATTGGATTCAGAAAAAAAAAAGAATAACTGGAAAAAAAGTTTCATTGTGTTATGTATGTATATCAATAAACGGTACAGTGTATCCCAGAATGGACGCCCGAATTTTATTTTAGCGCAATCTATTGATGAGAAGTTCAACTATTTTTTATTATTGTATACAAAATTATGACCTACCTTATAAACATGACAGTTAGTCGTATATCGTAGTTATTTTATCTTTATATATTTATTATAGAAGGAAATGGAGGGACCACATGGAAAGGATGGATTCTGATCGCATACCAAAAGCAGCCTTTCATTATAAACCAAGGGGGAAAAGAGACAGAGGAAGGTCGCGAAAGAGATGGATTGAGGTCGGAACAGGCTTATAGCCTTAAACCATGTTTTGGGATGATGATGATATTTATTACAGTTAATGAATTGTTGGATTTTAAATTTCAGGCGTCCATATTACACACTGTATATGAGTAAATATATAATACATAAATTCAATGCAATGGGTCTTACCTCTAGAGGCAAAGTGCTGGTTGATTTCAAACGGCTGAAGAGAAAACAAATATTGCGGTGTAAGCTTTTATATCGTAGTTACACTCATACCAGAACAGGATTTTTTTTTAATGACCCTTGAATGTATATTAAATTCAACTAACCTTTCACCAGCAGAAACTCTCACCAATCCATTTCTAAAGAAAGGCTTCATAATATATGTAATGAAACCACAATTAACATTTAAAAATTAAATTCATTGATGAAATTATGAATACTTACTTTTAATCTAAATGATATATTCTCTTATTTTTTTAACAAAGGGGGTTATATTTTTCAATTTTTTTTACTTACTTTTCATTTTGACATAATCCATTTGAATTTGCTTGGAGTATAAATATTTGGTAGCAAAATCTTCCCCAATTCTTTCTTTTTTTCTTTAAAGATCGATTTATATTTTTAAAGGAAGGGGGAGAATTGCAAATTCTTGAAGATAAATGAGTGTGAAGCATATTAAAATTTAATTATACATTTCTATATGTACGCACTTCTATATAAATAACTATAAAAGAAACAATGTGAATTTTAAATATTATATTAAGTTCCACACTACCAACCTTATCTTTCCAGCTCAGATTGTAGTTCTACACATGCATATTATACATATATTTATTTAATTGTTGTTACATGAAACGCTTAAGGCAAGTGTATTACCTCATCTTGCAATTTTATTGAGAAAATAAGACCTGAACTTTTTCAAGCTATTCTAATCTTTTATTTATTTATTTTTTATTTTACTCATCCTTGTTTCAAACATAGGTAATGTTTAAACATTAACTAACAATTAAAAAACAAATGGACGCAGTGACATGCTCGATTTTGGCATTGAGAATTTTAACGAAAAATAATTTCGAGCATAATAATAATAATAATAAGAAGAAGAAAACTGTCCAGTTAAACTGAGGGCATTGAGCTCAAAGGCTATTCACACTAATTGTATATTATAATCTTCTTTCAAAGAATTTGAAATAAGCACCTCGTAAAATAAAGAAATCGACAGTATATTAAGGGGGATCATCAACGTTCCCCCCTTTTAATTAACCAATGAACCCCAAAACTAATCATGGAAGCGCCTTATTACAATGAACCTATATACAAAATTAAAAGCAAATTGGATAATTCTGCATGATAAACCCATTTATCTAAATTACAGAGGGGGGGGATTAGCCCCCTTTCTCCCTTTATACTTACTCAATGAACCCCCAACACTAATCAGGGAAGCGCCTTATCACAATAAACCTATATACAAAATTTAAAGCAAATCGGATAACCAAAAATAACTTTACAATAAAAGAAAGTTCGAAACGAAAGATTCGCCTTTGTTTATTTACTATAAGAAAACATTTTTTCATGAAAAATGATTTAATCAATGTTACTAAAATAGACGTAAAATAAAAATAAATGTACAAAATGTCTTTAAAACTTTAAACATAAGACCTTAAGAGTACATAACACTAAAGCGCTAGGAGCACCGAAAACTCTAGGAGTGTTATGTACTCTTAAGATCTTATGTTTTTAAGCTTTTAAGACATTTTGTACATTTATTTTTATCTTACGTCTATTTTAGTAACATTGATTAAAATCATTTATCATGAAAAAATGTTTTCGTATAACAAATCGGATAACTTTGCATAAAAACATCATTTATCTAAATTAAGGGAGGGATTAGTTCCCTTCTCCCCTTTATACTTCACCAATGAACCCCCAAAACTAATCAGGGAAGCGTCTTACCACAATGAACCTATATACAAAATTTGAAGAAAATCGGATAATTCTGCATGAAAAACCCATTTATCTAAATTAAGGGGGGAAGGGATTAGCCCCTTTCTCCCTTTATACTTAACCAACGAACCCCCAAAACTAATCAGGGAAGCGTCTTATCACAATGAACCTGTATAAAATAGTTGAAGCAAATCGGATAATTCTACATGAAAAACCCATTTGTCTAAATTAAGGGGGGGGGGGGGGTTAGCCCCAGTTTACAGTTCCTCTCCTCTCGTAAATAACAGTTTATCGAGCCTAGTTGAACAATTTTAAAGTTATAACTCAGTGAAAACAAAATGGGGTTAGTTTGCTTAGTACCCGGGCACTCTTTGCGCCATTTTCCAGTAAAGTGGTCTATGGCACACTACATATTTTAACCACACTCGATTCGATGTAACGAGATTACATGAAGATTACATCGAATTCATTATCCCTATGAGACCTGACTTTCTTCCGGTGCAGAAGTTCTTTGGTTTCGCCTCACGAGACAGCCTACGTGGTGTTTCTACGGATACGGATACATTCCACGATAAATCAAGCTCTAGAATGTGTATGTAATTGATAATTTCCGAAAGATATTCCTTGCCTTAACCCATTTACGTCACTAGCGTATGTATGCGCTCAATTCAGGATTTTTTTTTAAATTATTATTTAGAAATTAGAAATCTATACCGGAAATTCCGAAAGAAGAATTTTTACTTTATGTAATCACGAAACATCTGTAATTAAATAAAGCAGCTAAGAATAATATTTAGAATTTCTAGTATGAATTCGCAATTTCTGAATAAAAAAGAAATTCCTGAAATTTACGCTTCGGATACAAATGGATTAAATCTGTATACTTAATTTAAAGGGGTCGTCCTACGACAGAAATTATGCGTTCCCAGGTAATATTCATAGCTAAAGAGTAACTGGATCACTTCAGTTGATGGAGTGATTATGATGGTATCATAACATCCAAGCCTTTGTAAAGGGGCGGTTAACAAATAGTGAATTCGGCTAATGGATACTTGACCATTATTTAATTACAGATCATCAGTCTGGATCATAAAATAAGATATATTTATTATAAAATCCAAAAGTTCTTCTAATTAACTAAATTCAACGTCAACAATTGTAATTTTCATTATATTCAAACATACATACATTCTTACATATTGCATGTGCGTTTATAGAGCTGTGTTAATGAGCTGTGAATCTTTTTCTCTCCTTGGATAGATCAATAAATTTGCATTTTGCATTCATGGTAAACAATAATTACGAGCCTACTGAAAACTTCATCTTAATAAAGACCAATTATGTTTCTCTCATATGTAAAATATGCTTAGATAAATCAATGATACTGCTATTAAAAGAAAAAAAAATAGTAGACAATAAAAAAAGATAAAAATCAGTTACTTTTACAAAAAAAAACGAAATATTTGTTTTTAAATATTGAATATACAGAGTGGCCAAGATAAAAAAGGCCCGGTATACAGAAGTACAAATACTTGCTAATTTTTATTTAAAAGTAATAAATACAGAATATTATGAATAACAACATACTGGACATTCAATAGTTCACAGGAGGTGTTGTTATTCATAATATTCTGTATAACAACATACTGAACATTCAATAGTTCACAGGAGGTGTTGTTATTCATAATATTCTGTATTTACTACTTTTAAATAAAAAATAGTAAATATTTGTCCTCTGTATACAAGGCATCTTTTATCTTGGCCACTCTTTATAAAAAAAAACTACAAAAGACCTTTAAAATGTGCTGGCCAATCAATATATTAAAACAGTGTGTTTATGACAATCTGTGCAGCAGAAATATAAAAAATACACATTTTAAAAACATTTCACTACAGCTTAAACTTCTACAGCCAACAATGCAGCGAAATTTTCACCCTCTTACTGCAGCATGCAGGTAATTAACTCCCCTCCTATGTGACAGAATTCTATTTTACAAACTAACGCTCAAAGTGAAAACGTCCACGATCATTTAAAATATATAAGTGAAATGTGTGCTGTCTTACAATATACTTAGAGAAATACAAAAATATTCAGTATCTACAGTTATGTAGCAGGAAATGAAGTATAGCATAAAAATAAAGAAAAAATATTTTTTTTTCTTTATTTTTTTAATCATCTGATCCAATTTTCAAAATCATAATTTGATAGAAACATTAATTAAATATGTAACGCATTTATCTAAAGAACAATTAGCTAATCAATTATTTCTTTAATGACATTTAATAAATAATAAATAAAACCTTAACTTAATTATGTTCAAATCATCTAACTAATATATTTAAACAAGTCTTTCTGATATAGAATGTATTTCGTATCCAGTCAGAATGTAACAACCGTTCAGCAGCATTACAGGCTAAGGAATGTGAATGGCATACCAATCGTAAAAATCTGACTTCTGTTCCCAAGGGATTTATAATGAAGTTCACTATTTCACACTGATTGAATTATTAGAATCTCAGACGTAATTATCCAATTATAGCAGTATTTTCATCCATCGGAAAAATTAATTTCACATTTGTTAAATTTAACAAAACTTACTTTGTTCCAAAACACACATTTTTTGTGCCTACGTACACATTATGGACAAAAGTTACCTTCCCATTTGAACTATTTATAGCGCATATAACCTACCTTTTTAAATAAAATTTCTTCTGAACTCAATATGAACTAAACTTTCTGGGAAACGTTTAAAAATGAAAGGTTTTCTTTTTACTCTACATATTTTCCGAGCAACGCACCTTCTATTAAATCGAAACAAGATTGGTCATCATATCTCTATAAATACAGGAAAGTTTTTGTCTGTGTACCTGTCTGTTGGCGATGATAGAGAAATCTATCACACATAGAGATCTGTATCTTTGGATAAGAATATACACTACTGGCCATCCAAAATGCTACACCATGAAGGAATGTAAATAACAGAATGATATTTATTGGACAAATACATTATAATGGGCAGGACAGGTGATTACATTTTCAGAAAATTAGGAGGTATAGATCCTGAGAAAACGCTACACTGCAAAAAATAATTGTTGATTTTACAGTATAAAACTGGCACCCAGCTGCCAGTATTATACCGTAAAATTAACAGTAAAATAAGCAGTAATACGCTGCCGTGCAAGCAGTAATACGCTACCGCGCATGCGCGGTGTACTCAAAGTAACAACCTCTGGCCGCAATAACAGCATTTATCTGCCTAGCCATGGAGTCGAACAGAGATTGGATGTCATGTACGGGTACATCAGTCCATTGCTGACAAATATGTATGCAATTATATTAAGGATATCAATGATGGAATATTGGAGGTAAATTGTCTTCGACCTCCCTACCATCACCACATTTGAAAAAACATTTACAAGGGATTTTTAATTTCTATCATAACCATGAAGGAATGCAAATAACAGAATGATATTTATTGAACAAATACATTATAATGGGCAGGACAGGTGATTACATTTTCAGAAAATTAGGAGGTATAGATCCTGAGAAAACACTACTCAAAGTAGCAACCTCTGGCCGGAATAACAGCATTTATCTGCCTAGCCATGGAGTCGAACAGAGATTGGATGTCATGTACGGGTACATCAGTCCATGCAGCTTCAACACTATGCCACAGTTCATCAAACGTAGTGACGGGCGAGTGGTGGCGGGCCAGTCGCTCAGAAGCCATTGACAGGACATTTTCAATTGGTGAGAAAACAGGAGAACGTGCCGGCCAGGGCAACAGTCGAACATGTTCTGTATCAAGGAAGGTCAGGATAGTACGAGCAACATGCGGTCGTGCATTGTCTGTTAAACCGTAGAGTTGCGGAGGCATCGAAGATAAGGCAGAACCATGAGCCGTAACACATCAGAAATGAAATGTAACGGCTGCTGTTGAAATTGCCGGCAATGCGAACAAGAGGTTACCGAGACGTGTATCCAATGACACTTCATACCGTCACTCCAGGTAATATGACAGTATGACGATTCGAATACAAGCTGGCAATGTGCGTTTTCCACGATGCCGCCAAACATGAATGCTGGCATCATGATGCTGTATATGACGCAGGAATGGCATCTCACGTCGTCTTTGATGAATCCAGGCTCTGTATGCAGCATCCATGTTTGGCGGCATCGTGGAAAACACTCATTGCCAGCTTGCATTCGAATGGTCATACTGTCATATCATCATATGTCAGATTCAGCACAAACCCTGCACCAAGATTCTCAGTGGATCAACTGATCTTTGTTTACACTTCTACCCTACCCAAATAGCGGTTTGGTCAGAGTCGGACTTCAATTTTGGTGCAGGATTGCACGATTGATCAGAATTTTGGTGCAAGATTGCATCACCCTCTAGTAGTTGATTTCAGACATAATAGGCAAATTCTTTATTACGTATGCCACAGTTTTGTTCGTAGAAGAATGGAATTTTTACTGTTGTACATGTCAGAGCATGGAGCAATCTTTTATAAATATAACTTACAGGACCCAGGACAGTATAATAATTTAAAAAGTAACTTTTTGAAAATTAATGGCAGGACCATTTCATCAACACAATCTTAATTCTTACCTTATTTGAACACCCTGTGTGCATATTCAAGCAACATGGATGATTTTTCTGTTATTTAAATTCATTTGTATATATAAAAATAAGTAATAAAATTTTTGCCAAAGCAATGCTATGAAAATTATAACGAATAACGATGAAAATATTTTTCTGATTTCCATATTCAGCAGTGAGATTTGTTTTATTTATTTAATATCTGTTAAAAGTACATATAAAAGGATGTTTATCATTATTTTATTATATTTTTTTTTTATCTATATTAAAAAATTCCCGTTAGAAAATTTTACTACTAACAACAGTAAGGAAAAATTTGATAAATTTTGAATTTACATTTTTAAAAATGTATTGCTTATTAAAATTTAAAATGAAGCTCTCATTTATGCTATGATTTGTGGTGACAGGTGCAATACGGACAATATTTGTTAAACTTCTGAAAATTATTCATTTTAAAATTGAAATAATTTTTTTTTGATTACCAACAGTGAAATGAAGTAAGACAAATCAATGTCGGGCAATTTCGTGAGTATAAAAAATACTCATTAAAGCAAAACATCAAAAGGACCAATAAAATTTATGATAAGCAATCTCTTTTCTGAACTCTTGTCGTAAAAAATTTTTATGGCAGAACCAAGTCAATATATTATTCCTTGCCTGAAAAATTAACTTGCAGCTTGCAGCCAAACAAATAAATAGGTCCTAACGGCAATAAATATCATTTGTAGCAAAAGGCATTACAATATATATATATATATATATAGAGAGAGAGAGAGAGAGAGAGAGAGAGAGGGGAAAATTGCTGACCAATATGTATGCAATTATATTAAGGATATCAATGATGGAATATTGGAGGTAAATTGTCTTCGACCTCCCTACCATCACCACATTTGAAAAAACATTTACAAGGGATTTTTAATTTCTATGACAAATTTTATAAATGATATAATCGTATAAAAAAAACTACTGATGACTTTTAAGTAATTTTATAGTTAAAAATAAATAAGTTAATAATAAATGCTTTATTCGCAATTTTTTTTTTAACAAATTAGAAAGGATTAAATAATACAAAGAGTGAAAAAAATAAACTATAAAAATTGACAGTTTTCAGAAAATTTGATCGGCTGTATAATGAATCAAAAGACCTTTCTTATATGGAACATGAATAATAATAATAAATACATAAATATATTTTAATTCGACGTCAATATTTAGAAACAATATTCATTTTCAAATATCCAACGGTAAATCCTAAAACAGAATTCTCGCTTTCATAAACTTATTTAAACAGAAAAGTTTCCTAGACCTGAAACTAATTTAATGTCCAGCCGGAAAATTTAATAATGAGAATTTATTCAAAGTACAAAACAGAGTAAAAACTTTTAAACTTGAAAAAAAAAAAAAAAAAAAATCTTTGCGATACTCAGAAAGTAATGGAGAAAAAGTGTAAAAAATACATAGAACTTCTTTTATATTAGTTAAAGTGGATCATCAATTTCGCATAACAAAGGCTAACTAAATTTCTTTACAGAAGAAAATCATCGAAATAATGAGTAAGCAGAGAAAGAAGAAAAAAAATTTTTACTCCCTGCCACATTTTTTCTTTCTATGTGCCCCCAAAAAAGGCACATTAAGGTACTTGTAGTAGTGGACCCTAATTTAGAAAACCCTCACAAAAGAAAGTTCGTCCGACGACAAGAAAATTCAATTAATAAAAGCTTTATCTCTCCAGAAGAGGAAGGCACAACCTCTGCATCAAATTTAATTGAACTACTTCAGATGAAGTAACTTAAAGTAGATTTTTCTACAGAAAAAAGCGGCACATGCAAACAAGAAATTCAAGAGAAAAACGATAAATTAAGAATCGTGGATTCGGAAACTATCATTATTGGTCATTTATGCAAATGACTGAGCGTAAGCACGTTATATTAAAATTAATATAAATATATATATAGGGGTGAAAACAGCCAAATTATAAAATGGGAAATTTTTGCCCCCGCCTCTCTTAGATATTCCCCTTTTGCTGAAGGGAAAAGCGGCGGAAATTACAAGAGGGGAATTTAGATGATCGATTATTTATTTATTGCTACAACAAAGTAACAAATAGAGTAGGAGAAAAAAATTAAATAAAATTTTAAACTTTTTGTCCTGGGTAGGGGTACAAAGGAGGGGAAGCAAAACTTCTGAGGGAAGGGGTAAATTAAAAAATTGATTATTTATTTATGGTTACTAAAAAACAATAAATAAGTCAGAATTTTTTTATAAAAAAATCAAAGAGTTTGTTAGAATGTGTACTTATAGGCATTTTTTGTGAAATATCTCCAACAATACTTTGATTAATTAACACACAGTGCTGTTTTTGAAATATCTTCGTTGTTATAAAAGTACATATATTGTAACTATATCTGCAAATGAAGTATTTTGTTTAGAACAAATTTTTTTCACTACATATCTTTCAATGGCATAAAAGTTATTCATACGCGCATCGTTGAGAAAATGTTCATTTAAAAAAATACTTAGCTCGAACAAATTGGATGTGCTTTCTACGCATAGTTAAGCTAAGTGTTTTACATGAAATCTAACATCTATTATTAATACATATACTACATGAATTTTATATTAAATTTTCTTTTAAAAACATTAGATATCATACAGGAAAATCATAATCAGGGATGAAAAGCTTATCGTGAACAGAGTTGGGCAGCATCGAAAATACATGTATTTGAAATACATTTTCAAAATTCATTTGTATATTCAACTGATATAACTGAAGTATTTCAATAATGTTTTTGTAATGCTTTTTCGAGTATATTTTGTATTTTCAAATTACTCAAAATACATTTCTCCAGATTTTACTGTAGAATCAGCGATTCACCACAAGTATCTTTTTTGAGGGTGGGAAATGGTTACCAACAACTTTTACAGCTCAAACTAAACTAAATGTCACGAGAGACTTACGGGTGAAACAATGTGATGGCTCGCTTTCAGCTATCAGGAAAATTTTGGAAAAATAATGGATCATTTACTGAACCTAAACATAGATGATAAGGTTGAGGGAGTTATCAAACGTGCCTGCAGTCATCTAATGTTTAAAATGCGCTGGTTGCCGTCTCTTTTCCTAAAAGAAAACGAGAAACTTATTCAAAATCTTTTAACAAATTCGACATTGCCTTCAAAGAAGAATCAGAAGAAACCAGAAGAATCTGATGAAAGAAAATTGTAGCAGATGATGACTGGTTCATATCATATAATGTCTCCATTTTCGTTAAGCTATAAAAATGATCTACAGTTTGAACTACTGCAGCTTTTAGCTAATAAATCAATTGATCTGAAAATGATAAACTCATATACTACATACAGTGAAGGAACTCTTCTTTAGGTACAATACGAATTTTTCTTCGAGTATTCCGATCGAAAGACTTTTTACTTTTAGAAGCAATGCAAATTCTCATAAAGGGATAAAAGACCAATTTTATCAAGCTAAGTATTTTTAAAAATGGATATTTTCTCAACGATCAATGGCGGATCGAGGGGGGGGGGCGATCGCCTCCCGCCCTTGGGCTAATAAAGGGTCTGCAAATCGATATTACAGGTTTGCACGAGAAAGGGTCGGGCCAGACTTCTTTTTCCGGGTCGAGTCTGGCATGGAATTCATTCTTCTTAGAGGTCTGCTCGGGCAGAACTTTTAGCTTTTATCCCGAACCAGGATTTTTTTTTTTTTTTTTTTTTTTTTTTTTGTACGGCTAGAAATTTTGAGAAGTATAGACCTGTAACTGACATATCTAAGCTAGTTTAAAAAATATATATAAATAAATGATTCTTTCGTAGGGTGGGTTTAAAGCGCCCGGGGAAATTAAAAAAATTAAGCTCCCTCCGTAGAGACTACTGTAGTGTAATTTTTAATAAAATGACGTTTAGGAGCTCCTAAAAAATTTAGCGCACTGGGCAATTTTTGAGATGCTACAAAAATCCCACTTAACATAATTCCACTTTTCGAACATCCCACTTAAAATTTTGGTTTGGTCTCACCTAAAGTCCTGCGCGGGTCGCGTTGTCCCGACGAGAACCCGAAAATGCTATTGGAACTAAAAGCTAAACCGGACGAAAAATTTCTTCTCCGACCCGAAACCGAAATGAAAGAAAATCTATATTTTAATAGAAATATAAAATGTAGTCTACAATTATATCTCTAATATCAATTTTATCTTTTATATAGAAAAATAAACATACAGTGTATACTCTTTAATATTCAAATACTGTAAAACATTTAAATAACGGACACCTTGGAGCCGCCGAATTTTTCTCTTTATTCGAGGTGTGAGCTATTCAGAGGCACAAATATGCAAATATTTGTGTTTGGGATTGAAAAGTGTTTGCTAAATAGAGGTGTCGGCTATTCGGGACTTATCGTAAGGAGGTCTTATTGTACGTGTTCATTATGAAACGTTTACTGAATATTTATTTTATCGGAAAAAATCTTTTAGATTAGACTTCCTTTTGAAAAAGCGGGTTAACCCGAACACGACTCGCAAGAATGAAGACCATTCCCGAAAATGACCCAACCCGAAATAATGTAAATCAATCCCGCCCACAGCACAAAACGTTGAAGTCAACCACCCAAACCCGTCCCATAGCAAAAAAATTAAGTTAACCCGGCTCGCAGCAAAAAAGTAGAAGGCAAATCATCCCCAACTCGGCCCGTAGTAAAAAAGTAGAAGTCAACCCGACTCAAACCCGATCCGCAATGAAAAAAATTAGTCCCGACCCGAACGTCCGGTCGGATTGGAACCTCCAAACTTATAATATTCCCCATCACTTTATAGATCCGCCCTTGTCAACGGTGCGCGTATGAATAGCTTTTATGCCGTTAAAGATATGTAGTGCAAAAATTTTACACTAAACAAAATACCTCATTTACAGATAAAGCTACAATAATATTTATTTTCATAAGAATGAAAACAGCATTATTTGCTAATTAATCTAAGTATATATCTGTTAATCAGTTGTATATATTTAAAAACGTTTAAGATATTTAAAATTTATTAAGCTATTCTTAATTTCACAAAATGGTTCTGTTAAAGGCCAATTATAATTTGAAGTCATAATTTTGCATTGCAGATATTTTTTATGCTTTAAATGAAACTGAACTATATCCATGAAAATTTTTTGTACTTCCGTATACATATTTAAAATTTATCTCCAAGTATTCTTTGTTTGCTTTATAAAATTGTTCTTCCATAGATAGTATCAGTTTTGCTTCTTTAATTTGGAAATTTATAATTTCCAAAGACTAAATACTTTTGCTAAAGTATTTTGCTTTACTTTTGTTAAAGTATTTTGCTTTGTTTTATTTAGTGTAATCTATTAAAAAAATAAATAAATTATATTTTGTATTTTAAGTGTATTTTGTCTTTGGAATTTAAATTTCAAAAGTATGTTGTAAGTATGTTGGTTCAAAACACTTTGTTCAAAAGTATGTTGGTTCTAAAACTAACGTATTTTGTATCGAAAATGGATTTTCGGTGTACTTTGCCCAACTCTGATAGAGAACTAAAGCTAACTCATTTGTGTTTGAAAAAAGAGAGGCGGCATAATGTTTTATTCAATCCCAAATATTATTGACAAGAACATACGAGATTAATTGAAGAGGCCGGTTCAAAAATGGGGCAGCTCCATTTTAGGTGCGTTCGTAATTATATAAATACGTAGCGTCATCTGGTCCGTCCGTCTGTCCGCATATAACAGCACAAAAACTACCTAACCGAATGGTTTGAAATTTAATATATATAACTGTTGCAGAATTTTGTCGAGTAATTTCAAATTTTATGAAAATCGAATCCAAACATAAAAAGATATTAATAAAAGTTTTCTTCATTCTATTAAATCCTAACATACGTAATTAATTTAATGATACCCCATGATATGTAATGATTCCAGGTTGCCATGGTGACTACGTCATTTAAGCTGGAGTCATATTATTTCGGTATTACTGAATTTAAAAGCCGAATTTGTATACTAAAATTGTTTAATTATAGCAATCGTATAATCTACCGACAGTTTTTTGGATAGATGTTTCCGGAAAAATAGATATTAAATGGAAAAAAGTCTAACTATGGATTTCAAGTTCTGAAATTTTTAAAGCTAGGCTTAAGTTTCCCATTGGAATTTTCAGTAAATGTCAACAAAAGATAAAAATATTACCAACTTAAAATATCCTTATTTTATTACGGAAATAAATCATATCATAATAACAGACGATATAAACATTTCACTGAAATAATAACGATGATTTTTTTTTACATTGTCTTGTATAGGATATTAGCGCAAAGTATATTTTTAATGTAATTTAAAACTGTAATTAATAACAGAACTGTAATTAATTTTTTGAAACTTAATTTCATAAAATAAAATTATTAAATAAAATAGATATTAAATGGAAAAAGAGTCTAAATATGGATTTCAAGTTCTGAAATTTTCAAAGCTAGGCTTAAGTTTTCCATTGGAATTTTCAGTAAAGGTCAACAAAAAATAAAATGTTGCCAACTTAAAATATACTTATTTTATTATGGAAATTAATCATATCATAATAACATACGATATAAATATTTATAAAACTTGTTATAGTACGAACGAATATCATTTGTCGCGTTTGACGTACAATTTCCAACTTGTTACAATTTTTTCAGAAGACAGCAAAAATTGTTTAACTAAAAAAAAGTGGGTGGTTTTGGTAAAAACTGTTGTAGTTTAGTAAGAAATACATATTGTGTTCAAATGTCACAGTTTTAAATAAATTCGTTAAAGTACAGCTACAGCAATTTAATAAAATTTGAGGATCTGCTTTCTTTTTGCAGCGAGGAATAATCTAAAATGCTTCAATCAGTGTGTGTGAAGCTCAGATTTTTTATGTTTTGGTAATTAGCCGAGATATTAATTAAAAACTCATTAAACATCGCGAAAATACGATCTTTTTATATCTGAAAATGGGGCTGAAGAAATATCAAAATTAAAGATTAAAAATTTGATAATCCCAGACAATGAAATATTCTCATTTTCATTCATCCTTGAACATTAAAAAAGTCAGCGGGGACACATGTCGGAGGTTCATTTAGAACAGAATGCGCCCCCTGGTGGTGGAACATGGAACTAAAAGATTTTGCAGCGCGTGCGCAGAAAGCCAGCTATACGATGCAGAAGGCAGCGAATACACTTGCGGAAGTTTCGTTCGGAAAGAGGTTTGTTTAGAACAGAGTGCGCTCCTGGCGGTGGAAGGTGGAACTAAAAGATGTTGCTGCGCGTGCGCAGCATGTCTACTATACGGTGCCGCAGGCAGTACGGACACGTGTCGGAGATTCGTTTAGAACAGTATGCGCCCTTGGTGTTGTAAGGTGGAACTAAAAGACTTTCCGGCGCGTGCGCAGCACGCCCCGTATACGGTGCTGTAGGCAGCAGTGACCAGAGCCGAAGGTTCGTTCGGTTCAAGGTTTATCATATTGTAAGAGATTTGTTGAAAACCAGAAGATTTGTTTGATTCGAGGCGCCGATATAATTAGGTGCCCGCTAGTAATTAATATTAAACATCTGTAAGCTGTCTCCAGAAAGGTTAGACTGTTCTTCTTCTTGGTACCTAAGCCTCTCGTGAAATTACATACAGCCTGCGGGTGCATTGCATATATTGCTGGTAATTCTTTTACTTGCAGGTACTTAGCGCGCTTGAACGGTAAAGACCCAGATTAGAGACGTTTCTCGGGAACAGGTAGAGTCAAATTTATTCTGGAGCTGCTTCCTTCTTGCACCAAATTGATAATGGGGACATAAAGTTATCTCGTATAGCATCCAAACTAATCAACCATGCACCAATCGATAGAGCACCGTTTTGGTACTGTTTTCCACTGTAAAAATAGAACTCGCACAAAACGGAGCTGTCCCCTTTTTGCACCTGACTTTTCAATTCCTACTGAAACATAATGAGTTCGGAACAAAATATAAGGTATAACTTAATATTGAGAAAACAAGACGCGCACTGGAATTCAGCCAAAATTTCTACACCGCTTTCTACCTACTGTCTTCTACTCTAAGACTTTTTAAAGTATTTCATATATTTTGCTACCAAGCAGAATCAGCATATATTATGCTATACATACGTCCAAATATCACTGAAACCAAAGCAATTATTACTAATTACAAGGAAAAAAATAATTTACTTAAATTCAATATCGCATAAATCGGTTTAAGAAAATATATTGCGCTCCTAAAACAAACAGCTTCGTGGACAAAGAGTGAACAAGAACCAATCTAACACATTGAGCAAATATCAGAGTATTAAAGTTTGTAATATCTACTTATAATAAAATCCGAAGGCAAGAAATTGTCTGCAACCATTCCAGGCGCAACCACTCTGGTCTGCGAATTGACCGTAGTTAAACGCCATGCTAGGTTTAATGAAGAACCTATTCTAACATATAACAACTAAACGATAATTTCTCCTACTTGAAATCATGTCTTTCAAAATAAATTAATGTTTGTGAGATGGCTTACATTAAATTATGTTTGATATACTGAGATAACTTCAGTTGAAATTGGGTTTATTGCTCCATGAAAGTAAATAAACAAATGATTCATTCGTCGTGAACGCTTAAAAATTAAACCATGAAGGCAACCGTTCGGAAAGCGATCGCAAACGGAAGAAGTTACTTTCCTCCGTGATACTCGCTAAACTACTTCGTTCATTCGTTGTGAGCCTTTATCGCCATCAATCGGAGATTAATATAAACAAAATTTTTAATTGAATCCAGTGACCTCTCACTTATACGCGATACACTGTAATTATTTTTCAGCACCAGTTCCTTTTTAAAGTAATTTTCTCCTTATTTAATCGCAGAATTTATAAATCGAATTTTACTGTTTTAAAATAGTGGTACAAAAAGTAATTACTGAACATCGCGTATAAGTGAGAGGTCACTGTATTTCTTATAAAATGTAATTAGAATATAAGGAACATGTAATTGTAATACCGTGTACTACATATATTAATTATATCAATGAAATAAAATTTTGTATTTTAGCATAGTAGAAACTTTGTAGTGAAAATAAATTTGTAATTTAATAAGATAATTAAAAGAAAATGCTTATTTAATAAAAGATGATCTTTAATGATCAAAATTTATCACAGGTTTCTTTAGACATGTTTATAAAAAATCAGAATTTAATTTGAGATAAACTTTTTAAAATTTAAGTTATTTAATTATTATTTTGGCAAATAAACTTTCTGTTGAAATTGCACTTTGTTCTGTATTTTATCAATTTTGCTTGCATTGTAAATAAAATGAATATTTTATATCAAATATAATTAAAATATAAGGAATATAATGTAATACTGTGTGCAAGTATTAGTTATATCAATGCAGATAAAATTTTGAATTTTAACATAGTAACTTTGTAGTGAAAAAAAATTATCAGTCATATTAATACAATTAATAGATGCGATTTAATTAAGAAATAAAATAAAATAAATTATTTTAATGGTCGAAATTTATTACAGTTGTATACAGTTGTGAAATCGGAATTTGAATAATGAAATGTTTACTCTGATATAGCAGGGCAGTTTAAAAGATCGAAATGACGCAGATTGCCGAAATTACTCGAAATTTTTAATGTCGCTTAAAAATATGCTTTGCCGCGCTGCCTGGTGAAGTATTAGAGCAGTTTTTACGAGGTTTGTATGCAAGGCACCGCCCCGATGTAATTAGGGGTCCGCTAGCGGGCGCAAGCGGGCCCGGAGATGTGTTAACACAGCAATGGGTGTTTAAACAACTTTGTCGATCTAAACAATGTTTTGAAGATTTTATCGTTCTTAATCATTACAGAATCTTTTTATAGTGAAATCTTTAAACTATTGAAGTTCAATCAAAACAGTTTATTTCCTTCGGGAATGGCGCTGTTTATATCAAAGGATTGAATATTATTTCATAACATCTTAATGCTGTTTGTTTGTATGAAGTTTTATGAAAATGAAACGTAACATTCCGTCATTTTTGAAGGGGGTTATATACTAGTACTTCAATATTAAGTGAATTTTAGTAAACATTTTTTACTCAAATTAAAAAACATATAGAGGCAAAAAGGTCTATAGTAGGGCGCATCGAAAAAATCCAAATTTCTTAGATCTTTTTGCGGTAGTGCGGAAAAGTTGTGCACTCCCTTTATTAAAAAGTGTGCGGAATCTTAAAACTGTGGATTGATATCTTCTGTCGCCTCAGTGGGCCAAAAGTTCCAAAAATTGGACTAAAAATGATTAAAATACAAAAATTAATAATTTATCACAGATTTTGCTCATCGGTTTGGGGTAGCTCTTTCAAGTTACTATTTTGTAACAATAACAACCATAGAAAATTGTAGAATTATTGGTTAATATCTTCTGTTGTCTCATCGGCATCGAATTTTGGAAATATTTATGCATTTTGGTAATTTTCTGCATAACGTTTTACTGCTTGCACAATGCACAATCGAGATAGACTGGGTTTGGCGGTCTGCCAAAATAGTGGAACACCCCTATTTTCACACCGAGAATCAACAACAACAGCCATAAAATTTTTTAGAATTATACGTTAATATCTTCTGCCGCTTCATCGACACCAAATTTTGGAAAATGAAGACAAAAATTTTAATAAATACACGTTACACTTACCTCATTTTAATGGGAACGCAAACTTTATTTTACCTTTCGAACATACAAATGACAAAAGCATTACTGCTTGAAATCATTTTTGGTCTCAAATTTTGACATGTGTTTTCTGGATTCTAGTGTCGCTCTAATAAATTTATCCCTTTTCTGCGGTCCAACTGTTAACTGTTATTCCGGAGGCTCCAGTCACTAGTTTCACAATCCGCTCAACCGCTTGTGTCTGTGAAACAAATTTAATATCATATTAATTATCACATAACAAGCTTGCCAGTTAATGAGATCTACATAGTCAATCATCAATCAGCTCCAAAGTTAACAGCAGGAATAACGAATTTGCGAACACATATTCCGTCTGAGCTAATTTCTCTACCTTGATAATCCGCCGAGGTTCAAGGGTCCTAATATGGCACCTATCATCAGTTAACATGGCCAAAAGCATGTTTTCTGGAGCCGCAAAGTAAGCGTTACGAGAAATAACTGGATCGATTACGCCACAATACTTTTTTGGCAATTACCGAGATGAGCTGATGAAATGCCATAGGTGCCTAGCACCATTCTTTATGGAATAACGAATCTTAATTCAGAACCATGAGGGTGCGTAGACACTTTGAAGGAATACAACCAAAGTTAGCAACTCATTTGATGGGTCTTATGTAGATATATATAACCTCAGTATTCGATTGGAAGTTGTTAGCCAGCGGGACAAATTCAACGTTCTCAGTTCCCGGATAGCTACATCTGAACAACAAACGCCAGAACTAATGGCGATACAAATGTCTAATAAGTATTTCTGATCTGAACTGAGGGTGGTAGGATCAATGTCTGGCAACTTGCATTCAATACTATTAAAAGCAACAATTGAAAGCTTTTCGCATCCTTTGAGGTTTCGTTCAATGCCTCCGGTGTAACATTTGGGACCAGATTACTTGCCGTCTATCGACTCAAACAAATGTCGTAATGGCAACTCATTGAAATGAAGTAAGCAGATAACACATTGGACTGACCTCTGAAGTTTCAATTCAGGCTTCCGAATTACGCCATTAGTCACTCCTGTGTTCACTGCAGTGCCATCACACCCGAGAACAATAAAGTTGCTAAAATCATCCAATAAAACACTTGTTACGTATTCGTAAATGCTATTAGATATATCAAGACTAGATTCGCTTTCAGGTGTAACATGTCCCATGTACGTAGAACCAGTCCCCGATACAATATAGCAATGCGCTTCTACAATTGTTCTTTGGAACTGCTTGTCCTCGAGTGTTTCTGTCGTCCATCAAAATAAAGGCCAGATAGAGTGGAACGATTTTAATTTGATTTTGAGACCAATTTTTAAAAAATTCTCAATTTTTTCCTCCATATTTTATTTTTGTCCGTGACGAGGCTGGTATCTGATTCCGATATTAAACCCAAATCTTGCATAACACTCGATGCTATAGCAGCCGTGGTTCTGTTGGAGACCCCAGTGACCTTCCACTGACAAGAACTGTGTTGTCCAGTTTTAAATGCAATTTTCACACTCTTTGTGGGCTGCTGAAGAGACACTGTGTAAGACGCATGTTTGGTGGCCACCTTGTCTTCACTATTTTGGCAGTCCTCCAAACCCAGTCTTTCTCGATTGTGTATTGTGCAAGCAGTAAACAGTTATGCAAAAAACTACCATAATGCGTCAAAATTTCAAAAATTAGATGCCGATGAGGCAACATAAGATATTAATCTATAATTCTACAATTGTCTATGGTTGTTGTTGTTACAAAATAGTAACTTGTAAGCACTACCCCAAACCGATGAGCGAAATCTGTGATTATTTATTAATTTTTGTATTTTAATCATTTTTAGTCCAATTTTTGGAACTTTCGGCCCACTGAGGCGACAGAAGATATTAACCCACAGTTTTAAGATTTCACACACTTTTTAATAAAGGGAGTTCACAACTTTTCCGCACTACCGCAAAAAGATCTAAGAAATTTGGATTTTTTCGATACGCCCTAGTCTATAGTTTAGATGCAGACCTATACGCAATTCAACACCTTGCTAATTTTTTAAACCATCTAGATTATCTCAGGTATTCCACATTATTAAGATTTAAAGGCTATTTTATATATATAAAAAATATTATTATTATACACTGCAAATGGCACACATCGTAAACGATTAATTACTTAAGTTACTCAAAAACATCACACATGAAAATTCTCATTTTGAAATAGTTCGCACTTATACAGCATATCATTAGTAAAGATAAAACACTAGTAAATGCAAGGGTAATGTAAGCACTTGATCTTTTGTTCAGAAAAACTGCGATGCGAGAAGCCAGTTTCCATCGCCAAGTTTTGTATGCCAACTCACAATCGATTACATAACATTAAAATGACGAATAAAAGAAACACCTAATAAGAGATAACAGTTAATGCCTGAGCAAATCGCAAGAGGAAGCAAGAGAAAGGTGGATGCAATTTTACCCAATTGTATCTTATCTAAACTGTGTAAAAAAAAAACTAACGTTTTAAACATGCCCTCAGCAAAGATAATCTGAAACTGTATTAATGAGTTTTAAATGCTCCTATTGAAATATCACGCAATATTTTACCGTTAATTTTAGTAAAAATATTGCTTACTAATAAAGAAATGATCAATAAAAATGAATAAATCAATTAGCGTTCCTTAAATTTTTCAGATATCTTTCAGGAAGCTAAACGATAAGTAAGTACCTCATAAGAAATAATTTTATGATGCAGAAAAATGATACACAGTATAAAGAATAAATCAAATTTTGACAAATTGATAGGTTAGCTAATGGATAAAAAAGTAGATAGCTTAAATCAAATAATCTCAATTATCAATTGAGGACCTGAGTGGAAGAAGACATTATGTAACAAAAATTAAATTTTGAGAAAATTAAAGTGAAAAGTTTTTCTTTTTTCTTTTTTTTCTTAACACATATTTAAAATGTTACCAGGTGATACTAAACTTTCTCAGAAAAAGTTACTAAAAAATTACATTTACTAAAACTAAAAAATAATGATTAATTTTTAAATATTACATAAAACATGCCTGGCAATATGAAACAAAACATTGTATATTTGTAATCCTCTGTAGTTATATCCTCCAACACAATGTTATTAAAGAAATTACCGGCTAAAAACTTATAAAGTAAATTAAGTACCAGATAATGAAAAGACTATACATAAATCTTAAAAGATGTAAAAGATGAACTATGGGCATATGAACTTTTTGGGGTTAAATTTATTTAATGAAACTTTCATGCTATAAAAACTAACGTTTTCCGTAGAATGACAAATGTAATAAATGCTGGAGGATGGAATTTATACGCGGAGCAATATAACTAGTATTTAAAATAGTATTAAAATCTCTATTCACTAGTTAAATAATGATCCGATGTGTACTCGATTAGTACTTCATAAGCACATAACAATAAAAATATAATAATCAGGAAATTACACAATCATAAGATTGTACGAAACGTTTTTAACACATTGCAGGCCTGTTGTTTTATAGTAAGCTTAGGTCAAATAAATAAGTTTTGAACGAGAAAATTTCTTTTATTAAAGAAATCAAATGAATGTCGCAAAGAAATAAGATTTAATAAATAAAAATCTGCTTGCAATACGTTTATATGAAACACGTATATTAAGCACAAAAATTCTCGTTGTCTATCATCAATGTGTTAATATTTCACGAGGAAAAGATTATATTTGACGCACTTTGTGCCAAAAAGGGCAAATGAAACTATTATTAGACAGTAACCAGTTTTGCTCATAAGAATACCTTCAGGATGAGCTTCTAAGGAAAAGTGACTCGATTATTCACGTTCACACAGCTCAAAATAGAATTCAAAATAATTCACTAAATAGATTAATTATGCTGCAGGAATACTCAAGTTATCCCAGGACGTGACATTTTATCCCAGAAATCTGGGCTGCATTAAAGCGATTTGATTAAAAGTATATTCCTTTTGGTAGTCTCATACTGAAATAATTTAAACACTTGAAACTAATGGAACCTTTCGCACTGCAATGTTTGAGATTGTTTTCTGATACATTCATTCATTATATTTAAATTAACTACAATTTTTAATCAAACTATTTGTTTTAACGAAATGAGAGTGTACCATGTCAAAAGTCTGTTAGAAGACCTTTCGTATAATACCTCATTTATCGTTATGCGTTTTGTATTCTGCATAGAAAAAGACATCAGAAAAAATATATGACTCTAAGTAATACATAATAAATAATACACTATATATCAGGTGTTACAAAAGTTCAAAATACGGTCTTTCATCGGGTCGGGCAACCCGGTTCCGAATCACGGGCCGAGTCCGGGCTTTTTTTTCGTTGCGGGTTAGGTTCGGGTCGGGTTGACCCGATTTTCCAAAATAAAGTCCATAAACGAGTATATCTGAGTTAATTTTTCTATATAAAATTATGAAGGATGATTGATATAAAGTTGTAGGCTATTTTTCCCTATTTGCATTAAAATGATTTTTTTTTTCTTTTCGGTTTTGGGGTCGGGTTGACTTCTAATTGAATCCTCGGGTTTGTGAAGGATATAGACAAAGCAAAAGTAAAATGCAATGAAAAAAATCATGACAAATGAGAGTAAAACTCTCAAACTGGGCGTTCCGTTCCGTTATATTACCATTACAAAAAATTCCGTTACAGTGTGTTAATTTGGCGTTATTACCGATTATGGAAATTCATGAGTGTGTCACGTTATAAATCGACATAGAATGATAAATTAATGATTTTCGGATTTTTCACTTTACTTAAGACCTTCCTTCGCGCCAAATTTCAAGGTTCTGGGTATCCTACAGGTTTTATTCTCAAAACCTATAGGGTACTTCCGGTTGACCTACAACCTTGAAATTTGGCAATATAAGGTAGGTCTTATAGTAAAGTGAAAAATCCGAAAACCATTAATTTTATCATTCTACGTCGATTTATTACGTGATTTTCCAAAGCGAGATAAGGGTTCCGTTTTTTCCTTTTGTATGGAACCCCCCCCCCCCCCCCCCAAAAAAAAAAAAAAAGAGGAGTTGTGTATCCAAGAAGCATTAATATTCACTGTGACAGGGGTTTTTGTATGGCATTAAAAATATAGCTTAAAATCTCGACAGTAGAGCAAAGGAAACAACAAGAGGTTATAATTGTTATATGACAAAACTTTTTCAAGGTTATTTACAGCTGCAAATGCTAAATGTCTCCACCACCACATTGTACAGACGCATTATACTACGCCTGATGCAATACGAAACAGTAAATCAACCAAAATTGCTGCTATATTTTGCAGTATGCCGTTTCTCCGTGTTGGTAAAGATTGGAGATTCCCTCTATAAATAAGAGATATTTTAGGTAGCTCACAACCAAACATCATACGGTGAGTTTCGGCGTGATCCCAATTTTGCGTTGTGCAAACTATATAAATACAACATCTCCGTGACATTATCTGCAGCAACGCCCTCAAATGTCGAGATTTTAAGCTTCGTTTATGTCATACAAAATCCCTTATCACGGTGAATATTAATCTGAAAACCTTAAGTCCTTCCGCACCATAGAACTCTCTTTCTTATTTTTATCGCGTTTTACTCTTGCATCGGACTTTTGAAACACCTGGTATAAAACTGAGCACCGCCGTACACAAGTTCTGAAGAACTTTTAACGAGCACAACCAGGATGAGTCCTGTGTGCTCTACGGCGGTGGGGGCACCACCAACTGCGCATCACCTCCATCTCCCAAGTGATTGATGACATGGTCGCTGCGACAAAATGCAACAGTGGAACCCGTGCACTAAGGGGAACACCGTGCAACACTTGGGGATGTGTCAGAGTCCCCCCGCAGCTTCGGGAACCAGGCACCCAAAAGGGAGCAAGGTCCAAGGACTTAAGTCAGGTTTTTCCGGCCCGTACTTGCTGTACCAAAGCTCTTGTAACATGAAAATCTACAGAGATAGTCACTAGCCCCTATCGCGATGGATGAAACACTTGGTATATGATAAAAAGTATTCGAACATCAATAAAGTTTTGCTAAAAAAGTTTAACATTTTCGAATTGAAATATTGAAATTCGGTCCTTGTGAATGAAAAATAAACTTTTGTTTTAGAAAACTTCAAGAGCTAAAGCTAAAAGACTGGAAGATAAGAAAAAATTGTATCTCTAAATATCTGTGCTGCATCTGTAACTATACACCATGGCAGGCAATTAAATCATCATATATTTTCTACCTTTCACAACAGTGACATTCAAAATTAATGTTTTCTCCCAGAATCTGACATGACTGTTAGTGCAAGACAGTTGATACATATTTAATACTTTAATGACAGACTGAATGCAATGCTTAAGGACTATGAATTTGGCTCAGGAGACTTATTAGATTAATATCCATAGAAAATCGTCCGATAGATAACAACTGCAGTGGGTAAACTAGATTTTAAAGGCGCAAAGTTACAATCACTTATCCAAAGTCCTCTAGCAAGTTAAGCTTAAAATAATGTACACATTAAACTTGCTAACACTTGGCGTAAAATGCACATACTAAGCAAAACGTTAATATTCTAACGCTATTTAAAAATTACGTAACAAAAATTTTATCAGTTAAACGCAGAGATGTTACATAAGTTACATTTTCTTAAAAAAGAGAATAAAATTCTCATACATTTTAATATACGAAGAACAATAATTTTAGCGGTTCGAGCAAGTGAAAATAAAGAAAATATTGTAGACCTAGCGTAGACACCAAGTTGCCCGGGATTAGCTTGAAAGTTAAATAATTAGAAGTAGACAATCTTTAATTGTATACTGTTTCGAAGAAAATAATGTCTTTAAATATACTAAAGAATAAAGTCATTTCTCAATAAAAGGCAACACAGCACGCATTACGGGATAACAAAAAACGAAAGGAAGATAACTTGATAGAAGATAACTTGATAGAAGATAACTTGATAGAAGATAATTTTTTTCTTCCCCATATAGAAAACACAGTTATAAAATGAATAAAGTTAATAACAACAGAGTATCTCCATATAAGCAATTATAATCCGGTGTTCATTACAGAACGAAAGTAAGATTATGTTACTCCAGATCTAAAAAAATAATTGAAAAAAAGAATGTTTATATTAATCCCGATACGTGAAATCGCGAAATTAAAAATGAAGTTTACAAAACAAATAATATTTTCCCACATAGCAATAGGTTTACGGCTTTCACCAACGGTTGGGTTGGGTTGGGTTGATTTTTGACGGCCGATTATCTACACATGGGATATAGGCCCGGGGGGAGTGCCCTTCGTGGGGGTCTTTCTAAGGGAACCTAACCCGTATTTACGCATGGATAAATCCACGGCTCGAAGAAAACCACGAAAACTCCGAACGATTAGGCCGACGGGCGCGATTGGGATCGAACCCAGCACCTCCCGTCTACCAGCTTCGAGAGCACAACCTCTCAGCCACTGGTGGGGCGCTTTCACCAACGGACGGAGAAAGACTTGCATGTTTCTTCCCTCCCGTTGTAGGAAAAATCTAATCTTCATTACTTTCTTTAAAATTTTGAGAAAAAGATTTTTTTAAACTTCCTGAATGTTGTGTCCACACGGTGATATAAAATATAAGAATCGGTGGTAAAAATTTCATATAGAAGTTGTTTAATAAAAATTTAATTTTTCATTTTTTGCAAAAAAGGGATTTTTTTAAAAAAATCTCCAAAATAGGCAATTTTCTGCATGAACTCCGAATAAAGTTTATTGAAAAGAAAGCAAAATGTATTGGGCAATTGGGTATGGTAAATCTAAGAAAATTGGACTAAGATTAATTTTGGATTACTTTTAAGACTGGCTCAAAATCGCTGTCGAACATAAAAAAGCGAAAATATGCTAACATAAAATAATAATAATAATAATAATAATAATAAAAATCTAATACAAAAAATCAGAAAATCTGATTAAGTAATGCTTTGCACCCGTGGTACGTTCGGACTTGGGACCTGTCTTTGTCTATCCTATAAACAAAGTTTACAGACCTCTACGTGCAATAGATTTTCCTAGCCATTGCTGTCTGACTGCGTTTGTGTCAGGCAAACATTTCCTTTTATTAATATAGATTAATATAGGCAAACTTTATTTCTATTTTATTTTACTTTTTTC
Organism: Maratus michaelseni; assembly: GCA_963931845.1. Classification (NCBI taxonomy): domain Eukaryota; kingdom Metazoa; phylum Arthropoda; class Arachnida; order Araneae; family Salticidae; genus Maratus; species Maratus michaelseni. The sequence continues at coordinate 194,950,838 of OZ007586.1, read as the reverse complement.
TCTTATTTATTTATTTATTTTTTTAATAAAAAATATGTAGAAAAATGTTTAATAAAAAATATGTATGGCATAGATGTAATTTTAGAAGAATAATTACTTGTGAAATGTCTGGATATTCCAAATTACTGAAAAACAGTAACAGTAACAAAAACTAGCTACTGGGAATTTCCACAAATAAAGCAGCAGATCTTAATGATAATTAGGGAAAAAAATAACTATACATTTTTAAAATAAGTAGAGCCAAAACAATACTGTTAGAGGTGCGAAGCTGCTTCTTTCCCATAAGAAAATTTAAGCGCATTTGAGTAAGCATATATTTGTATTTTTCTGGGAATGGGAGGGAGGAGGAATTTATTGTTCTGAGAGTGTGAAAATATAACAATGATTGTTAAATTGATACAGACAATTTTATTTGCTTTTGCTTTTATTCAGAATACAGTTATTCCTGCTACTTGTTTGGAAATTCTACAAAAAAATTCAAAACAGCAATGGAAAGTCGAAACTGGGAATTTTGCAAATTAAGTGGCCAATCTTAACGATGATTAAAAAATGAGCAATATACTTTTTGTAAAAAAAAATTGCCATCAGAGGTGCAAAGCTATTTCTTTCCCGTAAGAAAAGTAAAACATCTTCGAGTAAACGCGATTTAATTTTTCCTTTATGGAAATGGGGGAGGCCATTTTATGATATTTGACTAAAGCATGCGAACGTAATTCAGCAAAAGCAAACACAAATACCGAAAAATTTCAAAAATTAACTAAAACTAAACTTTTATTTTCACCGATATAAAAAACAAAAACCTGCTAAGACGAAATCACAAGGGACCAGAAAAATATCAGTTTTAGGGAGTCTTCTGTCAGCAAGTCCACCGCCGTTATAATTGTAATGTACCATATTTTTTCGCGTATGCCACGCGGTTTAAATTTTTTTAACCTTTTCACCTCCAGATTTTTCATCTATCATAAAAGCACGACGTACAACATTGAAGTAAAGGTGTTAAAATCGAGGTTCGTGTAATACATGATTATTTGGGAATTCACTGGCCTCTGTATGCGTGACCATTAGAGTTGATCACTATATAAAATTATCGGATGACAATTTTGTACCGGGTGGCCATAAAAAAAAACGGAAGGTGTTCTAAGCCCTCTGGCGGGCAATCTATTGGGCAAAATCAGGGAGTAAAATTCAAATTTTTAAGGGGAGGGGAAACTCCCCTCTAACATTTGAAAATTGAGGGGATTACAGATAGTTGATAGGGAGGGAAGGTAACAATACTATTTAGTTTTCTCTGCCTTTTGAGCATGTCACATGAAATTTCAGTTTTTTTTGTTTTTTTTTTAATGCCATAGTCTTCTGCAATTCGTGGATTTTGCAATTTTTCAGGACTATTTTCTGAAATCTGTTTCAGATTATTTTAATTCTAATTATTGAATCAATTCCTAAATTAACTCTAACTTCTTTTAGGTGTTAAATCTATGTGCACGTACACCTGGTGTTACATTTCGCCCAACAGACTGTCCGCTAGTAGGCTCAGAACACCTTACGTTATTTTATGGCCACTGGGTATTTAAATTTACTATAACCAATAGACCATACATTGTGAATAGTATGCAAATGAAAAATAACTATTAATAAAATTAGTTTTGAAATGTGTTTCTCCTATTTTGTCCTTGAAATCCCCCCCCCCCCCCCCCCAAATGAAGTCTTAAAATTCAGGGTATGCGTATCCAATTTTAATACACTTCCTGAGCTACGATTGACCTAATTTTGGTAGCGTGAGGTATTTCTGGTGACAATACAATATTCTGAAAATAAAGTATTTGAAATTTTCCTACACCAAACCTCAGATAGCAAATACATTTGTCCAATAACGGTACGTAAATGCCATTAATTTCTTCAGAAATAAGCTAATGGTCTTCGATTGAACTGTAGCATGACTGGTAAATGCATCTTTCAGTTCCGCGCAGTGTATGAATGGATCTGGGTTCTATTCTAAGGAGGACGTTGATTGATTTTTTTCTTGCCAGGAAGCTGATTTAAAATTGTACATATATACATTTTATCGCTTTTTAAACAAACCGATAAAAAAAACACTCGCAATTTATATTTCTTTTAAAAAGGGTTTTTTTTTTTCAAATCAATTGTCTTTCAATATATATATATATATTCCTTTTTAGTACATTATATTTAGTCATTATATTTAGTTATATTTAGTATATATTTAGTCTTTAATTTGTTTTTATATTTATAATTTAATACTATTAATTTTTATAAACCATTTAATTTTATTTATTTCTTTTTGGTATATCACACTGTCACATATATATATCACGTTTTAGCATTGATATAATTACTGTTTATTTTCTTTCACCGCGAAATTAAATAATATTATTTCTTAGCACTTAAATGCAAAAGCAAAAACAATAAAAGCACTTATAATTCAACATCACTAACAAATACACACTTTAATAAGCTTTATATGGAACATTTTATTAAATAATAAAGGATTTAAAAAAAATCCTTCAGTATTACATAGTTTTTATCAGGTTTAAATATCTATGTCTAGTGTAACCAACTGATGAAAAGTGTGACATAAATTAAACAGATGAAAAAGATGAAAGAACAACGAAGATAGTTGTCAATTGGAACAACGCCAAACAGAAAAACGTGGCTCAAATTCTTTTCAGAGAGTGCAAACTCTCTTGGGATCTCTAACATTTTAACATTCGAATATTAAAGTAGTATATAGTGACGTAAGTTTCTATTGCCATCGTTCAAGCAGTAAAGTAAAATAACATATAAATAAACAAAACAAGAAGTTTAATGAAAGGGTACATATATTTCCATAGCATATTTAAATTAAAAAGAGTCTCAAGGTAAACATGTTGGTTAAACCTCCCATAATGTACAGGGTGATAGAAAAGTCACAGAAAAAATAAAAATTCAATAATTCGAAAAGTATAGATGCACGATGCGGTTTTCACAGAATAAAAATTGGCAATTTCTTTAATAACAAATATTGCATTGTTAAATTTATTGCATTTGCCACCAACAAGAGGCATTTCAGTTATGTGAGTAGTTTGTATAGCGGCGCAGCACTGTTCGCAAGTAACTAGGATTACAAATGTTCAATTTGACGGATAACATAATTGATAACAGCTTTCAGACGTGCCAAGATACACTGCACAGACTATCGAAAGGAAAATCTACTGTAATTCATGCCAAATGAAGGCTTAAATAGAGACAGGCAGCAGCTTTGGGACCGCTACAGTGCTATCTATCAATGACAAATGCACCTACTCTGGCAATGTACAGTGTGTCCACTAAAGTCCTGTCCACCACCAAAATTTTCAGAATGGCCATAACTATAGTCATAAACATGGTGGCTAGGTATAGTAAAGTGGGTATAGTAAACTGGGACTTCGTACAGCGCCACCTAACTGAAAACTTTGGAGTTAACGTTCTTATATCAAAAACTGAACGAGATACTGGGAAAAAGTCAATTACAAAGTTGTAGAAGTCCTCAATTTGGTATCTTACGCATAAAAGTAACTTTCTTAGAAAATCTGAAATATAATTTTTCTTGTATCTAATCAACAGCTTAAATACGCCAGTAATTGACTTATCCACATTTATGATGCCACATTTCGGCATGCAGAAACATATATCAGACACACATTTACTAATAAAACTAACATATGTCAGTAACGTACAGTGCACGTATGTCGTCACTCTTATTTATAAAAAAGCACTCTGCTGAAAACAACGTAAATTAAATTGAATGTGGATAACAATAAAAGCTTGTCGCAAAAATACACTTTGTTGCACCACACCACTTTTGCTAAAATACACCAACTGGAGCGCAATAACTAAATAAAAAGATAGGCAATGTTAATAGCATGGGTGTTTTTTTACAATCCCAAGCAAATCGTTGATAAAGAAGTAGCAGCTTGAAGTTGCATTCATTTTTGATTAAAAATCCTTTGTTCGTGTTTGCACTATTTTTTATGCTACAAATCTTTGAGGAAGGAGAATGAGTTATTGCAACCTGATTAATAAGCTTAAGGAATTAAATTACTAATAGCCCTGGTTTTAAATATATGAAATTAACCTCTGATTCACATTATATGAATAGTAATTTACTTTTAAGCTCAAAAACATATCTTACTTTTCTCAAAAAGAAATTATGAGTTGTATCCACTTTTGAACAGTGTGTCTATTCCAGAACAGGAAATATATTTCCCTGACTTTTCCAGGCTTTCCATACCAAAAAATATTTCTAGGTATCAAGATTTTGTGATGGTACACACAAAAAATTTTAAAAGTTGCGAATTTGAGAGTGGAACTTTCACAACTGATTCTGAAGCGCAAACTATTGATTTGTTAAAAAAAAAAAAATTGTAAAATTTACAAATTGTTGAACATTTCACATGCTAGACATTTTTGCAGATACACAATTTTAGCGTCAGGTTCTATCCATTTTGGATGAAATTCTTTATCACATCAGTCACAGTTAAATACAGATTGCTTTGATACATTTTAATACAAATAATAAATATTCAATAAATGAAACTAAGAAATGTTCAGTTCCCAAACAAAGATAAGTAAACAGATTGAATCACCTAATCAGTCCTACAACATTCAGTATAAAGCATCAGTGAAGCTGGAATTGAAAATCTTTGAGTTACAAGGATAGACTTAAAGGGGGTAGACAAAATGATTTGCACTAGAGGTGTAAATACTCTTCACAGTACTTATAAGGAGCAAAGTTTGATTTTCCTGGCGCTACAATTTCAAATTCTTAGTTTTTTTAATAAGAAAAATGTTCCTCAATCTTTCTTGTGGAAGTTTCAAATTTCTCTAACTTTTTCTCAGAATTTTAAAATTTCCCTGAATTTTCCTTAGGAATGGTAAATTTCCCTGACTTTTCTATGTTATCCAGGTGGCTAGACTCCCTGTTTGAAGTAAGTCCGCGAAATGTGAAAAGAAATTCATTTTAATACCTAAAACAATACAATGTCATATTTTTAGAGTTATAGAAATCAGAATTCAATAGAAATGTGTGTATTTAAATGGTACGTAAATGTCTATTTTTTTCAAACAAAGTTTTGAAGTAATAATCAAAATAGTAATTAATTATACTTATACAGAAACTTGGGGTTACTTGAACCCATTTGGGGGTTGCTTTGACACAAACATAAAATGTATTTAATCGGTCGCTGGATCTACTAAGTTACAAGCTAGTGCTGTTTCCTGTAAAGAGTATTCGTAAATGACGTCTCAACACAGTAGAACTTTAAATGGTTTGAAACATGTTTTTTGTTTTAGTCCAAGTACCACCCCAGGTTTCATGTAATACTAAGTTACGGTACTGTGTCATGACAAAATACGCATTTTTAACCCAAAGTATCAGTGCTGAAAATTACGTGAATCCGCATAAAATACACATACAGCTAATGCTATAGTATTTTACAATACACTATACAAAAAAGACCAAGAGAAAACGTTATCTAAGAATCACATGCATTATAAACAAAACGATATGAATCTCAAATGGCACAGTAAAGAATTGCTGGCGGGAATATATAAAGTCTACAACCTGAATTCACTTTCGAAGTAAATTTTCAGTTTTTTTTTCATGGAAAAAGGGGGAAAGTATTAAGTAAAAACATTCTGGATAACTGCCAAGGAAACAAAATAAACAATCTCCCAATTTGCTGCTTAATTAAGGGTGAAACTGCAAAAGAGAAAAACTGCTAATATATATATTTTTTTAATTTGATTTTTCATTTAGTAAAAAATATTCCCTGATTAAACATTCACACACACAGACACACACATATATATATATATAATAGGAAAAATAAATTGAAGTTGAATAAAATTAAGCACAGATTCATTCTCGAACTAGAAGTTTTTTAAATTCTTCCTTGGAGAATTGCATTTCAAATTTTCAGCAAAATTAGAAGAAACGATAAACAAAGAATAAAATTATTTAACAATAAAAAAGAACGATAAAGTTTGGATTTTTACCGATTTGCGCAAAGAAATAAAATGAGAGCTATATATTTTGATTGAAAAATCCGTTTATTTTCTACTCAACGAAAGATAAATTTGACTACCTTCTATCGATGAATAGCCATTAAATAGGTATAGCTATATATAGAAAGTCGTAAATCCCCGGAAACTCTTATTTCTCGAAAGAAGATAAAACGAAATAACTACGCAGAGGACGAATAGACGGCATATCACAATAAGACTAAACTTGGAACATGATCGTTATGCGTAAATTCTTCTTCTTGGATGAAGATAAAATTTTATAAAAGACATTAGAGTCCGTTTTATGTAAACAGTATTAAAATTTACTTTCGTGGAATAACCTCTTCAGATCCGAAGTTATAATAAAACAATAAATACTCATAATTAATAAGGACTTTACGTTGCACATATAAATACTAACATCAAACTTTTGCTTCCAACGTATATTTCGTTTAATTTAATATTAGTTACATTTGACTCAATTATGTAACATATATTTAAATTTTTTTTGCTGTTTGTATTTATGAAAGTTTTCTCCTGAAGATGGTTATAAAGAATAACCGAAACGTTGAGAATTGTTTATATATGTAGTTTTACAGTAACTCATATTAAATTAAGCGAAATATACGTTGGAAGCAAAAGTTTGATGTTAGTATTAATAAATACTCATTTATTATTTTTCCACAAACATAATGACACCATTGGTCACGGGAAAAAAAAAAACATTCTTCTGAATTTTTTTTTTTTAGGGGACTAGTAAATCAATATCCCCTAAAATAGCAATTATCAATGACCAAGATTCACACAATAAAAAATGTAATGGCTTTAAATAAATTAATCTACAAAGTGTAAAATTTTTATTACTCCAAAGCAGACCTGTCCAATCGAGGGCAAAATTAGTGCCAGTCACGGGGCCACTAAATAAAAAAAAAGGTGGCTATTAAACAATTATCTGCCAGCGGCCACCTTATCCTGATCACCTTTCCTACGAAGTGAAAGTAAATTTTCTTGCATTCCATGAATGATTCCACTTTTGCTGGCTGCAATATGTTAATATTAACATAATTAACTGGGCTATTTAATTTTGAATTAATATTAATAGAAATTAATATTAATAGGAAAGTGGCCACTAATGAAACTGCTACATATGGCCACCTGCCAGTAATGAAATTTTCCACTTTTGCCCTTTCATTAAAGAGGGATGCACTTCAGCTGACGACAAACAATGAAGAACCCCCTCACACACTCACGCACAAAATGATTCACATGACTCAAAACTTGCAACAATGTTATCCAACTCCAACTCTAGTACTGACTGGCAACAATACCCACACGCCTTATACGATGCACATATGTCTTATAGTGGTAGCCATACGGCTCCTACAATTCAGGAATTCGATGTAAAACATTAAAAATAAATATGCAGAAAAACATAAATCATAGTCAATTTAGAATTACATTTTATCTGAGAGGGGCTACCTCAAATAGTTTTGTAAAGGAAGAAATCAGAAACCTTGATCGTCCGTAATAAAAAATATGCAAACATTAATGAAATTTTAAAGAAAGCATATTTTAAAATGGATTTTTATTATAAAAAAAAAATTAATAAGAGGAAACAATCGAAAGGGCTCTAAGAAGAGTTTCAGAGGGCACCATGGCGCTCGCAGGTGCCACGTTGGACGGTGTCTAAGTTAAATAATTGTGAAAAATGCTTACTTTTTCGGTCACATTGTCTTGAAGGCTTTTTTGCAAAGACAGATGAAAACAACATTTATTTTACATCAGGATATCAGCATCGATGTCATTTACTTGTGTCGTTTTAAGCAAGATCATTCAGCTATACTGGAAGCGAATTCAAAAATCAAACGATTTAGGTTTTATGGGGAAAAGAATGAAAATCCACAGGCCAGAAGAGGATAAGCAGAAGACTATCTGCGGCTTAAACTCGTACCTACACTGATATCTCATAGGTTTTTACTTTTTCTTATTTATTATTTAGTCCAATAAGTGTATTTCCTTTGGTTTATTACTTTATGATAAGAACCTTTCAAAGTTATACTGGATAAAATACAATAATGAACCAAACTATCGACAAAATTTTGCTAGTATTTAAAATCCAAGTACTTCTTTTACTTCAGCAGTCTCGTCATACCTGGCGGATAGTATATTGCATAATTTTTTATAATATCCTTTCAAAGCTTTACTAAAAAAATACTGATGAACTTTAACTACGTTAAAATATTTTTTGCACACAAAAGTTATTCAAATTTGAATTTATTTTTTTTTTGTAATTCAATATTCTCAGATTTAGATTTTTTTTTTTTTTTTTTTTTTTTAACTACTTATTTCACTGTTTCTCTGTTACATGAATGCATGAAACCCATCTTTATACGCCTAAACAACGACTAAAGTTAAAATAAGAGGGGAAAAAAATGTAAAAAAGGTTTCATGCGTAATACGGGATATCTCAAAAAGGACGCTAGAACTTTAAAATATAATAATTCGTTAGAGTCGGTTGGGGGTAATTTGAGTATAAATTGCTTTTTTTTAAATACCTAACTTTTTTTTTTTAAAGAATTATTCAATTTATACCATATGTTTAAAATATGTTTCCCGCTTGTTAAGGAAGAACAGTTTTTAAATAACCAAGGATATTTACTTATAAAAATGCAGTTTATACCCAAATGCACCAACTATACCCAAATTATCTTGACCGACCCTATGTATAATAAAAATTAAACAAGAGACATGTTTATAAGAAAGCTCATAAAGTATATACTCAAAATAAGTGTGAAATCTGTTCATATTTTTCTCACGTCCTGTTTTTGTGATAAAAATGTAACCATAGTTTTGTGAATCTGAACTAAGCATTAAAGAAGTATACTTGTATTCAAATTGTTGTTAACACATTTTTAACCCATTTGCTCTCATGTATCCACTAGTGAATACCAGGGTTGTAGTGGGTAGCTGCCCGAGTACCCGCCCGGGCTGGGGTTTTTTTTAAACCCGGGTTTTTTACAACCCTGAGGGTTGTAGTGGGTCTCACACTTGAACCGGGTACACACTCCGGGTACTCACACTTGAACCGATTTATATATTTATTACACATAATTTAAAAGCTCACGTGTCTTTTGGGACACACTCTAACAACAGCAGGGGAACAACACAAAGACAATAGAAACTGCCAGATACGCTATGCTCGAATCGAATGGACCAGTCTACTTATAATACATTTCTTTAGAGATACGAAAATGGTGAGAGAAATGTATTAATTATTCAACCTAATGTATTCAGCCCAGGCAAGCAACTAAAAGACACAAGGGTAAGTGTATATCTTCTCTTGGAGTTATTCTTTTATATGTACTTTCAAGTATTTAGACATATTAGTATATGTACTTTCAACAAGTACTTTCAACAGCAATCAAACTTTACTTTTAAACAGGAAATAATTATAAAATATATCAAAATAAAATAGGAAAAGAGCAAGCAAACAACCCGGTGCAAAAGTTTTTTAAACATAAAATCAAATTAATAAAAAAAAATTGCCAAATACCGTAAAAAGCAATATATATGTAAATTTCGTGCAGTTTGAAAGGAAACATTTGAAACGAATTAAGGTAACATTTCAGCGAATTCCTCTGTCATTTGAATTCATTGAAATCGAATTCTCAACTAGTCTCTAAGAGTTTCAGATTCCAGAAAACGGAAATAGAATTTGGGTTCTGAAATAATCTTAAGACCTGAAACAGTTCGAATGCCCTCGTTGAAAAGCACAAGTCACAATCAATAGATACGATTGAAAACTGTTTCGTATTGTTAACTAAATTCACACATGCACACATTTCTACCAAAAGCTGCAACAAATATTTCATTCAGATCATTAAAACAACATTTCTAAACAAATGAAAAGATAAGCAGTTATCTAAGATCCGAACAAGTGAAAGTGCTTTGCGAAAATGAAATCAATAAAATTTAAACTGACATGGGGAAAGTTTACAGGAGATTAGAGAAAGAAAATTTTCCTGTGTTTAAAACATCGTTAAAACAATGCATGAATTTAAAATTGGGAATTACAATTACAGATTAAGACAAAGATTAGGATCCTCCACCATTTTTTTTTAAATCATGGGCCACCATTTTAAAAAACGTTATCAGCAATATTATAACTATTACCTCTTCAAATGTAAACAGGGACGGACCCAAAAAGAGGGTGCAGTCAATCGGGCCCCGCATTTATAGAGATCCCCAACGAGATAAAAAGGCCTTTTTTTTAAAACTGAAAAAAAAAAAAAGTATCCTACAAATGTTCGCGCCCGACGCTTCTCCACGGAGCTCCCATTGATACTTAAAAACACTTTTACCTTTTAAAAGGATAGCTAAATAAGTACAGAGAAATAAGTTGAATAAAAAAGTTAAATAGTTTTGAATAAAAATTCTGGTGGGAAATGTTTTTTTTTATAAAACTTGGGTAAAATTCCCAAAATATTTAGTGTTAAGGGGCCGCTTCACTGAAACTCCCCGATCGCGAAATCATATGTTAACCTATGGGAAAAATTAAAAGCGCGATTACTCATTACCCAATCCTATATATTAAAACGAAAAGGGATTTCTGTAAGATTCGCAAAAAATTGACCTATTTGCGCATGCGTGATACTAAATCTAAAACTGTTCAGTTTTATGAAAAATAAAAATATATTAAAAAATTAGAAAACACAAAATATTGTTATTTTTTCAAAAATAAATAAATAAATAAATAAATAAATAAAATAAAAAATAGACTGCAAAAAGTATAAATGAATGCCCTATTTATCGAATTATTATTTATAGTTAAACTTCTGCTAAAAAACAAACATAATATGTTATAAATGACAAGTTTAAAATTCTTTCACTTCATTAATTGAGTATGTTGGACTGATAGCAACGTCTATTTCCTTATAGGAATTGCTTACACAATATAGCATTTCTTCAATTTAATACTTAATTTAAAAGCAACTAATTAAAAATTCTAACATTTTTCTAATGAAACTTTCAAGTTGTTTAACCATCAAATCTTGACGAGTACTATCTAGTATAATTATTAAAATGCGATTTTCACCATCATAAAGTAGACCTCAGATACCGATGATGTGCGTTTTTCTATAAATTTTAAATATTTGAAAAATCCCTATAAACTTTGAAATTTCCACTTCATGAAATTTATCTCCTTTGTAAATATATTTAAAATTTACGGAGCCAATTTTTACAAACGCACATGGTCGGCATCTGAGGTCTACTTTCTGATGGTGAAAACCGTATTTTAGTAATTAAATTAGGTAATAAGTAATCGCGCTTTTAAGTTTTCCCATAAGTTAACATGGGATTTCGCAATCGGGGAGTTTCAGTATGAAGCGGCCCCTTAAATGAGAAGATTGGGTCCTGGAAAAGAGGAGAAGGGTCGTGGAAAAAATTAATTTTGGACTACTCTACCTATCATCAAAATATTCCAGAAATTCCTTATGAAATGCAGTCTTAGAAATACTTTTATTTTGAATGTTTTGGATTTAATCCGAAAAGATCATAATTGCTCATTTGGCTAACAGAAAATCAGAAATTTCTGTTAGCATTATGTTAGCAAATGTCGGGATAGCAAAAAATTCAAGGAAAAAGTTTGGAGATGGGGAAATAAATTATATTCATGAAAGTAGGGGAACATTTATTTATTAGTTAATTTTTTAGATACCAAAGAATTGTTGATAAACGGGTTCCAGATATCTAGGCTCCATTCAATTACATACAACAATTTATTCTTTGAACATAAGCGATTAGCTTTACTGAATTTTAAATTGTAAATTATGTGAATTTTCTACTAACTGATCACAATTATTTAATTTAAATCGTTTTCGGATGAATCATCAATTATTACTTATACGGATTACTTTTGACAATGTCTATTTTTATCAAAAAATATGCATGAAAGTATAATATTTAAAAAAGAAAAAGCTGGTTTATTTATTTATTATTATTTTAAAAACACCTGATTTTTTCTGCCAGCCCTGCTTACTTCATCTTTATATTTATTCTTGCTAATTAATGTTCAAGCGTCCTTTTTGGGGACACACTGTAATGCTTTAGAAGCTTTCATTACTTTTAACAGTTTCAGTCTCGGGGACGAGATATCTCGTTTCCGCAATGAAGAATACTTTTTAATCAGGTAACGAGACACTTCGTTCTTGAGAATTATTTTTCAGCTGAAAACAAAATAAATATCTCGTCAGCGACACTAAAGGGGTTGTTATGCCTTAAGATCACTTTCATTACTTTTTCTTACATGCATATGCTGAATTTATTAATCTTATATTAACTGGAATCGTATACATTTCAAAAATATTAAGTACTACTAATAAACAGACAAGTACCATATAAAAATTTATATTCTGACTAAAAAACAACAGTAATCTAATTGGAGAATTCCTGGAGAGAAATGTATTCTTGCAAATTGAAAATAAAAATTCAAGTAGATTAAAATAAATGATTCCAAATTCCAGATAATCACAAAAATGTAGTAAATAAAGGAAAGTTTTTCAAGAGATTCGCTTAAAAAATTTCTGCGTATCATAAGACAAACAAATTATATTTATATGTAGAAAACTGGTCCAAGAAACTATACAACAGCATTTTAAATATTTACATTGTCACATTAACTCTGTGCAAGCACTTTAAAATACTTTTTTTTTTTTTTTAATAAAACAAACAAAACACAATAGCAATAGAGAAAAAGCAAATCAAAGAAATAAAAAAAAATTGTATTTATAAAAAGATAAGAATCTTCAATAGGAGAAAAAAAAAAACTCAGCAAGATACGGTTTCCCTCAAGCGCTGGAAAGCACAAAATTAATATATAATGCTACATTTAGATTAGACGGATTTACTGCGGTAAAAGAAGCAAAGCAAATATGTTGTTTCTGGAATAAATTTGTCGAAGCATAACAAAAACATTAGATATTATGCATAACCAGGGCTTTACAAATTTGATAAAATCTGGTAGCCAGCAAAAAATTCTAGTCGCCAGTATAAAATATTTACCCCCTTCACCTTCATTAATTTTCTAAAAGCACAAAAGTTTTTTTATGAATGAATTGCGAAAAAGTATAGTTTAGAATTACTAGTTACATTGTTTAGGATGGTATATAATTTAGAAAGATGGTATAAACTAAATTTTCTGATGAAACTTATATAGCTCGGGGAGGAGGAAGGGGGGGGGGAATAAATACTGTAAAGGCTGAATTTGCCAGCATAATTCGGGAAATACTGATTACCGAATACTTCAATTCTAGAAAATCTATTCCTGATGTTAAATTGAAACATCAAAGAAAAATTTAATTATTAATCTTATATTAACCCATTTTCGGCCAAAGGTGCGTAATCGCACCATTTCAACAAATATATTTTTATTAACACTGTGACGTATATTTTTCACTAATTTTATTTTTCTGCTATTTTTAAGGGTTCTGGAGACATCTATAAAATATTAATAATTCAATTGAAGTAATCACTTTCTGTTGAAAAATTTTCAAAATACGCTGTTTTTTTACTTGAAACAGTTATTGACAAAATCGACTTTTTGAAAATGTATAATTATTCCACTTGAGATTAATCATATGTTTTTATAATGGAGTAAAGTTGCAAGTTCTGTAAATAAAATTAAAATAAAACAAATGCCATAAGAAAACTTAAAATTTTTTATTTAAATTTAATGGTAAATTATTAATGGTAAATTAATAATGGTAACGTCAAATTAATTAAAATATTATTTTTCAAGCACGAAACTTTTTTGGTGTCTTAATGAATGTAATTTAAGCAAATTTCAATGCAAATAATACCACATTTTATAAAAGTTCTATGCTTGGCCTAAAATGGGTTAACTGGAATCGTATACATTTCAGCAATATTAAGTACTACTAATAAACAGACAAGTACAAATTTAATTATTAATCTTATATTAACTGCAATCGTATACATTTCAACAATATTAAGTCACTACTAATAAACAGACAAGTACCAAATAAAAATTTATATTCTAACTAAATATACATATATATTATTTACTACATTCTATATACATTTATTAATAATTCCGACTATTGATGGCAATTGCTGAAATTGGATTTTTAAAATTTTTATACGTTTCCCAAATTGTTAACTTAGACAGCAACTTTTTCTTAATCGTAGTAAATGAAATTTTGTTAAAGAATTCTGGACGTGTTGGAAAGTGTTTAATAATCTATGCATGATACTAGATTAGGATATTAACTATGCATAGATTATGAAACACTTTCCAACACGTCCAGAATTCTTTAACAAAACTTTACCGATTAATAAGGTTAAAGTTGATGTCTTAAGTTATGTTATTATTATCTAATTAATATATACTTCGCCCATATTTTTATATTATAATAATGAATTTATTTAATTCATTCCACTTGGAAAATGGTACATATTGAAATTCTTTAATAAACGTTTGTGCTTATTTCTTACGTCAATTTTTGTACCAAACAAAAAGCATTAAATAGCTTGGTCGCCAAATAAGAAAACTTGTCGCATTTGTCAAGCCCTGTGCATAATCATTGGTAAAATGTTAAAAGAGAATACTTTTTCTGAGATTTCTTTAATTCATTTCACTTGTAAGTTCAGAACAACGGGCATTGATGAAAATGTGAAGCTGGAAAACAATTTGTTGCCTATTTTCTTGTCGAAGTTAGTCCGATATTATTATTTTTTAAGTTTGCATTCGATGAACTTATTTTTGCCAAATTAAAAATGCCGAAAAAGAGAAAACTGACGTTTGTGCTCCTTTCTTAAGTCAATTTTTGTACAAAAAAAATCCCATTAAATAACTTGGTTGCCAAATAAGAAAATATGCCGCATTTGTCAAGCGCTGTGCATAACCATTGGTAAAATGTTAAAAGAGAATACTTTTTCTGGAATTTCTTCAATTCATTTCACTTGTAAGTTCAGAACAACGGACATCGATGAAAATGTGAAGCAGGAAAACAATTTGTTGCCTATTTTCTTGTCGAAGTTAGTCCGATTTTATTAATTTTAAGTTTGCATTTTATGAACTCTTTTTTGCCAAATTAAAAATGCCGAAAAAGAGAAAACTGACGTTTGTGCTCCTTTCTTAAGTCAATTTGTGTACAAAAAAAAATCCCACTAAATAACTTGGTTGCCAAATAAGAAAATATGCCGCATTTGTCAAGCCCTGTGCATACCCATTGGTAAAATGTTAAAAGAGAATACTTTTTCTGGAATTTCTTCAATTCATTTCACTTGTAAGTTCAGAACAACGGGCATCGATGAAAATGTGAAGCAGGAAAACAATTTGTTGCCTATTTTCTTGTTGAAGTTAGTCCGATTTTATTAATTTTAAGTTTGCATTTTATGAACTCTTTTTTGCCAAATTAAAAATGCCGAAAAAAAGAAAATTGACGTTTGTGCTCCTTTCTTAGGTCAATTTTTGTACAAAAAACATTAAATAATTTGGTCGGCAAATAAGAAAATATGCCGCATTTGTCAAGCCCTGTCCATAACCATTGGTAAAATGTTAAAAGAGAATACTTTTTCTGGAATTTCTTCAATTCATTTCACTTGTAAGTTCAGAACAACGGGCATCGATGAAAATGTGAAGCAGGAAAACAATTTGTTGCCTATTTTCTTGTCGAAGTTAGTCCGATTTTATTAATTTTAAGTTTGCATTTTATGAACTCTTTTTTGCCAAATTAAAAATGCCGAAAAAAAGAAAATTGACGTTTGTGCTCCTTTCTTAGGTCAATTTTTGTACAAAAAACATTAAATAATTTGGTCGGCAAATAAGAAAATGTGCCGCATTTGTCAAGCCCTGTGCATAACCATTGGTAAAATGTTAAAGAGAATATTTTTTTTTTTCCCCGAGACTTCTTTAATTGATTTCACTTGGAAAATGGTACATATTTGAAATTATCGGTCTATAAGCAGGACTGTATGGGATAGCGGGAGCGGGCTCGGAAGCTACAACTCTGCTTGCGGTCCCGAATCTGTCTGGGTTATCAAATAAACTTTTAATTTTAAAATAAACAAGAACGAAAAATCATGCGCCAAGCATAGATTATGCAACACTTTCCAACACGTCCAGAATTTTTTAAAAAAACTTTACCGATTAATAAGGTTAAAGTTGATGTCTAAGTTAACAAACTGGGAAACGTATAAAAAATTTGAAAATCCAATTCCAGCAATTACCATCAATTATCAATAGTCGGAAAAATTATCCGAATTTTTTTGTGCATTCTTGTATATATATATTACATAGTATATTAAAATTTAATTCAGTTAGGAAACGCAGCAAAGTTAAAAATTCTTATTCAGCAATTTTAGCCAATAAACCGAAATGAATTCTATATATTTTGTGCTGTCCTGTGGATGATCTATAGCATTTATACACACGAAGTAATATGTAAAAAATTAGTTAAATTTAAAAACGCGTACCACAACTGAAAACGCACTGCCAGCGCAATTATTGTTCATAGACAGTACTGTAAACGAATTATTTTGTGTGTCCCTGTAAATGAACTATGAATGCTATGCCCACCCTATTCTATAGTAAGCCTCTTTTAGTGCACCTCAGTGATATACATCCATTTCAATATGTTTGAGATAGTTTAACATCGTCAAAATACACCGCAAAATATTTTTCCCCATAGACCATAATGTAACGGAATTATTTTGAGTGTCCCTGTAAATAAACTATAAATGCTATACATACTTGATTTTCAATACCAAACATGTCATAGATCATAGCTCAATAACATATATCAATTGCATGGCAATCCGAGTATAGTTACGTGAGTTATAGTATGAACAGACAGACGGCAGACGGACAGACGGAGAGACAGACAGACAAAGCGAATTCATAAACATGTTTCAGCTATGTTGGAAAGTGTTAAAAATGAAATTAAATGAGGGCAATTATACTAAAATGTAATAAACTTTTACTAAAACCACACGATATTGTACTTTTCCATAAGTTAACACTTTTAGAAATATCAAAATCGTAGAATTATATGCAAGGGGCCCTAAATACTAATGAAGCTGGGGACCAACGGGTCACTTAAGACTGTCTCGACTAAAAAAAACAAAAAAAAAAAAACCCACACTACTTTTTTGTTTGATTCTTTGATCATTTTCACATCAAATAAAATAATGAAATTAGAACCGTTTAGGAAAATAAATCGAATTTCTAACAAAATTTAGAAACTCGTGCACAGGTAGACATGAAACATGCTTCTGCAGAAGCTATAGAAAGCCGAAAAATAAGTAGTAATAATGGTTGTTTTATTTAAATTGGATTGATGGTGTACTTGTTCCATAGGGGTACGGTTTATTCTAGAAGTGTCTTCGGAGGACAAAGTCAATTCTTGTGTAGATCACGCAGCCATTAGAAAATTAAAATAGATTTTAGTTATTATAGTAATTCAAATGTTTAAAAAAAACTGTCCCGTGTCTTTTATAGAAGAAGCGCAGATTTTCTCCACTGATAACTTAACTTTCGACACAATGTCTTTTCAACTTTAATGTCGGAGTATAGGTTTACTCTTTTTAAGTAAATTTTTAGGTAGATTTCGTAAGAAACACTACCTACTACATTCTCCCGTATGCTGGAATTTCTGGAAAATTTTTGCAGATCTACACCGATTATGACTCTCAGATCCCAAAACCACCCCCAGTTCAAAACTTTATCTATCTATCTATCTATCTATCTATGTCACCTTTTTATGGACACAATAATTTCCAAAATTCTGCTAAAATCTTTTCCAAACTCATACATAAAATCAAGGGGCATAAAATCTCGGTCAAGTTCGTTAATGGGCGGGGGGGAGGGAAATGGAGGGTCTTTTTGTGAAAACAGAAAAATCCCCATAATTTCTTAATTATGATACGTA
This sequence comes from Maratus michaelseni, assembly GCA_963931845.1. Classification (NCBI taxonomy): domain Eukaryota; kingdom Metazoa; phylum Arthropoda; class Arachnida; order Araneae; family Salticidae; genus Maratus; species Maratus michaelseni. The sequence goes on along the minus strand of OZ007586.1, from coordinate 194,932,848 downwards.
TCGAATCCGTTTAAAGTTATTATTACTTCTAGGAAAAGGGTCGAAAATTTATGTATAACAGATTTTTGATATCATTAAAAATGGCCTCAAAGGGGGGAAGGGGGAAATAGGGATTTCAGAAGAAAAAAATTCATAACTTTGTCAATTCACAAGATATCAAATCCGCTTAAATTTATTATAAATCCTCTTAATATTATCTGCAGCTTTTATATTGACAAGTTTTTTATAGGACCAATCCTTACAGCAAAAAATAAAATAAAATAAAATAAAAAAATAAAAAATAAAAAACTAAAAAATTCTGCTGGCTCCACATACTTGACACAGGTATAGTTCGAAGTGGGCTGTTCCAACAGCCGCATCATGGCAAAAACGTCATTTCTTCTGCAATTTCGAATAAACAGGCGGTCTGCGTCTTCGAAATCTACCTGTGCCTGTAGGCCGAGCCGTCAGGGATTTTTTTTTTTTATATAATTCGTTATTTTTTTAATATACTCGTAATTCTAAATTATTAACTATTAAACTATTCTGCTAAATAATAAGTATTTGTATCCTACAGCAGGATAAATATAATCTAGCGAAAATTTATGCCAATTACCAAGAATTAAAACAGCGACTAGCGACACCTATAATTTTAAATGCTGTGAAACGTATGTATCTTTCTATGTATGTATGTTTGTCAAGGGTAAAATTCAGCAATCCGAGAGAGTATGAAGTCACCATATGCTTTGAAATTTTACTTATGCTTCAGAGAAGCGGTTTCGACCATCCACTTTATTAAAATCCATGCCTCTGAAAAGTAATTAGCTAATTAATTAATTACATTTCACATGCACTGCCGGAACCTACATGTATATTGATAAGTAAATGATTTTCGTCCTACCTCAGTTCAACGGTAAAGCGTTGTAGTGGAACAGGGGTCTCCCGATTTTTGCCGGTGGTTTAATATATTTTCTTATTTTTCAATCCATTGCGATTTTCCGCATTTTATTTAGATTTAAATAATACAATACAAAAACTGCTTTAAATATATATATATTGTAAAAGTATTTGCGTAAAGAAAAAGAAACTTAAAAATAATTTTATTTCATTTATTTTTTATATGCATTTATTTATTTATTTATTTTTTTTTTTTTTTGTCGCATAGTTTCAAAACTATAGTATTGCGACTAATTGTGGCAGCTAATTAGTAATTTTCTCGGAATTATTTCCTTTAAAATATAATGTAAAATTAGAAGAAAATTATCTTTAAAAAATCCAAGAACTTTATTTAGGAACATTTTTAATATTTATTATATTTATATATTTATTATATATATATTATTTAATTAATTACACTGAAAAAAAAGTACAAGAGATTACTTATTCATTGCGGCAGATGGCGCCACTCCGGTAAGATGATTTATCGTTTCATTTTTTTTTTAAAGACTTCCCAGCATAGTTGAAAAGTATTTATGAATTCGCTTTATCTGTCTGGCTGTCCGTACCCTAATTCGCATAAAAATACTCGGAATGAAAAGTAATTTTTGCATGTTAAAGAGGTTCAGTATAGAATATCCGCTATTGAAAATGAAGTATGTAGCATTTATAGTTCGTTTACAGGGAGACACAAAAGAATTCTGTTACATTATGGTCTATGGGGGAAAATCGTTTGCAGTGCATTTTATTTAAATTGTTTATGAAGAAATTTGATTTTACAATAGGAAAAAATATATAATTTGTAAATAGTATTCTCTTGGTGTTGCAAAGTGTTTCATAATTTATGCATGGTTTTTCGTTATTGTTATTTCGGAAACTGCAACCCATTGTGTTGTTATCCGGATAGTATCCTCTTTAATAAAAAGCTATGTGTTGCTGACGACTGGGATTTTCGATAATCGTTGCCACAGAATAATATCGGAAAATGAAACATTTGAAGTTGCTGAAAAAATTAATAGCTCGAAAAGTATTTGTCAGAAAATTGTTAGACAATCTTCGTTAGAATAATAAAAAATTGCATTTTTCTTGATATAAATTTCAAATCTAATGATTATGCCGGTTTTCAAATATTGAATTTCAAAAACTACCAAATTTCACAATGGAGTACCATAGCGAAATCTTCACGCGTAAAAGATAATGATAACGGCCATGTGTCCTGACGTATACTGGCTATAGCACGAGTCACAAATTATAGTAACCTTTGTATTCTATTAAAATATAAAAGTGAATTATGATGCCACGAGTGCATGATTTTTATTTAATTTTAAGATAATCATCTTATAAACAAGGTTTTTGAATTTTTTTTCGAATGGGACTAATAAATTGGCTAATACTGTATATTATTTTGAGTTTAAAAGAGGAAAGTTGAAGGAGCGCTTTATATTATTTAGGTTTCCTCAGGAAATTTTGGTCAGAATTGAAAGTTTAATATATCAAAACGTCAGAAATTAAACCGACATTAAATCGGCAATAACTATAACGACTGTCCTTCAGTTCGTTTGGATAGATTTTCATTTAAAAATATAAAAGCTTTCAACATTGATTTTAGGTATTTTTAAGGTTATTACCACGATCCCGGGCAACGCCGGGTATGTCAGCTAGTTTAAAATAACAACTGTTACACGTATGAAAATATATAAACAAACTGTCAATATCAGTAATCAGCGAGCTATTAAAGAATAAAATAGCATGTAATGTCAATTTTTATCACAGCTAACAAATGAAAGCACATTAAAAAAGGTGATATGTGATCCATTGACGAGCAAATATCTTTTACTTTTATTTAGCTCTATTAGCAGAAAATGTCGGAAGATAGCGAGCGTGTCAGATCAAATTACGGAAAATGGAACAAATTAAGTGATGATAAACTACCAGTGTCCTTTTTGTTCATTATTTCTATGTGATTTCTCAGCCTTTCCCAATAAAATAGGAGCTTTATTAGATTATTTTATATCGAAGTACAATTTAAGCAAAAATACTGCATGTGAATTAAGTGATTCACAATCAGTGAATTATCTTTTGAAAAGGTAACTTCGAATGAGTGCAAGTATTTCCTTTTTCATCATCGTAGAAGAAATCAATGTAAAAAATCAAACTTTATCCTATCTCTATTATGCAAGAGAAAGACGGAAATATAATATTTCAATTCGCAGAATTTTTTTTATAAATGTGCTTGGTAAATTTTATTATATATGTGCATCTGCATATTAAAATGACATTTAAATTTGAAAAGTTTAAAAGCAACATCATAATTTTACTGCATATACTTAAAGATTCAGTATATAAATTTTCGAGCAAACTTTTTTTTTTTTTCATTTTGAATTAGTGGTTGTATAAATATAAATTACTGAAATCTGAACTAATTGATGTTAAAAAGAAACGTGAGTTATTTAGGCATATATGCTTGGATAATTTAGGTGTGTCATCGGGCTACACGCAATAGAGATAGATTTTTTTTTTAAAACATGCTTGAAAATTATTTTTAAAATCATAAAAAATCAGTAAATTGAGATACAAGTGTTGAAATTGTGCAATGTTTAGAAGTTAAAAAAATGCAATAAAAGTGAAATTTATCCGTCATATGAAGTTATGAAGTTATTATGAAGTTATGGTGCCACCATATTTTTGCTTCATAAAACTTGAATCATCGATATCTTTATTTTTTCAGAAATTTTGGAAAAGAAACTACATTATTTCTATTTCGTTCATCTAATAAAGTCTTTAATAGATATTATCATTTCCAATATGTTCTGGATGAATATTTATTTCACGCAGATATTTAGGTTCTGTTGAGGATTTAAATGGCACTTAGTCGGAAATTTTTATAAATATTAACAATAATGCTACTTCAATTCAGGTATCAGTTTTAATGGTCTGCCTGATTATCTCTCTGATGCGAAATGTTGAATTTAAAAAGTATGACAGTACTTGTTAAACGCTATTTAAAGCAATTTTTTTTATATACTGGGTGCAGCATAATTTCGTTAAAAAAATTATACTTTAAAAAATCATTAAAAAGAAACAAATGATGCTAAAAAATGTGGTTTGGACGAACGGAATTAGATGGAGATCGGATTTTTTTCCTTTTCATCCCTAACTATAAGTGTAAAAAAATCCCTGACGGCTCAGCCTACAGGCACAGGTAGATTTCGAAGACGCAGACCGTGGGGCACCTGTTTATTGGGAATTGCTGAAGAAGGACCTTTTTGTCATAACGCGGCAGTTGGGACCGCCCATTTCGAAATCTGCCTGTGCCTGTTAGCGAAACCGACAAGTGTTTTTTTTTTTTTTTTTTTTTTGGTAAGAGTTGGTCTTATAAAAAAACTTGTCAATATAAAAGTTGTAGATAATATTAAGAAGCTTTATAATAAATTTAAGCGGATTTGATATCTTGAGAATTCACAAAGTTGTGATTCTTTTTTCTTCTTAAACCCCTATTTCCACCCCCCTTGAAGCCATTTTTAATTATATAAAAAATCTGTCATACATAAATTTTTGACCCTATTCCTAGAAGTAATAATAACTTTAAATGGGTTTTTTCTTTTTTCACAACCCCCCCCCCCATTTCCTTACCCCTTGGTCCGATTTTGCTCATTTACGAAGACGACCGAGATACTTTTTTTACGAAGATACTTTCACTTTCGAAACTCGGAAAATGAAAGTATCTTCGTTAAAAAAAAAAAAAAAAAAAAAAAAAAAAAAATCCCTCAAAGAAAATCGAAAAAGTAATCAACGGCGGAAACATAGATTGATCTCTACTATCCAATACAAAAGAAAATCGTTTAAAAACATTGAAATGCAAATGAGATATTACAAAAATAATGCCCCATAGCATTAACATTAGCGAACGGGTGTTTTCGTGTAAGGGGAGAGGACCCTTAATTTTTAAAGACAGTGGCGGTTTTTGTACTAACAAAGACACGGACAGCGCACTCTATGCGCCATCGCCTTTTAAAGCCTAAATAACAGCTTTTAATGATATCTGTGTTTAGTCCAATGTCCAGTAATATGTATAAAAGTAATAAATATCAAATTGTTAAAAAAAGACTAATTTAGAATTAATCATGTGATTACTTTGGAATTCGCAACTGTTTATACTTACCCATCATACGTAAGTATAGGGTAAGTCATGTAATCGTTTTGAAAATCGAAAATGTTTTTGACGGATTTACACGTTTCAGACGCTGGAGATACCGAAAAACATATTTTTAGAAAAAAAATATTTGCCGTCCGTCTGCCTGTGTGTGTGTGTGTGTAAACGCTCTATCTCCCGAACAAAGGGAGATAGAAACTTGAAATTTGGTATGTACTTAGTATGTAATAATGGCAAGAAGCTTATTGAATTTCAGTAACCTCGATTATACGGAACTGTATGTCCCTCCCCAATCAGTTGCAAAAAAGTTGCAAGAGCTCAATATTAAATCCATGTTAGCACTCAAATACGTATTATAAATTTATAAATGAGATTCTTCTGTTGTGTGTGTTTGATGCCGAATCTAGTTCATATTTTGTCATTGTTAGTTACGTGATCACAGTAGTGGGTGCGTTAGGAACTTTATTATTTGAATTCTTTTTAAAAATAAAGTACTTTAAATTTTATTGAGAAGAAAACATGCATGTTGATTTGACAGACATACATCATGTTGAATGGTTTCGTGGCAAAATAGCGGTACAAAGAGCTTATAATGACATTTATAATACGATAATTCGTACACAAATGACCGGTTTATTTTTCATAGTTTATTCATGTTAAAAAATTGCTTTCAAAAACATAAAAATTTGCCCCATAAACCTATTGTTTATAAGTTTATGTGCCAGAGCAGCGTACGTATACGTACCAACTCTAGGTTCCCCACAAAGGTATGCATTTATACTGTTTTTCACAAAGTTCGAGCATGTATTAATATCAGGCATGAGAGTGGGTAAAGAACAAAAAGTCTGAAAATACGCGTAAGCTCAAAATTTTTTAAAAAATAAAAAAAAAGTGCGCAAAACCATATTTTGCACAAAAGGAAAAAATGCATAAAACTATTACTTAATAAATACATCACAAAACAGTTTTTAAAAATAAAATTAAAAATGCAATTATTTCTCATAAATACACAACAATAATGTATAATAATACTACATACTTATATTAGAATAATTTTACTACAACAAAAAATTATTTACTTAATGTTTTCTATACATCTATAAGGCCTATAAACTGTTTTATGTACAGTAGTTCTGATTTAAAACAACAAAGTAATCAAAATGCAGAAATTAAGAAAAAATACAAATAACTCTCTTGTAACTTTTTATTATTATTTATCATACAGTAAATTTCATTACAAGATTGCCTTCATATTTATACTAAACATCATTTTGATTATAAATTATAAATACAAAATTTATGATTTCTTTGCAATATTGACAAATACCACAAAGTAAATCTTAAAACAGACTTTTTTCCAGTATTATATAGAATTTCACTTTTGCAGAATTACTAAGTTCCAGAAGGTGAAAATAAAAGATTTTTAAAAAGAAATCAGGAGAGTTTTCTATGACTTTTTTTTTTTTTAAGCAAACATAAAAGAATCATAAAAATTAAATTAATTTTGAATATTAAAGTTGTATATACTTAAACTTCGTAACTTTAAAAATGCTTTTAAGGCAAATGACATAAAATATGTTTTAAAACAATTTAAAAATCATTATAAATACCAGGAATGGATTTTGTTTTCTCAGAAAAATATACAGTTATGAATAATAATTCTTTATTAATAAAGAAATTATTAATAATAAAAATAAAATAATGCAAGATTTTTTAAACGTTTTTTAAAATAATGAATTTACAGTTTGCAACATAAAGTTGCATTTTATTCATTATAAAAAATAAAATTAATGATGTCAGATTTTGAATTTAAGAATGAAAATTGAAAATTTTTTACCAGCAAGAATAAGTTTTAAAAAGCAATCATATATATTTCATCTGAACTTCTATCTATTTGCGTTTTTTCGCGATCTTTTGACGAAATTTGCAGTTTTTTTCGAGATCTGTTGATAAAATTTGCGTTTTTTCCGCAATTTTTTGACGAAATTTGCCGTTTTTCGCGATGACAAAATTTGCCTTTTTTTGCAGTTTGTGACGAAATATCGTTTTTCCGTAAAGTTTTCGACAAAATTTGCCGTTTTTTCGTGATTTTCTGACAAAAGTCACGTTTTTCCCACGATTTGTTGACAAAATTTGTCGTTTTACGGCGATCTTTTGACTAAATTTGCCGTTTTTCGCAATGTTTTTGACGAAATTTGCCCTTTTTTTGTAATTCTCTGATGAAAGTTACCGCGATCTTATGACGAAATTTGCCGTTTTGTCGCGATTCTCTGACAATTTCCCGTTTTTCCCGCGATCTGTTGACAAAATTTTCCGTTTTTTCGCGATCTTTTGACAAAATTTGCCGCTTTTCGCAATGTTTTTGACGAAAGCCACGTTTTTCCTGCGATCCTTCGGCAAAATTGGTGACTTTTCTTCGAACAAATGACGTGATTGAATTTTTTCGGCGATCATTTGCCGAAATACCGATACATTTTATGTCCGAATTTTTGGATTTATGACCGATATTTTTTTTTTCGGAAATCATAGCCTTAATTTTTCGGAAAATTCGGACCAGAATCACCCCTGATGTCTCGTTTGGCGCATTTTCTTTTCGTTGCCAGATAGAAAAAAACTGAAATTTTCTCAAAAATTTACGAAAAGTCGGAAATTCCGACTAAAGTCGGAAGAATCTCATCCCTGTAATATATATATATATATATATAGTGGTATTCTGTCTACACTGTATTACTAATTATCTCTTTGGAGATTTAGTTAGAATGTTACAAGAACTCGATTGTTTTTTTTTTAATTCAAAGATATTATAATTATATATATATATATATATATTTAAATATTTATTGAGTCGCATCTACAAAGTACAAAGCATTCAAAAATAATTAGTGATTTTTTATTATAATTAGACTAACGCTTTATTTTCTGGTCAGCTGATCATTAAAAATACTTTCAACTTGCCCCAATCTTCTTTCATGACATTCGTTATTCATGAAAATTAGAAAAACGCAATATTTGAAATTAATACGTAGAAAAAAAAATATTCCAAAGATAGCTTGCCTAACATTTGTGCAATATGAAAAACTAAAGCTAATTTAAGGCGTAAAAAACAGGATTTTGCGGATAATTAACAGAAAAACATGCCTAGCGTTGAAAAAAAAAAAACGTGTTACAATACCGCTTTCGTCGGCTTTTCGTTTAAAAAATTAATTTCGTAAAACAACGAGAAAACAGTTAATTAAATATTAATACAGCACAGAAAAGCACTTTGAGCTCCCTATCTTTACAACAATAAAGAACAAAGCTTAACAAAGAAAAGCATTACCTGTTTAAATATAAATAGCCAGGAGTTTTTTTTTTTTTCTATCCCCATAATTAAATGAAATAAAATCAGAAATGAAAAAATTAAAAGGCCAGTTAAAAATTAGTATAAATAACCATTAATTATTTAGCCAAGTCAAAGAATGAAAAAAAAAAAAAAATACTTTTTTTTTCTTCAGTTATTTTCTCTTGGATTTACAGTATTTTACAAATACTACTTTAAAGGAATTTTCAAATAAAGAAAAGAAAAAAAAATCTAAAATGGATTACACTGAATCGGCCCTTAAAAATACTTTTTGCATTAAATTACATTTAAAATGAAAGAATCTAAAACTTTATTCTTTTGAGATTCTGGGCTTAGCAAATAGAATAACTGAGCAAAAATTCTTAAAATAAATAGCTTTAAATAGATGGAAAGCCCTAAATTACATCAGATTTCACGAGAATCATAAATATGCATGAAAATGTTTTGTTTCTGCAAAAGCCGCATTATCATAATGGCATAGATTAAAAGCCGCACTTCTCCTTCCCACTAATATGTAGAATCGAGACCCTCGTACTCTTGAAACTGCTACAGAGGGTGGGGGTAACAAAGGGATGTACAAGCATTTTTATGGTAAAAGATAAAAAATCCCCATTACTCAAATTTTGAATATTTTTACAGACTTTTAAATAGTTTATCTATATTTGTAAATTTGTTAAATATGCAGAATTTTTTAAAGAATCGCTAGTTCTTTAAATAAGTTGATGCATTTTGTATATAACATTATTTACTACTTAATGTCAGATACACTTGCTAGACAATGTCTAAACTCAAGCAGTCAAACAATTTTTCGTTTAAACAAAAAAAAAAAAAAAAAAAAAAAAAAAAAAAAAAACTTTAATGAAAATCTACTTTTTATTTATTTATTCTGCACCCTTCAACTGTTCGTGTATTGGAAGTCGAAAACATGACGTGTGCAGAAGGCTCATGAAAGTATAATTAATGAAGAAAAATTTCAGCTTAAAAAGTTTGTGTAAATAAAGTTAACCCTTGTGGTAAAACACATTTTGTGCATGTCATACTTACAGATAAACGGACTTTTTTCTATGAATATAATGAAATCATTTTAGGTAAAGCAAATTGGAAGGAGTTATTCTATAGGGTATCCATAAAATAAAAACGATCAAACCAGTGGTGTAGTCGATGTAGTAGAGACGCAGGGGGACGGCGTCCCCTCACTTTTTCCCTCTCTAACTTCTGTAACTTTGTTTGAATTGTGACAAAATTTATGTATGTTTTGGAGCTTCTTTGCGTTCTTATCACAACTAAAATTGATATAACTTAATTGTATAACTTCAATCTAGAGATTTGCATGGACCGGCATTTTCAGACACGAAATAAAGTTCTGAACTTTTCAATTAGGGACAAGCTATTTAAAACATTACAAGTAAAAAATAAACTTTAATTAAATTAAATTAAACTGTTTAATTTTTCAATTACTTTCCTCTGCAATTCAAACTGAAAGGTAACATTCAGTATCAAGTTTTCTATCGGTGACAAAGACCCTACGTTCGGAACTATGAGCGCACTTTTTTTTTCCAGGACTACACCACTGGATCAAACCTCAATCTAGAGTCATAGTCTACAACTCAAAGAGGACTCCAAACAATTAAACCAACGCTGGGGTTCGATATGGCACCTGTCGTTAAAATAACCAGCACCTCCGTTACTAAACAAAAAAGTGAACTTTAAATCAATGAAGTAAAAAAAAAAAAAAAAAAAATCCTGACGGCTCGGCCTGCAGGCACAGGTAGATTTCGAAGACGCAGACCGTGGGGTGCCAGTTTAATCAGAATTCCAGATGAAATTACCTTTCTGCCATGAGCCGGCTGTTGGAACCACCCACTTCGAAATATACCTGTGTCAAGTAGGCGGAGCCGGCAGAATTTTTTTTATTTATTAATTAATTTATTTATTTAATTTTGCTGTAAGGGTTGGTCCTATAAAAAACTTGTCAATATAAAAGTTGTAGATAATATTAAGAGGATTTATAATAAATTTAAGCGGATTTGATATCTTGTGAATGGACGAAGTTATGAATTTTTTTCTTCTGAAGCCCCTATTCCTCCCCCCCCCCCTTGAGGCCATTTTTAATTATATAAAAAATCTGTCATACATAAATTTTCGGCCCTTTTACTAGAAGTAATAATCACTTTAAACGGATTCGATACATATCATAATTAAGAAATTATGGGGATTTTTCTGTTTTCACAAAAAGCCCCCCCCCCCTCCCTGGTTCGATTTTGCCCATTAACGAACTTGACCGAGATTTTATGCCCCTTGATTTTATGTATCAGTTTGGAAGAGATTTGTGCACAATTTTTGAAGTTATCTTGTCCATAAAAAAGTGATATAGATAGATAAAGTTTTTAACTGGGGGGGGGGGGGGGGGGTTTGGATTCTGAGAGTTATGATCGGTGTAGATCTGCAAAAATTTTCCAGAAATTCTAACATAGGGGAGAATGTAACAGATAGTACTTCTTACGAAATCTACCTAAAAAAAACTTTCAAAGGTAGAATATCTTGCATAATCCTGCTTGAGGAAAAACCTCCTTAGGAAAAATTTTATAAAGTACTACAGGTGAATAAACATATATTTTTTAAACACTTCACCCTATTTCTCATTTTAACACTCCTTCCAACTGATACTGATGACCCTAACTGCCGACTTCTATATCAACGCTCCCTATAGGCACTGGTCAACCTTCATCCGCAGGTGGATTTTGTGTACATCTTTATGTACCCTTTATGTTTTGCAATCTGTACATATTATGTAAACTGTATGTCTTAGTCCGGGGTATGAAATTTTACTTGAAAAGATACTAGCCAGACTAAAATTTCTGCTCGCCACTATTTTACATTCATTCAGACAGTAACGTTGGCCATCACACCTGCCCAGAAAATGAACTATTTATGACAAACTGAATTTAAATTGACCATTTTTAGAAAGAGCTCTCTGTTAAATCCAGAATATTTTACATTCATGAATAATATGAACAATTTTTTAAATGTTAAAAATTCGGAAGAAAGAGAATAATTTTTACCGTGTTTCAAGCAGCTGAGCTTAGGTGGCAGCAGGAGTGAAGAGCGATCAGATTCGGCCTCGGAAGCGAAAAAAGTAGTCCTGGCGCTTGCGCGGTTCGAAAGAAGGGGAAGGAATGCAGACCGGGGAAGTTCGTTCCTCCGTAGGAGAGAAATGGAAGTGGATGACGCCGCATTTTTTCTTCTTTTGGAAGATAAATGCCGTCGCTTGATTTTAAAACACTTCCGTGTGTCGCTAGATTGAGGCACGATATTCTGAGCGTATACAGTTTGATTTGAAGCACAACATTTCAAAACATGAAACTTACCCGCCAAGCTTAAATATTTGCTCGCCAATGGCGAGTTGGCGAGCGGAAATTTCGTGCCCCGTCTTAGTCTGTATAGCATAAAATAACAATATGTCCAGATCCCCGAGACAATCTAGTTGCCTCGAGCAAATTGGTCATAGCCGCCACGTTGGGTGCATCTATGCTAGAGCAAAAAGGAATTTAAAGATTTCCAGCACTGTTTGGATAAATATATGATCATGTTTATAGAGTTAAAAACACCATAAAACTGAATAAAATTAGACAAACAGCACATAAGATCAGAATCCGACCTCAATCTTGCTTCTGCTCTTGTGGTGACAGCATGTGTTCCTCGACAGCATGCACGAAAAAGAATTTCTTTGATACAGTTGACTATTTTTAGCACTTTCCAACCTAGTTGAAAAGTGCTTATGACTTCGGTTTGTCTGGCCGGATGGCCGTCTGGCCGTCTGTCCGTGCTCTAACTCCCGTAAATATGCTCGGATTGCTCTGCAATTTTTATATGTTATTGTCGTTATCTATGGCACGTTCCCTATTTCAACTGAAGTGTGTAGCACTTATAGTTTTCTTACAGGGACACTCAAAAGAATTCCGTTACATTGCGGTCTATGGGGAAAAATCATTTGCGGTTTATTTTAAAAATGTTTCACTGTTGTAAACGCATTGAAATTTATATAGACCACTAAAATGCATTAGAAGAAGCTTAATATGGAATAGTAGGAGTATAGCACTTAGAGTTACTTTACAGGGACAGTCAAAATAATTCCGTTACATTACGTCTATGGAGAAAAATCGTCTGCGGCTTATTTAAATAATGTTCCACTATTTTAAACGCATTGAAGTTTATATATATTACTAAGGTGCATTACAAGAGGCTTACTACAGAATAGTGTGTGTATAGCAGTCATCGTTCATTTACAGGGACACACAAAAGAATTCTCTACTGTCTGTTAACAATAATTCCTGGAAGTGCGTTTTAAGTTACTGAACGCGATTTTAATCTTAACTAGCTTTTTGTCTATTACGTGGTGTGTATAAATTCTGTAGATCCTATACAGGGCAGCACAAAAGTTCGCGAACACATTTCCGTTTATTGACAGAAACTCCAGAAGGAGAATTTAAACTGTGCTACGCGTTTCCTAACTAAACTAAAATTTAGCATCCTATGAATATATACAAATCTATAGATCATATACAGGGCTACATAAAAGTATTCGGATATTTTTCCGAATATTGTATATATTGAAAATTCCTGAAATTACGTTTTTAAATATGTTATTCGTTTTCCAAATTGTTTACTTAGATGTCATCTTTCAGCTTATTAAACGGTAATGATTTGTAAAATTATTTTAGAAGCGTTGGAAAGTGCTACATAATCTATGCTTGATGCATGATTTTTCGTTCTTGTTTTACATTTATGATGGTTTTAAAAAATAACCTCTTCGGCATCAGGTTTTTAAAACCTATTTTGAAATGTATATACATATATGTTCGCATATGCAACAGAAAGAGTTTATATTGTTAAACAAGTCGTGGTACTGCTGTATGTATAAATTGTAATTGTTGGCTACATCACACATTTCTTTCAACTTTGTAAGGCTCAAGTAGACTTTTGGTATTCTTGTTGTTATATTGGACCCCGCAATTACGATTTCGTCATGTTTATACGCATTATACGACATATAAAATTCATATTAACGTCAAACATATCAGATATACGTTATATATACATAATATGCGCATGTATATATAAGTCATACAGGGTGACAATTATTGAACTATATGAAATTAAACCGTCATAACTTCTGAACGGTTTGCGTGATGAAGTTCAAACTTCGTGGTTGGCCGCAGGGCATGATAGGAATTTGTATGCTCATGCACACGCAACTTGTTGTTGTCGGTCATTTGCAAGTGAAAATGTCACGGTACAGCGTGCCTGAACGTATACAGCTTGTGAAGGCCTACTATGCGAACAAAATAACAGCCCGATTGCGGCTCAAAGGCAGTTTGCGACCAAATACAAGCTGAAGACAACCGGCCCAAGTGTGCTAACAATCAAGAATTTTATTCGCAAGTTTGAGAGAACTGGTAGTGTGTGTGATGACAGTGTTGGCAATGTCGGTTCGACCCCATCGAACCAAGAAAGTGTTTGATGTCCTGGAGGATCACTTTTGGGACAGCATTCTGGCTCTGGGGTACCTAGAGGCCACTGGAATGGGAATCGCTTGGCTGCCATATTCTCCGGATCTGAACACATGTGACATCTACAGCATCGATGGTCCAACACTTCAGCGGGTCATGCAGAATTTTGCTTTTCGTCTGCGCCACATCATAGCCAATGATGGCAGCCGTATCGAACTTGTCATACCTAAACTTAACCTAAATCCGAATATCTGTAGTGACGTTTACATGTTGAATAAAGTTTGTAGTCTCAGTAGTTTTTGAATAATTTACGTTTTATTTCATATAGTTCAATAATTGTCACCCTGTATATAACTTGGTCATATAAGTCATAAAATGTCATATGATAATGTCTATATGACTATAACGTAACATATGTAATATAAATTGGCGGATACATCTCGATGGCTCATCCTATCGCTATAACAAGAAAGTACGGGACATTTTCATCTATTGTGAACTCTTAAAATTTACAGGCCCTAAGGAAAAACTTTTTAGTAACTCCAAAGATACCACGCAGCCAGCACAGATTTTGTTCAGCGATTTATGGTTTCTTATAACAGTTTAAAAAAGTACAATATACGTATATTTACTCTCTGCCTTTTAATAATGGTACAAATGGAAATAAATGAAAAATAAATTAGTGACTTAGTACTTAAAAAAGAACATAAGTGAAAAATACAGCCTGTCAATGTAACAATATCAATGTGACATTGCAATTGTCAGAAATGGCCACAGACACACTGATGACTCCTTTATGTCGTCACATTATGACTCTCAAGTGACCGTCACTAGAATACACCGTGACCGCTTTTGTAATCATTTGCAATTCTTCACAAAATAGGACATATTCATTTACAGTGACGTGGATGCGATTTATTTTCCTCGTCACTTAAGGAGTAACACCACTTTGACGCCCTGAAATGTAAGGCTTTAGCGGGAATTATTTCTAAATACAGGCGAAGTGTTCATAAAATACCATTTAACGAATTTATGCCACATATTAAAGTAGGAAACCAGATTTTTGTTTAGTTATTAATAAAAGGCGATGTGACAGCTGATGGGCGGGACTTCTAAAAAAGAGGGTCAAAGTGATGGATACGTAAGCTCATCGTAGATTTAATTCAGAACAATGTAAAAAAAAAAAAAAAAAAAAAAAAATCTTAGTCCAAAAGCTAGTGAAATACGCAGCCGTTTTAAAAATATATTCATTGTTAGTGATATGGCATCGATTCAAATTATAATGTAAGTTTTCAACCATAAATTTCGTAACGTTACATATAACAGCGAGATATCAGTTTCGAAAAAATACTACGTATTTCACTAGAAAAATATGTGACAATTGATTTTCAAAAAGACAGAAGTTGATTGATTGAAAATTGGCGGAGATGGTGTCCACGGATTTTGAAAATGCTGTTCTGAAGAAAAGGCGCTAAGTTTTCGTTAATGGTTACTCGCTATGGCGCGCTCTGTTTATATAGCTCCAAAATTAACCTTTTACTTTTGATATTGAATCTTAACTAATAAGATAGGATTTTCATGTGTATGAAGAGTACTTTAAGCGACAAAAAAAAGTCGAAGTGGTGTTACCCTTTAAAGAAAAAGCACAGTCTCCCCCGATCGGAGCAGGACGCGGGCCGTTATCTTCCCATTTATTTTGTAAATTCCTTTAAATCTCCCTCCGAAAAATAATAAAATAGTAATGAGTTTCTCACAACAATACCGTACTTTTTAAGCAAGTATAAGTTTTCAGCATAACAGTTCGGGCTCTCTATTCCAAGTTCCACCCACTTTTCCCGTCTTTGTCTCGATTCAGCCAGTGAAATTTCTTTTTGTAACTTTTCTGGTATTTTTCGCTTCGTCCTAGCCCAACGCCCCCCTAGAGATAAGAGATATATCTCTAGGGGGCGTTGCCTAGCCGCACTGCGTGTCCTTGTATTATAGTCAATGGTAATAATAAAAACCACTTTTCCGCACAAGAAAACAACAAAGCACCAAATTCAGGGAAGGTTCAACAAAAAACAAACAAAAAATAGTTTTCGGAAAATCAACAAAACGAATTTCACTTTCGAGTTGAAACATTTGATTACAAACCATTTTTTCTTATTAAATTATGTGCATGATTTGAATTATAGTTCATAATAAACATCCTAGGAGCTGAATTAATATGAATGAAGTTTTTTCATGGATCCGATTTAATTTTTTACCGGATGCATAATTCATCAGGGTGAAAATAAGATTGGAGATTGCACAAAAAAAATTACTTCCCGAGAGTATATAATTTCGAGAATACAGCATTGCATATAATGATGAAAAATAGAATAAGGTAGTTATTTTGGTATTTCCCAGAAAATGCAAAACAAATGAAGCTAGCTATTCTAAAAAAAATTTCATTATCCGGAATTTTTATTCGAGTTCGGGAAATTTTCCGTTAATTTTCTCAGTTCGATTATCCATTTCTCACGGGACCTGTTTCTTACAAAACATGAGTTTGACCGACGTCAAACCAAGTAAACCCATAACTGCTGTGGTGACAGAAATTATCACATACCTACTGTGAGCTGTCTCCGAGACCGCTTGATCGAAAGACGAAATGACTGAATTAACTCATAGGATACTGTTTCTGTTTCTGTAGTAAACTTTATGTACAGGACTATTAAAATTCACCTGTTCAGAAATCTCTAGCGGTAGTACTAGAGCTCCAAACGAAACAAAATGTCACCAGTAGTATCTATAGTTAAACTGATAGTTACAAGTTAAACTCTGAATATTAAAAAAAAACAGCTGTCTGTGAGACTACAAACAGCGGTTAAGAGACTACTTCACCACGCGAAAACACCCGCTCGCTAATGTTAATCCTATGGGGCAGTTATTTTAAAATAGGGTCAGGTGGGGTAAAATAGGTAAAAAAAAGCACATTTTACAATTGCGCCTTTATAGAAAAAAAATATATATAAATTCCACCGCTGAAAAAATAGTTCAGAATATGCAAATGGACACTTCTTATTACATTTTAAGAAAAATATTTCTGAATTAATAAATTTTTGGAACTGATAAACAAGATTTAAAATGTGTTGTTTTTGACTTGTTTTACCCCATAGGGTGGGGTAAAATAAGTCAGTAGTGGGGTAAAATAAGTCATGCTAAAAACAGGTTCGATTGCACAATTTATTGAATACTATTTATGTAAATATGTATATAAATGTGAAAAGAATGAGGATGAATACTTATATAAAAAAAATACTGTCCCCTGTGATTCATTTCAGGTTCTGGAAGGGCCTTAACTATTTGTGATATATCAACTTCAGATATATCTATTTCTGGGAACACAAAGTGAGAACTTCCACTTTGTTGGCAAATTTTACAGTGTAGGCATCATTAATTTGTGAAAGTATGTTGCAATGAAATATTTTCTTTTTTTTTTCCCCTAAAAACTCTACTTGCACCCATTTCCCAACTTTTAAAGAATGTTCATTATCAATCTGCTCTGAATCAGAGCATGTTGTATATTCTTTTGAAGAAAAGTTGGAATTTTCTTCTGTTTCTTTAGAGACATCTTAGTTGTTTTATTTTTTCTGTGGACTTTTTCAGCATGAAGTCTGTCCAGTGTTGTTGCAGTTGTGAGAATTTCACCTGTTTTTCTTTGCAGTTTTTAATTAAATTTTATTAAAATTTCAGGCTTTCACTTTTCCAATTCTTTCTCCCAACGCTTTTCAAAATTTCTTACCCAATCGTGTCCTGGAGTACTGTTTGGAAAAGGACTTGGCTTACTTGAATATTCTAAATAGCCATTGACCATTCTAACAAGGTCACTTCGATCAAGAGGAAAACCACATGAAGCTGTAAACTTCATGGCTCGAATACGACATTGTTCTTTCTAGTGAGGTCAAATATGTATTTCGTCCTGAACCTTCATGTATTGGTGGGTTTACAACATATCTTTTAAATGTATCAAATGTTATGTTATATTTCTTGGCTGCACTACGTAAACACCATGAAAAAATAAAAATAGAACAATTATTTTAAATTATGCCTGAAAGCAGCATTTTTAATTTTGCTTTAGTCTATTTTAAAATCAGAACAAACATATTTATCACCATAAAAGTGATTTAAAAAGAAAAATTGCAATTATATACATTGTGTATGCTAAGCCTAACCTGCAGCACAACATGACCTATTTTACCCCACACAGGTTTTTTTGTCCTAAAATATTTGTTTTTACAGTTATATTTTTAAAAATGTAGAAAATTAATCTTGATAAAGTACTTTATCTAATAGAATTATAAAAACATGTGAACTTATATCTAAATTTTCTGAAATCAAAAGTTTTTATGACCAACTTATGCAAGCTTCAAGCACCAAAACACCAAATTGTTATAAACTATAACTGCAGAGTAAAAGTTGAAGCTAATTTTACATGTAAAATAATGACAAGTATCAGTATTACTATATAAAAATGGCAACACAAAAATAAAAACGCATTTGTTTATTTTTTTTAGAATCTTTTCAAAACTGACCTATTTTACCCCATGACTTATTTTACCCCACCTGACCCTATCTCGTTTGCATTTCAATATTTTTAAACGATTTTTTTTGCATTGGATAGCTATGGTTGACTTCTATGCAGGCCGTTTTTTACCCTTTCGATGTTGGTTGCAGATTTTTTTTTTTTTTTTTTTTTTTTTTTTTTTTTTATGAGGATACTTTTACTTCCGAAACCAGTTTTGAAAAAAAAAAAAAAATCTGTAAATAAAATCGAGAAAGGAAAAGTCGGCCTGCATAGAGATCAACCTCAGCTATCCAATGCAAAAAAAAAAAAAAAAAAAAAAAAAAAATCGTTTAAAAATATTGAAATGCAAACGAGATCGGGTGTTTTCGAGTCAGTGAAGTATCCTCGAGTGAGTGAACTGCCTCCATAGGATTAACATTAGCGAGCGGTTGTTTTCGAGTGAGTGAAGTAGTCTCTTAGGGGTTAAAGATATGCTCTATACATGTATTAAACCGTTGCTTGGATTAAATTAATTTAGGCGGTTTTTCGAACACCGATAGCGAACGGTTGATAAATATATATATATATAAATAACCAACCCAATAGTTCTTTGAAGTTTATGAACTTGCTAAATTTGGTAAGATTAAAATTTACATTTTTTAAATTGCTGATTCAAATACAGATACACCTACTACAGTTTGACAATAAAAGGAATCCAAGTTTAAAAAGAAAAGTATTATTAAAGAAACATATAGGAGTACTTCAAAAAAGCAATTTATAGCTGTCTTTACCAAAAATTGCAGGTTGTAATTCATATTTTTTTTCGAATACTAATTTCATAATTCACATTATGAATTTGAAAAAATTACAAATTCAACATATTTATGTTTGGGTTTTTTAGTATTAAAACCTAACAAAAAATTTAGCACATTAGGATTATAATTTCAGCAGATATTAATAAAAATATGAAAATGTGATTCAACATTAGAAGCTCAAAATTTTGAATGTTTATAATTCAAAAACTTATCATCCAGATGACTTGAAATTTTGTATCCGGGTATAATTTGAAGCAAAGATGTAAAATATCGTGTCAAAATTGGGTGTTGCTATTGAAAAAAAAAACAAAGTTTGGTCTGGTTTTGATATGTGGATGCCCCCTTAAGCAAATTTTATACACATCACTTAAAAGTAGACTTTATTTCCAATCGTTTGGTACCAGTAACTTTCTTGTACGATAATTTGTTGTAATGTGAGTGCGAGTTGTTCACTTTTTTCTTTCCACGACTGTACATGGTCCATTTGTAGTATATTTACCTTATATGAAAAAAAAAAAGATCTATTTCTGCATGTAAGTTACTTGTGTTCAGAAAATTTTTAAATCGTGCAAAACTTCCAAGCTTGGAGAGAAATTCGCGGAAGAACCTGATATCTAAGTCTATACAACTTTCTAAAATGCACGGAAAGCGAATAACGCACATTTAAATTAATTATTATACTTTAAACACTAATGTAAGTAATTTCATAACTGACTAAAGTTGATTTTTTTAATTAATCAATTTAACGGTCAAATAGAATCACATGTTCTCAATTACCATCAAACGAGTACAAAACATTACTAAATTACATTTTATATCAAACTTTAATTAACCAGATTTGGAGTGATTCAAGAAATAAATAAATTCATAAACTAGAAAAATTACAATAAATAATTCTGGGCATGAAAACTTAATCACATTAATTTTTTGAAGCTCTTCCAAAAAAAGGGAGAGTTCTTAAAAACAAGTAACATTAAGTTAGATGTGGTTGGAATTCAGAAAATAATTATTTTCATGTACCAAGTTGTCTCATTAGCACATAATATAATGATTCATTGCATTTTAATTTTGATGCTCTTGCTTCTTAGATAAACATGTCTCTAAAAGTACACCTCCCTCCCCTCACACACACACACAAACTCTTTCAAATTATTAATAAAATGAATTGTTTGCCTTGCAAATAAAATACGATACATATATTTACTCTCGTATTTTTCGCACATTTCGCATTTTCTTTGGCACCAAAAGTAGCGAGTTCGAAAAGCACGCAAGTTATTTTCTTTAAGTATTTATTAATATTAATTTTTCCCTCACAGGATTGTTTTTAACGCGTAAGTCGCGCCGTCATTTTTTTGTGGATTGTGAAGTACAGTATCCATCTCCCCTCCCCACTCCCCAAAAAAAATAAACAAATAAATAAAAGAGTCCCTGAACGATGGTCAAAACCCCAATTCTAAAAGTCGCCGAATAAATCTGTTTACACCAAAGATCATTATTTACTATTTTCTACAATCCTGATAGTGAATTTTTTTGGGGGGGTGGCCTACATACTGAAATTGTATCAAACATTAATATTTTTCAATACTAACACCTAATTTTAACATCATAATTGGATATTACAGTAAATTTAGATTAGGATACCAAACGAAAGTTATTTGGTCAAGTAGTTTAGGAATTATGCACATTTAAAGTTTAGTACGGTTAATGTTAAATTCATTTTTAATTGTTACAAAACAGATAGATTGAAATGCGAGTACTTTTTTAAGCGTAACTTAAAATCTACTTGGCATAATGTTAGATTAGCAATTTTAAGCTTATTGATATTTTTTTTTTTCGAAATTAAATTAAAAAAAAAATACGTGAAATAAAGAAAATTACAAGTTTCTTTAATAAAATTGAACAAGACTATTCTCTTTTTATTATATAAATATATATTCTATAATGTTTATTAACACTTAGAATTGTAAAAAATTTACGATTTTTTACATTATTCAGTGTCTTTTGTAATTTTGACCAGGGGTGTAGTACATACGAGCGTTGAAAATATGAATTAAAGTTCAGATATTTAGAAAAGTTCAAATATTTGATACATTCAGCAAAATAGTTGCATAGATTTTAATACGTATACTACCTGGCGCAGCAACTCGATGCGTTACATTTGTTACATGTCTCGATTTATATATATATATATATATATTTAATAGAGGATTTAATTTAATTCTACACTTAGAAAATATTTATATTTTTATTAAATTTCTTATTATCAGTAAGAAATCGTTTACAATGCAAATGAACTGAAAATTACGATTCCATTTTGCAAGTAACGTGGTTTTGGTACAATTGTGATAGAATACCTTTTTAAGAAAATTGCAACATAAGGGCAGTAAAATTCCTTTAATCGTAAGGATTTTGGATAGAAATTTGGAGAGCTTGCCACTATTGCCGTGCAAAAGTTTGCATACTCGTCTAAGCGAATAGGTCCAAAGCGAGTATCATGAAGTTCTACAGTGTGGGTTGCTATGGTTTGGACAAAAACTTTTAATATGTGACCATATACCCTGTACATATATTCACACACCATATTCTATCACAGTCCACTCATTTACATGTTGAACATATTCAAAAAATGTTATTTCATTAGATATCAATAATATTAAAATCTTTCAGCTTTTTGATAATAATTTTACTAATAGGTGAAATTAAGTCATATGAATATTCTTTTTGCATTGCATTTTTTAAAAAGAGAATGTAAACAAATAAAAAAAAGAAATGTGCCCAGTTAAACTGATGGCATTGAGCTCACAGGCTATTCACACTAATTGTATATTATACTCTTATTTCAGGAAAACCCATTTAGCTACATTAAGGGGGATTACCTCCCTCATTTCCTCCCTTTATACTTCAGCAATGAACCCCGAGAACTAATCATGGAAGCGCCTTATCACAATGAACTTGTATACCAAATTTGAAGCAAATCTAATAATACTGCATGAAAAACCCATTTACTTAAATTAAGGGGGGGATTAACCCCATCCGTTCCCCCTTTTATCACAATGAACCTATATACATAATTTGAAGCAAAATCGGGTTATTCTGCATGAAAAACCCGTTTATCTGCATTAAGGGAAGGATTAGCACACCGTTCTGCTCTTTTATCTAACCAATGAACCCCCAAAACTAGGCAGGGAAGCGCCTTATCAGAATGAACCTATGTACAAAATTTGAAGCAAAATAGGATAATTCTGAATGAAAAACCAATTTATCTAAATTAAGGGGCGGATTAGCCTCCTTCCCCCTTTTATACATAGCCAATGAACCCCCAAAACTAAATCAGGGAAGGCCCTTATCACAATTAACCTATATACCAAATTTGAAGCAAAATCTGATAATTCTTCATAAAAAACCCATTTATCTAAATTAAGGGGGAATTAGCCCCCCGTTCCTCCCCTTTATCACAATGAACCTATAAACCAAATTTAAACCAAAATCGGGAAATTCTGCATGAAAAATCCCTTTTATCAAAATTAAGGGGAGGATTAGCCCCCTTCCCCCTTTTATACATAGCCAATGAATCCCCAAAACTAATCAGGGAAGCCCCTTATCACAATTAACCTATATACCAAATATGAAGCAAAATCTGATAATTCTGCATGAAAAACCTATTTATCTAAATTAAGGGGGGATTACCCCCCGTTCCTCCCCTTTATCACAATGAACCTATAAACCAAATTTAAAGCAAAATCGGGAAAATCTGCATGAAAAACCCATTTATGTAAATTAAGGGGGGATTATCCTCCGTCCCCCCTTTATACTTAACCAATGAACCCCCAAACCTAATCTGGGAAGCGCTTTCTCAGAATGAACTTATATACCTAATTTCAAGTAAATCGGATAATTTTGCATAAAAATCCCATTTATCTCAATTAAGAGAATTAGCTCCCCGTTCCCGCCTTTTATACTTAACCAATGCAACACAAAACTAATTAGGGAAGCGCCTTATCACAATTAACCTACATAAAAAATTTGAAGCAAAATCGGATAATTCTGCATGAAAAACACATTTATCTAACTTAAGGGGGATTCGCACCCCCCCCCCTTTATCACTATGAACCTGTTTTTCAAATATGAAGCAAATCGGATAATTCAGCATGAAAAACCTATTTATCTAAATTAAAGGGGATAAGCCCCCCGTTATCCCCTTTATACTTATTCAATGAACCTCAAAACTAAGCAGGGCACCGCCTCATCACAATGAACCTATATACCACATTTGAAGCAAAATCAGATAATTCTGCATGAAAAACCCATTTATCTGAATAAAGGGGAGAATTACCATCCCTTTCCACCCTTTATACTTAACCAATAAACTCCCAAAACTAATCAGGGGTGCGCCTTATCAGAATGAACCTATATACAAAATTTGAAGCAATATAGGATAATTCTGCATGAAACACCAATTTATCTAAATTAAGGGGGGATTAGCACCCCGTTTCCCCCCTTTATCACAATGAACCGATAAACCAAATTTGAAGCAAAATCTGGACATTCTGCATGAAAAACACATTTATCTAAATTAAGGGGAGATTAGCCCCCGGTCCCCCCCTTTATCACAATGAACCTATATTAGATAATTTAAAGCAAAATCGGGTAATTCTGCATGAAACCTCATTTATTTAAATTAAGGGGGATTAGCCCCCGTTCCCCTCCTTTATATTTAACCAATAAACCCCAAAATCAGGGAAGCGACTTATCACAATGAACATATATACCAAATTTGAAGCAAATCGAATAATTCTGTATGAAAATCCCATTTATATAAATTAAGAGGGGGATTAGCCCCACAGCCCCCCCTCTTTGTTCTTATCCAATGAACCCCAAAACTAATCAGGGAAGCGTCTTATCACAATTAACCTATACACTAAATTTGAAGCAAAATCTCATAATTCTGCATGCAAATCCTATTTATCTAAATTAAGAGCGAATGAGCCCTCCCCCCCTCTTTATACTTAACCAATGCACCCCAAAACTAATCAGGGTAGCGCTTTATCACAATGAACCTATATACGAAATGTGAAGCAAATCAGATAATTCTGCAAGAAAAACCCGTCTATCTAAATTAAATGGGGGATTAGCCCCCGTTCCCTCCGTTTACACTTAACGAATGAACCTCTAAAACGAATCAGAGAAGCGCCTTATCACAATGAACCTATATACCAAATTTGAAGCAAAATCGGGAAATTCTGCATGAAAAACCCATTTATCTAAATTAAGGGGAGATTAGCCCCCGGTTCCCCCCTTTATCACAGTGAACCTATATAGATAATTTAAAGCAAAATCGGGTAATTCTGCATGAAAAACCCATTTATTTAAATTAAAGGGATTAGCCCCCGTTCCCCTCCTTTATATTTAACCAAAGAACCCCAAAATCAGGGAAGCGTCTTATCACAATGAACATATACACCAAATTTGAAGCAAAGCGGATAATTTTGCACGAAAAACCCATTTATCTAAATTAAGGTGCGGATTAGTCCCCCTTCCCCTTTTTATACTTAACCAATGCACCCCAAAACTAATCAGGGAAACGCCTTCTCAGAATGAAACTATATACCATATTTGAAGAAAATCGGATAATTCACCATGAAAAACTCATTTATCTAAATTAAGGGGGATTAGCTCCCCCTTCCCCTCCTTTATATTTAACCAAAGAACCCCAAAATCAGGGAAGCGTCTTATCACAATGAACATATACACCAAATTCGAAGCAAAGCGGATAATTCTGCACGAAAAACCCATTTATCTAAATTAAGGTGCGGATTAGTCTCCCTTCCCCTTTTTATACTTAACCAATGCACCCCAAAACGAATCAGGGAAGCACCTTCTCAGAATGAAACTATATACCATATTTGAAGAAAATCGGATAATTCACCATGAAAAACTCATTTATCTAAATTAAGGGGGATTAGCTCCCCCTTCCCCCTTTTATAATTTTAACCAATGAACCCCCAAAACTAATCAGGGAAATGCTTTATCCCAATGAACCAATATTCAAAATTTGAAGCAAAATAGGATATTTCTACATGAAAAACCAATTTATATAAATTAAGGGGGATTCGCACCCCCCCCTTCATCACAATGAACCTATAAACCAAATTAGAAGCAAAATCAGGAAATTCTGCAAGAAAAACCCATTTATCTAAATTAAGGGGGGATTACCCCCGGTCCCCCCCTTTATACTTAACCAATGAACTTTAAACCTAATCAGGGAAGCACCTTCTCAGAAGGAACCTATATACCAAATTTGAAGCAAAGCGGATAATTCTGCACGAAAAACCCATTTATCTGAATTAAGGTGCGGATTAGTCTCCCTTCCCCTTTTTATACTTAACCAATGCACCCCAAATCTAATCAGGGAAGCGCCTTCTCAGAATGAAACTATATACCATATTTGAAGAAAATCGGATAATTCACCATGAAAAACTCATTTATCTAAATTAAGGGGGATTAGCTCCCCCTTCCCCCTTTTATACTTTTAACCAATGAACCCCCAAAACTAATCAGGGAAATGCTTTATCCTAATGAACCAATATATCTAACTTAAGGGGGATTCGCACCCCCCCCCTTCATCACAATGAACCTATAAACCAAATTAGAAGCAAAATCAGGAAATTCTGCAAGAAAAACCCATTTATCTAAAGTAAGGGGGGATTAGCCCCCGGTCCCCCCCTTTATACTTAACCAATGAACCCTAAACCTAATCAGGGAAGCGCCTTCTCAGAAGGAACCTATATACCAAATTTGAAGATAATCGGATAATTCTGCATGAAAAACCCTTTTATCTGAATTAAATGGGGGATTAGCCCCCGTTCCCCCCATTTATACATAACCAATGAACTACTAAAATGAATCAGGGAAGCGTCTTATCACAATGAACCTATATACCAAATTTGAAGCAAATCGGATAATCCTGCATGAAAAACCCATATCTAAATTAAGGGGGGATTAGCCCCCGTTCCCCCTTTATACGTAACCAATGGACCTTAAACCTAATCAGGGAAGCGCCTTCTCAGAAGGAACCTATATACCAAATTTGAAGCAAATCAGATAATTCTGCATGAAAAACCCATATCTAAATTAAGGGGGATTAGCCCCCGTTCCCCCCTTTATACATAATCAATGAACCCCTAAAATGAATCAGGGAAGCGTCTTATCACAATGAACCTATATAACAAATTTGAAGCAAATCGGATAATTCTGCATGAAAAACCCATATCTAAATTAAGGGGGGGGGGGATTAGCCCCCGCTCCCCTCCTTTATACTTAACCAATGAACCCCAAAACTAATCAGGGAAGTGCCTTATCAGAAGGAACCTATATACAAAATTTTAAACATTTCTATTAAGAGTTATCGCGTTATGTACATACATACATACGTACGTATGTACAGAACCAGCGGGCACATTAGCTTTCAGGCTTTGACAGCCTGTGATCTAAAAATCCTTAGGTAGATTTATTCAAATAAAATAAAAATATAGATATTCGTTCACTATTTGATATAGCAGACAAAATCTAATTACTTACCCTTTCTTTTCCTTTTTTTTTCTCCCAAAAATGAAATTTTGTAGGTACTATCTGTAGAGAAACTTCGTTAAAATAAAAGTTTCAAAAAAATTAATTCGAAAATTAATTTAAATTTTAAAATTCTAGGAGCTTTTATGACCATGCGGATAACTGACGTTATTTTGACCATAT
Organism: Maratus michaelseni; assembly: GCA_963931845.1. Lineage (NCBI taxonomy): Eukaryota > Metazoa > Arthropoda > Arachnida > Araneae > Salticidae > Maratus > Maratus michaelseni. Next base: position 194,905,838 of record OZ007586.1, on the reverse strand, counting down.
TAATCTGACCATATACCCTGTACATATATTCAGAATCCATGTTCTATCACAGTCCACTCATTTACATTTTTAACAAATTCGAAAAATATTATTTCATACGGATCAATAATATAAAAAATATATTTTCGCTTTTTGAAAATAATTTTAGTAATAGGTGGAAGTAAGTCATACGAATATTCTTTACATTACATTTTTTTAAAAAGAGAATATACTAAACTAAAAATCATTAGACATTCATATAAAACAAAAATAAAGATATTTGTTCACCATTTCATATAGCAGACGTATTCCAATTACTTATCCTTCTTTTCCCTTTTCTCCCCAAAAATGGAATTTTTTAGGTGCCATCTGTAGAGAAACTTCGTTAAAAGTTACAAAAATATTAATAACTCGGAAATTAATTCAAATTTTAAAATTCTAGGAGCTTATGTGACTATGCGGATAACTGACGTCATTCTAACACGCTACGTTCCACATTGCTATGGTTTGGACAAAAACTTTTAATCTGACCATATATACCCTGTACATATACTCAGACCCTATGTTCTATCACAGTCCACTCATTTACATTTTCAACAAACTCAAAAAATATTATTTCATACGGATCAGTAATATATAAAATGTTTTCGCTTTTTGAAAATAATTTTAGTAATTGGTTGAAGTAAGTCATATGAAGTTTCTTTACATTACATTTTCAAAAAGAGAATATACTAAACTAAAAATCATCAGACATTCAAATAAAACAAAAATAAAGATATTTGTTCACCATTTCATATAGCAGATAATATCCAATTACTTACTTTTTCTGTTGCCTAATTCGCCAAATATGGAATTTTTTACGTGCCATCAGAAAGAGAAACTTCGTTAAAAGTTACAAAAATATTAATAACTCGGAAATTAATTCAAATTTTAAAATTATAGGAGCTTATATGACCATGCAGACGCTGCGATCCACATTCAAGGCGGAGAGTCAGATTTTAATACAGCAGATACACAGTATAAATGGCGCATTTCCGCCGGCCAGTTTAGGAGGAAATTTTACTACAGCGCTTTTCAAAGAAAATAGCGTAGTCCATACGTCAAACTGAACTACCAGAATTTCATTTTACGTAAACCGGGAGTTCATGTGCATGAAAACCGCAAACGCAGCAGCTAACGGATTAAAAATCATTCCTTAACCTTTTTCTTTTCTTAACATAGTAGAGGAAAGCATTCTTTTTAAAACCCTTATTTTAAAAAAAAATTATTCAACAAGAATTCGCTCATTTTTAAATCAGGGTCATTCAGAAACTTTCGGCCAAACTAATTTTGGCAGACACTTTTTACACATCATCTAAATAATATTTATTTATGAAATAATTATTCAGAGGTAGAACTGTAAACTATTTTATTAGAGCGGTGTTTCTGATGATGAAAAATATTAAACTGTTTCAAAAATCTCAGAGTTCAAATTTAATTATCTTCAAACTTTTAGCAAATTCAGAAAGCTGGTTTTCGTAATTACATATTTTTTTAACGCACGGATTTTTTTATGTCATTTTTTTTCAACCTTAATATAAATACAGTTGACCAGATCAAGAATTGCAAATAGTTAGTTACATATAGACACAGATATTTCCTTTTAGTTTATGCACGGCGATCAGTTTAGGGAGAATTTGGGTTCTTCAAAAGAACCTTCACAAAATTTTCCATCTAAAAACAGGATCCTTCACGAAATTTTCCATCTAAAACAGGACATTTCACAAAATTCTCTGTCTGAAAAATAGACATTTCACAAAACTTCTCGACATGCAAACTGAACCTTTCACAAATTTAATAATTTTAAAATAAAATTTGACCTCTCACAAAACAGTTGAAGTCGCTAAAGAACCTATTATCTAGTTTATATATTTATATGCAGTCGAACTCTGTTAATACGAAAAGCAAGAGAATTAAAAAAAATTCTTAAAAAGTGAAGATAAAAAAACATGCATAAATAAACTAATTACCACTATTAGGTGCTCTAATTATATCTCAATTTTTAAAATTAACATAATATAAATAAACTTTCCCCGGAAAAACTGGGCTAGCATTGCAATAGTCACTGCAGTTTTCGAGCTATTGGTTTTCACATATCCTTTTCATTTTAACAGTGCAATAAGAAACATGAAAATGCTGGTTAATATAGCCCAATTGTGTTTCACAGCCCGACAAAATCCGTGATTTTCACCCCCCAGCAAGGGGTAGCGGACCCTTACATAGTCACCAGGAAGACATAATAAGGTCTAGGAAGCTTCCTCTTCAACATGCAGTCTCTCCTCAAAATTGGAAAAAATTCGCAAAAATTCCATTTTACGATAGAAAAATCGGCCAAAAATCCACTCCTCATCTGTCAAGGGAAGGAGTAAAAAGGGGGAGTCAGTGGCCTAGACTGGAATCGAGTGACTGTGGGAGCATTTGCAAACCCGCACTCGAACTCGTCACCTTTTCTTGATTACACTTTTCAAGAATGCTTTCTTTTGCCCGTTTTGACACACAGTGCGTTTAAAAAAGAAAGCGTTCTTGAACAGTGTATTCAGTGACGAGTTCGAGTTGTGGATGCTCCTACAGACACACGGACGCTTTTTTTTTAAACACACAGTGAGTCAACGCTTTCAAAGGAAGCCATTCTTGAACATCCGGGTTGCAGATGCTCCCCCAGTCCCACGATTTCAGTCTAGGACATTTACCCCCTTTTACCCCACCTCCTTGACAGAGAGAGGGTGAAAAAATATCCATTTTTCACCGATTTTTCTATCGTAAAACCGGAAACTTTGCCAATTTTTTCAAATTTTGAGGAGAGATTCCATCTTGGAGGGAACCCTTCCTTGACCTTGTTATGTCTTCTGGGTAACCCGCCAAGGCGACGGTCTGCGACACCCTGCTGGGGGTGAAAAACACATATTTTGTCCGGCGGTCAAAAACTTTTCGGAGCCACCTGCCTTACCCCCCGAGAGGGAGCAATGGAAAAGTCGAACCCACATGGACGGGTCCCACTACCTACTTTGGATGGATCAATGGAGGCCTTTGGAAAAGTGTCTTTTCTCCAAAAAATCGTTTTCCGAGCAACGGGTTTTGGGAGCACCTTGTCTACAGATCGCCTCGGCTCCCCATGCGGGTTCCATTTTTTAACTCTCTGATGCTTTTCCTATCGAACAAGGGGTCACATGGGGAGGTTGCATGAACTCCCAGGCCATGGATAACTTTTATTGAAAAAGGGGTCTGCGGTTCGGGGCCGTACCGCTCCCGGATCTTACGACTCAATTATTTGAGCCAGTAAATATGCATCTATGGTCCATTCCCAAACGATAGAACCCTCACACGAGGGGCGCGAGTTGGACAACAGATGGGTCCCAGCTGGAGGTCTGAGGTTCGAACTCCAATGTGGCGGAATTTTTTTTTTTTCGATGGGTCCCCAGCGTCGGGGTGTGGGATCCGCGATGGACTCGAATGCATTGGGTGGGCAAGAACACACTCGCCTGTAAAAAGTCGAACGAATTCAAAAGGAATGAAATAAGAGGCCATCACCCTCTTTTAAAAGATGACAAAAAAATTAAACCACAAAATCATTTGTTTTGTAAAAATATTTATTATTTATTTTTGATTTAACCGTATGTTACCACCTGTAACATACATGTCGTATTGCAAGGGTATAAACTATCTATCTCTGAAAGAAAAATAAAATAACTGGGTTAGGAACTTTCACAAGTTATCTGAAGCGCCTCTCCAAGTCTAGTTATAATTTTTTTTATATATAACTGGACTTGGAGAGTAGTCTGAGATAACTTGTTAAAGTTCCTGACACAGCTTTTTTTTTTTTTTTTTTTTTTCAGAGATAGATAGATTATAATCATCCTTGCAACACGATAAAGTATGTTACAGGTGGTAACATATGACTAAAAAAAAAAGAAATGTTTTTACAAAACACATGATTTTCTGGTTCACATTTTTGTGTCCTGCATCGTTTTACACTTCCATTTTTTGAACCTCAGCGTACTTTCTGGTTTCATTAACTTATGATTCCAGAAAAATATTGATTTAATCCTCCAATTTTTTAATCCTAGCGTACTTTTTCTATTTTATTAACTCAAAATTCCAGCCGAATTTTGATTTAAGCTAATTTTTTTTTTTTTTTTTAAATATTAATTTTGAAAGCGTACATCCATTTGCTGGCTAGGGTGCGATTGCCCACAAAATATATCCCAAACCATCCTGTATCCCACACCCGACGCAATGAAAAGAAAAAAGAATCTGCCACATTGTGGTTCGAACCTGAGACCTCCAGCTGGGACCGATCTAGGCTCCAACTCGCAGCCCCTGTTGAGAGGATTCTATCGTTTAGAAATGGACCATATATACATATTTATTGGCTCAAAGAAGTGAGTCGGGCAATGCGGGCGCGGCGTGGCACACGAAACGCAGACCACATTTTGGATACGAGCTCTCTATGGCCTAGGGTTTTATGCAACCTCTCATTGACCCTTCTAAGATTGGAAAAACATCAGGACCCCTATGTTGATCCGAGTATTTCTGTAGACAGGGTACTCCCAAAACGGGTTGGCCGGAAAAAGATTTTTTGCAAAAAAGACCCTTTTCCAAAAGTCTCCATAGATCCAAGGTAGGTGATGCGACCCATCCTAGGAGGGTGAACTTTTCCATGTCACCTGCTCACAGTTCCGCTCGAGGAGTCAGAGAGTGGGTGCCGAAAAGTATTTCACTGCCCGAAAAAATCCGTATTTTTCATCCCTAGCAGGGAGTCGCAGACCCTCGCCGGGTTACCCAGAACACATAACAAGGTCAAGGAAGGTTTCCCTTCAAGATGCAGTATCTCCTCAAAATTGGAAAAATTCGGGTTTTACGATAGAAAATTCGGCGAAAAATGGATATTTCTGGTAAACATGTTCCTCTCTCAGGCAACAGGATACGTTATAAGGGAGTCAGTGCCCTAGAAGGAATCGCATGACTGTGGGAGCATCCACAAACCGGAACTCGAACTCGTCACCTTTTCTTGAACACACTGTTCAAGAACGCTGTCTTTTGCTCGTGTTGATACACTGTGTGTTTAAAAAAGAAAGGGTTGTTGAAGAGTGTGTTCAAGAAAAGGTGACGAGTTCGAGTCCCGATTTGCAGATTTTCACACAATTACAAGAACGCATTCTTTTTTAAACACACACCGTGCCAAGGGGAGCATAAAAAAACATTCTTGAACAGTGAGTTCAAGAAAAGGTGACGAGTTCGAGTCCCGTTTTACGGATACTCCAACGGTCACACGATTCCAGTCTAGGCCACTGACACCCTATTACTCCATGCCATTGACAGAGTAGAGAGGAAGAAATATCCATTTTTCCCCGATTTTTCTAACCGGAATTTTTCCATAAGATTTTCAAATTTTTAGAAGATATTCCATCTTGAAGGTGACCCTTCATTGACCTTGTTGTGTCTTCTGATCGACACTTCGAGGGTCTGCAAACCCCTGCTGGGGGTGAAAAACGTGGATTTTGTCGTGCTGTCAAACACTTTTCGGCTCTCCTGTCTTAACGTCGAGACGAACATGGGGTGGGTGGGGGTGACAGGGAAAGGCCGAACCCACATGGACGGGTCCCACTATCTACTTTGGATCGATGGAAAAGGGTCACTTTTTGAAAAAATCGTGTTCCGACCAACGCGTTTTGGGAGCCCCCTGTCTACAGATCGCATCGGATCCCCATACGAGTTCCATTTTCCAGGATCAACGGTCAACGGTCGTGGATGAACCCCTAGACTATGGAGAGCTATTATCCAAAACGGGGTCGGTGGTTCGGGGGGCCGGCCCGCTCCCGAATCACCCGACTTACTTTTTGAGACAGTAAAAATGCATCTACGGTCCATTTCCAAACGATAGAAACCTCACGAGGGGCTGCGAGTTGGAACACAGATCGGTCCCAGCTGGAGGTCCGAGATTCGAATTCGAAGCACAATCTAGTAGAATTTTTTTTTCGTTCCGTCGGAGTGCGAGATCCGCAATGGACTCGGATGCACTGGATGGGCAAGCACACCCTCTCCTGTAAAAGTTCGTACGCATTCAAAAGGAATGAAATGATAGGCTATTACTCTCTTTTGAAAAATTGAAAAAAAAGTTTCAGATTAAATCAAAATTCGGCAGGAATATTAAGTTGATAAAATAGAGAAAATACGCTGGGATTCAAAAAGTAGGTTTGTAAAACGGTATATATAACTAGACTTGAAGATTAGCCTGAGATAACTTGCTTTGTTTTGTTGTTGTTGTTGTTTATTTTTTGAGAGAGAGAGATAGGTAGATTACAATCTCCCTTGCAACAGGACAAGTATGTTGCAGTTGGTAACATACCGTTAAATCAAAAATAAATATTTTTACAAAATACATGATTTTATGGTTCCCTTATTTTGTTTCGAGCACCGTTTTACACTACCATTTTTTGAACCTCAGCATACTTTCTGATTTTATTAACTTATGATTCCAGAAAAATTTTGATTTAAGCTCAAATTTTACAAAAAAGTAAAAATTAAAATAGGTCGATGGCCTCTCATTTTAATCATTTTGAATACGTACGACCTTTTCCAGGCGAGGGTGTGCTTGCCCACCCAGTTTATCCCAGACCATCTCGTATCCCACACCCGACGAAACGAAAAAAAAAAATTCTGCCACATTGTTGTTGGAACCTCAGACCTCCAGCTGGGACCGATCCGGGCTCCCACTCGCAGCCCCTCGTGTGAGGCCACTGACACCCTTTTACTCCACCCCATTGACAGAGCAGGGAGGAAGAAATATCCATTTTTCCCCGATTTTTCTAACCGGAATTTTTCATAAGTTTTTCAAATTTTTAGGAGATGTTCCATCTTGGAGGTGACCCTTCTTTGACCTTGTTATGTCTTCTGATCGACACTTCGAGGGTCTGCAAACCCCTGCTGGGGGTGAAAACCGTGGATTTTGTCGGGCTGTCAAACACTTTTCGGCTCTCCTGTCTTAACGTCGAGAAGAACATGGGGGTGGGGGGTGACATTGAAAGGTCGAACCCACATGGCCGAGTCCCACTACCTACGTTGGATCGATGGAGGCCTTTGGAAAAGGGTCACTTTTTGAAAAAATCGTCTTCCGACCAACGCGTTTTGGGGGCACTCTGTCTACAGATCGCATCGGATCCCCATACGAGTTCCATTTTCCAACTCTCTGATGATTTTCCTATCGAACAAGAGGTCACGTGGGCAGATTGGATGAACCCTTGTTCTTATCCAAAACACGGTCGGTGGTTCGGGTGCCGGCCCGCTCCCGGATCGCCCGACTCACTTCTTTCAGCCAGTAAATATGCATCTACGGTGTATTGCCAAACCATAGAACTTCACGTGAGGGGCTACGAGTTCGAGCACAGATGGTTCCCAGATGTAGGTCTGAGGTTCGAACCCCTATGTGGCAGAATTTGTTTACGTTTGATCGGGGTGTGGGATCAGCGATGGAATCGGATACACTGGGTGGGCGAGCACTCCCTCGCCTGTAAAAGATCATGTTTTCAAAAAGAATGAAACGTGAGGTCATCACCCTTTTTTTATTTTTTTTTTCAGTTTTAGCTTACATCAAAAAGCGGCTGGATTATTTATTAAGTTAGTAAAATAGAAAAAATGCGCTGGGATTCAAAAAATGGAGATGCAAATCGGTGCAGGACAAAAGAAGTGAACCACAAAATCATGTGTTTTGTAAAAACTTTTATTTTTGATTTAACCGTAAGTTATCAGCCGTAACATACCTGTCGTGTTGCAAAGATTATTACAATCTATCTATCTGTGAAAGAAAAAAAATTAACTGGGTCAGAAAATTTCACAAGTTATCAAACCTTACTCTTCAAGTATATTCTTATATTATAACTAGACTTGGAGAACAGCCTCAGATAACTTGTGAAAGTTCCTGACCTAGTTACTTTTCTTATTGAGAGAGTGAGAAATAGGTAGAAAAAAATAGTAAAAAATAGTAAAATGTCTCCCTTGCAACACAAGTATGTTACAATTGGTAAAATACGATTAAATCAAAAATAAATGTTTTCACAAAATACACGATTTTGTGGTTTAGTTATTTTGTTACCTGCACCGTTTTACACCTCCACTTTTTAAATCCCAGCATAATTTCTCTATTTCATTAACTTAATATTCCAATCGAATTTTGATTTAAGCTCAAATTTTAAAAAAAGTAAAAATTAAAATAGGTTGATGGCCTCTCATTTTAAACATTTCGAATGTATACGACCTTTTGCAAGCGAGGGTGTGCTTGCCCACCCAGTGAATCCGAGTCCATCGCAAATGAAATCCCACACTCGATGCAACGAAAAAAAATTCTGCCACATTGGGGTTCGAACCTGAAACAACCAGCTGGGGCCGATCTGGGCTCCAACTCGCAGGCCCTCGTGTGTAGGTTTCTATCGCTTGAAAATAGACCATAGATGCATATTTACTGGCTCAAAGAAGTCAGTCGGGCGATCCGGGCGTGGCGTGGCCCCCAAACCATAGACCCAATTTTGAACAAGAGCTCTCCATGGCCTGGGGGTCATGCAGCCATATGACCCCTTGTTCGACTGCAAAAACACCAGAGAGTTGAAAAATGGAATCCGTATGGGAATCCGAAGCGATCTGTAGACAGGGTGTTTCCAAAACGCATTGGCAGGAAAACTATTTTTTGGAAAAAATACAGTTTTACAATGGCTTCCAATGTAGGTATTAGGATCCGTTTAAGTGGTTCGAGCATTCCATCAGACAGGGTGCGCCGAATAGTGTTTGACCTTCCGACAAAATCTGCGTTTTTCACCCCCAGGTTCATCGTCCAGGTCGCCGGGTCATCCAGAAGACATAACAAGGTGAAGGAAGGGTCCGCTCCAAGATGGAGTCTCTCTTCAAAATTGGAAAAATTTCTTAAAAATTCCGGTTTTACGAAAGAGAAATCGGCGAAAAATGGATATTTCCCCCCCCCCCTCTCTGTCAAGGGCATGGCTTTACAAATTTGATAAAACCTGGTAGCGAGCAAAAAGTTCTAGTCGCCCTATTTACCCCCTCTCCCCCACAGCGGTCATTGATTTTCAAAACTCACAAAAGCTTTTTATGTTTTATTGAGAAAAAATAAGGACAAGCATGGTGTAGAGTTATTATTTACATTGTTTAGAATAGTACGCAATTTACAAAGATAATATAAACTAAGTTTCGTATTGAAAATTGTCAAAATTACAGATCTCTGGGGATAAAAAATAAGCATGCGCGGTAGCGTTTTACTGTTTATTACTGTTAATTTTACGGTATAATGCTGGCAGCTGGGATGCCAGTATTATACTGTAAAATCAACACGTTTACGTGGATTTCGTAAGAAATTCTACCTATTACATTCTCCCCTAGTTTGGAATTTCTGGAAAACTTTTGCAGATCTACGTCGATCATGACTCCCAGAACCCAAAACCACAACCAGTTCAAAACTTTATATATATATATAGATAGATAAATATAATATATATAACACTTTTTTATGGACACGATAACTTCAAAAATTCTGCAAATATCTCTTCCAAACTGATACATAAAATCAAGGGGCCTAAAATCTCGGTCAAGTTCGTTAATGGGCAAAATCGAACCAGGGGGGGGGGAATGAGGGGGGGCTTTTTGTGAAAAGAGAAAAATCCGCATAACTTCTTACTTATGATAAGTATCGAATCCGTTCAAAGTTATTACTTCTAGGAAAAAGGCCGAAAATTTATGTATGACAGATTTTTGATATAATTAAAAATGGGCTCAAAGGGGGGGGGGGGGGGGGATAAGGGTTTCAGAAGAAAAAAATTCATAACTTTGTCCATTCACAAGATATCAAATCCACTTAAATTTATTATGAATCCTCTTAATATTATCTACAACTTTTATACTGAAAGTTTTTTATAGGACCAACCCTTACAGCAAAAAAAATTATTAAAAAAAAAAAAAATCTGCCGGCTCCGCCTACTTGACACAGGTAGATTTCGAAGTGGGCGGTTCCAACTGCAGCATCATGGCAAGAAGGTCATTTCTTCTGCAATTCCCAATAAACAGGCGCCCCACGGTTCGCATCTTCAAAATCTACCTGTGCCTGTAGGACGAGCCGTCAGGGATTTTTTTTTTTTTTTCAGTGTATTACAAAGCGAAATTTGGTGAAAAATTACTTAAATTTAGTGGTATTTGTTCAACTCTGAAAATTATATTTATTATGGCAACTTATGTTACTGAAAAAGGAACGTAAGTTACCATAATAAATATAATTGCCAGTGTTCGAGAAATATCACTAAATGTAGGTAATTTTCATCCAAATTTCGCTTTTATAGGTTTAATTAACAAATCATATCAACATTACATTTTCAATATTTTTGTGTTCTATTACGAAAATTACTTAAGAAAATTATTCTAAATGTAACGCAAGTTCAGAGGTGCCAAGCTCTCATTAATATTCCGTAATATGTGGATTAATTTAACCCAGGTTTAACACGTTTGGCACCAGAAATTTTTTAAAGAAATCAATTTAAATAAATTTCACGTAGAAACCTGAAATGAAATAAAGATTTATCCTATAATTTTTCTGGTTTGTAGCGTCGTTAAACTGGGTCAGATTAAACCACATATTACGGAAGATTAGTGGAAACTTGGCACCTCTGCGTAAGTTACATGGAATGACCCTATTGCAGATGTGAAAAAAGTACCTTTAAGTCAATGTATTTTTTTTGTTCTTTTTTTTTTTTTTTCATACTTAAAATGATGTTTTCAAACATCTGAGTAAATATTTTTCAAATCGGATTTTGTTGAGTCACAAAGGGTTAAGTGGTTTACAAATTCACCTCTATAGCAAACATGCGAGCATTTTTATGTATGTTATAGATTGCGGACGGACACACAAATCACATTCATGTACTCATCTTATCTATGTTCGAAAGTACTAGAAAACCTACATTTCGCGTCAAATATTCAGAATTGCTTAACGTCGAGAAGTATGTCGCATATTTCTAAGAATTTGGAACATACGAGAGCAAAATTCGTAAAAAAAAGAAAAATTCCAAACGATGGCTGTAACTTCGGTTCTAATTAATGCCAGAATAAAAGAACTGGAATATTTTTAATCGAATAAAGTACCTTATAATTGTATGTGGTTTACTTTGTCATAAAAGGTCGTCTACTTAATAAAAATTGGTGGTAATACCCACTTTTGACACTTTGGGTTCATTGGAACAAAGTATCCCGAAAATGTATACTTTTTTCTTAATACACTTTTTAAGATAATACACTCTTGTACACTTTTTCTTAATTTACAGTTTTTAAAAAATTGTGTTAAGGGTTATCCATAAATTTAGAAAAATAAAATTGAGATCTTAGAGGGAAAAACTACAGGAACCATTCAATTAATAACCGAGGAAAAATGTAAAGGGATTCTAAGTATAAAATAAACTGTATTTTTATAAAACAGAATTTTATAGAATTTCCCAGTTACTTTTTAAGATGTTATTTTCTGTAGATACAAACGATAACTGAGAAATTCTATAAAATCTTCTTTTATAAAAATACAGTTTATTTTATACTTAGAATTATTTTACATTTTCTCTGGTTATATTAATTCAATGATCCCTGTAATTTTCCCTCTAAGATCTGAATTTTATTTTTCTAAAAATTTATGGATAACCCCTAACACAATTTTTTTACAACTGAAATGTGTAAACTATATACGTTTTCGGGTTACTTTGTTCCAATATGTCCCTTATAACATTGAAAAATTGTGTTTTTTTTTTTCTATATCTCGAAAATTAATTACAGGAATGAGGTTGTAAAAGCACATTGATTATTACATTTATACAAAAATTATGCCCATTTTATACAAAAATTTATGTGTCATAATTCTTACTTTTTAATAGGAATTTATTAATAATTTTCCTCATTAAATATGTTTTTGAATAAAATAAAATCTGTATTATGTTTGAGCCTATTTAATGTTTCTAAAATTACAATAAGATGCTTTTTGGGGAGATATAAATTAAAATTTGTCACGTGAATTTTTAACATTGGCATACTCAAACTCTGACCTCTTAGCTCTAATGCAGATTTAACGAAAAGTTCATACACTGTATACGTTTTCTGGCTGCGTTGATCCAAGGAACTCAAATAAAGTGTCAAAAGTGGGTGTTACCATTTGAAAAACGAAAGTTTTGTAATTTTTAATGTGTAGGCAATCCTTTATGACAAAATAAACAACATACAATTATAAAGAACTTTATATGAATTAAAACATTACTTTTATTTTTGCATTAATTAAAACTGAAGTTATAGCCTTCGCTCGGATTTTTTATTTATTTTTTTATTTTTTTACACGTACTGTAAATTAAAATTAAGGCGGTATTCAAAAAAAAATATTTTTCCACGCTCAACAACTCAAAATTTTGAGACACATTCCCAGACTCATTTTTAAAAGTAACAACAGGAAACTTGGTGGCGTGATTTATAAAGACATTTATAAGGGCCCCATGTTTATATTTTTCGTTCAATTAATTAGAAATTGATTTACAGACAATTATTTTCACAGTACGATCATTTTTTTTTTTTTTTTGTTTGTTTCTAGGGCTATCGCTTCTCGAAATTCGGTTCAAAATGTCCACTTTGACAGCATTTTTTGAAATATATTCTGCCTTTATCAAAAAATCGAGACAGTGGGGACATTATAAAGTTTCTGAATAAGAGAACCTGCCAATTGGATGCATTTTAGAGCAAAAATGAATTTACGAATGTGTCTCAAAATAAGCAGTTTGGATTTGAATACACCCTTAACACGGTTTCCTAAAATTAAACATTCTCATACACACTAACATGACAATATTGACATATTGTAATTGTATGCATTGCAATAAACAGTAAATATAAGAACCAGATATAGATCAACTTTCGAATAAATTAATTTCCATAAGTCAAACTTCTTCAATATCTTAAGGGGAATAAAAACAAAGTGCTTCAAAAACTTGATTTTTTTTTCTTTATTAAAAAAATTCTCGACGATTACGAACGGATATTAAGACGGTTTTATGGTACTTGGTACTTTATATTTCGTAATTACTAAAGTATCAAAGCAGCGGATTAAAGTTTGTAAAAAAAAATACTGATTTCTATTACATTGTTACACATTAAAAAAAAAAAAAAAAAAAAACTATTAATTGTCTTGAAATTTTTCCTATTTATTTATGTTAACTATATTTCTAAAATAATAACCGATTTAGCTTTAAAATGTTTAGTATTTGTGAAACTATAGATTTTAAATGAAAATTTGAAAAATATTTGCTATATTATGTTTAACACTGTATAATTTTCTTTTTACCGATTTAAATATTTAGTGTTTCATATTTTCATTACAGTATGCTGAACTAACATGAAAAGTTTCATATTGATACTATGTAAGGAATATTCAAACTGTGTACCAAAATAACATAGTATTTATAAAATTCATGTTTACTCTAAAATGTTTAATGGAAAAACATGTTTACTCTAAACATTTTAACAACTTTTACGCCAGCATATTTATAAACTTCAGTTATAAATATTCATAGATATAACTTCAGTCATTGTTAAAATAATAATAATAATAAATATTTCCAAAGAAATAAAATATTTCAATAAGAGTAATTTTCTAGAAATTAAGATAGTTAAATATTTGAAAAATCAATTTAATATTCTTTACCATTTTAACCAGAATTTTAATACATCATGCATATATGATCATTTTTCATTTATTAGATAGTCTAAAATCTGAGTATCCCATTCCGATTTAATCCAGATTTTACATAAACAAAAATAACTTCACATATTTTTGACCCTATTTGTGGCGCCATCTAGCCTATAGTTTCAGAAGCTATTTAGAATTCAGAAGTGGTTAGTTTGACAAATCTCAACTTGTAAATAAGAAATGAACTGGATTAATTTGATGAAATATAAAAGTAATTCTGACTGAAAAACCGATTTTTCTTTCTGTTTTAGAATCATTTCAAGTGGTTGAGATAAATCCATAGCAAATAACAGAGTTCATACATTTATATGTACTAAGAAATTGAAATATTAAGAAAATATACAAACATAACAGGAATACAAAAATAACTATATAAAAATGCCAAAATCATTAATTATTATGTTAAAAAGAATATTTTTTTGACATAAATGCCTGATTTATTAAGAATACTTTAACAAATATTAATGAATGTAAAAATATTATGTTAACAGCTAGTAAATTTTATTAAGGAAATCGAAAAAAGAAAAATATATATTGGTTTTATCGTGTTCATTAAAATATGTAATCTATTTCAGAAATATATATACAGAGCATTAAATTTGAATTTTAAATGTAGGAAATTATCAAGTTCATCAATCCAAATATCTGTTACTCAAGAAAAAGTTCAGCAGTCAAATCAATAGTACTAAAGTAATGTTTAATAATCACAGTTTGCTACAAAAATTTTATTAATTTTCATATTAATGATTTATAAAACTTTAATTAAAAGGTGTTATTAACCAAAGGCCACTATTAATTTCAGAGTTATACTGAATATACCAAATTTAAAAACATTTAATCTGATGCTAGCAGCTTATACACATATTATCTGTTTTATTATACTTAGTAATAGGTTTCAGAAGTATCAAAGAGAAAAAATAATATGAAGATACTGTCAAAATAATAGTTTTATTACCAGCCACCAGCAGGTGGCAGATTAAGAAGGATTACATCTGCCTAAAAGATTAGTTCTATCCAAAATGCACAGACTTAAGTCAGAAATTTATTTCCAGAGGGTACTGTATATTACTGTGTTCAAGCAAGATACATGAATCGAATAATTATTTTTAAATGAAGTACAAAAACATTTCCAACATATTTTATCATACCTGCCTGTTATGTTCTTTAAGAAATATTAAACAGTTAGTGGCAGAAAATACAAATATATAAATAATCAACTTATGTTTCTGCTTCGAAGACATTGCTTGAGCAATTGGGTTATAAATTCATGCAATAAATTAAAACGTACACATAAAATATGAAAAATTACATATGGGTGTATTGTATATACATATACAAAGAAAGATTAGATTTCTGTATAAATAAGTAAAATATATAGGAGTTGCTGGAGATAGTTTTGCACAAATTGCATTCTTTTTTAATTTTCTAAGAAATTCATATTTAGATCTCAAATTTAGAAAAAAAAATTAAATTTTAATAGGAAATATTATTTTTATTGGTGGTATTTTTGTTTCTAAATCTATAAATATTTCTGAAATAGCTTTCATATTATTTTCTCTTCTACAAAAAAGAAAAATGCTACAAATCTTTAATGTGAACTGTATAGTGGTAAAATTTTACTAGATATATTGGCAAAATTTTATTATACAACTATGAAAATTATTTTTAAACTGAATGAATTCACAACAAGGGGATCTCTATTTGAAAATCCATGTGTGTCAAGGAAAAATATCTTGAAATGAAATGAATAAATGACTTAATGTGTGACAAATACTTTTTTAATAGAAAGTAGACGAGTAAGTATTTGAGAATAACAATGTTTAAACACTACTTTGTATGCAAAATGTCTTTCGAGAAATGTGAAAAATCATTAAATAAACATTCATCAATGCTTTTAATTAAATTTTGTTAAAAGAAATATCTCATACGTATTTCGTTAGACCATTCACAGAAATTACCAAAAATAGTGAATGAAAGTTACCCACAATGCATACTCGCAATCATGCATAACACACTAATGCACATTTGTATAAGAAGTAAACAACACCGTCACTGAATATTCATCTAAGATTTGCTCTAAATTTTATACAATTGGATTTTTTGGGGTTTTTTTTAATAAAATACAGATATTATAAAAAAACATTATACTCAGAACCAAATTACAAATTTTAAACAAGCAGTAAAAACTTTAAATTTTTCAAATACTTAAAGTAAACAAAGATAGCTATGTTTTTAGCACATAGTGTGTTATAAATTTAATATAAAAAGGATACCAAAAAAATCCCAAACAATATTAATCATAAAATAAAAAGATTTAAAATAAATTGTTTAAAGCATGTTGATAAATATATGCACTAAATGAATAAGATACTAAACATGCATAATGCAAACAAATGCATATCCCATCAATAAAAATTTACAGTGTATGTAAAAACACCATTAATTATGAGTGAGCATGCAATTAGTGAAAAGTTAAGATGTGTTTTTAAATGGCTATATGTGTTTATATAACACAAAGATAAGTTCGAAGAAAAAATAACTGATTTCAGCTACTGAAATGAAATAGGCTTACCTTTAAATCATAATGTTTATACGTATAAATATTCTATATATCTTGAAAACTTAAACATAAATTTCTTATATATTTAAAAATAACATACTCACAATTATAAATAACACACTAATACACATTTATACAAGAAGTAAACAAAACTGGCACTGAATATTCATCTAGGATTTGCTCTAAATTTTATGAAATGGGATTCTGTTTCTTTTATAATAAGATACAGATGTTTAGTAAAAAAACATATTACTAAATTTCTTATATATTTTTTTTAACTTGCAGCATCACAATGATATGTGATAAACATGTTACAAAGTAAACAGTTATGGCAGTAAATATTTATTTACAATTTACTTTAAAATCGCCCCAATGCATTCTATCATTTTTATACTAATATTTAGACGTTAAATACACACTATTCAAACTATTTGTGAGTTTATATAGCAAGCAATGGGGGGGGGGGGGTGAAAACAGATTTGTTTTGATAAACATGGGTGAATTAGAGGATTGGCAAAATATGTAAAACAAAACCGAAACAAATACAATCAAAACCGCGTAATCAGAAATACAAAAGCCGATAATTTGGTTTTTCCAGAGTGTATGCATTTCATATTTAATAAATATCTAATCTCTCAGTAATTATTTAATGACTTGGATATCAATTAATTAATCGGTGGCATGTAGCAAACCGGCTCGTAAATCTCAATGTACCCATAGATAATAATACAAAGCATGTTTGTATTGTATGGTTACAAATTAGAGATACAACGGATTAACCCCCTAACCCCATCTTTCAATATCTTTGCACCGGAGATGATTACTTTATTTTTTCCCCCTCCTGGTGCGCTGAGATTAAAGGAACCGCACCGCTCATCAGTGGACACCGATGAACTCTTCACTTCTTTTCTTAGCATCACATTGTATTTAAATACCAACAAAAGACACGTGCAGGGAAGCACAGAACCAATGCGATAAGCAAAAAAATATTTGAAAGTGACAGCAAAGAGAAATTTTTTAGTTTGATCGGGATCATGGGTCAACATCTCACAAACCACTTTGCACCTTCAAATTCGCTCCAGTGACCTGGAAACTCGGCGGATAGGTTCAAATTTAAATCTGTGAAAAGTGCGTTAAAAATATTTAATAAAACTCACCCCATTTTGGCACAATCTTTAGTCATTTAAGCAAGAAATAGCCATCTATCTCAAAATCGTACGCTCATGTCCTGGTCTTGGCAGCCATAACAATGTGGGAGGACCGGAAATCGAGATTTAGTGCATGCGCAGATCGAATTTTCTCACCGGACAGCTTCTATTCTTGGCTTTTAATCGCTAATCTTGGCTTCATTAATCTCATCAGTAAAATAGCTCTCAAAACTTTTCTTTTTAGCACTTTCTAACATAGTTGAAAAGTGTTTATGATTTCGGTTCGTTTGTTTGTGCGCGCTCTAACCAGGGACGAATTCAAGACTCAAGGGGGGAGGCGGGGGGGCTGTATCTCCAACCCTTCCGAAATTTAAAGAAAATATCAAATTTAACTACGAATGTTTTTGAAAATGCAGTGAAACCTGCTAAGACGGAAGCGAAAGAAACGAAAAATATTATTCCGTTTTAGATAGGTTTTTATTTTAGAAGGTTTATTATTTAGAAGGGACCATGTCATTTCCCGATTAAGCCAGGTTTCCGTTATACACAGGTTCCATTTTTACAGGTTTTGTTGTATAAAACATAATATGTGGTGACTAAAATTACATTGTTAATTTTTATTAGGTGCGTTCGTAATTATATAAATACGTAGCACCTATAGTCGTCGTCTGGTCCGTCCGTCTGTCCACATATAGCAGCGTAAGAACTACCTAACCTGAATTGTTTGAAATTTAATATATATAATCGTTGCAGAATTTTGTTGAGTCATTTAAATTTTTATGAAAATCGAACCAAAATTTAAAAAGATATTAATAAAAGTTTTCTTCAGTCTATTAAATCCTATCATACGTAATTAAATCAATGATATCCCATGATAGGTAATAATTCTAGGTTGCCATGGTGATTACGTCCTATTTTAGGTGGAGTCATTATTTCCGTATTACTGGATTTAAAAACTGAATTTGTATACTATTTTTTTTTTAAATTATAGTAATCATATAATCTACCGACAGTTTTTTGGATAGATGTTTCTGAAAAATTAGATATTTAATGGATAAAGAGCCTAAATATGGATTTCAAGTTCGGAAATTTTCAAAGCTAGCTTAAGTTTTTTTTTTCCATTGAAATTTTCAGTAAATGTCAAAAGAAGATAAAATGTTGCCAACTTAAAATGTACTTATTTTATTACGGAAATTAATCATATCATAATAACAGACAATATAATTCATTAAAATAATAACAATGATTTTTTTTTTACATTGCCTTGTATTGGATATTTGCGCATAGTAATAATTTTAATAATTGTTTGTAAAAGTGTATTGAAACTTAATTTCATAAAATAAAATTAATATCTATAATATGAAAATCTGCACATGTATTCATGCATTTTTTGCATAATAGTGCAACAGCTATTCCACCAAGATCTGAATATTTATAAAACTAGTTATTAGTACGAACGCACTATATTCATATGTCACGTTTGACAAACAATTTCCAACTTGTTATCTTTTGATATTAAATCTCATTAAAATAATTATATCGATACACAATTTTCAAGATAAATTTTCCTATCAATGCTTATTACTCAATCTATTAATGTCAAAGAGCTATTTGAAATCGATATTTCATTTTTAGGTGGGCACAAATTTATACATTTCTCGGTATTCAATTTGTGTACAACCTTGGAATTTTAAAAAAGAAATTTAAACTTGTTAGTTTAAAGAACACAAATAAAATAATTACACCCGCAGTTTTTCAGTTTGAGAGTCTCTGTTTGGGAATTGGAGAGTCTGGTCCCGAAGGGGATAAAAGTAATGCATTGATAAGAGGAATCTTCTCAATATGAACTATAAAGTTTTGATTTTTTTTGTTTTGTTTGTTTATTTAAATGCTTGGTTTGTAACCTTTTTCATTGTTTGTTACCTGTTTCATTACCATTTCGTACTCCAACCTCATAGCTATACACTGTAAAAAAAAAACCTCGGAAACGTTACTCTATCTGGTGGGGCAACAATGTGGCCCATCGGTTCTGTTATGTTTCCACATATTTCGGAAAAGTATATAGTAACGTTTCCGTATATTTCGGAAGAGTATACAGTAACGTTTTCGTATATTTCGGAAAAGTATATAGTAACGTTTCCGTATATTTCGTAAAAGTATTTAGTAATGTTCGGAAATGTTTGTGTATATATCGGAATATTTCGGAAATGTTTCTGTGGGTTTCAGAAATGTTTCTGTGTGTTTCGGAAATGTTTATGTGTATTTCTGTATCATGATTTTTTTATTTAGGAGAACGATACACTTTTTTAAAAGAGTTAATATTATCCGATTCAATTTTATTGCATACTAATATTAAATTTGCAGTTAATCTTTTGTTGTACATACAAAATAACTCGTTCGATAGTTTCTCTATACTCTTGTTCCATGAATCTATAATAAATATTAGATATTTGATTGATGAATGATATTATATAGTACTAGTATTAATAAAGTACAGATAGCACCGTTTATACGTCTTTATCATCTTTTCGTTTTGAGATTGGTTCCGATTCATAACTTTTCTAATGATGAAATGTATCCTTTATATGACAGAACAAATTCCTAATTTCACTTATACTATACGTTTTTTACTCAGTTTTTATGAATAAGATATTTGTAAATAAATAACGTTGAAAATTTGATTTATAGATCTATAAATAATTCTTTTTTTAAATGCAGCCTCATGAGTCCATCCTCTAAATAGATACATAGTGAAAATGTTTAATTACCCTATACTTATAAATAGATAGATTTTAGTAATACCTTTCAACATTTTTTTTAAAATCTTGTAAATAGCTATACTATTCCAAAATATTTTATATCTGTGGTAATTATTTTATTTTAACGAATTGTATACTTATAAATAGATATTGTTAAAAATGTTTTGTCTATTTATAAATATCTTTAAGATAGTATTTTACAATTACCATGCTTCTAAATATATTCATTAAAAGGTATTATTTTATTCGTATAATTTGAGAAGTGCTGAGATAACCTGAGAAAAAAAATTTTTTTTTATAAGTATACATTTCATGAAATAATAAAATTATTTACAGATACGAAAACTTTTGACATAATATCTCTACTTACAAGATTAAAATATATATTTATTTAAAGGTATTAAAATTAATACATCTATTTTGGGAAATAAAGCATTTTCATATGAATATGTATCTATTTACAGAATGGAATTCACGAGACGGGATTTTAAAAAAAGAATTATTTATAGATTTATAAATCAAATTTTCAATTATATTTATTTATAAATATCTGATTCATAAAAAATTAAGGAAAAACGTATAGTATAAGTGAAATTAGGAATTTGATCTGTCATATAAACGATACATTTCATCATTAGAAAAGTTATGAAACGGAACCAATATCAAAACGAAAAGATGTTAAAGACGTATAAACGGTGCTATCTGTACTTCATTAATACTAGTACTACATTATTATTCATTAATCAAATATCTAATATTTATTATAAATTCATATAACAAAAGTATAAAGAAACTATCCAACGAGTTATTTAATTTTGTATGTACAACAACAGATTAACTGCAAATGTAAGATTAATATACAATAAAATAGAAAATGATGATATTAATTATTTTAAAAAAAGCATACCATTCTCTCAAATAAAAGAAATTATAAAACATAATACTTACTGCTCATCTAAATACGTTGCATCTGCATCTGTTTTAAGCTATGTTTTTCCTCTCAAGAACAATACAAAACACGTGATAGTGACATGTGCAATTGGTCGGAGTATATAAACATGCGCAAATATTATTTCATTTCGAATTCCATTTTTAAACTTTATACGGAATGAGTGTAACATTTCCGAATTTTTCAGTAACCAACATTTTACACTACCTATTCGGAAACATTTCCGCTATGGAATGTAACGTTTCTGACTTCTTCAGAGTATTCACCGCTTTGAATATTTTTCCGAAAATATGTGTAACGATTCCGAAATAACAATTAACTGAGGAGAACACAAAGTTTTCTATAAATTTCCGGAAACCTTTCCGCCTTGTGCCGAAACGATTCTGAGTTTTTTTACAGTGTAGTCATTCATCATTACAAAAGGTATCAGTATTATTTTTATATTTTGTTCGAAATTCGCCGATTTGTTTAATCAAATTCTGTTTGAAAGTCATGACGCATTCAAAAGGCTGTTACTGTAATTTAAAAATGTAAGAAACACATAGTAATAGATGCTTACTTTTAGGGAAAACGCCTCACTCGTTTCCATGGAAATAGGAACAAAGCATATATAAGGGATGTTCGTTTCGAAAAAAAGGCAGCGTTCCCATTATCAAAAATAAGTCCTAAGCTATAAGGAATGGCATATTTAAGCTTCTATAAATCGATTTATGATTAAAAAAAGTCATAGGTTACACTTCATATTGCTTTCGAAATTTAATTGGAAAAAAATATTTCTTTTCGAAAAACATATGAGATGTAATCTATAAAATTTTTAACAAAAAACGATTTCTAGACGTTTCAAGTAGGTGAATCCAAAATTACAGTTCATTCTGCCAAGTAGTTTTTCGTTATAGTTGAAAAGTTACACGCATTCTAGTTTGTTTTACAACTGTTAAAAAATGAATGTAACATTAGGAGTTCAAAATTTTAAATCTGCACAATTTCCTAAACTACTTCACCGAATGACTTCTTGTTTGGTATTCTGGGGTAAACTTTTATAAAAATGCAAATATGATGTCAAAATTGGGTGTTCGCCTTGAAATTTTGTTTGGTACAATTTTTTCTATGAAGATGACCCTCTAAGCCTTTTTTTTTTCTAAACATAAATTGAAAGAAGATACAATTTCTAATTGAATGGCTATTTTCGTTTTTTTTCTTTCTGTGAGAATGTGGTGATTAAAATGTATCGAGTGTTTTTTTTGTTTTGTTTTTTTTTTGTGGGGGGGGGGGGGGGGGGAATTGTACCAAATTTTATTCTCGTAATCATATGCATGCTTTTAAAATTCAATTATTTTTATCCCATTGCTAAATCTTGATTTTATAAATCATAGTATTCGTAAAGTAACATCATCCAAAATTGGTTAGGTAGGCGAAGAGCATTATGTAATTAAATAAAATGTAAAGCACCTACGATCGAATAGGTTAAAAAAAAAATTTTAAAGAAAATAAATTGCAAATAGTCATTATTTAGAATATTAAAACGAACAAAATTAATCCACTGAAGCGAGATTATTATTTTTGTTATAAAAGTAAGTTTGCGAATAATTTAAATTTTGAACATAAAGATATATAAAATAAATAAAATGCTTCAAAATATTTATTATTATTATTATTATTATTATTGCTATTATTATTATTATTGAAAAAAATCTTAATAAGCAACAATCGAAAGAGCATAGTGAAACGTGTTTTTGGGCGCATGAATACTTTGCCCTCGTCTCTCCGTTATCGAGATATAAAGTCTTAAAATTTGCTAATTTATTGATTTAATAGGATGGAAGGTGGAGTCGATATGGTGGAAGGAGCAGTCGTTACGTTTTCAACGAGACAACATCCTCAAACTCCAGTCACTTGTCCATCTCCAGTTTAATGCACAGCAATACTCCGACATGATTCGCTATGCTTGGTACAAGTCTGGGTTAGTGCAAACTCAGCCACTTCCATTTGAAACGCATTTGCAATTTTATTTTTCGCAGGAGGTTGATCATTGTAAGCATTGTACTAGATTTAAGTTTATGAAATGTTCTTGATGCACGATTTTCTATGCTTCAATCATTTTTTTGTTCAGTACCATATTTGTCAATAGCATTTTTTTTTTGTCAGGCTTCTTTCATTTTTATATTACTATATCTAAATATGTTTTGTATTTTATATTAATCTGATTATTAAAATTTCTGAATCATAACCACTTTTTTTCTCCCTAAATTAAACAAATAAATTAGCAAAATTTAAGACTTTATATCTCGATAACGGTCAAACGAGGGCAAATGGTTTATGCCTCAAAAACCACGTTTCACTATGCTCTTTCGATTTCTGCTTATTTAGATTTTTTTTCATTATTACACTAAGGCGTGGTTTCCTGGGTTAGGAGTATAGAGTAAGTAGAATTTATATAGTTCATTTACAAAGATGCACAAATGAGTTCCATTACATTCTGATTTATGAGGGGAAATCATTTGCGATGCATTTTAATGATGTTACGATACTTCAAAAAGAATTAAATTAAAAATTATTAATGAGATGCTCTACAACATGTTTTCTATAGATTATGGAGTGCATAGCATTTATCATTAACATACAGACACATATAGAAGAATTCAGTTACAGGACTGACTATAATCAATAATTGCTGGAAGTGCGTTTTTAGTGTATTACGGGGTGTGTATAAATCCTATCGGTGATAAAATGTACAAGGCACTTACAAAAGTCCTAAAATACTCAAAAATTCAATCACTTATAACTTTTTTTGTTTATGCACATCAGCCGAAATTTCATACGGGAATTTTTATACCTGAGTAATAAGGACCTTCAAACCACCAACGTATGAAAAAGATTATAGTGTATTACCACTTATCTAACTTACGTTCTGATATTACTTCTGAATTCCTTCACATTTACCTTCTGAACTCCATTACATTATAATTTATGGAAAAAATCATTTGCAATGCATTTTAATGATATTACGATACTTCAAAAATAATTAAATTAAAAATTATAACTGAGATTACCTACATGTTTTTTATAGATTATGGAGTAAATATATACAATATATAATGATATAATGTTATCCCGATTATATAAACAAGTGTTACAAAAGATGGAAGTTTTTAACAATAATTCGCTACAAGACTTTAGAAATCAGTGGTGTATTTGCGATTAAATAAGGTAAAATTTCCTATTTAAAAATAGCGTTATATTAAAAGCTTCCCCTCTGGGTACGTCAATTTTAGAAACAGCAGTTTTCGAAGATTTAGGACTTCTATATAGAACGGGAATGAGTTTGGGTTTCTATAGCATCTTCTATCTTTTGCTTTGTTCTCTTTCTTATTGTGTTTGGAAAAAATAATATAGAATATATTTAAATCAGGGGTATCTAACCTGTTAGCATATCGCTTGATACCAGGATTATACTCTTAAATTTTCCAGTACCAGAACATTCGAATTTATATTATAGTAGACTGCATGAAAATAGTGCAGAGCGTTTGACTACATGAATCGTTATTAAATGTTAACAAGTTGAAATTGTACGTCAAACGTAAAAAATGAGGTTCGTTCGTACTATAACTAGTTTTATAAATATTCAGATCTTGGTGCAATAGCTGTTGTACTTTGTGAAAAAATGTTTGAATACCAAATTTATTTTATGTGCATATTTCCATATTATAGATATTAATTTTATTTTATGAAATTAAGTTTTCAATACACTTTTACAAACAACTAATTAAAATTATGTTACATTAAAATTATACTATACGCAAATATCCAATACAAGACAATGTAAAAAAAATCATCGTTATTATTTCACTGAAAAAATTAATTATATCGTCTGTTATTTTAATATGATTCATTTCCGTAACAAAATAAGTACATTTTAAGTTGGCAACATTTTATCTTTTGTTGACATTTACTGAAAATTTCAACGGAAAACTTAAGCCTGCTTTGAAAATTTCAGAACTTTAAATCCATATTTAGACTCTTTTTTTCTTTTAATATCTATTTCTCCGGAAACATCTATCCAAAAAACTGTCAGTAGATTATAAGATTGCTATAAATGCAATAAAAAACTAAATATAAAAACAATTTTAGTGTACAAATTCGGTTTTTAAATTCAGTAATACGGAAATAATGACTTCGTCTTAAATATATGACGTAATCACCATGGCAATCTAGAATCATTACTTATCATGGGATATCATTGAATTAATTAGGATTGAATAGAATAAAGAAAACTTTTATTAATATCTTTTTAAGTTTTGATTCGATTTTCATAAAATTTGAAATGACTCGACAAAATTCTGTAACTATTATATACATTAAATTTCAAACAATTCGGTTGGTTAGTTTTTGGTCTGTTATATGCGGAGAAACGGACAGACGGATAGACCAGACGACGACTATCGGTGCTACGTATTTATATAATTACGAACGCACCTAAAAATTTTATGTTAACAATGTCAATTTTATTTTGTCATGAAAAACACATTTTCATCTCGATGTTTACATTTATTAAAAGCAAAACTTATTTTTCCATATCAAACGTTTTTTTTTTTTTTCTTTTGTCTTTTTTTTCCATGAACTGAGATTTTTAGCGAATTATTTTGAAACCGATTTGCCTAAGGGTATGCAAAAGCAAAACACCGTTTTCGTAGTCTGATATTTTAAGTTTAGGTTATGTTTTATCTCTTCATAATTTGTTACTAACATATCTATCAATAAATATGAAGGGAACCAAAAGTAAATTGAACAATTTTAATATCTACAAAAGCATTTAATAATTGAAACATTTAGCATTGATAATGGAATTACAACGAAATATTCTAATTTTTTAAAAATATATTACCATGGCATTAGATTACAAAATATTTCATTCATTGAAATACTCCAATATCAATAAACATTTAATGTTAAAACAAAATGTAGGCCAGATTTGAGTTAAAACAATTTTTATGTGAAAGTTTTTTTGTTTTGTTTTTCCAAAAAGCAATGCCGAAACAGTAACCCCTCCGAATACAATTTTTAGACTTATTTAATCACAGAATATTTTGCGATTAAATAAGTCTAAGATTACTATAAAGAAAAGTTGTAACAATTGGGCCGCAGACACGCAGGTTGGATATCAGTGGTTTAACCCTTTCCGGCGCAGAGTAAGTCTGTTTTTAAAATGATGAAATTATGGACTGACACCAGAATTTAAAAAAGAATTCATTAACACTTTTAATAAAAACTTGCTTATTTTCCCCTACTTTATATAAGGAAAATTTAATTAGATATTCTTGGTGCCGTTTGTCAGTTTTGGAATTAAAATTAAGTGTCCTTTTTTGTGGACAGGGCCCGCTAAAGGGTTAAATGGATATCTTCTATGATAATAAGGAAAGAAATTTGTGTGTATGTGTGCCTGCGATCTGAAGAGAACGCTGCACGTAGAGCTACAAGTTTTGGCAGGAAGTTATCTCTATAGTATCTATAGTTAGGCATCTCGAAGCACAATTTTGTATTTTTTGATTAGATTTTTTTATTATTATTAAATTGCTTTATGTAATATTTAGAGTATTTTCGCATTTCGCGGTGATTTTTTGACATTGGTAAAAGGATTTCAGTGTCAAACTTTTAGCCTAATATAGTACATTTTGTCCACCACGATTTTTGAATTTTTACAACTTTTAATGCGATTTATATATATTTTATTTTATTATTGTTATTATTTATTTATTTTATTTTATTATTATTATTATTTATTTATTTTATTTTATTATTATTATTATTCATTTATTTTATTTTATTTTAATTTAATTTTATTTTTTTAGCGTTACGCGCCAATTTTTTGACATTCGTAAAAGAATAAATTTTGTTCTGTGCTATTTTTATATGTTTAGAAACTTGTAGGGTTTTTGCGTGTTCCGCGGAGATTTTTGCGGCATTCGTAAAAGTAATCCGGTTTCAAACTTTTAGCCTTATGTTGTAAATTTTGTCCCGCGATTTTTGAATGTTTGGCGATTTGAATGCTATTATCAGTGGGACTTTTATCGTTTTTTCGCGTTGCGCAGCGATTTTTTGACATTCGTAAAATGCATTCTGTTTCAAACTTTTAGAGTAATATCTTAAACATTGCGCTCCACGATATTTGATATTTTAGACATTTTTAATGGGATTTTCAATGCGATTTTTAGCGTTTTCTGGTGTTCCGCGGCGATTTTCTTGGCATTTGTAAAATAAATTGTTTCAAACTTTTAGTCTAATAGTAAATTTTGTTCTCCTCGAGTTTTGAAATTTTACCAATTTTTGATTTTTTTAAAGAATAGTGCATCCATACTTATGAAAAATTTTAGATAGTTACTATATGCTTGGTATATATTTCAGATTACTATATGTTTGGCAAGTCATAGAATACAAAATAGCAACAATAATGATCACTTAAAGACTCTTACTCCATAACATTCAAATAAAGACTCATTTAAAAAAAAATGTAATTTAGAATTTTAAAAAAAAGATGGTTCAAAACATCATAATTTTTGAAGCTGTATAGTTAAAAATGTGGATTTTTGAAAATATTTCTCTGTGTAATTCATTAAAATATATTTCCAAAGATTCTAGAAGTTCATTATCGCTCTTATTATTTTTACAAAATAAATTGCTTGCCCCTCACATCCTGGGCACAATTAAGTGTAGTTCCGGCTTTGCCCGTGTATGTAGAATAAAATGTAGGCTTGATTTCAGCCTGGCCCGAGTCTGATTAAACTCGGGAAAATTAAACTCGGGCTCAGACACAATGTAACTGACCGATGCCGATCTTTACGCAGGACAGTAGACATGTTATATTTCTGTATTGATGTTGTGTCAAGTTGACATCGGCTCTTGCACTACTTCTTTCAGTACTTATTCTCGCCCCAGTCATGGTCATTGTTCATATTTTATCAGCTTAGTTTAATCCTTTTTTTGTTAGCTCACAGGCTATCAAAGCCTGAGAGCTTATGTGCCCGCCGGTTCTGTATGTACGTACGTACGTATGTATGTATGTATATATGTATGTACGTAACGCGATAACTCTTGATAGAACTAACCGTTTTACTTTAAATTTTGTTTATAGGTTCCTTGTGATAAGGCGCTTCCCTGATTAGTTTTGGAGGTTCATTGGTTAAGCATAAAGGGGGGAAATGGGGGGCTAACCCCCATAATTTAGATAAATAGGTTTATCATGCAGAATTATCCCATTTTCTTCAAATTTTGTATATAGGTTCATTTTGATAATGCACTTCTGTCAGTAGTTTTGGGGGTTCATTGGTTAAGTATAAAGGGGGAAAGGGGGGATAACCCCCCCCCTAATTTAGATAAATGAGTTTTCATGCAGAATTATTCGATTTTCTTCAAATTTTGTATATAGGTTCATTGTGATAATGCGCTTCTCTGAAGAGTTTTGGGGGTTCATTGGTTAAGTATAAAGGGGGAAAGGGGGGGGGGGTAATCCCCCCTTAATTTAGATAAATGGGTTTTTCATGCAGAATTCTCCGATTTTCTTCAAATTTTGTATACAGGTTAATGGTGATAAAGCGTTTTCCTGATTGGTTTTGGGGATTCATTGTTTAAGTATAAAGGGGGTAACGGAGGGCTGCCCCCCTTAATTTAGATAACTGCGATTTTCATGCAGAATTATGCGATTTTCTTAAAATTTTGTATATAGGTTCATTGTGATAAGGCGCTTTCCTGATTAGTTTAGGTGGTTCTTTGGTTAAGTATAAAGAGGGTAAAGGGGGGAGGGGGCTTATCCTCTCCCCTTAATTTAGATGAATGTGTTTTTCATGGAGAATTATCCGATTTTCTTCAAATTTTGTATATAGGCTTATTGTGGTAAGGAGCTTTCCTGGTTTGTCTTGGGGTTCATTGGTTAAGTATAAAGGGGGATACGGGGGGGGGTAATCCCCCTTAATTTAGATAAATGGGTTTTTCATGCAGAATTATCCGATTTGCTTCGAATTTAGTATCTATGTTCATTGTAATAAAGGGCTTCCCTGATTAGGTTTGGGGGTTCAATTGTTAACTATAAGGGGGTGGGGGAACGGGGGGATGATCCCCCTTAATATATTGTCGATTTATTTATTTTTCGAGGGGCTTATTTCAAATTCTTTGAAATAAGTGTATAATATACAATTAGTGTGAATAGCCTGTGAGCTCAATGCCCTCAGTTTAACTGGTCAGTTTTCTTTTTTTTTGTTAGATCATGCCGGTTGGCTCGATTAATTTTTTTATCTGCCTAGTTGGTCCGTTTAATTTTTTTATCGGTCCATCCTGGCCCATTTTTGTTATCGGTCCGGTCCGTTAAAAATTTTGTCTTTAATCTGTATTCCCCGCCCGTTTGAAAGTTTGCCTTCATTTTGCCGGCCAGTGTAGACCTCAACCTCGACACCAAATTTTGGATTTTTTTATTAGATTTTTTAAAATTAATTTTTAAAACCATAATGAACATCGCAAAATGACGCTCTGCCGTTGATCGCGACGCATTCCAAAGCTTTCCGGAGATTTCAAATGAGCGAAGTATGGGGCGGGAAATGATTTTTTTTTCGCGTTTTTCCAAGCCCGCTTCAGCTTAACTATTTGAAATACGGGAAAACGAAAGATACCAAACCACATCTACCTACTTTAAATTTTCTAACGAAGTTTATTCCATTTAAAAAAAAAATACATATGTTAGTTCATTCAAAATATATATATATATATATATATATATATATAAACTTCCAATTCGTGTTTTTCCGCATTTCTCAAAGTGCGCATCCAATAAACTACTCAAAATACGGAAATACGAGAATTACCCAATTAATCAGCGTACTTTTTTTTTCTTTAAAACGACGTCTTTATTTCAAAGAAATATTAATTTATTTAAAAAAAAAATCTTTTCCGAGTGCCGTTTCGGGGTTTTCGCATTTTTCTGCAATGTTTGAAAATATGCATCCGTGCTTCTGATCAGAATACGAAAAAAAGAAAATACCAGACCATATCTAAATGAATTTTCCTTTCTAAAGGCGGTATTCCTTTATAAAAATATTATATTAGCCCTTTAAAAAAATTCGTTTCCGAGATTCACTTTCACGACTTTCCTTATTTCTGCGATGTTCAAAATTCTGCATCGGTTTCGTAAATCAAAATACGAAAAAACAAAACATATCAAACCCTAAATTCATTTTCCTTAAAAATGACATCTTAGGTCTAAAAAAATATTAATATTAACTCTTTCAAAATCCGTCTTTTTCCGAAACTCACTTCTTCGATTTTCATTTTTTCTGTGATTTTGCAAAATCGGCATAGGCTTTGAAATCAAAATACGATAAAACGAAAAATACCAAACAATATCTATGTACATTTTCCTTAAAAACGGCATAATCCATTTAAAAGATATTGTTTTTAACCCTTTAAAAAATTCGCTTCTGAAAGTCACTTTAGCAATTTCAGTTTTTTTTTTTTTAATTGTTTAAAAATCTGCATCGTCTTTGGAAATCACAAAAACAAAAACAAAAAATACCAAACCATATTTATGTACATTGTCCTTTCAAACGACGTCTCTGCAATTTAAAAAATCAGCATCCATTTTTTTTTTCGAAATACGAAAAAATATATATATCCACCTAACTAGCATACATTTACCTTTAAAACGACGTCTTTGGTTAAAAAACATTAATATTAACCCTTTCAAAAAATTATTTTCTGTAACTCACTTTTTTTCTTTCACTCTCTCTCGATGCCTAAAAAGATAAGTTTACTCTTCGCTCCAACGTATGCACTGTGAAACCTACATTTTCAACAGATATATATATATATATATATATTCCTGAGTTTAAAAGAGGGACGGTGAGGGGGGGGGGGTTATATTATTTATGTTTTCTCATGAACTTTTCGTCAGAATTGAAAGTTTAATATATCTAAACGTCACAAATTTAATCCACTATCACTCTAACATAGGTCTTTAATTCATTTTTATAAATTTTCATATAAAAGTATAAAATCATACAAATCCCAGAGTCTACGCTGCTGAAGGCGGTGAGGACCGGGTTACGTCAAACTTTCTTTTTAAAATATAAAATCAAAACAGACCCGAGCGTGTGTAACACACCTGGTGATGTACGCTGCCGAAGGTAGCGGGGGCTCTCAACTCTTGATTCGTTTGGATAGATTTTCATTTAACCCTTTCAGAGGCTAGATACTTCTTTCGTAAAATGCTGAAATTATTGAAAGACAGGAGCATTTACAAACAAATTTATTTGAAAATAAGTAAAAGCTTTTCCTTCACGCACTTCATAAAGAAAAAATATTATTCCAAAATTCTGATGCCATTGTGGCATATAAGGATTAAAATTATGTGATCCAAAATTGAACCACCGCCCTTCAGAGAGTTAGAAATATAAAATCATACAAATTCGAGGGTGTACGCTGCCGAAGGCAGTGCCCCCCCCCCTCCCAGGATTGTTTGGATAGATTTTCGCTTATATATATTAAATCGTTCAATACTGATTTTAGGTATGTTTAAGGTTATTATCACGGGCCTGGACAACATCGGACGAGTCAGCTAGTTCTCTTTAAATCCAAGATTTTAAGTGTCATATTTTTTTTTTCACACGTTTGTAAATTACGTTAATCAGAAAATTTTCTGTGGGCGCTCTGTAAGCACACAACCAAACATTGCGTCACATTATTTATAACGAATTCAAACCCTACTTTTAAAAACAAATTTTATACAATACTTAACTATCCAAAACCATTGCAGCAGCAAAAGATAAAGATTCTTTTAAAAAAACTCATTTGTTATTGTAATGGAACAATAACATTTTTTTTTTCTTTCTAAGAACTTTAAAAACAGCTTGTGATAAGGACATTTCCACTTACTTTCAAATTTTGAATCTATTTATTCATTTATTTATCTCTTTACTTTTTTTTTTTTTTTTATAATGATCTTGAATAAGAGGAAAATGTATTTGTGATTTTTTTTTTCTTGTTAAAGTGATGAAAAACTGAGTGTTTATATTTTTACAAAATTGGCGTCTGTTAGCGTTTTGGTCTGTTGCATAAACTTTTGATTTCGTTTGCATGCTTTTCTTTTAAATATAGGGTAGATGTGCCAGTAATGGACCGCCTTCCAGTAATGGGCCACCTTCAACGTTTTTGGTTTATAAAAAAATAACCAATAAAAATTCAGCTTTTTTTATTTCATTAATATGCTTTCTTTAAATTCTAGTTTTAAATACAATCATAATATCAATTATCTTTTCTTTTTGTGTGGTGTCCATTACTGGAATTTAGGGTGTTTTGATTTATTTCTGTTATTTACAATTAAATTTCGATTCACATTGGGAAATGTGATTATGAGCATGGTTAAATATTGTTGAGAGATTAATATAATATTAAAAAATGTGGATTATAACAATTATAACTATTAATTAAAAAATAATTTTTAAAGAAATTCCTTAAGGGTGTCCATTACTGGTAATTATTTTCGGTGAAATCGAAGTAATAATTTCAATTATTTTAATCAAAAAGTTTTATCATACGAACCGCAAAAATATGTATTGTTATTATTGTTTGTAATTATCATTTATATATTTTCCAAAAACGGTGCTCTTTAGGAATTTAGTTGATAAGTACGCAAATTATGCATACGTGTGGTGATTTTGTAATTATTTTTCTTGCTTTTTGTCCTTACAGTTTTAATTAAATGGAAATTATGTGCAAAAAGCAGAAAGTTGGGAAACAACTAACAGTATATAACTACTTTTATTGTTATCCTAAACTTTTCATTTTCTCTTCTAAAAATGTTGAATCTATTATGTATGGAATGAAAAAAAGCTGTCTTAAAAAACCTGAAAATGTTTCTTTCTTTCAGAAATATACTAAAATAAATACCATTTTGAACTAAGCTGAATTTGTATTCTTGCATAATTTATTTCTTACATTGTATTGTTACCGCCATCTTTTTTATAAAAATTCTCACATATAATACTTATTTTTGTAATTTTTTTTACTTAGGTGAAATACTGCTACTAGATTAGAAACAAAAACAATTATACACTTTGTTATTAAAAATTTTCTTCAATATACACTGGTATCCAAAAGTTAAACAACAAACACAAAATACTAATTTTCAAACACAAAGGTTATTAATTGTGATTTTTCAAAGCAAAATGATATAAACGGCAGGTGTAGCAAATATGTATTATCCCAACAGCATAGCCAGTCGATGTGACGTCACAAATGATCACACGTAAATGTCAGAGTTAAGGGGGGTGTTGATAGGGATCAGAACTCTCCCCTACCCCCTTCCCCTTTTAAGGTTTCATCGTAGCGAAAAAAATCATGACATTAGGTCGAATGGTATTTCCAATTCATTGAAATTAATGACAAAAAAAACTAAATCTGTGTATAACGGAATTTTATCTTAAATGGAAATATTTCATAATACCGTAAAATTACCGTATAGATAAATAATATAGTAAAATAATACCGTAAAGACTACCATAAAATTATACCTGCTAAGACAAAAATCTGACTAAAAAGGATTTTTCTCAGGCACTAGCAATTCCGTTTTTACAAATATTACTGTACTTGGATTTTTTATGTAGAGTAAAAGCTGTGAAAACGGAATCGTGAGAACCGGTTTCCGTTTTAGCAGATGGTATTTTTTCCGTCGGAACCATAGATTTTTTCAGTTTAGGACAGGATTTCGTTATAGGCACAACAGGTTTCGTTTTCACAGGTTTTAGTGTATTTGTTTATTTATTTATATTTTCTCGTCTCAAAAGTGCCTTTTAGAATTTACTGAAAGTAAAAAGCTCTACAAAATTTGTCAATAATGTTTAGCAGCCTGGAAACTCAAAACGACAAAAAGTAAAGGAAATTCGTGGCCTGGCATTTTATGCAGTGCAATGGTTTCACGAAAATTTGTTTACTTCGGCTTCTAAGGCAAAAAAGAAAAGAATTGTGCAAGGCTGTAAAATTTGTCGCTGCGTTTTCCTTTGTATTATCAGAATGAAGCCCAAGAAAACGAAGCCAGTCGTTTACGGAATCCTGTCTTAAACGTAAAAAGTTGTTAAATAATACCAAACAATTACACCTCCTAAAATGGAAACCTATCTAAGAAGGATTTTTTCCCGGTATAGGTTTTACTATCCTTTAAATCTATAATCAACTTTAAAACTCAAAATTTTCAGACATTTTAAACAAATTTAATACAGAGATGGAATAAGGGGAGGGTTACTAAGATGGGATCGCAAGTGAATGGTAAAAAACTTCCGTTTTAGAAAGGAATTCCTCTTAGCAGGTACTATTATGGTATTCCTGTGGTATTCTTTTCGACGGGTCCATGGACATTTTTTGTTTAAGACATCATTCCGTTAGAGAGAGGGCCCGTTTTCACAGGTTTCACTGTATTTTAAACATACTAACAATTGCTGCGATCTTTAGAGTTTCTTCCAGCTTAGATTGGTTTTCAACGAAAAATAGCTATCACGACAGATCACATGCACATCATCTGTTACACCAATACCTGCACACATTTCTGATGCAGGCGAAGAAAAAAAATCACACGAAGAAAAAAAATATAAAATTCTTCCATTCGATTCACATAATCATATCTGAAGTTTGATTCTAAAATTTCAAATTACCACATACACTATAAAAAAGTCAAATAATTCCGAAGATATTACGAAATTTAATACGATTTATCAAAATGCAATCTAACCTCTTCCGAGTGACCCACGATTTTTAAAAGCGTTCTTTAACTTTTGAAACCTTAGAAACAAGTAGGTTTCAGAGATTTAAAGAAACATTTCTGAAACAAGTCAGAAATACGTATTTTCCTGTCCGTAATTTTCGGAAACTTTTCCCAGTAGTTTTTAGCTCACAGGCTATCAAAGTCGCAGCTAATATGTCCACCGGTTCTGCATGTGTATGTACTTATGTATGTACGTAACACGATAACTCTTGATAGAAATATCCGTTTTGCTTCAAATTTAGTTTATAGGTTCATTGTGATAAGGTGCTTCCCTGATTAGTTTTGGGTTACATTGGTTAAGTATAAAGGGGGTACGGGGGGCTAATCACCCCCCTTAATTTAGATAAATGAGTGTTTCATGCAGAATTATCCGATTTCCTTCAAATTTAGTATATAAGTTCATTGTGATAAGGCGCTTCCCTGATTAATTTTGGGGTTTCATTGGTTAAGTATAAAGGGGTAAACGGGGGATAAACCCCCTTAATTTAGATAAATGGGTGTTTCATTCAGAATTATCCAATTTCCTTCAAATTTAGTATATAGGTTCATTGTGATAAGGCGCTTCCCTGATTAGTTTTTGCGGTTCATTGGTTAAGTATAAAGGGGTAAACGAGGGCTAACCCCCCTTAATTTAGATAAAAGGATTTTCATGCAGAATTATCCGATTTGCCTCAAATTTTGTATATAGGTTCAGTGTGATAAGGCGCTTCCCTGATTAATGTTGGGGGTTCATTGGTTAAGTATAATGGCGAGAACGGGTAGCTAATCCCCCCTTAATTTATTGTTGATTTCTTTATTTTTCTAGAGGCATTATTCTTTGAAATAAGAGTATAATATACAATTAGTGTGAATAGTCTGTAAGCTCAATGCCATCAGTTTAACTGGGCACTTTTTTTTTGTTATTATATTATATTAATCAGTATTCTCAACACTAAATGTCAAATTTTTATATGCTATCAACTCTCAAATAAACATTTCCATGTTCAAAAACATTTTCAATAGGCAAAAATGCTAAATTAACAGTATAAACATTAAAAAAAAAAAAAAACCTCTTGGATGTGAAAATTCTGTTACGCAGATGAAAATGTTTACTTGAGTACTGATAGCCACTGGAGAACCGACATTTCATTTTGAAAAAAACTGATTAATACTCTGTAAAAACCACCCGGATACGTTCCTGAGAATTATGGATAGCAAAAGAAACTTTTTTATTTTCAGAAATACTTCTTTGAATGTTTAGCTCCCATAGGGAAAAAAGGAAATACGTCGAATCAAGAATCGGTTATACGTATGTAGCATTTCCTCTGAGGTATATAGAACATATAATATCTACTCTCTTCATATTCTTTGTATAGTATACGTATGTAGTATGTATGATTGCCTACTTTACAGGGAAGTGACGCAAACTAAAGGCATATATATATATATATTTTTTTTTTCCTTTTCATTTGCTTTTCTCACAGATTTTGCTCTTAAGTCTTATTTTATTGTTCTTTCTTAGGGTTTCGTTCATCTCACGAAACCCTATTACTCCCGCTCCGTTGTCTGGCTGTCACAGAGCTATTCTCAGAAACTATGTAACTTACAGAGTTGAAACTTTGTGTATATAGCTGAATACCAGCTATGAAGAGCTCAAAATATTAAAATTTGAAAAATTCGTATTATTTTAATAAATAGAGATGAAAAACCAAAATTCTAACAGCCTTTTTCTATTAAATTTAAACATTTTTCGTTAAAGCAGTTGCCAAAAAATAAAATCCACGATGAAATTTTTTCTACAATAATTAATTTTCTATCAGACGATTTCCACAAGAAAAATGAAAATGAAATAAAAAGTTTCACCTATTGAAAAAAATATTAATATGAAATAAAAATGATTGACGTCATAGTGGTAATAAAGCGGAAATTTTCAAAGATTTCTCAATAATACAAGGAGTATGAATATGTGTCTGTACACAAAGCAGATTAATATCACGTCATTAGAGAATTAAAAAGTAAATCTGACGTCATATTGAAAGTTTAACGAATTTTCATATGTTTGAGAATAATACAAAGCGAGTATCAATATGAGTAATAGAGAATAGTAAATATATGAGTTTGAGAAACATCATGATAAAAATCATGATAATCATGATAAAAATCCGATAATGGAAATATTCGCATATTTTAACATTTTGAAGGTGTACAACCTGTTTAATTTTGAAATTATTTTTTATATCGCATTTAGTCCGCGTGACAGATATTATTATGACAGAATATAATAGCCGGCTTCGTCCGCTATCGGGCTGGTTTGGATACTCGAAAAAAAAGAAAAAAATAGACCGGTAAATTTTTACTTTATAAAAACAAAAAACATGAGTTTATTTATTCATTTATTTATTTATTTATTTATTTATTTGGTTTCTAAATGAAATTTATTTGGATTTATTAAAGAAAGGATAAAGGTTTTGAAAGGAATATTAAACGAAACCCTTTGAGCGATCTTCGATCACACTTACCCACTTGTTTAAGTCATTATTAAATTTTATAAACGCTTTTTAGGTGCGTTCGTAATTATATAAATACGTAGCACCTATAGTCGTCGTTTGGTCTGTATGCATACAACAGCGCAAAAATTACCCAACCGAATGGTTTGAAATTTAATATATATAATCGTTGCAGAATTTTATCGAATCATTTCAAATTTTATGAAAATCGAATCAAAACTTAAAAAGATATTAATAAAAGTTTTCTTCCTTCTATTAAATTCTATCATACGTAATCTATATAATAATAACAAGTTGGAAATTATACGTCAAGCGTGACAAATTGGGTGCATTCGTACTATAACTAGTTTTGTAAATATTCAGATCTTGGTACAATAGCTGTTGCACACTCTTATGCAAAAATATATGAATACAAAATTTATTTTATGTGCAGATTTTCATGTTATATATATATTAATTTTATTTTATGAAATTAAGTTTCAAAAAATTAATTACAGTTCTGTTATTAATTACAGTTTTAAATTACATTAAAATTATACTTTGCGCTAATATCCTATACAAGACAATGTAAAAAAAAATCATCGTTATTATTTCAGTGAAATGTTTATATCGTCTGTTATTATGATATGATTAATTTCCGTAATAAAATAAGGATATTTTAAGTTGGTAATATTTTTATCTTTTGTTGACATTTACTGAAAATTCCAATGGGAAACTTAAGCCTAGCTTTAAAAATTTCAGAACTTGAAATCCATAGTTAGACTTTTTTCCATTTAATATCTATTTCTTCGGAAACATCTAGCCAAAAAACTGTCGGAAGATTATATTATTGCTGCTATAATTAAACAATTTTAGTTTACAAATTCGGCTTTTAAATTCAGCAATACGGAAATAATATGACTCCATCTTAAATGACGTAATCACCATGGCAACCTAGAATCATTACCTATCATGGAATATCATTGAATTAGTTACGTATGATAGGATTTAATAGAATGAAGAGAACTTTTATTAATATATTTTTAAGTTTTGATTCGATTTTCATAAAATTTGAAATGACTCGACAAAATTCTGCAACGATTACATATATTAAATTTCAAACCATTCGGTTGGGTAGATTTTGCGCTATTATATGCGGACAGACTGACAGACCCGACGACGACTATAGGTGCTACGTATTTATATAATTTACGAACGCACCTAAAAAGTATGAAAAACCTTTTTAATTTCGTTTATTTTGAATAAGAATACATACAAGTGGATGAAACGGATGAAAAATATTTCACCCACGAGTCAAGTTTAGAGTTTGAATTTCTGTGTTGTTCCTCAAAACATAGGCAATAACATGAATGTTAAAATTAGAGAGATTCACAAATCAAATGCTTCAGAAGGGAAAAATAACTTTATGCACAGATATCAACTTGTTAAAATAAAATTAAGGAGGTTTTGAACAGAAATTTAAAAAAAAATCGCATGTTATTTAACATGCGATTTTTTTAATGTCTTTTTTTAATGTGATTAATGTTTATTTAAACATTATAGTAATATTTCAAAATATAGATTTTAATGGTTGAAAATATTATGCTAAAATACAAGAAATAAACTTTGAAGAACAAAGAAGATCAAGAAATTTACACACTAAATGTGCAAAATTTTTAGTACATAATATACACTGGTGTGCAAAACTTAAGCAACAAACACAAAATTCTAATTTCTGAACACGTGAGGACTCGAAAGGAAATTCTATAAAGAGCAAGTGTAGAAAAGAGGTACTACCCTAACAGCACGGCCAGTCGATGTGAAGCACCGCTCCCTGAATACTAGGCCTGACACAAAAATGGTGGCGCTCGTGGGCCGAGTTTGTAAAACCTTTGTACTGTCCCCTAATTTTACACCCCAGTATTTTATAAAAGTTTTCTTTGACAAATAAGGCATAGAAAACTTTTAGAAATTATTGGTATTGAATTTTCAAGGGACCGTACACATGCTGAAAAATTTCCGCCTACGACTGCATCAATTTTTGTGTCAGCGCTCAGGCCTAATATTCAGTGGGCGGTGTGTGAAGTCCCCTTGAGTCACACATGGTTAGAAGTATCACAATCGCTACGGTGAATCAAAATATCGGATATTTCACTGTCTCATTATTACTCTCAAATGATTGTTAACACTGAAAAGTCACTCTGACTGTCACTTTGTGATGGGTCACCAGGTGACATTACAATGAAATCACCTTGTGATTCTCAAATCACTGTCAGTTGAAGACTGAACTTTGAAGTCATTGTAAGCATTGCAGCGTGATGAGTCGACAAATAATGTCACAATGAAGTCGCATGGTGACTTTCCGGTGATCGACACTCTATTGTGAAGTCATCATTGCACTCCTTTGTGAAAAGTCACCAGATGATTTCATTTTCTGTCACTTGGGAGCTCGTCACAGAACAGCTATCATGATGACTTCACAATGGAGTGTTAAAATGACAGTCACATGAGAGTCATAAGATGACTTCATTGTAAAGTCACCTGGTGACTCGTCAAAAACCAGCAATCATGGTGACTGCTTAGTGGAGTGACCAAATGAGAGTAAAATTGAGACAAATGAAACATATAACATTTCTGTTCATTGTAGTGACTGTGACAATTGTGACCATTTGTGATGTCAAGAAGACTTCATGTCATCGACTGTCTGTGCTGTTAGGGTAGTAACCTATTTTCTACACTTGCTGTTTATAGAATTTCCTTTTGAGTACTCACGTGTTCAGAAATTAGCATTTTGTGTTTGTTGGTTAAGTTTTGCACACTAGTGTATATATATGTATTATATATAACAAACCTTTTGTAAATTAATAATCCCGCAAATTAGATTAAGAATAGGACTAATATTAACCTGGCCACATTTTTGTTTAAATTCTAAAATAAACAATTCAAAATATGCAACATACCTAAGAACATTAAAAACAGAAAATTGGCTCATATTGTAAGACACGTCATTAGCGCATATTATTCCGCAAATATAATCAAATGACGACATTTATTTCTTAACATTTTCACCATAGCCTTATCATTTGCAAAAATAAAGCATAAAAAAATAAGAATTTTTGAAAATAATTTTCTAGAATATGAAAGAAATTAAAAAATAAGGAATGTTTTTAGATACTGTTGTTAAACGTAAATCTTGCGGTTACTTTTTCCCTTTTTTTTTTTGAGGGGGGCGGGGGGGGGGTGATGAAGTCCAATCGGTTTGTGCAATATAATGAAAGACAGTTGTAACTGGAAAAAAAAAAGTTTGATTTTAAACACAGTATTAATAAAAACATTTAAATTTTTTTTTATTTAATAAATTTTGTTAAATTATAATAAATTTTTTTATTAATTAGCGTTATTTAATAAAAGAACAGATTTCGGACATTAAACATCAAGATTGATAAAATTAAGAAGAGAATGTATCTAATAAAATCGCTCCATGATTCTTTAGTTAATTAGGTAAAGATTTCCTGAAATTTTCACATATAAAATTTGTAAAAGCAAATGCTACTCAGTAATTTACAAAAAAAAAAAAAAAAAAAAAAAAAATCGAAAAGA
Source organism: Maratus michaelseni (assembly GCA_963931845.1). Taxonomy (NCBI): domain Eukaryota; kingdom Metazoa; phylum Arthropoda; class Arachnida; order Araneae; family Salticidae; genus Maratus; species Maratus michaelseni. The sequence continues at coordinate 194,864,788 of OZ007586.1, read as the reverse complement.
AAAAGCTATGAGAAAAGCTCCAATAAAGTTTCAAGAAATCATATTTAGTATACAGAAAACAAATGCTGATACATAATTTAAGTTTCTCATTTGCTCAGTTGTATGCTTTTCATACGATCCTAAATATCCATTTTATGAAAGGAAGAAATGGATATTTAGGATCCATTAATATTAATTTTTTTATTGTAGAGTTTTCTGTTAAATGTACTGGGCAATAAAAATTTTGCACTTACCCCCTTCTCTCTCTTTTAGCTTTGCACTTCTTAATCAGTCTTAACATTCTAGGCTCCCTGAATTCCATTGCACACCTTTCCTCTAACAATTTTTAACAAGCTCTGACTCCTTTCTTGTGCTCTGTCACAACTGGTCATTATATTCTTTAAAAAAAAAATTGGTTTTTCAAGGGAATTGTAAAAGTCTACTCTCAAACCCGAAGTAGGGAAGGTACATCGAACATTGACATCAATACCAATTAAGCAATTTAGTGGTCCATACTAGCAAAGTTTTTCGTTGTTTTTTAATCTCAAAAATAGAAAAAGTCAACATCTGAATCCTCAGAAAACTTCACAATAATCTATTGTGAAGGGTTTTTTAATTTTTTGCTGAGAAAGGATCCTTGATCATTATCCAGATCCACTCTTTAAAGACAATATTTTTTTGCAAATAAAGCATCATCATACCAATTAAGATTCCCCGGATTTCTACAAAATCATGTTTATGGTCTAACTTTACTTAACATAGCAGCAGCTATATCATCAATGATGTTTTAAAACATAACATTAGTTTCCTGTGTTTATTTTATATGTAGTCGCCTTATAAATTGACCTTGGCTAGATGATAGACCACAATCCTGCACTAGTGGCTGATGGTAGGAATAAATAATTGGCCTTTGTGTAAGTATATGATTTGGTGGAAGGCGTTTTAATGTAGGGTAGACAGTGGTGGGATTCAAATAATTTAACAACCGGTTCGCTACCCAAGGGCTGCCAACACATTTTAGCCCCCAAAAGGGGAAACATTTTACATGAAAAGAGACTTGGGGAACCATTTACATTTTAAAAAGGGACTAAAAAGTGATCATTTTTCTAAAAATACTTTACCCAGTTTTCCTAATTATACAAGCAAATTTTTAAAGATTACTCTAGAAAACATGCTAATTGGTCATCTTTCAGACCCGATAAATCAGAGGATAAAAGAAAGGTAAAAGAAAAGCCAAAATTTTACAAATTCGGCGTTATTTTAGGCCGCGCAGAAAGTGACATTTTATTATTTTGACACTGTTTCAGGTCCCACGTAATCGAGCAAAACCCCACAAAAATTTTATAATTTCGGTCTTATATCGTTTCCGGCAAGCTCGGAAGGAAATGAACAAGAATTTCACATTTTCAGTATTAGGTCCTGCAGACCCAAAACATCATCCGCGGAAAAATAAGACGAGGAAATTTTATTTTTTCAAGTCTCGCAAACTTTAAAAAAAAAAAAAAAAAAAAAAAAAGAGGCGAAATTTGACTATTTTTGTGTTAATTCAGGTCCCGCTTACACAAAGAAAATATGCGTAGAAATTTTTAATTTCATCGGTATTTCAGATCTTGCAATCTCAGGAAAAAAAAAGAGCAACTATTTTACTGTTTCGACATTGCTTTAGGTTCCGCAAACCAGAAAAAATCCAAGGGAGAGGAAGAAAAAACGCTGAATTCTTACATTTTTGCGTTAATCGCGTCAAGTGTACACGGGAAAAAGAAAAAAGTCCTTCCGGCCTGTACCGGGAGGAAAGAGTAGCTTCCATATTCCGTGTTTTTATAAATTCAACTCATTTTACTCAAAAAACCGAAGCTAAAATGCTTGGAAACCGATTTCATTATAGAATATTCAATTCCGGTTTTCGTTAATTCGGAATTTGAATGCGAATTTCAGCATGAGAGTTACAGCACAACAAAAATAAGATTGTTTCAAAATATCAGCCAACCTAGAATTTCAAACAGCTATATCTCAGCCATTTTGCAAGGTAAAGCCAAAACAAAAAATGCTCCGGAATCCTTGTATCACGATCTAACACTTAACGAAAACAACTTTTTCAACATAACTTTCTATACGTCTTTTTGAATTTTTAAGTTTAAAAATTTTTAATTGGTCGCCATTTTGAAACATGATGGCGCATGAAGCTGACCAACGAACTCGGTTGAGATCGTGGTATGTCCTCTACACTTGATCAGTCACATTCATATCGGTTCATAAATACCAGAGTTACAGTATAACAAATATTAGATTGTTTCAAAATGTCAGGCACCCTAGAATTTCAAACTGCCATATCGCAGCCATTTTTTAAGTTAATGGCAAAACAAAAAATGTTCCGGAATCCATGTATCACGATCTGACACTTAACGGAAACAATGTTTTCAATTTATAATTTTTTTGTACATCTTTTTGAATTTTAAAATTTTTTAACTGGCCGCTATTTTGAAATAAGATGGCGGATGAAGCTGGCCAACAAACTCGCTCGAGACCTATTGGTATGTCCCATACACATACTCAGTCACATCCGGATCGGTTTATAAATAAGAGAGTTACAGTATGACAAATGTGAAATATATATATGGATATATATATATATATATATATATATATATAAATCAACATTTGAACGAAGGGTGGTTTTGGGGTCTGGGAGTTATACTCAGTGAAAATATACCAACATTTTTTGGAATTGCTTTCCTCCGAACGGCTGATATAGGTAGATTTTTGTAATGCTACCTAAAAAGCTGCTTTATTTTCGGACCGTACGAACTCTGGGAAAAAAAGAGCAAAAATTTCACAATTTCGACGTTAATTTAGGTCACGCAGACCAGAAAAATGTAAGAGAAAAGAAGGGAGGAAAGATTCTGCATTACATCGGGTCCCGGGTTTCGAGAGGGGTCCCGAAATTTTTGTATGTTATTGTCGTTTACTATAGTATGTTCCCTATTTCAACTGAAGTGTGCAGCACTCATAGTTTTCTTTACAGAGACAGTCAAAAGTATTCCGTTACATTACAGTCAACGAGAAATAATCGTTTCAAGAGCATTTTGATGATGCTACGTCATTCAAAACATGATAAAATTCCTATATAATTATGAAGCGCATTAAAACATGCTTTTTGTAGAATATGGGGTGCAAAGCATTAATTATTCATTTACAGGGTCAAACAAACGAATTCTGTTACACATTGTTCTATGCTGGGGAAAAATCGTTTTCAGTGAAATTTGGTGATATTTCACTATTTTAAACATAACGAAAGTTATATGCATTACTGAGGTTCACTAAAAACTGCTCTCTTGAAAGTGTGGTGTGCATTGCGTTTATTTACAGGGACACACAAAAGACATCGGTTACAGTACATGTGCGATATTTACAGTCTATGTGTGATAAGGGCGTTATCAACTTTAGTTTGCGTTTTTAAGTGTAACTAATTTTTTTCATAGTGTTTATAAACTCGGTTGTTCATATACAGGGCTACACAAGGGAATCCGTAAGCATTACAGACTATGGGAGTGAATTACTTAAGGGTAGTTTTTATTTGTGTTACGCATTTTCTTGCTGAACTATAATATATTTAGTATACTAATATAAGTTTGTGGAATATAAATAAATGCATATATAGGGCTACGCATAAAAAAGGTACATTGTCGTTTACGGTTGGTAATTGCTACGAGTGAGTTTTAAGTTGCCTTTTAGCTTAATATGTGGTGTGTACAAAAGTCTTCAGATAACATACAGGGCTGTACAAAAGATTTCGAGTGCATATCCATCGATCGGAGAAAATTTCTAAACTAACTGAACCGAACTTCTAACTGAACTAAATTTTATCATGCTATATATCCACATCTATTCATCATATACTGGGATCCACAAAGTTATTTGATTACTTTTTTGACACTGGAAGGTAACTTCAAAACTGTATTTTTAAATGTGGTATATGTTTTCTAAACTGTTTACTTACATATCTTCTTTCACCTTATTTAACGGTGACGTTTCGTTACAGTTTTCTGTCTGTCTTGGAAAGTGTTTCATAACACATGATTTTTCGTTCTTGTTTTTATATTTAAGTCGCTTAATAAACAGAAATCTTATACTAAATTTTACTATTGATTTTTATATTTAAAAATCTAAATTAAACATATTTTCGGTGAACTTACAACAGACGGCAAAATAATTCTCTGTACTTTTTGAGTTCCATTCTACCGCGTTTATACCCCTGCAGGCTACGTCCACTCCTGTCTCAAATCAAACGAACTTTGAATTTTTGTGATTTTTTCTTTCAACCCATATTAAATTAAAATTTTCAGTATTGCCGTTCACGTTCGTATAGGAACCGATTTAGCAATTCTCCAACGTGAATTTAATCGTGGCAGTAACAAAATTTACCGCAGAGCTCTTTTCGTAGCAGAAAAAAAAATGTAAAAAAAAAATCACTGCAAAACGCGAAAAAACGCATGAAAAATCGTGAAAAATTAAAAGATTGCAGAGGAAAAATCATTATATATTAGGATAAAAGATTGAAACCGGATTCCTTGTATCGAATGGTAAAAAAATAGTTGCGGAACGTGAAAAAAAGCTGAAAAGCGCATATACAAATTCGCAAAAAATTCAAAAATCTCCTGTACGAATTCCAAAGACACTTTATGGAAAGAGAACAAAATTTAGTATATCTTGCTAAAAGATTGAAACCGGATTCCTTTTAGCAATGTGGAAAAATCACTGCGAAACGTGAAAAATGCCTCTGTTCTAAACTGTTTACTTACATATCTTCTTTCACCTTATTTAACGGTGACGTTTCGTTACAGTTTTCTGTCTGTCTTGGAAAGTGCCTTACATGAAATAGAAACGTGTTACATGTTATATAGCATAAAATATTAATAAAATATGTATAATAAAAAAAATCGAAAAACTAGCTTTGAGGTGTATAACTTCATAGATACGTAGGGGAGACCGGGGCAAGATGACTATGTTAACAATTTTTGTTGTTTATTAATTTATTTTGAAGTAATAGCAAAATTAATTTTACATGAACTGATAGAGTATACCTTTGTAGTATTAAATACATTACCATTTAATTTTTCAAATAAAAAAAATAAAGGATAATTTTATTTTTTCATAACATTAACAAATCGTCATCTTGCCCCAGTACTGGGGCAAGATGACTTTGGCCTTGGGGCAAGATGACAGCACTGAAAAAGATTGAACATATTTTATCTTTTGAATATGTTACATGGTTTAACAAATGATAACTGTGTTTTTACATCTTACAAAGTATCAAACTAAGCATAATGCATTGATTGTAACGTAATTTTGAAGTGTTTAGTTGTGCAGCTAACAATAGTCACAAATAAGAATGCCATTTTCATAATTGGAACATTCCTCATGCCACCACTCTTGTCATTTACAGCACTGGATCCATTCTTCTGTTGGTGGGTCACAATGCCGGAAGTTGATCTTAAACGCTTTTTAAATTTTTTGGGAGGAGGGGGACCAGCGGGGGAGGGGGGAGGTCTTGATCCCGTCGAACGGTACTCTCCTCGTACCGATTGGACGTTTGGAAGTGGAGATATGGACCCCGATAAGGTTTTTCTTTCGGGAGGCTAGGGGGGGCTTAGCGGATGGCAAAAATGTCTTCCTCTGGTCACCCCCTTTCGAACGACACCTCCCCCGATCCCATGCGCCCCTTAGCGCCAGAGGAGATAGAAGCGCAAGGTCGTGCGAACAAACACACAGACAAACAAGCGTTTACAGGATTTAAATAGAATGGACAACATAGTTAGTTTAATAAATTCCGAAACACAGGGCCAGATGACGAGCTCGTCATCTTGCCCCGGACTGCCTGTTTACAAATATTCGTTTTCATTGCCATGAAGGACGGCGATTAATTTACATTTATTCATGGTAATATATAGTATTTAAACTAAGTTACTCATAAATATTAAAGAGAAACGATATATCTTACCTGTATCTTTAGCAGAGCTTATTTACACATGCATAAAAGTTATAACGTGGCAGCGGAAAACAATCAAAGCTTCACAACTGACACAAAAATAGCGATTTCAGCGTCTCTATAGTATTGTTTAACGAACGGCCGATAGGAGAGCCAGTAGTGTCCGGTTGATGCTGCCACCTAGCGGAAAACGGAAAAATTAAGACATTCGTCATCTAGCCCCACTCTTCATCTTGCCCCGGTCTTCCCTACATTCCTTCTAAATATTGTAATTTTGTGTGCAATGGTCTCTTCAGACCAATGGCGGATCTAAGGGAGGGGCGATGGGGCGATCGCCCCCCCCTTGGGCTAAAAAAGGGTCGGTAAACCGACATTAGAGGCTTCCACGGGAAAAGACCTGTGACGAATGCCGGCCCGACCCAGGTCGGGCCGGGACAGGTCTTAACTCTTTAAGGGTCGGGTCAGGACCAGGACTTATTTTTTTATGGAGACTTGGGCCTGGACCGGACTTCGCTTTTTGTGAAGACTGGGGTCGGGGCAGACTTCTTTTTTATCGGGTGGAACCTGGCTTAGATTTCATTCTTTCTAGAGGTCTGCACAGGCCGAAATTTTCAGGACTGCGCCCAGCATAAAAGCTGAAAATTCGGTCCGGTTGCGACCAATGGCAGATCGATCGCCTCCCCCTCCCCCCCCCCCCTGCGCTAATAAAAGGTCTGCAAACTCGGACCTTGCCTGTTCTCCACTCTTTCCTGGCCGGGTATTCCTATATTCTGTAGACTCGAGCCGGGCCGAGCTAGACTTCTTTTTTCCGGGACGAGTTTGGTATGGAATTCATTCTTCCTAGAGATCTGCACAAGCCGAAATTTTCAGATCAGGGCCCGACCTGGCATAAAAGTTAAGAGTTCGGCCCGTGTCTGACTCAACCCGTATGAAATCCATTATTGACTCGTGCATACATACCTCTAAATTCTTCCCCTCGAGCCTAAGTTCGGGTGGTATTTTTTACTTTCTTCCATCTTTACAAGAACAAAGTATTGGATTGGTAAAAATTTTCGACGTATTTCTACAATTTAGGAGGTCTTGAACACGAATTGACTGTTCTTAGAAAATGTCTGTCTGTCTATACATATGTGACACAAATTTTGTGGGGGCTCTATCTCGAGAACTAATGCGCGGAATTTAATAAAAATTCATATTCAGTTAGACCTTGACATAAATTGGTGCTGATGAGGTTTTGGTTTAAATTACTCAACAGGTGGTGCTGCTATGCTGCATTTTTCGCGATTTCCGCGGTAGCTACATCTCAAGAATTAACCCACGGAATTTCATTAAACTTTAGATTATGTTTGACCTTGGTATAAATAAATCTTTATGAGAATTCGGTATATACCGCCCAACAGATGTTGCCACTATGATCTGTTTTTCACGATTTCCGCGTTAGCTATATCTCAAGAACGAATAAGTTGTCATTTAATTTTTATTGCAGACAATTTGATTTATATAGAAGAAAGTTTTGTGATAGTCACAACATACTAGTATTTTTTTTGTTTTCGTAAAAATTGTGGTGATGTTGTGCATTTTTTTAGCATAATTTTTAGAAATTTTATTTGGTTTAATAAATCAAAGTGATATATTTTTAACTAGTGTGGTGTTCCAGTCCCAAAACGTTCTTCTATCTCATACATGATAATACTTCAAAATTCGCTATCACGGAATTCTGTTTTACGTCATCTGCTTGCTAAGCGCCGGGTTACCTTCGCCGCATGAACAGCCGATGTTAAACTACAAAAAATTGCACAAAAATCGCTATTACAGTGCCCCTTTCCGATTGAATGTCCCTAAATTCAATTAGAACCTGCTGGCCATAGTCGAAAACCTATAAATAAAATTTGGTTCAATTCTATGCATAACTTCATACATACACTTTCCAATGATACAACAATGAAAATGGCACAAAAATCGCTATTACAGAGCCCGCATCCGGCGGAATATCCCCAAATTTAAGTTCGACCTGCTAGCCGTAGTCAAAAACCTATAAATGAAATTTGGTTTAATTCTATGCACAACTTCATACACTTTCGATGATACGAAGAGGACACACACACGGACAGACAAGCATTTTGTAAAAACGTGTTTTTCGGGATATCTTTCGCTGTAAATCCTTCGAAAACCGGAAATCGAAAAAATTTGCAATTACAATACTTTCTTCTGTTATATATAAAAGAATTAAAAAAATGTACTTTTTTCTTTGTAGAGCTTTAAAATTATGACTTTTGTTTATTATTTGTTTCTTTATTAATTCTAAACTACGTTAATATTAATGAATATTCATCTGAATGTAATTGTACAATTCAAATATTTAATGAGTGCTTATATACACAATTATCTAACTGTCATTAATATTGTTTTCATTCTGTATTCCATCAATTACGAACATAATCTGAAAAAAAATCTACTTATAAGTAAGTGGGCTTTATGAATAGTTTTCATTGTAGAATAATGTTGTTTCAGAAATATCGGCATGTTTTGTAGAAATTAAGTCTGGCGGTGAAGTACGAATTAAGTTTTTGTATGGGCAGATCCGGGCAAACTTTTAGTTTTTATACTGGAGCGGGCAAAGCCGAGCTCAGGCTTTTATACCGGGCCGGGCCAATATTGTTTGTACAGGTCGGGCCTGGCCCGAGGCTGGAAATTTCGGCAAGTGTAGACCTCTAACCGTGATATCTAAGTTAGTTTTAATGTTTTTTCTAAATGCCTCTTTCAGCCAGCGTCCCATAGCTACTGAATATATGTTTCGTTAATAAGTTTCAAAACAGTCTTTACTGAATTAGAACTGATCTTTGATATAAAGAAACAAGCAGTCTTATACCCAGTTAGTATTTGTTTTACAGAATTCTGAAATGTGGCGATCAATCAAAGCTTAAAATTGTCTCTATGATTATATTAGCCTTCAAACAATTGAGCCCTTCTGCGACTTCTAAAAGGTATCTCCGCGAGTGCCCATAGATACACATTGCCTCTAAAAAAAGTTTGTATGAATTCTTTGTATATTTTTCGTCCTACCGCTGTATAACTTTAATAAAAATCTGAACAACCTTTTTATTAGTACTGTAATGTGATGTCTTTCTTCCCTATAGTTCTATCTTCGAAGTGTTCGTTGTTTCTTTGGGAGTTTTATTACAAGGTCCAATACGTCGATTGCGTCATAGGCGATGTTACAGGGAGAAGAGCTCGCCCAGCCTCACTGTACCTATCCCTACATCTAGTTGGGAGCGCTGAAAACTACCCCCATGAAAAGTTCCCCCATACGTCATTTTTACGTCACAGCAGATGGGGGTAGATTTCCAGTCATAGAGAATTTTACTTTCGTCGAAAATTGGAAAACTTCCCCCTGAAAAGTTCCCCCAAACCAGAAGGAAGAAGTTTTCCAGTGCCAGGTAATTTTCTTCTTCACTGAGTTCTTGAAAACTTCCCCCATGAAAAGATGTCCCCATACGTCATTTTGACGTCACTACAGATGGGGGAAGATTTCCAGTCCTAGAGAGTTTTACTTTCGTCGAAAATTGGAAAAGTTCCCCCATGAAAAGTTCCCCTAAACCAGAAGGGGGAAGTTTTCCAGTACCAGGTAATTTTCTTTTTCACTGAGATCTTGAAAACTTCCCCCATGAAAAGTGTCCCCATACGTCATTCTGATGTCATAGCAGATGGGGATACATATCATGGGGGAACTTTTCCAGTGCTAGAGAATTTTCTTTTTACTGAGAACTTGAAATCCATCCCCATGAAAAGTGTCCCCATACCACATTTTGACGTCACAATATAGGGTCACATATCCAATGCTAGAATATTTTACTTGTTTCGAGAGCTGAATATCTGGCACTCGAAATGTGTTTCTCTTTTATGTCTAGTTACTATTGTTATTGTGAATTATTATTATACGGACTTGAAGAAATGCGCAGAAGAGATTTAGTGCGTAATGTAAAAGTATCTTGCTTACTTTTCATATTCGGTTATCAAACACATACTAGGCGGACAAAAAGGATTTAAGTATTAATGTGATATAATATTGCTCAAAGCATAATCTGTTAGAAGGTTCATGGAAACTCGACGAAAACAAAGATTTTTGTTATGTTAGCGGAAAGTGTGTGCATGTGATATTTGTTGTTGAGTAGAGCATCAAATGTGAATCTTTAATGAAAAATTCACATAAGTTATTTACTTTTTTTTTAATTTTTTTTTAAATTTTTTGGAAAAATAAGAATTTGCTTTTTTTTTGGAAAAATAAGAATTTGCTCTTTTTTTTTTTTTTTTTTTTTTTTTTTTTTTTTTTTTTTGTTAATATTCCAAATCAAATATCCAATATCAATAATTTGACACAAAAACAAATAATTCTTGAATCAGCAGATCAGAATTTAGAATTGAAATCAACTATCAACTTCTTTATTATTATCTTTAAAATTGTGTTTTTTAAAAAAATAACCATATTAATTGAAAGGTAAACAAATCTTAAGAACAAACTAAAAAAGATACTATGTCATTAGTGTACAACAAACTTACAAATAAATAATTATATTGTTGTAAACGAACATTAGCTTCAAAAATATAAATGGAATTTTAACTTTTAGTAGACCATAAAATACATAAGAAATCTGATTTTTGAACAGAATTTGTAACAAAATTACTATTTTTTTTTAATTGATTAATCTGTGATACCCCATTTATATGAGCAAATAGATAAATAAATAGAATGCTAAATTCATCTTTAAAAGTTAGACTTAAAATTATAGAATGTGCTGATTAATTAAAAGATGATAAAAATATTTTTTAAACAATTTAATTGGTTTATTGTATTCTCTGACGGCGGCTATGTTTATGCCTGAAAGTACTGTGAATTAAAATAATTATAAAAATTTTCTTTCAATATTTCTGTCATCTTTTAAGTATTTAGCACATTGTGTAATTTTAAGCCTATTTATAGTTTAAGAAAAACTATTTTTACCAAATTGTTCTACTATTGTTGAGGCAAAAGCAATTTTTTTCAGGGCTTTGCTTTTTTTTTTTTTTTTCAATTTAAAGCGACTAGGAACAAATCGTTATTATTATTAATTTTTTTTTTTCATTTTTAACATTTTACGAAAACGAAGAGCCTATTCTCAACAGCTGTAATTCTTGAAAAAAAAATCGAGACACATTAACATAAAATCCTCATAAATACTACAATTTATTAGCAAAGCAGACATTGGATGCAGTGCCGCGTTAACCTGTTAACAATCGGGGTCTTGGTCTAAGATCCCAACTTCTCACAGTTGTCTGGATCATAATGAATTTTCACGGTTTTGAATTTTTATTTTAAAAGGATAAATTATTTCGAACTACTAATAACCCATTGAAACGAATTTAAATAGTAAACTGAACTTTAACTTTTCTACTATTACATAAAACCAAGTCATTAAATATCCATCATAAATTTATAACATCTATAACTGGAAATTAAAAATATGTTTTCTTTACATCCTATCCTAATAATATTATAAATATGATTGCGTTCAAATGTTAGGCTGAAGCCAGCGTCAAAATGGAACATTTAATGATCCTGTATCTTTGCGTATAGGTTGATAATAACCCTCAAATGAACGTAGGCTGGTTATTGTTTATTTTATTCAAATATTTTTCTTAATAATTCAAAATTTCATTATTTTCATCCTAATAATATTATAAATCTGATTGTGTTCAAATGTTAGGCTGAAGCCAGCGTCAAAATGGAACATTTAATGATCCTGTATCTTTGCGTATAGGTTGATAATAACCCTCAAATGAACATAGGCTGTTTTTTGTTTATTTTATTCAAATATTTTTCTTTATAATTCAAAATTTCATTATTTTCATAGAGAATAAATGGAAATTTTTTCGTATAATATTTTAAAATGGTTAAATTTACTTTACCGTTGCTAGTACTTTATCGTTGCGAAAACTAATTCAAAACCCGGAATAATAATTTTTACTCAACAATTTAGTTTCAACTGAAAATTTTTCAATGAAAAATGAAAATGAAATAAAAAAATTAAAGAATTAAAAATAAGATAAAATAATATTATTAGAAATAAAACGTACTTTTTTTAGTTTTTGATAATAATACAAGGTCTCAATATGCGTAACCATATGAAACAGGCGAATATGACGTCATTCATCTAAAATAAAGCGGATATTCATCTAAAATAAAGTGTGGAAATAAAATGATCTTGGGTTTTTTCTTCACTTTTTTTCGTTTTTTTTTTCTTTTGTATGGTAACAATACTTGACGTTTTACCGTCTGCGCACGGCTAATATAACTAAACCGTATTTTTTATTTAAATTTTTAAAAAGTAAAAAGAAGTTTCAATAGAAAATGGTTAGCAAATGTCATTAATATGCTCCGCAAAATTATCCATGTCGAAAATGATGTCATGGATAGCGAGAAATAGTTATTTCATTCTTAAAACTATTTCTTAAAACTATTAAGAAATAACTCGATTACCTAAAAAAAATGACGAATGTTAACAGTTCCATTTTTGTTGATAAAACCTAAAGATTTAATATTATTTCGTTAAAATGACTTAATTTCTCCTATGCCAGTATTGAAATTAATTGCCTGGAAAAGAAAATTAACAAGAATTATGTCATTAAAAAGGGATTTCTCTGGTGAAAAAGAGACTTCATATTTGAAATAAAACGGGAATTTTTCAATATGTTTTAAAATGAGTGTGAATTAATTCCTTACATTAATAATACAAGGATCAGTAAGTATAGAAAGTAGATGAGTTTCACGCCATATTTATAACGAAAAATTTAAATGTTTTGTTATCTATACTGATTATTAAGCATGAGTATCCGTTATATACAGATGAGAGTTTTCTGCTAAAAATCACATCATAATTTTAAGAAAAGGAAAATGAACACGAATCTATTATGTTAAAATCTGACCGTGTTTTTGTATTTCGCAACTACTCTTAGATTATTTAACGCAACTCGATTTACTTGATCCGAGGATGTCGCACAAACTCTCAGAATTTAAAAAATTAAATTATATTCCAAGATTTTTTTTCTTTTTCTTTTCTTTTTTTCTTTCTTTTTTTTTTTTTTTGTAAATTTTAACGAAGTTTATCTAAAAACGGAAAGGAAATTACTCCATATTTGTGTATAAAAAAGGAGAAATAAAACATATTAGTATATTTTTTACACCATTTTCTCATTAAAACTGAATTGATTTCAGTAAATTTTCCGAAAAACAAAAACATATTTTCACATATACAAACTTCATGAATCAATTTATTCTGGAGAACAAAAAGTGCCTGTCAACATACTGTCATTTAGAAAACAAGATTTGTTTCAACTATACATTAAACCAAGGAGGCAGAATTGAATTTAAAGAAAAAGCATATACTATTTCCAATTAAGGTTTTTTTGAAGGATGTTAAAACGTTTCACAAAGACTTAAAAGTAAAATTTTTTATCAGGTAAAATTGATATTTGTTTTTACCCAATTCGTCTATTTCCACGATTTTATTTGGCCCTCCTTATTGCATTGGTTGCAATTTTATTTTCGCGATTATTTGGCAAAAAATTTCACTTTTTTAAGACTGGGTTATGTCAAGGTCCCTATAATAAAAAATACCGTATTGTCTCCTATGAAATAAGATAAATAGTTAGTTAATTATTAACGTTTTTAATTATCGGGAATGAAATAATTTTCTGAATTAATGTATTTATTTTTCTTTTAATTTTGTTAAATGGTAAAGATTTGTAAAATTATTTTAGAAGTGTTGTAAAGTGTTATAGAATCTATGCTTGACGCATGATTTTTCGTTCTTGTTTAAAATTGAATGAATAAATTTTTTTTCATTTATTCTTCTGAATGAAAAGTGAAAATTTTGGTAGAAATACCGTTCCGAGTAAGACTCCTATAATAGGAGCTCTAGTTCCGAGAAAAATCACTATAAAAGGAAGAATGTACAGAGTACTAAACCCGTTTTCCACTCTTCATCTTCTGTATACGTTTAAATTGTTAGCGGAAATATAGCCTGGTCACTCAATAAGTCATTAACAAAAGACGCTGAACGGGCTGTGTGAAGCAAAAAGATGCCTCGCCTCGGGCGGGGTAGAAAACAGTCTATTTGCAAGTCAGTACTTAGCGAAACAGCTTAACCATGAATTTTTTTTGGGTTGAAACTCAAACTCTATTTAATATGGATTTTTCGATATTATCAAAATAATGCAAACTTTTTATATATATTCTTATGTAAGATATGAATATTTAATGTGAATAATTAACTGTGAATCCTATGAATTATATGAAACGATTTTCCCCCCTTGTTTTCTGTCTTTCTTATCTTTTTTTCGCTAGTATCTCAAACTTTATGTATAAAAGATGCATCAATTATTAAATGCATTTTTAAATACTATATGATATAAATAAAGTGAAACATCACTATAAAGTAATAAGATATTTTTAATTATAATTATTTTTAATTATAAAATAAAACGGTCATATAATTTTCTTCGAAAGAAAAAAAAGGAAGAAAATATTTAAAAAATACCGTATTTGTAGTAAAAGAGTTGAGAAATATAAAATATTATCTGAACGGAACATACACATGAAAGCATGAAAAACATTAATTCATTTTCTATTTCTTATTTATGTGAGCAACGAACCAGATCGGCTATATTATGAATTAATTGGCAGAGTTAATTGAAATATTTTATTCAGTTTTCAGTAAAGAATATTATCTTTAAGATTTTTGAAATGTGTAATCTAATACAGACAGAGTGGGTGCCTTTGAGCAGGGCTGTCCACCGCGGCGATGGTAACTGTACTTTTAAATGTTTTTCTCATTTTCATGTAAACTGCATCCTGGCCTGACAACCTTTAAAACGTGCAAGTTTTATTTTTTAATCACTATATGCCATGATATTCAGGGATGTGAATTTTATAAACGAAGACTCCGTAAATTCAATAAAATAAAAAATATTATTCAAAATATGCTGCACTACGTTAACTGAGGATACAGTCTTTAACAAATAAGCTATTTTAGAGGAAGCAATCACAATAGTATAGTTTATATTTTTCTTTACTTTATTATAAAACTTTAATCTTGAATATCTCGTAATGGCATTTTTTTAGTTACTTGTTTTACAAATTAGACCTTTATTGCATAGCATTATGGCTGTTTTCAAATCCAAAGGAGCTACATTCTGACAAATTTCTGAATTAATTTTTGTTCGGAAACGCATGAAATGGGCAGGTGTTCTTTATTCAGAAATTATGTAATCGAGTGGTGTTTTCAATGTTTTAGTAAAGGCAGGTGATCTTTCAGAAAATACTGTCAAAGTTGATGTTTTGTACATAATTTCCGGGCGCACGAAAGGATAAAAAATCTATCATCACGTGACAGCAATTGCTTTTAACTCAATAAGTAATTTATTTATCAAAAAATGAAAACACCATTCGATTCCAAATCGCAGTTCATTCAGCAGTCAGGCCTGCCAATTTTATGCCATGACGTTTTGAAAGAAGTAAGAAAGTTTGGCGTTATTGAGCCGGGAATTTGATAACCACTTTAATCAAGAAAGGCAATTCAAAAAATAAATAAATAAATAAATAAATAAATAAATATGGGGTTATTTTAGTTTTCTTTTAAATTATAAAAGTAATCAAATCAGGATGCTCGTAAAATAATTAAAATTAAGGAAATAAAAAAATTAGGAAAATAAAACAATACTTCATACTCTTGATTCATTATTTTATATTAATTTGCGTTTTCCGAAAAATCTGGAACTATAAAGTTAACGATATAGTCTTATTTTTTTAACACATTATCAAGTCAACCCTTCGTTTTGGCTTCAAATTGCTAGTCCTTTCTATGTGCTTCTTTTTCCTTTCTCCTGAATTATAAATACACATTAAGCACTTTTTATATTTCGTTTTTCTTTATGTCAAATTTATACAGTAAAAAAAAGGTGATACAGAAAGAAAGAAGTAAGATATTCATGGAAGAGTTTGAGTCCCGAATAAAGAATAATTGTAAAATATTTTGTACAGAAATTAATATAAAACTTACTAAAAAATAACAAAAATAAACATTTGTTTAGCTTAGCAATGTAGCTACATCAACCATAATGTATCTTAAAATAACTCAAATATTATCTGTAGAAAAAAAAAAAAGCATATGTGAAACTTAGTACATGCTTTTTTTTTTTTTTTTTTTTAATAATAACATTTTATGGAAACTTATTCAATAGAAAAATAGAAAATAAATTTCAACTTCTTATTTTTTATCTGATACGTCTATTTTAACCATATGATTTCTGACAATCTATAAAAGTTTTAGTTTAGAAACTAAAAAAGAATTTTTCAAACAATTTTCCAATTTTTTAAACTAGAAAACCATTTTTCTATCTCTTGAATTAGTGACCTTTTGAGTTTAAAATAAGATTCTATTTCTATTACTTTTTTCAGACACGTTAAACTCTAAAAAACTAATAATAAAGAAATCTAAATTGTTAAATTAAACCCAAAAATTAATAGAACGAATGGTTAGATTCGTTTTTGTGTCTCAACAAACAACTAATTAAAAACATTTTAAAAATTTGGAAATATTTCTAATAAGTTGTCACCAGATGAAGCTCGTAAGATTTTTCCTGTTTTGGTGGGGGGACAGAGGTTTTAAATTGCTGTCTCCTAGTAAAAAAAAAAAAAAAAAAAAAAAACAAGAACAAAAAATCATGCGTTAAGTATGGAATATGTAAAACTTTTCAACACTTCCAAAATGCTTTTATAGAAATCTTTACCGTTTAAGAATGTCTAAGTCTGATGCTAAAGTTAACAATTTGGAAAACGCATAACACATTTAAAAATCCAATTTTAGAAATTACCAACAATATTCGGAAAACGATCCTAACTATTTTGCGCAGCCCAGTGTATGATCTACTGATTTTTATATATACTACATAGAATGCAAAAATTTAGTTCAGTTAGGATACGCATAGCACAGTTGAAAATAGCCCATCGGCAATTTCCGTCAATAAACGCAAATGCATTCGACATGTTTTGTGCTGCCCTGTATATAACCTATAGGATTTATACACATCAAGTATAATAGGGGGAAAAAAAGTTCCATTTAAAAACGCAACTGAAAACGCATTTCCAACCATTATTATTAACAGACAGTACTTTAACAAAATAATTTTATGTGACCCTGTAAATGAAGGAGGAATGCTATACACACAATATTCTATAGTAAGCCTCTTGTAATTCACCTCAGTGATATATATCTGTTTCAGTATGTTTCAAATATTGAAACATTAGAAAATAAACCGCAAACGATTTCTCCCCATAGACCGTTTTGTAATGGAATTCTTTTGAGTGTCCCTGTAAAGCAGGTATGTCAAACACGTGGCCCACGGGCCACAACTGGCCCGCCGACAACTTCTCTGTGGCCCGCCAAGCCTTTGGCATTTTACCTGTGCATTTATTTTGTCATTTATTCAGTTGCTCGAACACGCATGCTGAAAATACACTTTTGAGGAACTCACACCAAATAGTCTTAGAGATGGCAAACATATGTATGTAAGTATTGCCAGTTGCTTTTTTTATTCACAATTGCTACCACTTTTTTTAATAGTAATTTTTGTCTTATTTATTTCGTCAATAATTAAGGGAAATATTTTTCTTCAAAATGTGGTAGAAAAAAAAAAAAAAAAAAAAAAAAAAAAAAATCCGCTCATTTGGCATAACTGATGTATATAGACAGATGTAGCTCAGTTTTAAAGTTTTAAATTTTAGCTCCAAGAAATTGCAGATACACAGTTAACTAATCGGAATGTAACAAAGTGCGAAATCTCGAGTCTAAAAATTTAAAGATTCGTAATTTTTTTACAGTATTTTTCTTATAATATTTATGTGTTTTATGACGAAACTATTGCTTTATTAGGTGCGTTCGTAATTATATAAATACGTAGCACCTATTGTCGTCGTCTGGTCCGTCCGTCTGTCCGTCCGTCTGCATATAGCAACGCAAAAACTACCCAACCGAATGGTTTGAAATTTAAGATATATTATCTTTGCAGAATTTTATCGCGACATTTCAATTTTTTAAAAAATTGAATCAAAACTTTAGAAAATATTAATAAAAACATTTATTAAGAAATTTGATTTTTTTTTTTAAATCGGTGCTTTCTTTTTATAGGAGCTTTCGAAGCTTGATCGCCAAGCGACCGAGAAACTTATTTTATTACAGAAATTAATCTGCAGACGATATAATTCATTTCACAGAATTAAAAATCATCAAGATTTGAATATTTATAGAACTATAACTTTTATAGAGCTATAACTTTTTTTATAGTACGAACGCACCTCGTTTGTAACGTTTGACGTACAATTTCCAACTTGTTTTACTACTCTCTTCAATTTTACACATGCTATATTTCTTAAATAATAAGAAATGTATAGTAAAATTAATAAAATTCGGGCTAATTAAGAACAGTTACAACTTTTTTTAAAATCAAAGTATAAAATTAAGTGGCTTTTAAATGATTTGCTTTCGAAATGACATAAGTTATCACTTTTGTGCTTGAAGCAAAACCCCCGAATACGTCATGTCATCTAGTTTCTCCACTCTTGTTTTACAAAAATATTTTGGATTTAAGTTCTTTAATTATTTTCATTACTTAGGTTAGTAAATGTGTCATTGTTAATGAAACCTGCTTGATCTTTCTTTCTTTCTTTCTTTTCTTTTCTTTTTTTTTTTTTTTTACCGATTTACACATATTTTAATAACATACTGATAAACAACCTAGGAATTTTTTTTAAAGTTTAAACTCTACCAGTATGAATATATATGATTGACGGAAAATAAACATTAAAAAAAAATTAAGTTGATTCACAATACCATTATATTAAAAGAAACACTGAAATTATATGTTGATATCCAAACATTGTTGGAGTTTCGAAAGAATGGAACATTAAGAGATGCTACAGGACAAAGCATTAAAAATCTGGCCAAACATCAGAAAGAAAAACTGTCAGAATTGAAATTGACACTTCTTAAAAGAGAGTGCTTTCACCAAGCCTATTGGAGAAAATACATTTACTTTATAAAATAATTATTGCATTAAATATCCATATTGCATTATATATCATTAAATATAAATTCAAAATCATTTACTAGGAAATGGAAGAAAGGATGCGCAGAACAGTTAAAGAAGTTTGAAAATACTATAAGCAAAAGTACCATTGCTAAAAAGTATTTTGTATAGCCGGATCGATTTATAAAAGCCGGATACATGTTTATAAACTTATATCATATTCGTACGCACATGCTTAATCATCGTCAATTTAGAAAATATCTTGATAATATTGGTAACGAATATAACCAGATCTACCTTCTTATACAAAAATTTGACGGCTTTCCATCATAAAAGTTTAACTGTTAATTACGAAATGTTAAACAAGGTAAGCATTTTCATTTTAAATTGACAAATTATGAATGTGAATTATTAAAAGACCACCAATAGACAAAGTACTTGGAGTTTTCATTTTTAATAAAAGCACCTGAGTAAACTTCACCCTCAGGGCAAAATTCATAATTTCATCATGTCATTTGATAGTAGTAGCATCAGAGCCGGATTAAGCATTTCTTTGGCCCGGGGCTATTTTGGACATTTTGCCCCCCCCCCTCTTCCCCTGCTACTGGAAATTTTGTGCCTCTTCCCACGATACTGAATATTTATCCCCCCTCCCCCCCCCACACACCTTTTATTATTTTTTTTTTAATCCTGAAATACAAATTTTAAAAATGGAAATATTTATATTGTTAATCAAGAGCGTTTTTTTGTTTGTTTGTTTGTTATCTTCAATAGTGCTCTTAATTAGTTTGTTTAAACATATACAATTAACAAATACTTTATAAACATTAAAAAAAATAGAAATATTCCAGGCGTATAAAAACTGAATACATTAAAAATAATTTCAATACATCTGTTTATTGATATAAATAAATTTAATTACATGTTTAAGCTTTTTTTTATTATTATTAGATTTTCATTACTAAAAATTAAGTTAATTGAAAAAAAAATCCTTGTATTTAAATTTCCAAGTGATTGCAGGGCATCATGAAATGCAAACAGTTCTGTTATGTCATTATCTAGTGACATTAGTGTTAAACCGCTAAGTTTGGGCTCCAGCATAAACGATCATAGTCTGTTCTTTATTAATTTTAGTTTGGAAAATGATCATTCTGCTTCAAAGTTTGTAAGCGGTACTACTATATACTATAATTGCAATATGCAGTACATTTGGGAAAACAGATATTAATTGTTTATCATTGATTAACAGCATCTTGACAGCATTGGATATCTACATTTCTAATACATTCCGAGAAATATTTCATTTCTATTTTTAAAATATCGCCAAGATCCTCGTAATAAAATGTTAAGCGTCTAGAGAATCTTTATCTATAATATTTGAGTATTGTAATTGACAGAAAAACATGAAAAATGATAGTTTTATAGAGAAATGTATGATAAACATGGTGAAACATAGAGTTTTAAAATCGAATAATTATTTTAAGTGCCTCTGTTGAAATCGGTGAATATAATTCAGTTACATAAATTTTATAGGATTAAAAACTATGCACAGCAATTTAACCTTCTTTTGAAGGCATATATATATATATATATATATATATATATATATATATATATATATATATATATATATATAATATATATATATTACGTGATTAGATTATGAAATGCTGTGTCGAATATATATATATATATATATATATATATATATATATATATATATGGTGTTACGGTAATGTTTCATTAATGGTTATATATATATATATATATCCAATAAATATCTATTAAAAATTCTCAATCAAATTTATACACTGACAACATCCACAGATAACACACATTGTATAAAAAATAGCTATCAACTCGTCAATATTTTGAAAAATCTTAAATGTGTTAACAATATAATGACATATGATTTCAAAGATCTATTTAATAATATAGATTTATTAGATCTACATAATATTATAAATGCATTATTTTATAAGTATCAACATTCACTTAATTTACCAATTCATATAGATACAGCTTATTTTAAAACTTTAACAAATTTCATTATATATAATAATTATATAATGCATGATAACACGTTATATTTACAGAAAGTCGGTATACCACAAGGGGGATGTACATCTAGTATAATTTCAGACTTATACTTGTATCATTATGAAAGTACATTTATTAATTGTAATATACATTTATATCGTTATATTGATGACATTATTTTAATTGCTACTGATCACACTAATATTTCTATATTTCCAGTTGATTATCCTACTAATTTAGAATTAACGGAAAACCTCCTTTCTAACAATACTATTAACTTTTTAGATCTTAATATTACACTAAAAGAAAACAAAACAATAATAGATCTATTTGATAAACGTAAAGAATTTAAATTTAAAGTTAATTCATTTACTAATTTTAAATCATGTCTTCATAATTCTGTATATCGTAATATACTCCTTAATCATATTTATAGAATAAAAAGTTTATGTTCCTCTCAACTTATTAACAAAAATATTAAAAAACTTATCTTTGACGCATTACAACATGGTTTTCCAAAAAAATTCATTTATTCCTTAATATATAGTTAGTTCCTATTTGATCTTTACAACCAAATTAACACATGCGTTTCAAAAATGTGTAAAAAAATCATATAATCTTATAAATATTTACAAAAAAATATATATATATATATAATAGGACGGTTGGGTGGGTAGACGTTGGATTGAGGAGGTGTGTGGCGGCGTTGTATGGAAAAATACGCATGGTTAATTTATATATTTAAAAAAAAATGGGGGCATTTTGATTTACACAATTGTTTGATCATACACATTTTATAATGGACTGCGATGTGTTATTCTTATGTATATTAATTTAGTTAGATTTACTTATTCATTATTTAATTATTTTAAATGAATTTATATTCATTATTATTAAGAATGTATTTGATGTAATGATTTGGATTAATACCTTTGGTGGACAATATCATATCTACTTCTAAGATAATGTTTACTTTTATACAGTGTTGATATAATATGTTTTAATTTTATTTAGTGTTTTTATTTAATTTAACTTTGTTTAAAGCCACATTTTTGTGACTAATTCATTTCAATATTTACTCAATATTAATTTTAAATTCTTTGATTCTTAATTCAAATCTTTAGTATTTTAATTTAATTTATTTTAAATGATGTTGCATTTTTAGTACAGTTATTTAATCGTTGTTGACATTTAATGGTACATTTTTAATGTTGCATTAATTATTAATTTTTCCATATTACTACTTATTTATAACATAGTATTATTAATTTATACATCCATTACTTAGATATTATTCAACTTTCTATTTATTAATTAATTTCATTTATTTATTATTTAACTAATGGCTATCATTAAGATAGTAATTTGGTTTAATTATTAAAAACTAATTTCCATCCATACTTTATATTTACTTTTACCACTAGAGGGCAGCACTATTTTAAGTTGTTTTTTATTATTAATTTTTACATCTTAATACTTATTTATAACATAGTATTATACATTAATACATCCTTTAATGTAATTCGATTTTCTATTTATTAATTAATCTCATTTATTTATTATTTAACTAATTGGTATCAATTAAGTTAGTAATTTGGTTGATTTATGAAACATTTATTTCCATCCTATTCCTTCGATTCAGATTATATCCATTTTTTTTCTACTAATAGATGGCAGCACTAATGTTCCTGTTTATTTTATAATCCATTATATTTTAACATTATTTCTGGCATCATTGCAAAGCAATTTATATTTCTAAGCAATTTATATTTCTAAAATTGGCAACATGATATGATTTTTTATGCAATTCATTCCCCAGTCATGTTGGAGTTTTCATGATGGTTCATGAACTGCAAGGTATCTTATTTATATCTTTATTCATCTTTATGGATTTTTTTTTATTGTATGGTTTCTTTCCTTTTTTATATTGTATTTTATTTTTTATTTTATCACTGATTTGAATCATTGTATTTGAGATGTTGTCCCAATATCATATTTTTTAGCAATGTTTGGCTAATATGAAGATGAAACATCTCATTTTATTTGTGGTATTTAGGCAATTGGGACTTGATAATTCTGTCTAAATTCCACAAATTTCATTTCATTTAATTCCATTGATTCAATTTTTATTTAATTTCTTATTCTTTCAATGTTTTTTGATTCCATATTAAGTGTGTTGGGGAATCTTTCATTGTCAACTAATTATTTCATACTTAATTATTTCATGGTTTAAGTTGGTGTTATGATAATGTTTCATTTATGGTTATATATATATATATATATATATATATAGTGTCTAATTTTATGTTTATGTTTTTTTTCCCTTAATCCAAAATTTTATTACTTGAATGGATATTTATTTCTTTTTTCCAAAAAGCCGTTTTTTACCTCTGGTGCTAGATGTTTATAAAGCCCAAGTAATATTTCTAAACATTTTCCATTTGCAAAATATACTTACACGCGAATATTAAAAATGACAGGAAAATTTAAAACAATTAAGTTATTATGTGTGTAAAGCATTTAATGAAGAAATTTGCATTGTATTTAAAAACTCCAAATAATAATATTTCCAAATATTTTTCAATTCGAAAAAAATATTTACACGTGAATATTAAAAGAGAAAGAAAACTTTCAAATAATTACATTTTTATGTGCGGAAAGCATTCAGTGGTAAAGATTATGATTGATATATATATATATATATATATATATATATATATATATATATATATATATTTAAAACTATTTTCTTATAGCGTCTAAAAGAAAAAAATCTTCCAGCAGTTAGACCGTCAGCAGTTGCGACAGCGGTGGATGCGGCCCTGGGAATGTTCAAGTCAAAGGGAAATGAATAGATACCCGATTATAAAAGATCACTACTGGTCGTGTTAATATCATCCAATCTTTCGTAATCAAGTAATCTTTTTAAAACAGATTATATCATTGTGTTTGTAGAGCCTGTGAAGTCTTGGGAAGTGTAGCTCGTTGGGGGCGGAAATTCCTAGTTTTGTTAGAAAATGTAACTGTGAGTTAAACTTTTATTACAAAAAAAAAAAAAAAAAAAAAAAAAAAAAAAATCTGATTTAAAAAAATGGCACCACTTCAAACTTTTTAGAAATTTACTTTTTAAGTTAAATTTATATCTTGACAATGAGCAAAATGTTATAAATATGCATGCTAAAATTTTTCAGTTTGACTAAAACAAGTCAATTTTTGTGCAAAATATATGAAATTTTATTAAATAAATTCATTGCAATCAGTCTTCCGTAATCGGATAATCTTTTTAAAATAGAAAAAATTAGCGTGTTTTTAGACCAATTAACGTGTTTTTCGATTCTGCGGGGTATGCACGGGAGTTGGCGAGCGTAGCTCGAAGGGAGCAGAGCCCACTAGTTTTGTTAGAAAATATAAATGTGAGATAAAACTTTTATTACAAAAAGCAATTTTTTTCTGATTAAAAAAAATGCAACACCTCAAACTTTTAAAAAAATTTACTTTTCTAGTGGAATCTATATCTTGAGAATGAATTAAAATATCTAAATATAAATATATATGCTAAAATTTTCCAGTTTGACTGAAATATGTCCATTTATGTGCAAAATATGATTAATTTTATTAAGGCTGTTCTCAAATCCAAAGGAGTTACTTTGTGACACATTTCTGATTCATTTTTGTTCGGAAACGCATGAAATTGGCAAGTGTTCTTATTCAGAAACTATGTAATCGAATGGCGATTTACATATTTTGGAAAAGGCAGAAGCTCATTTAGAAAATACTGTCAAAGATGGCATTTTAAATCAAATTTCCGGACGCAGCAGCACGAGAAAAAATTAAAACTTGTCGTCACTTGACAAGAATCTCTTATAACTTAATGTATTTATCAAAAAATTTAAAACGCTTTTCGATCCTAAATCCCTCCAATAGTCAGATTTTCCAATTGTATGCCTTTACATTTAAAAATGAGTTAGAAAACACGTCAGGTAGTTTCGCGTTGTTGAGCAGGGAATTTGAGAACCGCCTTAAACAAATTAATCTGAGTATATTAAAGAATTTAACCCATAACGTATTGATTTTTAGTAAATTGCACAAAAGAAACAATTTATATACGAATATGGGAATTTTAATAAAATAAGGATGTGTGTAAAGCCATTTAAATAATGAAAGTCATAATTAATCAACTTAACTTAAATTGATAAGATAAAAGATGGCGATAAAAAATATTTCACAAACAATCGAACCCATAAGAGGTGTAATATTATTTAACCTTTTTTTTCTCTTTCTTTTTTTTTAAGCCACCTAAACACATGCAGTAAAAACAATGGTTTTCTACAAGTTAAATGTATTCATACTCAAGGATAAGCATTTTTCTCAATTAAATAAACGCTTTTCTTTACTTAGTATTAAATAAAAACATTAAAGATAAAGGAAAAGGGAAGCAAACACACTTCCTAAAATCTACTTCTTATCATATTAAAATAAAAGTTTACGAACAAAACATTCTTTTTGATTATCTGTCTGTTTTTTGTTTTTTTTTCCCCATAGACTTTTATGCAGGAGAGGCAGACAGAGATGATTCTCAATGCACTGGCCAATGGTTCTCAGTTCTTACGCAAAATACTGTTGAAAGATACTGGTCATGTCATTGGGGAGGGGGTTGCCCTTGGGAAGTGTCGGATGTTAGGCATTGGGGGGGGGGGGGGTCCTGACCTTGTACTAATTTCTAAGAAATCGTATGCCGTGCACACATAGACCTTACAATTCAAGATTCTTCCCCTGAGCGTGCACATGTTTTTTGAGATTAGGTGGTAGAAGCGGAAAATAGTAAAGATGTTTTCTTCTTTTGTTATCGGGCAAAAGTAGGGTAAAAATAGTAAAAGAATATGAAAACACCCGCTCGCTAATGTTAAACGTATGGCCATGTTGTTTTCGAATTTCTCATTTAAATTTGAATATTTTGAAAAGTTTTTTTTTTTTTTTTTTTTTTTGCATAAGATAGCTGAGGTTGATATTTTAGTTGCAGATTTTTTTAATAAAGGTACTTTCACTTTCAAAACCGGTTCCGAAAGTGAAAATACCTTTACTAAACAGATCTGCAACTGAAATCGAAAAAATAAAAAATCGTCATATTACGGATCGACCTCAGCTATCTTATGCAAAAAAAAAATCTTTTGAAAGTATTTAAATTTAAACGAGAAATTTGAAAGCAACCTGGCCATAGGTTTAACAATAACTATCGGGTGTTTTCAAGGGAGTGACGACTACCCTTAAATCGTACTTCGAAGTTTTGGAATTGCAAAAGGAAAAAGTGATGACGCTTGAAACCCGATTTTATCTCGTTATTTCAGAAAAAGTTTTTTCATTTTAGAAGCAAAAATTTTCTTTTTTCTTTCTTTCTTTTAGAAATTTAAGTAATTTTTAAAACAAAATTTTGATAAAACTTAAGCTGTTGACGAGGGCTCCTGACGGATTGGGACCCGGGGCTGCAGCCCCGTAGCCCCCCCCCCCCCTTAATCCGGCCATGATTAGCATTTTCAAATAGAATTTATTATTTTGACAAAACAACTTTCAAAAAGAAAATGTATTTTATTTTATATGTTGCCAAACATTATTAGAAAAACATCGGAGTGGACATTTTTTGAACAAGCGCGCTTTTGTACGGCTTCTTTGCGTATAGCGGCCAACCTTTTGTTATTTTTCAAGTCAACATACGTTAAACCAGAAAATGTATTTAATAAATGAAAATAAAAAAGAATAAGTACAGCATAGCTACAAAACACAAATTTTTAAAGAAATTTTTTGATTCGAAATATGTTTTCTTTTTCACTGGAAAAAAATACGGAAGATTGGCAGCTATTTCTTTGCTAGGTAAAAGATTAACACGTCATCGTGCACAACCAAATTGCAAAATAAATACAAATTAGAAAAAAAATAAATTAAATTCAGTTGATTCGGTTGATAGAAAGAAATTTCGAGTATTTTTTCGAAAAATAAGATAAAACAAGCTATGAATTTTATTTACTTTTGAACTTTACATGCACATTTCTTTAACATGGATGTGTTTTATACGAACAAATTTTATTCTGTGCAATGGTAATAATATTATCTTTTTTTTTTTTGGCTTTGTATATAACGCTTAATTTGGTCCGCGGCGGTAAACGAGTTTGACATACCTGCTGTATAAGTGCTATACATACTATATGCACATTAAAAGCACGAGATAGATAAAATAAAATGAAAGCATAATAATAATAATAATAATAATAATAATAATAATAATAATAAAACTAAGCATACATTATGTAACAATTTCTAAACTGTTATATTCGCGATGTTTGTTTTCCTCTGAATTATTACGGCAAAATATGCTATTTCCAAATGAAGTATTTCACAGAAATAATTTACTTTTAATTAAATTATTCTACTTAGCACATTACATATTCTCAAATTATAGCCACAAAAACGTAAGAAAATATTAAACATGAGATAAATAATTGGATACATGAAAACTGTGTGAAATCTTAAAGGCAGTATTCACGCTTGGTACTGAAGCCCAATTTCATTCACTCTTACTAATAATGTATAAAAAATAATGTAAATATAATGCTTTAAAGTAGATTAATTTAGACTTTGTTTTTATTTAAATGCTCGTGTTTAGAAGAAATTCTATAAAAAAGAAATATAGCAACTTAAATAGAAAGACAACAGGCGCACCTTTACGGAAGTTAAAATAATTATTTTTAATTGCTAAAGCAAAGAAAACATGTGGTAATTAATATCAACACCTTTTGGTTGTAAAAGGATTATCACTGGCACAAAATTTGCATAAAAGTTAAGAGTTCTTAATCTGTTTATTATTTTTTGAAACCATGTGGTTAATGAGTTAGTTGAAGCACCCCCTTTCTTTCTTATTAATATACCTGTAAATCTGGTACTATCCATAAAAGTTACTTATATTCTAAAAAAAAAAAAAAAAAAAAAAAGCTTTTTATGAAATAGTAATTTAATTTTAATTAATTTACGATTATGCGTTGAGAAATCAAATTTTAAATTCTAAAATAAGAAATTAAATAATGTTTATTTTTTTCTTTTTAGTTGCATTACCTTAAAAAAGATTTAAAAAAAAAACTATGTATTTTTGAAAAAATTCGCTTGTTTGTGATTTCTACCAAGCGTAAAAATTCTGTATATTTTTTATAGTGGAATTCGATGTCAAATTATTACGGAAATGTTTGCCAAAAACATGAAATACCTTCAAAAAATTAATTTTTAATTTCTAGTTATTAATGTTATAGATTGATGATGGATATTTAATGACTTGGTTTTTTTTATATAATAGTAGAAAAGTTAAAGTGATCATTACTGTGTCAAATTATTAATATTGGATATTTGATTGGGAATATTAACAAAAAATTAAAAAAAAGAGCAAATTCTAATTTTCAAAATAATAATAATAATAATAATAATAATAATAATAACTAATGGGAATTTTTCATTAAAGATTCACATTTGATGCTCTACTCAACAACAAATATCATATGCACACACTTTCCGCTAATACAAAAATCTTTGTTTTCGATGAGTTTCCATGAGCCTTCTAACAGATTATGCTTTGAGCAACATTATATAACATTAATACTTAAATCCTTTTTGACCGCCTAGTATGTGTTTGATAACCGAATATGAAAAGTAAGCAAGATACTTTTACATTACGCACTAAATCTCTTCTGCGCATTTCTTCAAGTCCGTATAATAATAATTCACAGTAACAATAGTAACTAGACATAAAAGAGAAACACATTTCGAGTGCCAGATATTCAGCTCTCGAAACAAGTAAAATGTTATAGCATTGGATATGTGACCCTATATTGTGACGTCAAAATGAGATATGGGGACACTTTTCATGGGGATGGATTTCAAGCTCTCAGTAAAAGGAAAATTCTCTAGCACTGGAAAAGTTCCCCCTTGATATGTATCCCCATCTGCTATGATGTCAGAATGAAGTATGGGGATACTTTTCATGGTGGAAGTTTTCCAATTTTCGACTTTTCAAGATCTCAGTGAAAAAGAAATTGCCTGGCACTGGAAAACTTCCCCCTTTTAGTTTGGGGGAACTTTTCATGGGGGAAGTTTTCCAATTTTCGACGAAAGTAAAACTCTCTAGGACTGGAAATCTGCCCCCATCTGTGGTGACGTCAAAATGGCGTACGGGGATACTTTTCATGGGGGAAGTTTTCAAGATCTCAGTGAAAAGAAAATCCCATCTCACTGGAAAACTTCCCCCTTCTGATTTGGGGGAACTTTTCAGGGGGAAGTTTTCTAATTTTCGACGAAAGTAAAATTCTCTATGACTGGAAATCTACCCCCATCTGCTGTGACGTAAAAATGACGTATGGGGGAACTTTTCATGGGGGCACTTTTCAGGCGCCTCGTCTAGTTGGCGGCAAGTTTCAAGTTAGCATAACCTACGATAATCTTCGCTCCCTCCGGTCTTCCACACCCCGTAATTTACTAGCAGTGAGAGTAAAAAGAATCTAGTGATACAGCAATTGCTTACATGTGCAAAATGATAGATAGCAGAGATTCACATTCAAAATTTGATGTGTTTGTTGCGAAAAGCGAGAAAAACTGGCGAAGCATATGTAATTCAGGGGAAAAATGAAAAAAAAAACATTTTAAATAAATTGGGCTTCTTCCATTATGAAAAAAATACACTTAAAAAAAGGGTGATAAAGATTAAAAAGGTAAAGACATTTAAAACATTTGTTTATTACTTTTGTTAATACTCTCAACAACAGTAAGCCCAGTAGTGTAATGCTCAGCTTTACTCGCTACCAGGCTACAGGTTCCCAGTTTGACTGCGGACTGATCAAGGCTAACTCAGGCCTTAATCCATTCGGGGTCTATAAATTGAGCACCAAGCTTATTTGGGGACTAAATATTGATGGTCCCTCCCGCATTAGGCTGACAACTTGACAGGGGCATTATAGCATCCCAGGGCCCATTATAATAAAAAAAAAACAGGGCTATAGGCCAAAAGCCTTAATGAATTGTAAGTTTAGTTCTCAAAAACAAACTCACTTTTTTTCTGACACATTTACAAACTCATTACTATTCATACACATACAAGAATACAAGATCAGTAGCAAAGGCTGTGTTTTAAGCGCCCGTAGCAATTCAAAAATTTGCTCTCGCTCCCTAGAGACTACTGTAGTTTCTTATACCGTAATTTTTAATACAGCGATGTTTCGGAGTTTCGCGCAATGGGCAATTTTTAAGAAACTACAAAAATCCCATTTAAAAGAACTCCACCTTTTTAACATACAACTTAAAATTCCACCTAAAGACCTGCGCGGATCTGGTTGTCTCTAAGTGAACCCAAAAATTCCATTGTAAGCATAACCGAACCACGAAAAAATATCTTTGTTCTCCCAAAACCGAAATGAAAGAAAATTAATCCAAATTTTAATAGAATTATAAAATGTAGTATGCAATTATATTTCTAATTTCAATTTTCTTTTATATAGAAATATAAACATCTATTATATATATACTCATTAATATTCAAATACTGTAAAACATTTAAATAACGGACACATCGGTGCTATCGAATTTATCTCTTACTCGGGGGAGTTCATAAAAATATGCAAATAATTGTATTGGGGACTGTCTCCACTCTTCAGGAGTGACCGTACGGAGGTCTTACTGTGCATGCTATTACTTCTGAATTTGCGGATAAATTCGACAGCTCCAAGGTGCCCGTAATTCGGAGGTTTTACTAAATAAAAGATTTAAAAAGTATTCCCTACATAAAGCTTCCCGTTATTTGGGACTGTCCGTTATGAAATTTTTACTGCATATAGATTTTATCGGAAAAATATTTTAGACATTCTTTTAAAAAATCGGGTCAATCTTAACACGACACGCAAGAGTGAAAAACCCCAACCCGATAATGTAAGTCAACCCGACCCGTAGGAAAAATGTAGAAGAGAAGTCAACCCGACCCGCAGTAAACAAGTAGGAGTCAGCCCGCCCCAAACCCGACCCGTAGCAAAAACATAGAAGTAAACCTGACCCGCAATTTAAAAAAAATAGGCCCGACCCGACCAAGATTGCGGGTCGGATATTAACCTCCAAATTTCTGATATCGCCCCCCCCCTTGAAGACTCTCTAGATCCGCCCTTGCTTCAGACAACAGCACACAGACACAAAAACATCTAGTATCTTTATTATTACAGATATTAGGGAAACGCATTTCTATAAGACAAAGTAAAATGAACGAAAATTTTGCAAATTTTAATATCAAACCTAAAGTCTGTCAATTTAAAAACACAACAAAGTATTTTCTTTGCATTTCATTAACGTTATTATTTTTTGAAAACTACAGGATTAAAAAAAGAAAGAGTTTTAAGTTAGAGTAAATTTATTAACATATATATGTGTGGAAGTCAATCGTTATAGAAATGCCAGGAAGTAATTAGAAATATGTATAAATGGTAATGAGTGCGTTATATTTAAAGGATTTAAATACTTTATTTAGAAGTAACGTTATATGATTATACTTTATTAGGAAAGAAGATGCGTTTCTTTAAGACACTATAAAATCGAGGTGCATAACACTCTTCGGAATTTCCAAGGTGTCTGGTAATCACTATTAGTCGGTATAATTATTTTTTTAAATACGGATTTTAACCCTTTCAAAAATACCGGCGAACGCAGGTCATTTCGCGCATCACGAGAAGATTTTTATCTTACTCTAAAAGTGACTAAACGTTCCTATTTCGACACAAACTTTATAAAACATCTCGGTCGACCAGATTTATATCACCTACAACAATTTTGAAGCGTTCGGACGAGAACAAGTATTTAAAAAAATAAAATCTGAGATATTTTTGGCGAAAACCCATAATAACGAGATGTTTTCCGCGGCCACGCTTGACTTCGGTAACGTTTTCACTATTTAAAATGCATATATTTTCACATAATTCTATAGAGGACTTGGAAACAGTTATATTCATAAACGACGAAAATTTCAGAGAGATCGGACGACGAATACTATTTTTTTGTTATGTTAACGGACCCGACGCGAAAAGAAAACATATCATATATTCTAATACGAGCAAATCTTGTGTGTGGTTATATATATATATATATGCAAATTTTATCTTAAAAATTTCAACAGGGGCAATTTCCCCTGTTGCCCCCGTGAAGTCGGCGCCTATGAGTGAAGACCAACTACCCAATTATTAGAACTGTTTTTATTATATGTTTACCGTAACCGGCAATTCGATATATCTGAAGAGGTCATTAGAAGAACTGCAATGGTTAACAGAAATATGCTTCTGCAATTTATTTCTTCTATTCACTATCCTATTATTTTTTCTATTAGAGAACTCGAACATTTTTCTGAAATAATAAAACTTATAACAAAAATATTTCTCTAGTTTTTCTCCGAATCTTCTTAGCTGGCTCAACTAAAATATATATCTTTAAAACCATAATAAAATGGAAGTTACTTGAAATGGAAAGTTTTGAATCTTTTCCAAAAAGAAAAATTGATTATGCCACTTTCAGTCTTTATTTTTTCAATCTTTCCTCGTAGACATTACTTGCTATTGGAAAATTGTGGTGACTATTCATATTCAGGCAATTTAATATAATAAAATTAATTTTAGCAAAAACCCATTTTTTTTTAATATCATCTCCCGGTCTCTCTAAATATATTTAGTGAAAGTTTGTGTTAAAAGTAAATCATAAAAAGAAAAATTATATCACATTCGAAAAAAATTGGTCAAATAGTTTAATTTCAAAGTTTGTTAATTTTTCTTTCTTTCTTGCTTTCTTTTTTTGAGCTTTTTCTCCGCAAGAGAGACGTCTTTTTTGGTGATCACTGAGATGACGGTTGAAAAGATAGAAGAATTCGAGACTGTTTTAAGTGCGTTCGTAATTATGTAAATACGTAAGCACCTATACTCGTCGTCTGGTCCGTCCTTTTGTTCGCTTATAACAGCGCAAAAACTACCCAACCGAATGGTGTGAAATTTAATATATATAATCGTTGCAGAGTTTTCTCGAGTCATTTCAAATTTTATAAAAATTGAATCAAAACTTAAAAAGATATTAATAAAAGTTTTCTTCCTTCTATTAAATCCTATCATACGTAATTAATTCAATGATATCCCATGATAAGTAATGATTCTAGGTTGCCATGGTGATTATGTCGTATTTAATATGGAGTCATATTATTTCCGTATTACTGATTTTAAAAAACGGATTTGTGTACTAAAATTATTTAATTATAGCAATCCTATAATCTACCGACAGTTTTTTGGATAGATGTTTCCGAATAAATAGATATTAAATGGAACAAAGAGTCTAAATATGGATTTCAAGTTCTGAAATTTTCAAAGCTAGGCATAAGTTTCCGATTGGAATTTTCAGTAAATGTCAACAAAAGATAAAATGTTGCCAACTTAAAATGTATTTATTTTATGACGGAAATTAATCATATCATAATAACAGACGATATAATTCACTTCACTGAAATAATGACGATGATTTTTTTTACATTGTCTTGTATTAGATATTTTAGCATAGTAGAATTTTAATGTGACAGAATTGTAATTAATATTTTTGTAAAAGTGTATTTAAACTGAATTTCATAAAATAAAAATAATATCTATAATATGAAAATCTGCACATAAAATAAATTTTGTATTCTTGCATAAGAATGCAACAGCTATTGCATCAAGATCTGAATATTTATAAAACTAGTTATAGTACGAACGCATCTCATTTGTCAAGTTTGACGTACAATTTCCAACTTGTTATCTTTTAATATTAAATCTCATTAAAACAATTATATCGGTAAAAACTTTTCAAGATAAATTTTCCTATCAATGCTGAGTACTCAATCTATTAATTAATGTCAAAGAGCTATTTGAAATCGATATTTCATTTTTAGGTGCGCACAAATTTATATATTTCTTGGAATTCAATTTGTGTACAACCTTGGAATTTTAAAAAAGAATTTTAAAATTGTCTTAAAATTCTAAACTTAATATTAATTTTTTTTCATATGACGATGAAATTTGTTTTATTTTTCATGTCATTGTGAGGATTAAGTGGTACAAAATATTGGGTCATTCGGAAAGTTCTGCGGTTTTTCAAAAAGCGAAGTGTGGTTTCGTCTAGTTATTTTGCTGCTGCTGATAAGGAGTGACCTTGAATGACCCGGATATATACATTCGGTATTTTCTGCTTGCGTTGCATAATTCTCGCGTATGTTATGGCATAATTTTTGTTTCAGTGTAGTGCTACGAATGGAGAACCGAAAAGTTCATTTTCGTCATATTATTCTCTTTTATTTCAAGAAAGGTAAAAATGCTAGTCAAACTGCTGGTAAAATTTGTGCCGTATATGGACAAAGTGCTGTTTCCACTGACACAGTTCGAAGGTGGTTTGAGAAGTTTAAACGCTGAAATTTCAGCCTCGAAGATGATGCCAGCTCTGGACGACCACAGGAGGATCTCTTATAAAAGAAGCTATCAAAGATCCTGCACTGTACTTTTTGGAATATTTAGTCTGTGATATAGTTCCTGAACTGTGTAACGTGGATTTTTAGCGATAGCTTCTTTTAAGAGGTCCACCTTTACAGATAATAGCGGTCCAGAACGGGGATCGTCTTCGAGGCTGAAATATTCGCGCTTAATCTTTTCAAACCACATTCGAACTGCGTCATCTGAAATAGCACTTTGTCCATATAGAGCGCAAACTTTACGAGCAGTCTGACTAGCATTTTTACCTTTCTTGAAATAAAAGAGAATAATACGACAAAAATGAACTTTTTGATTTTCCATTCTTAGCACTGCACTGAAAAAAAACTATGCCACAACACAAACCAAAATTATGCAGCGTAAGCAGAAACGACCGAATGTTCATATCTAGGTGATTCAAGGTCACTCCTTATCAGCAATAGTAAAATAACTAGACGGAACCGCGTTTTGCTTTGAAAAACCGCAGAACTTTCCGCATGACCCAATATTACAATAAGAAACTGGGACGTTTGTAAAAATGAAACATTTTTACAAAGATATTAAAAATTGGATGGATAAAAGTGCAATAATATGAATATTTACACCATTTAAAACATTTTTTTCAAGCAGAAATTTATGTCTGTGGTCAAAGGTTGAAAAGAAAAAAAGTAATGGACGAGTATAATCTTTTACAGACACTATATTTACACAGTATCCCCTCTTACCTTTGCCCAATAGCTAATTCCTAAACCGTTAGTTTTAGAAGTATAGTTTCAATTGCAAAAAATTTTCAGATATGGTTAATCGTCATATTAAATGTCATTCATGTCAAAATTGTCATTTCATGTCATTTTTGTAAAAAATACAAAATTAAAAATTTTATATGGTTCGTGAGTCCTATAAGTTACATTAAAAAAAAAAGTTCTAAGTAAAACAACAAAAAAAATGTACGTCCAAAACTTATCGAATTATGAAGTTTTGAATATTATGAAATTTAAGCTTTTTCCGGCCCTAAACATACGCCAGAAATCGTTGAAAATTCAGAAAATTTAATTTTATATTATAACTCGGTAAGTTTTGGTCGTAGAAAAAAAATCCTACTTTTTAGATTTTTTTCACTAAATATAATATATAGAATCCCGTGGTCATATAGAAATTTTAATTTGGTAAATTTACAAAAAATAAATACTTTGACGTAAATATACGATGAAATAGAACACTCAAAACATATTTGCTATTTGAACTATATACCTTTAAAACTAACGGTTTAAGAATTAGCTCTTGAGCAAAGATAAGACGAGATACCCTATATTAGAGGTTTGTAAGGGAACGGCTCTGGCTCGAAAACCCAGCCCAGCCAGTCCCGTTGGCCGGACTATCTTTCATTAAACTAGCGTTTGGAATGGTCCGGGCTTAATTTTTTTTTTCTCAAACGACCTAGAGATTAAGTCAGGAAAAAAAAAAAAAACAGTAAACCCAAGTCTCGACCGACATGAGTCTCCAGATCGTTTTAGGACTGGACTTCATTCTTTCCGGACCGGGCCTGGCTTGGGCCTTACTTTTTTCTGAAGACTGAGCCAGGCTGAACATGGATTCCATTCTTTCCGAACCGTATCGGTCTCGGAATTTGTTAATTACTTTTTATTATATTTTTTATTATTATTTTCACGGGTAATATAGGGGCAGTTTTCCTATTTAATTAGAGGAGAAAGTAAGAGTTCAAGCAATATTTATTTCTTCATAACTTTTTTGTGTTTTATAAATAGTTTTATTTATTAGTAAGTCACTTGAAAGATATTTTGTCACACTTCTGTGAATGATTTTTTTTTTAATCTTACATATACTCAAACCTTATTTAGGAACATGAGTAAAAACTTTGACATTTAGATAGATGTTTAGGCTAAACAAAAAGCTTTAAATGGTTCATTAAACGATTTTTTCTTTTAAAGAATGCTGTCATCTTTTGTCTTCATCATTTTTTGAGAGATCAACTATAAGACGGCTGCTAAAAGCAATGAATATAGAGTTGAAGGTCAAACGATTTATAGGATTTATTTATTTATTTATTGTTGCTAAAAAGTAGTAAATAGGGTAAAACATTTTTAATAAAATTGAATTTTAAAGATTTTAGAGTTTTTGTCTGTGGGAGGGCAATTTGGGAAGCAGAAATTTCCGGGAGGAGGGAGGGGGTGGATCTTACATGATTATTTATTTAAGGGTAAGTGTGGTGTTCAATCGATTCAGGGCAGTTTAGTGTAGCTACCGCATAAGTCTCTTTTCAAGAAAATGTCATCCCTGAGTCTTCATCCTTTGGAAATATTTAAAGGAGAAAACCTACATGCAAAAAATAGAAAATATACAGGGTGTTTCTAAATGAATATCGGGGTTTTAACGCTTGGTAGTATTTATTACATACAACTTAAAATTATAATTAATACCTAAAATGAAAGAGCAACTCAAACAGTTTTACCTACAAGCTTACAAGTGTTCAATGTGAAGACCTTTCCTCACATAGCACACATGAAGTCGATAGCTCAGTTCTTCCCAAACGTTAATTAGTGTTTGTGGGGTAATTGTTGCAACAGCTGTCTCAATCCTGTTTCTTAGGTTGGGTAGGTCAGCTGGTAGTGGAGGCACATACACTCGATCCTTTAGGAACCCCAACAGGTAGAAATCACATGGCGTCAGATCGGGTGAGCGTAGAGCATGGAACTATTCCACGGCGTAGAGTGGCGTTTGGGAAGAACTGAGCGACTTGATGTGTGCTGTGTGACGAAAGGTGTTCACATTGAACACGTGTAAGCTTGTGGGTAAAACTGTTTGAGTTGCTCTTTCATTTTATGTATTAAGTATAATTTTAAGTTTTTTTTATAACAGATACTACAAAGCGTTAAAACCCCGATATTCATTTAGAAACACCCTGTATTACATGTATAAGCAACTAGCTTGACTTTTTTTGCTGGATTTAACAGCGAACTTGTGTTGCAAACTTGAGGGTTTTTCTCCAGCATTTGTCTTCATAATTTTTAGAGGGATCAACTAAGGCGGATGGTAAAAGCAATAAATAAAGAGTAAGAAAGTCAAAATATTTACATGATTTATTTATGTATTTATTGTTGCTAAAAAGTAATAAATAACGTAAAAACATTAATAAAATTGAATTAATTTTTTTTTAATTTTTAAACTAATTAATTCAAACTAATCCCTCTATATTAAAAAAAAGTAACGATTTGGAAATGGACCAATGAAAATCTGCTTAGAGCTTTTTGTTTCTTTTCTTCTAGAAAATAGGGATTGCTGCGCGATACCAATCGGTATCGCGAAGCGATTACGCGGGGGGTTGGAGAATGTAGCGAGCAGGGGTCGGAGCTTCCCTAGTAAATTAAACACTAATAAGACGAACATTTTGAACATATCTTCTACATACGGCTTCCATATTGTGCACATTTCGATGATTTTTTTAAAACGACTCACGGGATATTTTGTATAACAAATATTTTGTAAATTATTTTCAGTAATAAGCATTTCTTGTGATAAGTTGCATTTCAATGAATGTATGTGAATGTATGTGTTTATACTACATAAAATGTCTGTTCAATTGTCTTGGGTTAGTTTACTTTTTAATGAAAGGGTAGAATATTCGAGAAGGATATCCATATCAAATGTGAAAAGATAAGGTATCAATGACATTTGTTCCCTCTAATGTTAAACTTAGATTAACCCCTAATTAGTTCTCTCTAATGTTAAAGAACAGAAAATTTATCTTTATTACCTGTATTATATTAAATACACTTCCACGAAATGCATTCGAAATGCAGTATTTGTGAAACATTGTGATATGCATATATGATACGTTTACATGCAATCACGTGTTACGCTTTATTTTATTCTTACAAGTTTCTTAGATTCAGGAAGACATTGTATGAGGAAACTTTACTTGTTTTAGTATTCCACTCGTCAAAATAAAAATCGTATTTCTGCTCGGTTTATGATGTGTTCATCGTGACTAAAGAATATAGCAAAAATACCATGATACGAAAATCGCAAGAATGATATTACAGTTTTCATTTGATAAATAATTTATATCTGTATTAGATATAGATATGTGGAATACAATACGTCAATACCTTGATGCGAATTTGCAAGAAAATCTCTGGGTGTCATTAAGCATTAAGTTATGCATAATGACACGCTTTATTTGATACTGCACCTATAATAAACA
Source organism: Maratus michaelseni (assembly GCA_963931845.1). NCBI lineage: Eukaryota > Metazoa > Arthropoda > Arachnida > Araneae > Salticidae > Maratus > Maratus michaelseni. The sequence continues at coordinate 194,825,910 of OZ007586.1, read as the reverse complement.
ATATACATTTCAAAGGCTTTTATAAGAGATTTGCTTCTCCAAATGCCTGTCACTTAGCATTTGCGGTTACATTACGTAATTTTATTTGAGCTAGAGTAATGATGAAATCAAATAGGTGTTTGGAAATCCCCAAATTATACCCCAAAAGCCTTGAAAATCATGTTATTTTTGGACAGATTCAAGTTTGAAAATAATTCATAATTCACACAATATTGAAAAAATGTGTTTAATAATTTATCACGTTGAAAAAATATTATGTTTTCTTGAACTAGATATTGTGTGTCATATGTTCAGGTACATAAATTTCATTAAATATATTGTTTTTACTGTGTTAAGTTTCATATTTTTTATAGTTACGTACACTTATTTTTTCGGAGAAATATTACTTACCGTAAATAAATAAATTGAAAAAAATATATATATCTGCTAGAAAGATATTGGAAGTATGTGTCAGATTATGAAAATTTTTGAGCGAGGATGTTTTTCTTTTTTAAATCTTAGTTCATTCAATGAATGAGATATGAAATGTCACATGTATGTTTTCTCCCAGCAGTAATGTGCGTTGAGATGACTCTGATGCACTAGCAATCAAGCTGTGCGCTACCTAAATGAGAAAAAAAAAATATGATATAAAAATCAGTCATCATATTACAGCTTATTAAAAGGCATCGGAAAATGGTTTAAAAAAAGGTCGAATGACACGTATATCCCGTTCAGGCAATGATATTTAAGTTAACTTATCTCAGATTTTGGAAGTGGCAATACCCTGTTCAGATCGGATATTTAATATATCTTAGACCGCCGAACTCACTGAGTGAGTTCCACAAACTCACTCAGTGAGTTTGAACTTTCTATTGCTAGATACAGCTACTACCACTCACTTTGATTGGTTATGGAGGCTAGCGTTAACTGATTGGCTGTTGAGGCTGGCTTAAACTTATGCGCATGCGCACATTCTATGTTTGTACAGATCTCAGACACAGTAAGATTCAGTGAGTTATCTTAAATGAGTTTTGCAGTGGGAACAGGTATTCAATTCCGGGAGGATACCACATCAAAAATGGCGATCTAAGATATCTTAAATATCCAGTGGGAACATGGTATAATGCCGGAATCCGAAATGGCTGTTCACACTACAAAAATTCTCTTTTGTCTTTGATACAGAATTTCTTTCCTGCAAAGATTCTGCTGCACGCAGGGTGCGCACAGTTCTACCACAATTTTTGAATAGCAATCTACGCTTTATTTAATAGCAGGAAAACATTATAAATTCTGCGTTTATATAAGGCGATTACAAATTCTGTGATTTAAAAATTAAACAGAAATATTCTAATCTGAAATAGCGGTGGAAATTGGAACTCCTTGGAAATTCTAAGGTTTGTATGCACGTTTTGCATGTGTATTTTAAGGAAATATACAACAGCACAAAAAAATTATTATGAATATAATCACGTGTGAAAAAGCAATGTTAATTACGTTACTATTGTTAATATCAATTATATGATATAACAATATCTTTTTTGTAGTTTATAGAATCTAAGTTAAGATCATTTGTGAAGTTTATTTCCCCTTGAATTTCCCCCCTTTCAATCAATATACACTGGTCACCATAAATTAAGGGACAAACACGTGTAGTTTAAAGAAATTTACAACAGTAAAATAAGATTATTATGAATAATTATGTGTGAAATAACAATATTAATTATGTGCATATTGTGAATAAAAATTCTACGATATAACAATAATTTTTTATACTAATAACTAATTTTCAAACACAAAGGTTAACCGTACGTCAAAAAAAACTGATATAAACGGTAGATGTAGCAAATAGGTACTATCCTAGTCGATGTGACGTCACATATGGTAAAAAATTTCACAGTCACGACGATATAAATGAAATATATTTTATTTCTGTTACACTCATATGAACGTCATTTGTTAATTCTAATGTAAAGTCACCGAGATTGTTGCTTTATGACGAATCAAAAGTAACGTTACAAAGAAGTCACCTGGATATTTTCATGTGACCGTCATTTGAGGATTTTACTGTGACGTCATTATGACTGTTGTTTTATAACGAGTTCCCACGTGATACCACAATGAAGTCACCTGATGACTTTTTACATGGCAACGGTCATGGTGACTTCATTTTGGAATCTCCAAACAACGGTCAACTAGAGAGTTTCCAGGTGACTTCATTGTGAAATCACTTGGTGACTCTTCATGATGCAATGGTCACAGTGACTTCCTAGTGAAGTCTCCAATACTGGAGTAACCAAGTTATTCCATTGTAATGTCAGCTGATGACACTTCACAGAGAAGCAATCACTTTGACTTCACATTGCAGTCACCAAATGAGGGTTACTATATCATGAAAAAAAATATCGCATTTTGGTTCATCTTAGTACTTTGAAACTTGAGACCATTTGTGTCGTCACATCGACTGGCTGTGTTATTAGGGTAGTAATAGAGATATTCCAGTTATAATGGTGGGGAGATAAGTTAATGCTAGTCTCCTTAGCCCCCACTTTCGAATATCAAAATTTAAATTATGCCACGATTTAGCTCTCAATTAGCTCTATTTTACACTCTAATATCAGAATTTTCTTTGATTTCAGTATAGAGATATCTCAATTACAATTAAGAGGCTAGCGTTAACTCTCCCCTTCCGCATATCAAAATTTCGAAGATGCCAATATTTAGCTCTCAATTAGTTCTAATTTGCTGCCTATTATTAGAATTTGCTTCGGTTTTAGTACAGAGATATTTCAATTACAAGTAGGGAGCTAGTGTTTACGCCCCCCCCCCCCGCCCCACTTTCAAATATCGAAATTTCAAATATGCTAATATTTAGCTAGATCTAATTTTCACTTTAATATTAGAATTTGAACCCGTTCCATTATCAACATATTTCAATTAGAAAAGTAGGAGGGGGGAGAGTGAGGGGGCTGAAGTTTTGATTATCAAAATATAAGTCATTTTGAAAAATGTTCTTTAATTAATGCATATTTCAAGGATAACAATTTTAAAACAAGTATAAAAAGGATTGGAAGATAACAAAAATTCAAGGATAAAATATTCCAACGATAACAAAGTCAAAATTTCTTTTGTTCAGTAAATAGATTCAGTTTTTGAACTTTTATTTTTCAAAAAAAATGGAAAAGCTTTATTTTTTCTTCTGGAGATCTTTTCTTGGTTTATGATGCGCCAAGTCTGTAAAATTCCTGTATCATAAAAAATTACACAAGTTGTATTACAGAAAAATATTATTGAAAGAGCGTAATCCTTTGTACAAAAATGACCACTGGTAGGAATTGAAGCTCACTGTTACATTTAGTTTCAGAAAGAAATTGTCTTTTACAGATAATATAGTGCGTTTAGATATATTTTATATCTTCATTTCTGTGTTGTGAAACGCAATTTTTAAATCCAAGGTGAGATTTAGAGTTTATAATTTTTGTTTATCTTTTTAAATATTGTGTATACTAGTAAACAGATGGGTCATTAAGACCTTTCATAAAAAGACTCTTCATACATTGAGGGTGAATGTACACTGTTGTCTAACTTATCTAAACTGATTAGATGCATGTGATGAAATGTTAACCAATCTAGGTAAGGATATTTGATTTGTTTATACTTTCATAATTCATGATTGAGTGCAATCTCATGCATTTCTAGAAGCTTTGAAAATTTATATCACTTTCACTGTAAACTCAGCAAAATAAAAATATTTGCGCAATTATGCCTATTTCTGCAATTACTTAAGAGCAAATGATCCGTCTACCATATAAAAAACAAAATTATTTAAAATTTTTCCGATGCGTTCTCCGTAGTTGGAGCTCCCCTCCAACCTTCCGTAGTCGGGGATCTACTCTTGATTACTGGTGGGGCATTCTGCTACGATTATCCACGATGGTCATCCTACTTCGCCTACAGCGACCACCGCCGAGAGGAAAGAGTGGGCTCGAAGCTGCTTCGTTCTAGTTCAACCATATTTGTTAATGTCCCATCACTCTAGTTTGATTTCGCTGAGCGAATATCTATTTTTTAATTCATTGTGTGTGGTTTCAGACCCTCTTCGGCTTTCAAGGTTTACCCTGAAAGACCCCGCAGGGTGCCCCTACTGACCAGGCGATTTCCTAGTGTTATTAGTTTTGCGCACCATTTGAGAGGCGATATTCGCTGGATCACAGCATGGCAGCGCTCCACTGACAAGCTTCACAATGTACGCCATAGGATAGAAACAGTTTTTTCTGAAGGAATATAAGAGGACCGTGAATAGTTGGTATCAGATGATATTGTTACATTTCCAAGGCGGCGGACTCGAACACGGACGGGGTGCTTTCCATGACGGTATTTGACGACTGTTATTATTATGAACAGCTGTGAATATCATCGCTGAATATTCCTGTCCGTGTTTGAGAGTGGACCGCCGACTTCAGAAGAGTGTCGTGGAACCTCGACTTTTAAGTATCCACTAGAAATTTAAAAAAAAAAATTGATTTTTATATGATAGCCATTATTTTCAGACCAAAGATTGTCTTTGTAAGGAGATTCATCTCTACTTCTATATGTCATGATTATGCTTTATCAAAATATTATCTAAAGAGAAAGTATGCATAATGTCTTTGCGATGAAAACACAGGTGGGAAAATATATTATCCCTCGATTTTAAATTAATATGAAAAAAAAAAAGGTGGAATTGATCTGTTAGCTGTATTCATCGAACGGTTTATTTTTCGGAACGAATGAGTAGTCTACAAAAATCTTTGAATAGGATACTAATGTAACACTTATACAACTAATGTTTTTTTGTTTTTTTTGTAGGTTTCTGAGGTGAAAAATTGACAACTTATTTTCAAACTCAAATCACCATTAGATTAAACAGATTTTAAGCAACAAATTCCATAAAAGTAAAATTAATCTGATCTTCAGGAAGCTCAGAACAGGAAGATGATTTATAAGTCTCCACCATAGGACCCTTCTGACTAGTGGGCACTGCTATTTGATAACGCTGGTACCGAAACAGACAAACAAGGGTTTAAAAATATTATAATAAACGTAGAAATCCAGCAAACTTTTCGTTTTTAGAAACAAAAATATTATTACTATTTTAATTTTAAAGTGAAATTTTGTGAAAAAAAGGGCAAAAGTGTTTCTTATAAGCCACGTTAAAAAAAAAAAAAAAAAAAGAAAAATGGATTTATGACGACAATTTTAATGGCTCGAAATATAAGTACCTGTCTCATTTAGCTTTATTCCCGATTTGAAACCGATAGCTTAATATATAACTTTCCCACAATGTTTACCATTTTGAGAAACAGAATTTTCAGAAAAACACATCTAAAAATTTTAGAAGAGGTTTTGACACTTTGATGATGCACATAAAATCTTGTAGAAGCGTATTTTTTCATTTTTTATTGAGAGCTTAGCAAAATGACATAGGAAACGAAAAAAAAAAAAAACAATTTTTTAGACACAAAAAAAAAAAAAAAAAAAAAAAAAAAATCGATTTTTTGAAGGTTTTACACTAGCATCCTCTCTTAATATCTAAGCCTGCGAAAATCTATTCCTTCCTCAAATATTTATGATTCAGATTTAATTCTTTCTGAAGCACTGACATTCAAATCATCATTGGTGTTTCTCATTTCTGTGAAACAGATTTGTTGACTGAAGCCCTTTGCACGAGATATTCTCTCCTTTTCTCACTTGTGATGTTTCACAAGGCTTCACACGCTTTCAACATATTGACTCTCTTTTCAGGCTCATATCATTCATTTCTGTTTTTACACATCTTTTCACAGCGCGCATTTACTTGGATTCTTGGAATGTGAAAATTTTCGACATTTTCCATTTTTTTTCTATAAACTGAAGAATACGTTTCTTTTATGGAAACGGGATGCTTCAAAGCACTTTTGTATACAAATGCAGGTTAATGTTTACGAGGAAAACTTCCCTTACTAGAAATAGAAGAAGAAATAATAAATAATAAATAGCATGAATTTAACTCGTTAACCCGAAGTGTCGTTACTTAAAACTTTGAAATCACAATACATTGTGATTTCAACTACATTGTAAAAGAATTGACTTTTACTCAAAGAAATGTCTCAGTTATATGTTTTTCTGCTCTAATATTTACGCAATTTAAAGAATGAAGAAGCACTCACTACACTTTAAAATGTGTGAAAACCATTGAGAAATCACAAAAATTATGTGATCATTCTGTCACACACACGTTTATTATAAGGTGACAGATTCAGGCTCTACTAATGCATTTTTAACATCAAAATATGTTAATTTTCATTAAAAGTTTATAAAAAGAAAAAAGTTTAGAACAACAATCGTTCTTTTTAGTAATTTCAGAAATTAAAAAATGTTTCACAACGTCTTTTAATTCAAAATTATATTTTGTGTGTGATAATAAAATATGATATATACATTTCAGATTTGTATAAATAAGAAACAATGCATGATATTTTTCATTGCTTTTGAGCTACATTTGTTGTTAATTTTAATAAGTTCAAATCGAGAATTTTATTACTTTTCAATGTATTAAAATACATTAATGTTTTTTAAATATTTTGAAATGACTCAACATAAATGTAGAAAAATAATTTTGATTTCAATTTAACAAAAATTGCTTTGGGGAATTTAATTTAGAGCACATTGGCTGTTTTACTTTTATGTATTATGTCAGTCAAGTAATTACCGTATATACACGTGTATAAGTCGAAGAATTTTAGACAAAATTTGGGAGTTGAAAATGGGGGGTCGACTTATATACGAGAAAAAAAAAAAAATGTTTATCGTGAAATTCAAAAATTTTAACGAAAGATATATCTTACTGGAACACATGCTATGCAACAATGCATTTTTTAGCAGTCTAAGAAGTTGTTTACCCTTGTAAATAAGGCTTGAATAGATTTTTCAAAGAATTTTTTTCTTTTTAAGTATGATTAAATTGATCTGAATAGGTTTCAAAATAGTTTAAGCGTCTCAGTTTTGCATAATTATACAGTTTTAAAACGTTGAATTAAAAAAAAAAAGTCTGATTAGAAACGTTTACTAAATTAATGAAAATTTATTTTTTTTTTTAATCCTCGATTACAAATCATTTTTCAACATACTACCAGAAATGTGATTCGACTTATACGCGAAAATTCAATTTTTTTCAAAATTTTGCGTAAGAATTTGGGGGATCGACTTATACACGAGTCGACTTATACACGAGTATATACGGTATTTATTATGCTTGCAAATTGTATAATAATAAAGATAGAAGTTTGTGTGTGTGTTTATGTTCTGTGTTCTGAAGATACCGCTGCGCTCAGAGCTAAAAGATTTGACGGGTGACCTATGTGTCTGAAATTATGAATCTCGAAGCCAGTTTTTGTATTCTTTGATAATTAGCCGATTTATTAATTAAAAACAACAATGGACATCGCAAAATAGCGAGCTTCCTTCGTTCCGCTGATTGTGTCTGCCCATCTCCAGACATTTCGCGGTTCTTCACGCAGACGAAAGCGGAGCGTTTGGTTTTTTCTACATTTTGAAATCACGATATAAATATATTATTATTTACTATTAAAATTTTTTGCTGGACCTCGATTCACGTCAGTTTTTGAGTTTTTCTTTTTTCTGCAATTTGAAACTGTCGTGTCCGATTCCAAAACAAAAATACAAAAAAAAAAAAAAAAAAAAAGGAAAGAAAGAAAGAAAGAAAGAAAAGAAGAAATACCAAGTTATTTATGGTGCCCTTTCAATCGGTGTATAATTTTTTTTTAAGGTTTTCGTGTTTTCTAATACCTTTTGAAGTTTCTAATACCTTTTCTGTATTTTTTCTTTTTAAAATTGCCGCATCTGCTTCCCGGGCGCAAATATGAAAAACAAATACTCACTTATTCAGCGTACTTTTCCGGTTTTGGCGGCATCTTTGGTTCGAAAAATATTAATAGTTACTATTTAAATTTTTTTTTTTTTTTTTATCAGAAGTAGTTTCGCGTTCGTTTTTATCTTTTCCCTTTTTTCTCCGTTTTAATCTGCCTTCTTTTTGCGAATAATAATAATAATAATAAATTATTTATGGTACTTTTTAGATTCTAACGATATATTTAGTAAACAAAAATATTATTATTTACTATTTCAAAAAAATAAATACATAAATAAATAAAATAAAAAAGAGGTCATTTTGCGAATTTACCAAAGATTTTTTTTTCTCACTCAGAGCTTTTGAATATACCTTTTTTTCTATTTAAGAGAACTAGGGGATCCAACCCGTGTTGCCTGGCTTACAGAACATAGGTGAAAACCATTATTTTATTGAAAACTAATAGATTTTTTACATTTAGTATACATTTTTAAATTGTCCACTAACACCAAAAATTTCAATAATGTGTTGAAATAAAGTTTTGAAATTTATTTAAAGCAATACTTTCGTATTAGGCGCGTGTCAAGATTTAATAGCGGAAGAAATCGGCAACGATTTCGCTTCTTACAGCAGCCTTTTTGATTCAGATAATTTCAGTGGTTTAAGCGCGTAGACCGATAACATTTCTGTTAAATTTGTGTTTTATTTATGTTGCTTTATTTATTTATAGATAAAATTTAAATTTTGTTATGGAATTTTAGCCAGACACAAATGCAGGACTATTCATATTGTTTTAAGTTCAAACGTATTAATTTTTCGTAATCGGGATTCGTCAGGGTAGAGATAAATAAAAAAAATCATGCTTCAGAATTAATTTAAAAACCACAAAAAATCAGTAAATTGATATACAGTTTTCAAACAAAGTGAACTTGGAAAAAAAATCCTATTCGACGGCGTAAAAATTAAAATTGTGCGATATTTAGAAGTTAAAAAATTGCAATAAAAACGACATTTATTGGTCAGATTTTGTCACCGTCATTGCGACTTCAGCGTTACTCACGGACAGGTTTTTGTCTTATGTATAATATAGATTGTACTTTGGATATAATTTCGCATTTTAATAGGGTGAGGTGATGGTGCCCGTTTTATATTATTTGGGTTTTCTAAAAACATTTGGTCAGTATTGAAAGTTTAACATATCTAAATGCGAGAAATATTGACTTTTTAAATAAATATTAAATCGGCAATCATTATAACGTTGCTCCTTGCTTATTTTTGTTTAATAAAGATAAAATAATACAAATTCGAGGTTCGTTCGCAAAAACAGACCGGAGCATGTATAATATGCCCGATGTACGCTGCCAAAGCCAATGGGGCTCCATCTCCAGGTTCGTTTGGATGTATTTTTGTTTAAAAATATAAAATCGTACAAACTCGAGGGCACACGTTGCCGAAGGCATTGGGTTCCCCAACATTAGGTTCGCTTAGAAAGAGTTTCGTTTTAAAATATAAAATCATTCAACAGTGATTTTATATATATTTAAGATTATTATAACGGTGCCAGGAAACGACGGGCAGGTCAGCTAGTGAGGAATAATTTTGCCTTGAATTAGAGAAACGTGTTTTCTTTCCTAATAAAATATAACCACAGAAATGTATCTTCTAAATGCAGCTTTAAAATCTTTTAATTATTACATAATACGTTAATAGTATTTTCTATGTACTTTTATACAAAAATAATGTTAATAAAATTCTTATTCTAAGTACTTTTATTAACAGCAATGCATCCTCTCCTCCTTTTTTCTTAGTCACAAATCCGTTTAGTATATTTTAATGTTCTTTGAACAGATAATTATCTGGCGTTGTTTTGTTTTAAGGCGCTTAACAAAATTTTCTTTCTCTATAGCAGATAATCTAGATTAAAGTTTCTTTCATGTAATCTAGCCATGTAATTACATTTATCTCTAGTCAGATGCCATTCATGAAGTTTCCTGGTATTTCTATAGCGATTAGCTTCCCCAAATTAGCATATTAATGAAATTACAGTTTTCTATTTTTTTATTCTACAGTTTTTAATAACTAATGATATCGATGTAACGAAAAGAAAATTGAAATTATTTGCTATGTTTTAAAAACTGTCAGATTTTGATTTTGATTTTATAACTGTTAAAATAAATATAAAATTTTCCATGACTTCTGTTTATTTTAATCTTATCTAGAAAACGCGTTTCTTTCGAAATAAAATATAACCATAATAAAATATAACCACATAACGTATTATATTACTATTTATATTTTAAGATATTACAGTTATAAATCCAGTTATTATAGTACTTTAATGTCCCTTTAAGAAATAATCACCTGGCGTTGTATTGGAAGAATGCTCTAAAAAATTTTCATCGCTATATAACAATAATCTTGATAAAAGTTTCTTGCATGTAATGTAGTCAAGTAAGCACATTTAACTCAAATCAAGATGTCATTTATAAAGCTTCTTGGCATTTCTATAGCGATCGCATACGAACATTATATGTTAATAAACTTACGGTTTTCCTTTTTTTTTCTTTCTTTTAAAAGAAAGAAAAAAAATCTGAAGTTTTCAATAACTCAAAATGTTAATGGAATGCAAAAAAAAAAGAAAAAAAAAAAAAAAAAAAACTTTTTCTGCGTTGTTTAAATTGACAGATTTTGCGTTCGATTTTATAACTTTTAAAATAAGTATTAAAATGTTTTTTTTATTTATTTATTTTTTTTTTTCATTTATTTTATTTAGGTTGAATACAATTCTACTACAATTTTATGGAAAAGTGTTTCACTTTATTTAATCGAAGAAATATATTACAAATGCAGCAACTAAATAAGGGGGTTACAAATTCGACGATTTAAATATTAAATAGATTTTTTTTTTTTTGAAATAATGATACCAGACTCCTCGGAAATATCGAGGAGTGTTACGTGCTATGATTTTATATTGTCTTAAAGAAACGCATCTTCTTTCCTAATAAAGTATAATCATATAACGTTGCTTCTAAATAAAGATTTAAAATCCTTTAAATATAACCTAACTCATTACCATTTATACACATTCTAATTACTTCCTGGCATTTCTATAACGATTGGCTTCCACACATAAATATGTTAATAAACTTACGGTTTCTCTTTCTTTTAGGTAGATTTCGTAAGAAATACTACCTATTACATTCTCCCCTAAGTTGGAATTTCTAAAAAATTTTTGCAGATCTACACCGATCATGACTCTTAGAACCCAAAACCACCCCCAGTTCAAAACTTTATATAATATATATATATATATATAAATCTATCTATCTATTTATCTATGTATGTATATCACTTTTCATGGACACGATAACTCCCGTAATTCTGCACAAATCCCTTCCAAATTGATACAAAAAATCAAACGGCGTAAAATCTCGGTCAAGTTCGTTAATGGACAAAATCGAACCAAGGGAGGGGGGAAAAGGGGGGGGGGCTTTTTGGGAAAGCTGAAAAAAACCCATAACTTCTTAATTATGATACATATCGAATCCGTTTAAAGTTATTATTACGTACTTCTAGGAAAAGGGCCAAAATTTTATGTATGACAAATTTTTGATTTCATTAAAAATGCCCCAAGGGTGGGAAAAATAGGGGTTTAAGAAGAAAAAAATTCATAACTTCGTCAATTCACAAGATATCAAATCCGCTTAAATTTAATATAAATCTCCTTATTGACTACAACTTTTATATTGACAAGTTTTTTATAGGACCAACTCTTACAGCTAAGTTAAATTAAAAACAAGAAAATCCCTGTTGGCTCCGCCTACATGCACACGTATATTTCGAAAAAAAAGCGGTCCCTACTGCCGCATCATGGCAAAAGGGTCTTTCTTCTGAAATTCCCAATAAACAGGCGCCACACTGTCTGTCTCTTCGAAATCTACCTGTGCCTGTAGGCCGAGCTGTCAGGGATTTTTTTTAATCCTGTAGTTTTCAGAAAATAATAATGTTAATGAAACACAAAGAAATTATTTTGTTGTGTTTTTAAATTGGCAGATTTTATGTTTGATTTATAACTGTTAAAATAGATATTAAAATTTGCAAATATTTCGTTCATTTTACTTTGCCTTATAGAAATGCGTTTTCCTATATCTGTAATAATAAAGATACTAGATGTTTCTGTGTCTGTGTGCTGTTTTCTGAAGAGACCATAGCACGCAAAATTACAATATTCGGCAAGAAAGTACTTGTATCTATGAAGTTATTACTCCTCAAAGCTAGTTTTTCGATTTTTTGATTATACATATTTTATTAATATTTTATGCGATAATTAGCATTTTTCACGTTTCGCGGTGATTTTTCAACATTGCTAAAAGAAATGCAGTTTCAATCTTTTAGCAAGATATACTAAATTTTGTCCTCTTTTCCATAAAGTGCATTCAGAATTCGTATAGAGGTTTTTGAATTTTTTGCGAATTTGTATATGTGCTTAACAGCCTTTTTTCGCGTTCCGCGCCTATTTTTTGACATTCGTACAAGGAATCCCGTTTCAATCTTTTATCCTAATATATAAGGATTTGTCCACAGCAATTTTTTAATTTTCACGATTTCTTATGAGTTTTTTAGCGTTTTTTCCCGTTTCGGGGAGATTTTTTTTTAATTTTTTGTTCTGCTACGAAAAGAACTCTGTGATAAATTTTATTACTACCATGATTAAATTCACGTTGGAGAAATGCTAAATCGGTTCATATATGAACGTGAACAGCAATACTGAAAATTTGAATTTAATCTGTGTTGAAAGAAAAAATCACAATTATTCAAGGTCCGTTTGATTTGAGACAAGAGTGGACGTAGCCTGCACGGGTGTAAACTGCCATAAGGCGGTAGTTGGAGGTTTGAGGTTCGTATGAAAAATAAACGATCAACAACGTGGGCGAAGCTCCGCTAGTTTCTAATAAACAGGAAGTTAACTTCTAAATATATCTCTAAAATCTTCCATTACTCTCAATTAATCTCTAAAATCTTCAATTACTCTCAATTAATCTCTAAATTCTTCAATTTAAATATAACATAATACATTACTATTTATATTTCTAAATACTTTTATTAACAGAAATGCATCTATTTTTTCCCTTTTCTCCCAGACACAAATCTATTTATTATACTTTAATGTCCCTTTAAGAGATAATCATCTAGCCTAGATTTGGAAGAAAGCTCTTAGAAAAATTTTCATTCTGTATTACAGTAATCTAGATTAAAGTTTCTTTCATGTAATGTAGTCATGTAATCACATTTATCTCTAGTCAAAATGTCATTTATAAAGCTTCCTGGCATTTCTATAGCGATCAGCTTGCCAACATTAGTATTTTAATGAACTTACATTTTTTCTTTTTCTTTCTTTTTTTTTAATCCTACGGTTTACAATATCTAGTACTGTTAATGGAACTGAAATAAGTTCAGAGAATTATTTTGCCGTGTTTTATAAATTCACCAAAAATATTTTTAATTTAGATTTTTAAATATAAAAATCAATAGTAAAATTTGTAAGGTTTCTGTTTATTAAGTGACTTAAATATAAAAAAAAGAAGCTTCTGGTTTTGGTCGTTATGTATGTATATATGAAAATTCACAATTTTTCAACAACCAACGCACGAATTTGAATGCAACTTTTTACACTACAATTGTAGTAAACAAGGGAAGATACCCCTTATACCCCATAATTTTAATAACAAATTGTTCCAGAATTTTTTTACAAAATTTTGCTTTTATAATTTTGGTAAAAAAATGCTATAAAATTGAATTTCCTTATTCTCACAGAAATTCTTTCGAAAATTCTGATGTGAAATTAACATTACAGATACACAATTGTACTTTCCCCCTGAAAGAATTAAGCTATAGTAAATAGTTATCGTATCGTGTATTTATTGTTTTTATTTTTATTTTTTATTTTTTAACAGGGACACGTCTAAAATTTCAATTTATGATTTTCTATTGCGTGTGGAATGTAGACTTGCAAAGCATGAAAAAAAAAACGGTTTAAATATGGAAATAAACCGTTATTTTTGAAACTCTAGTCAAACGTGAGCGCTGGTAGAAATTCGAGTGCTTTTAAAAATATTAGTGGCAACTTGCGGCCTGTAAAATTTCGGCTATGATGTCATACACTCACGCACAGATTTTTTTAAAAAATCCGTTATAAAAAGGAAAAAAGTCGCCAAATGTAGGGGATTTTTTCCTTTAATGGCAACCTAGCCATTGTATTAAGTTATTCATTTGGCGCGGTCTTGAAAATCGCGCCTACCAAAAAGTCGCCAAACTTATGTTTATATGTTTTGCGTGAGTGTAAAGCATCTGTCCCAAAATTTCTTTGGTTGAGAGGATTTAAAAAAAAAAAAAAAAAAAAAAAAAAAAAAAAAAATTGGCGAGAGTGCCATTATCGCAATGTTTATTGGCTTGTCTCATTCGTCCAATTGATCTTGTCTTAGGCAAATATTGCCACGTTCTGAAATGTGGGTTGCCATAGTTTGGACAAAAACTTCCAATATGAGCATGTACCCTTTGCGTATGTCACCACTCTTTTATTTTTTATTAAAGGCACTCTACTGTCAACAATGTGAATTAAATTTACAACGGGTTATCACAAAGCACGGGGCGGTTGGTCGTGTAGTGTGAAGGTTGTACTCGCTCTCCGAAGTTATTGGGGGGCGTTGACCGATTTGTAGCGACTGGCTGTTGTGCTCTGCTTTCTCGAGTGTATTATTTTGGCGTGTGGTTATTGTAATAAAGTAAGTGTATCGTTCCTGCTTTCTCTCGCTTTTGGTTGCATATTTACGGGGTGTTTGTCGATATTTCTGTGCCGTAGCTGTAAGTAGTATTTTTTTTTTTTTTTTCTTGTCTTAACTATGTAACTTGTGGTTTGTATGTCGGGTATGGCCAACTCGGCATTTAATTTTGTCAATGATGATATTGCTGAACAAGTACCGGCCATTAGTATAGAAATGGGGGATGTTGACAACTATGACTTAATTAGTGACTCTAACTATCCAAATGTTGCTCGGTCATCTGCACCGGTGTCCTCTCTATTAGATATGGCTGCGGAGTATGATGGAAAGTTCTTTAATGTGTTTTTACAAAGTATGGACTCTCGCGCTATACCTTCTCGTGACCCTCGTGCCGTGCAGGCTGAACTTCAGGCTAAAGTGACTCATGCGGCTGACATAGATAATATACGGTATACTAGGGCCGGTTGTTTAATTATAAGCACTAGACAGGTGGTTTGTGCTAAGGAGGTTTGCAGCCTGGCTGAGTTTTTGGGTGTGGCAGTTAAAATTCGTGTTGTCTGGGAAAACATATCCAACAAATTCCTGCTGTTTAACATTCCGGTGGATATTCCGCTGAATGAGGTCGGCCACGAAATCACTGTAAGTAATAACGTTCACATTTTGGAACTCCGCCGGTTTCTCCGTAAAGACTCGCAAAATTCAGTGTCTCCGGTTCTTGTGACGGTTCTTGGCACATCCATTCCATCAGAAATAAAAATGTGGTTCTCGATACAGAAAATTCGCCAATTCGTCGACAGACCTCGCCAATGCTCGGTCTGTTTTAAATTCAACCACCCTTCGGGGAAATGTAAATCACCACAGCTCTGCGTCACCTGCGGTTTTCAACATACTGGCCAGTGCTCTACACCTGTAAAATGTGTAAATTGTGAGGGGGAACACCGGGCAGACTTTAACCAGTGTCCTTCCCGGATCTCTGAAGTTGATTTCTTAAAGTTCAAAAGTAGCAATTTTTTGTCTTTTGTTGACGCGCGCAGAAAATATGCCATAAAGGCTACTCCAGGCAGGTATGCTGAGGTGGCCAGTGTTAAGACATCGGACTTTGAAGAAATGCGAAAATTCATAGAGTCCAGGACCAACAATATGCTCAAAGTATTGGTTGATTTCTCTGCAAAACACTCCGAAAAAATCATCGAAGCGATTAATGCCCTCAGCGTCATGTTGATGAACTGCTTAGCGAAGCTGAGTGAGGCTTCTCCAGAGCGTAAGCGAGCGAATAAAGGTGGTGGAAGTCACTAAAAAAAAAAAAAAAAAAAAAAAAAAATTGTTTTTGGGTGTCTGCAAGTGTCAGTTTCCCAGTTTATTACTAACCCAGCTTTGCTCCGCTATTTCTTTTGGGACCTTTTTCTTCACCTTTAATGGGGTTCAGGGTGCTGCAATGGAACTGTAGGAGCATATTAAACAAACAATCCTGGCTTAGGTGCCCTCTGTTTACTATAGCGGATGTTCTTGTGTTGCAGGAAACGTTTCTCACGCCAGAAAAATCTTTGGTCATCCCAGGTAAAATTGTCTATCGTCTGGATAGGATTGACCGTCCAGGTGGTGGTCTGGCTATTGCCGTTAATTCTGCTTGGTCGTCCCGCCAACTTAATTTTAACAACCTTGGATTTGCTAATGAGATCATGGGAATTCATCTTGACTACGGATCGGCGCACCTTAATATTATCAACGTTTACTCTTCCTCTGGCCTGATTGTAGCTGACCTCACTAAGATCTCTGATGGGCTTGCTGGCTCATCTCTCATTCTTGGTGATTTCAACCTTCACCACCGTCTTTGGGGTTCCCCGGTGTCTTCGCGGGCTAGTGATTGCTTCGTCGAGTGGATGTTGGCTAGTACGTTTTGCCTAATGAACTCTACTGCTCCTACCCATGTGGCTCCAAATGGAACATGCTCACTGATAGATCTCTCGTTGTGCACCCCGGATCTCCTTGCCCGTTCTACGCTCCATGTCGAAGAAGAATTATATGATAGTGACCACTTCCCAATTAATATTGCAGTGGATCTCTGCACTCCAGTTCAGCCGGGCGTCACCCTCTTCAACTGGTCGCGCATAGGTGAAGAGGTCAATGCAAATCTGCTGACGATTCCTGACATCGATTATCAGTCCTTTCATAAGTTAGTGCTTCTGGCCATGCATAAACACAGTTTCACTAGGTCCATGCCAGCGAAGTGCCTCCCAGCTTGGTGGACGGCAAGGTGCAGCAACCTGCGTAAGCAGAAACAATTCTTCCTTAAAAGAGCCCGTCGCCTGGTGTCTACGGAATACTGGGTTAAGTACAAACGGACTGCTGCAAAGCTCCGTCAGGTGGTGAGAACGGCGAAGCGAAGTTTCTGGGATGCGGAGTGCCGCAAAGCGAATGACCCGCATATTTTATTCAAGATTTTCCGCAAAATCAGAAATCGTCCAAGCCCGTCCCCAGAGTCCCATTTTGTATCCAAATTGCCGATGCCTTCAACCCTGATGCAGCGGCGCAAGCCGAAGCTTTTGCCAACCAGTTTAGTCAGGAATGTGACCATCATCCTCTCCCTTTCACCTATGGTAATGAAGTACACAGCCAGCTTAACTCTCCTTTTACTATGCAAGAATTGAAAGATGCCATCAATCGGACAAGAATTACCACTCCGGGTGAGGATAAAGTGAGTACTGCCTTTTTTAAGACACTAAATGACCATTCTCTACAATGTCTGCTGCAGATTTTTAACAACAGCTGGATCTCAGGTGATATCCCGGATGCTTGGTCATCTGCGGTTATCCTTCCTATTTTAAAGCCTGGCAAACCTAAATCCCTTGTCTCCTCCTACCGTCCGATTGCTCTGACCTCTGTTATGTGCAAAATCTGTGAGAGAATTATCTCTTCCCGCATTCATCTTCACCTGCTTCGAGATAAAGTAATTGACAGAAGACAGTTGGGTTTCCAACCGTTCCGTGACTGCCATGCTGCCCTTGCCATCCTCCATCAGGATCTTTTATTGGCAAAGAAGGAGAGAAAATTCATATTGGGTGTCTCCTTAGATATTCAGGCTGCGTACGACTCTGTTTATATAGATGGTCTTATGCTTAAATGTGCTCAACTGGGCATTACGGGCTCGATTCTTCGTTGGCTGCATCGCTTTCTTTCTGCTAGAAGGATCAAGGTATCCTGGAGAGGTGTTATTTCGACAGCCCGTGGTATCGGTAAAGGAGTGCCCCAGGGCTCTGTTTTGAGTCCGATCCTGTTCACAATCTATTTGGCGGATTTTTATGAAGTGTTGGAGGGTCTCGACATTAAGTTTCTCATATATGCTGATGATATTTTTATATATTGCGCGGCTACCTCCTTGGAGTCCTGCAGAGAAAAAATCCAAGATGCGCTCAGGCTCATAGTGCAATGGTGCTCCTACTGGAAGCTATCGATCAGAGCAGATAAATGCCATGCCATAAATCTATCAAGGAGGTTGGAGGAATGCGAGTTTCAATTTACAATTAACGGCGGCCTGATTGACTGGTGCTCGGAAATTAAGTTTCTTGGGTTCGTCTTTGCTCGCCGGGGTGGATTTCGAAGTCAGGCAGAGTACCTTCGCGCAAAAGTTTTTAAAAGAATCAACATTCTTAAGGCCCTGGCCCAGAGGAGCTATGGGGCAAGATCCTACCACCTCCTGACGCTAGCCTCCTCCGCAATTCGAAGCGTCCTCGAATATGGGGCAGCCATCTTAGTCTCAGCATGCAAGTCCATTTTTCTAAAGTTGGAGGTTCTGCAAAATTGTGCAATAAGGGTGGCTCTGGGACTTCCGGGGTGGACCCCGATTTTGCTCTTGCGTAAACATGCTGATGCTCTCCCTATTGTAGACAGGATCAGGGATCTAGCCTTCCGGTTCTGGATTAAACAGGTTTCTCTGGACAGCTGGTCATCTTTCTGGGAGTTCCGCACGGATGGTTTGGTCACTTTTGTGGAAAGTTTACCATGTGTTTCTGAGAATATGAATGAATTCGGCTGCAGGCTGGATCATCTGTTGCGTTTCCAAGTTCCTCTGCCTATGAATACAGACAAAGTACAATTTTTTTCCTCGGGCCTTCCGTTTCAGAGTACAGAGCTGGAATCGAATATTATAGCTCCCCTTTTTGCAGATTTTATCCAAGAGTTTGCGGGATCCTGGAACATCATTGCCACCGATGCATCGAAGTCGCCTTCGCTTACGTCGATCGCTGGTTGCTCACGTACAGGTCAGTTTGGCTACAGAATTCAACAGGTCAACTCGATTTTTTCCGCAGAGGCTCTGGCGATGGGCATGGCTTTGGATGAACTGGTATCAGCGTCGCTTCCAGTTGTACTACTCACTGATAGCCTGTCTGTTTTATCAGCGCTCCAATCTACGCACTTGAAATCACCTAAGGTTGTTATATGGCTCTATAATAAAATTCTGCGGGTTTCAGCTCATATTCCGAAACTCTTCTTGTACTGGGTACCGGGGCACCGGGGATCCCCTTAAATGAAAAAGCAGACAGCCTGGCCAAGAGTGTATCTGATTCTGACACCATGATCGAATGGATCTCTCCAGAAGATTTAATCTGCGCTCAAAAGAAAAAGATTAAGAGTCAGTTTGGGCTCACCTACAGCTCCTACAAGTATCAGTACTCGCAAGGGAATATCCCCAGTGCTAAACAGACGTTCCGTTGGTCTCGCAATAGACAGGAGGATGTGTTAATTTCCAGGTTTCTGTGTGGTATGCTGATAACCCCGGCGATGTTGGCTCGGTTTAATTTGTTAGCAGACGGTAGTTGCCGCACCTGTGGAGTAGCTGACTCCTTGGAGCATATTTTGTTTTGTTGTACTAAATATCAGTCCCAGCGTAGTTGTTGTTGGAATAGTGATACTTTGAATAGTGGTTCT
The DNA here is from genome assembly GCA_963931845.1 of Maratus michaelseni. Taxonomy (NCBI): domain Eukaryota; kingdom Metazoa; phylum Arthropoda; class Arachnida; order Araneae; family Salticidae; genus Maratus; species Maratus michaelseni. Next base: position 194,806,338 of record OZ007586.1, on the reverse strand, counting down.
TTTCGTTCGATGGTGTGTTTTATTAACAAATTTTGTTCTTCTAAAGACTTTCGCGCAGCTACTTTGCACTTTTTCTATAGTATTGATCGCTTTTAAGTGGGTGTTTTGTTCGTTGTGTCGTTTGGTTCTTGATATTGGATAATTAGGGACAACAGCCAAGGAGCTATAGGTCTCATGCCCTCTCCCTTCAAACTTCAAACTTCATCACAAAGCACACTCTATTGTGCCAAATTACTCTTGCTAAAACGCATAAATTTTCACGCAATAAGTAAATAGAAAAATAGTCAATGTTAATAATTTGAGTTTTCTTTTCCACGTTTGAAAGCAAGTTCTGAATTAAGAAACAGACGATTGAAGTTGCTTTCATGTTTTTTTAATCACTTGTTTTATTTTATTTAGATCCCTGTAAGAAAATAATTTCGTTTTTTACCAGTAAAATTCCTGTACTTTTGCAGAAAGATTTATTCTTATGAAAGCGATTTCATGTATCCAGAATGCAGTGAATATAGATTTGAAAATGTTCTTAACAGGTAACAGTCTTAACAGTCTGATTAAATTTTCATTTTCACAAAGGTTGCATGGTGCATGTTTGTTTTTATAATGTAAAAATCCCTTCCGTGTTTCTACGAGATTTTAAACTATTTTTAAAGCTACATTTTCAAATTATTAATTAAAAATTATTTCAAAATGCAAGTAAAAATGTATTTAGTTATCCTTTATTACCTCACGATGAATAGGCGAAAAAAATATCCTTCAAACACATCATAGATGAATATCTCTTTAAAACATCAATGCAGTGTTAAATTAATCTTGAGCCTTATCTGAAAATGTTCAACAGGTTCGTTAAAACTTCACTTAAATTAACTGAAGGCTTATACTCACACTAATAAATATTAACAAATGTAACAAATTCATTCTTTTTCAGCGCCTTGTCAATTAGATACGACTCTGTTAAATTAAGTTTGTAATTCAACTATAACTGTACATGTTTTCACAGCAGGTATTGAAGAAAAAAAATGGGACTTTTTTTTTCACATATATGTAACAGGATTAAAAACACATGTATATAAACAAATAAGAGAGTTGATAAATAGCAAGAGAGTATTCTGTTCATTTTCATCGGAAATTAATCTCGTCGTTAAATAATGTATTTAAAGAATGCTATAATTAATTCTTCATAGTAATACACTTTATGGGAATTTGCAGGTCATTGTATTCTTTATCTATGAGTCTTTTTTTTTTTATAATTGTAGTCTTTGTTAAATAACATAAATAAAAATACAATAAGCAATACACCAGGCTTTATATAAATAAAGAATTTACAGGAAATTTGATTTGAACAATGTATTTAAAAATAATAAACAATCTCATGCATTTTAGTTTAATTTTAATATTTATTAATTTATTAAACTATTTGTAAAATTATACACTTTAAAATGGAATAATCATTCCATCATGTATTTATTTATTTATTTTTAGTTTTATTGTAAGTAGAATTTGTATGTAGTTTTTAACTGTTAAACAATGTATTAAAAATGAAAAAAAAATATATCATATCTCTCAGGAGAAATTAGAATAAAACCAGCTAGCTCAGTTTTGACTCAATTTGAGCAGTTCTCTAGCGGTAAAGGTTGAAATATTTAAATCTAAGCCTTAAGGAGAAGCGGCCATTACGATATCTCCATACTGGCCAATGTAGTTTCTGTGTTTGAAAGTTTTTTTTTTTTAATCATCTATTTGTTTTATTTTGTTCTTTTAGTTTCAAATTTTATAAATGTGAACACATTTGAAACCTTTTAAATTATTAAATCTTAAATTTTAAAATTATTATGTTTAGCATATTTAATAAGGATTTATTTCCCACAATGAAATTTTCGCTATCATTTAAAAGAGCAGTTTTAAGGTTTGCTTTCTGATTTACATTTCTTGTGGTAAAACCGGATATCCTACGTGAGATAAAAAGCAATATTGGAAACTATAATTGAAGTGACCGTAAACAAAATTCAAGAAAAGACAGCCAAAACTACATGGACAAGAGTAATCATGTTTTTTATAAAGCTGATAAAGTGGTCAACTTCTTTTCTGCAATTTCTCAAATTGTAATGAAAATAATTTTCCGTTTGCCTTGAATTATTAAAACATTATATTTATAAATGAAATATTATTAGTTTAGTTCCTTTGTTATAGTTGCAAAATAAAATATATTGTTCCTTTTAACAAAAAAGCTATTTTTTTTCCTATATGACTAACATATCCCTGCAGTTTTACTCTACCGGGGGGCAATTTCTTGTGGTAAAATCGGTTATCATACGTGGGATAATATTGGAAAAGATGATTAACGGGGTAAGACTATATGATTTGACTTTGTATAAATAATCATTTATTTATAAAAATGTGATAACTAACCATATATTTAACCCTTTATCTACTGACGGTTCTTATAAGTACCAGTAAAATAACTTGTTATAAAATTCATTTAATACATCGATTAGTAGTAATACAGTTTAGAATGAGTTATAGATGCATTAATTTATCTTGTTCCAAAAGCGTTATTGGTTACACAAAACAAAAATATTTTTTAAAGGATGATTTCTTTTGCCTTTGCATCTTTTCAGCTTTCTTGGCGTTGGGAGAGGGGGGGGGGGATTTTCAATTCGGAAATATTTCTATATTTATATTGTAAGAACATTATATTTGTACATTTCCTAATTCTACAAAATACTATGAAAAATATTTAAAATAAAATATTTGAGTGGCGTTATAAATATTGCACAAAATCCCTATAAATTCAAATTTAATCAATCCTTCTAAACCCTTCAATCCTTCTGAAATCCCTCTAAAATTTATTAAATGATTATGGAAATCTTCTAATATAGTTTCAAAAATTCACGAAAAATGCTTTAGAAGATAAAATTTTCATGAATTCATAATTCAGTACATAAAGGGTTAAAATGATATTATAGAGGTAGATTTAATTATGTTAGAAATTCTGGCTTCAAGAAAAAGTAATAATAATGTATAGGGTTTTACCCTATTTTCCCGTATACAATTAGGAAAATATTAGCAATATGCATAAATAATGTCATATTTAGAAAGTAATAAAAATCTATGAAGAGTAAGCTGATTATTTGTTGCTTAAAAAAAATTCAAAATTTACATTTCCCGAAAAAAAAAATGACGTTCAATATAGGTACCAGTAATGCATTCAATAAAAAATACATAATATGCATTTATCTGCTTCTAAAATAAAAACAACAAATTTAATATATCGTTCCAGTTTATTTGTTTTAATAAAACGATAATAATAATAATACAATCGAACCTCGTTAACACGAACACTCACGGGGATTTTTTTTTTATTTATTTATTTTTTTTTTTGTGTTAAAAGTAGTTCGCGGTAGCATATACAATTTGACGGGACAATTGGAAATAGTTCGTGTTAAAAGTAATTCGCGGTAAGCGTGTTCGTGTTAACGAGGTTCGACAGTAATAACAACATTAATAATAAAAGGTATATAAAACCTACATAATGTTAGTTTAACAGTATCAGATAGTATCTCGTAATTTTTATTCATCTCATACATAATATTTTGAAATGACTACGCGTTTTATTTACATTTTTTTTTTTTTTTTAGTAGATACATGCATACTTTCAATCAAGATTCAGAGTATTTTAAAACTTAACGGAATTAAATGAAGCGACGTCATAATGTCTTCCACTGAATAGTCATGCTCTAGTCGCGTAAAACAGGGAGCTACGGTTAGCCATTTTATAGCAGAAACACGGATGACTTTGATGTGATTTTTTATGAAAGAATAAAAAAAATCGTTTACCACGCATCGATTATTTTTTCTCTCCATCCTCATTACACGCTAAATTGCTTACAGGAGTTCATTCCTTTATATTTTAAGCAAGGCTTATGTAATAAACTGGGATAAGGTTCTGCAAGTAAGCTTAATCAGCAACTGATTTGACATCCCTTTTCAAAATAAGGGAGATAGGTTTCCAGTTAAAATATAACGGGAGTTTTTCACGACTTAAAGTTCAACAGCCATTTTTTTTTAAGTAAAAAGTTATTATAAAGCTGATTTTTTCAAATAAATTAGAATATGAAAAGGCAGTTTAGTTTGTTTCATAAATTATTTTGATGCAATTTCATTTTTTTTATTATTATTATTTTAAGGACAAATAATGCAATACTTGATATTTACCCAAAATGTCCTTACGACAAAAATAACAATAGTTCACTGATTTTTTTTTAATAAATATAGAATTTGAGTTACTAAAAATGCAATGATATGCAATGAAAACCATAAAATAAAGTCTTGAATAGATATACCTTTTCAAATTATCCCTTTGATGAGTTTTCGTATATTTTCTGTGTTAATTTATAAAAATAGGTGCAAAATTTTAGGAAATACTCAGACACTTAAACAGATAGTTCATTACACTCACACTATCTAATAAATTGCAGGCGATCTGTTTTATATAAATATAACCATCATTTTTCAAGATAGAACATTTTTCGTAACTGTTTGTTTATAAAAATCGCTTTTTCTCAGAAAGGTATTTGTTTCGGAGAATCTATTATAAATATTCACTTCAATTTCTTAAAAATGTTGTTGTACTTTCCTTAATCAATACTAGAAGCTCTTATCTTTGTTGAAGAACTTTAAATAGCAGTTTCCGGTTACTTAATGCATACTTCTGGTTTAAGAGCTATGAGAAAACATCCATAGATGCACTTTCAATGATTGTACGAAGAAAATAAAAGCTGTTTTGGATAGCTAAATGTGCAGTCTTTCAAATAAAACAATAAAAATTTGTTATATTTCCCCACAATTAGCTAATTAAACGTAGTGCAATTTTTAAATGTAAGCTAAATTTGGATCTTTCTTTGGCATAATGTGCAAAAATTAGTAGCACTAGAACCCTGATAATCTATCTATCTATAATAATAAAGATAAAAGCTTGTGTGTGTGTGTGTGTGTCGTGTGCTGCGTTTTGAAGAGACCGCTGCGTGCAGAGCTACAAGATTTGGCAGAAAGACACCTGTATGTCTGAAATTATTCACATCGAAGGACGTTTTTAAATTTTTTATGCGATTTTTAGCTTTTCTTCGCGTTTTGCAGCGATTTATCCGCATTAGTAAAAGGAATCCGGTTTCAATTTTTTAGTCCAATATAGTAAATTTTGTCCTGTTTTCAGTAATGTTTATTTGGAATTCGTATAGGGATTTTTTAATTTCTCGCGAATTTTTTAAGCGATTCTTGTCCCTTTTTTTAGTTTAAACAATGAACTGCTTAATATTTAATTAAAAAATTAAAACTAACAAGCAAAATAACTTGTTTTAAAATCATTTTTCTTCAAGCTCGTAGAAAAGAGAGGGATTCAGGGAGCTGAAGCTTTTTCCATTCAAATGATGACAATTTTGTAAGTCACGTGGGCTGTTCAAAAGACTATTTCTGTCTAACAATGTTTGATAAATTATATGTTTAGAAACAACTCTGTAGATAAAGAGATACTATAACGCGGATGAAAACGCTGCGACACAGTGGGCCGATTGTCACAACTAAATTTTAATAGTATTATTCGTCTTAGTAAATCTACGAATTTCTGTCTTTAAATAAGGCGAAGAATACTACTAAAATTTAGTTGTGGAAATCGGCCCACTGTGGCGCAGCGCTTTCATCCCTGCTATAAATATTGATTATATTTCTAGATAGTAAATCTGCAGGTCTGAAGCCTCTAAATAAGATCTGCAAGTTGTATTTTTATTTTGAATTGATTTTATTTAATTCATTATTATTATTATAAGTAAGATTTTAGTTAGTTTCAGGAGATTCAATTCTTATAAATTGTAACGGAAAATACGATTAAATGCAATGGTACTCTAAGACTGGTTATTATCTCTGAAAACGTTGTGTCATATGCAAAAGGTTGTACCCTCCTCAACACTCCGTTTTACGCAATTTGATAATCGTAACTCTTTACAATTTTCAGTATATTGAATCTTCTATCTAAAATATTTTAAATGTTGATTTCGGGATAAAGTCATTGATTATTGGTTTGGGCGATTAATTATTCATATAAATAGTTTATTAATTGTATTAATTATCTTAATTGTTCAATTTTTTTGTAAACTAAGTACTTGAGTCCCTCACATATTTTTTTAATTAGTTACGCCATTGTTTTTAACACTTTCCAACCTACTTGAAAAGTATTTATGACTTCGGTTTGTCTGCCGTCTGCCGTGCTCTAAGTCGTGTAAATATACTTGGATTGCCCTGATATTTTTGTGTTATTGTCGTCTACTACAGCATGTTCCATATTTCAAATGAAGGGTGTGGCACTTAGAGTTTTTTACAGGGACAGTCAAAAGTATTCTGTTTACATTACAATAAATGGGAAATAATCGTTTCAAGTGCAATTTCATGATGCTAAATGCTAAGCCATTTGAAACATGATGAAATTGATATATATTTATGAAGCACTTTTTTTAGAATATAGGGTGCAAAACATTTATCATTCATTTAACAGGGTCAAACAAAGAATTCTGTTACACATTGTTCGACGGGGAAAAATTGTTTGCAGTGTAATTTAATGATGTTTTACTGTTTCAAAGATAATGAAATTTATATGCATTACTGAGGTGCACTATAAATTGCTTGCTTAAAAGTATGGTGTATATTGCGTTTATCGTTTATTTACAGGGACACACAAAATAATTTGGTTACAGTATACATGCGATAATTACAGTCTATGTGTGATGATAAGTGCGTTTTCAAGTTTGGTTTGTGTTTTTAAGATTAACTAATTTTTTTCATATTACGGGATGTGTATAAATTCAGTTGATCATATACAGGGCTACACAAGGGAATTCATAAGTATTACGCACTAGATTGGTATTAAGCACTAGATTGGCTAGATTGGCTAGACAGGCTATCAAAGCCTGAGAGCTAATGTGCCCGCCCGTTCTGTATGTATGTATGTATGTACGCATGTACGTAACGCGATAACTCTTGACAGAAATAACCGTTTTGCTTCAAATTTTGTTTATAGGTTCCTTGTAATAAGGCGCTTCCCTGATTAGTTTTGGGGGTTGATTAGTTAACTATAAAGGGGAGGGGACGGGGGGTTAACCCCCCTTAATTTAGATAAATGGTTTTTCATGCAGAATTATCCAATTTTCTTCAAATTTTGTATATAGGTTCATTGTGATCGGGTTCATTCCTGATTAGTTTTGGGGGTTCATAGGTTAAGTATAAAGGGGTTAATGGGGGGGGGGGTAATCCTCCCTCTTAATTTAGATAAATGAATTTTTCAGGCAGAGTTATCCGATTTTCTTCACATTTTGTATATGGGCTCATTGTGGTAAGGGGCTTCCCTGATTAGTTTTGAGTGTTTATTGGTGAAGTGTAAAGGAGTGGAACGGGGGCTAACCGCCCCCCCTCCTTAATTTAGATAAATGGATTTTTCATGCAGAATTATTCGATTTACTTCAAATTTTGTATATACGCTCATTGAGGTAAGGAACTTCCCTGATTAGTTTTGAGGGTTCATTGGTTAAGTATAAAGGGGGAACTAACCCCCCCCCTCTTAATATAGATAAATGGGTTTTTCATGCAGAATTATCCGATTTTTTTCAAATTTTGTATATAGGTTCATTGTGGTAAGGCGCTTCTCTGATTAGTTTTAGGGGTTCATTGGTTAATTATAAGGGGGAGAAACGGGGGATGTCCCCCTTAATATACTGTCGATTTCTTCATTATTCGAGGGCTTATTTCAAATTCTTTGAAATAAGAATGTAATTTACAGTTAGTGTGAATAGCCTGTGAGCTCAATGCCGTCAGTTTAACTGGGCACTTTTTTTTTAAATTGCATTACGCATTTTCTTGCTGAGCTATATTTAGTAGACTAATAGAAGCTGGTGAAATATAAATAAATTCATATACAGAGCTACGCAAAGAACAAAATACGTTGTCGTTTACGGTTGATTGCTGGAAGTGAGTTTTAAACTGTCTTATGCGTTTTATACCTGAATTAAATTTTAGCTTAATATGTGATGTGTACAAAAGTGTTTACATAATATACAGGGCTGTACAAATGATTTCGAGTACATTTCCATCAATTGGCGAAAATTGCTAAATGTAAATTTTCTAACTGAACTAAATTTTATCAAGCTATGTATTATATATCCAAATCTACAGATCATATACAGGGCTGCACAAAATAATTCGACTATTTTTTTTTACAATGGATGGTAATTTCGAAAACTCTATTTTTCAATGTGGTATGTGTTTTCTAAACTGTTTGCTTACATATCTTCTTTTACCTTATTTAACGGTGAAATTTCGTTACAGTTTTCTGGATGTGTTGGAAAGTGTTTCATAATCTATGTTGGACGCATGACTTTTCGTTCTTGTTTATCTGTAAATTCAATAATATTACTTTTAGAGTTCCAGAATAAATGAGAAATATTAATGGAAGCCACATTTCATGCAAACAAAATTTCAGCACGAAAGCTAACTTTCCATGAAAAGTAATAATTTATTTTAGGAAAGCAAGATTTTGTGATCTTTAAAGTGCATGTGTAAAGAAAGATCCTAAATACTTCTGAAAGGAAAGCATTAAGAAAACTAATTATAACGAAAGTATTAATTAATGTTTCACTACCGATACGGTAATAATGACGATAAAAAAAAAAATATTCTCCGGTGATTATTTTATACCTTTCTTAAAATGCTATTTTAATTATTTCTGAAAATTAACTATCTAGGCATGAGTTTTATTTTGCAACAAAAATTGTAGCTAACGAAATAGGTTACTTTTTTATGAAATGTTTAATATTTCATTAAAATTAAAGCTAAAAACCAAAATAATTTGATGAAAATCAATTAGCATATTTTCCTTCTCAAAATTTTGTGATATTTCTTTTTGAGTTCGAGAATAACGGAGAAATATTTATATTACACATTTCATGCAAAGAGAATTTCTGCACGAAATATAATTTTCCATGAAAAGTAGTAATTAATTTTAAGTAAACATGTTTTCGGGTTCTATAAAGCGCATATGTAAAGAAAGATCCTAAATAATTTTGAAAGGAAAGCATTAAGCTATCTACTTATAAGGAAAGTATTCATTAATGCTTCATTACCTATACTGTAATAATAACTATAAAAAAAATTCTCCGCTGATTATTTTATACTTTTCTTAAAATACTATTTTAATTATTTCTGAAAATTAACTATCTAGGCATGAGTTTTATTTTGCAACAAAAATTGTAGATAAGGAAATAGGTTATTTTTTTATGAAATGTTTAATATTTCATTAAAATTAAAACTAAAAAACAAAATAACTTGATGAAAATCCATTAGCATATTTTCCTTCTCAAAATTTAGTGATATTTCTTTCTGAGTTCGAGATAACGGAGAAATATTTATATAAAGACACATTTCATACAAACAGAATTTCTGTACGAAATCTAATTTTCCATGAAAAATAATCATTAATTTTAAGAAAACAAGTTTTCGGAATCTTTCAAGCTCATATGTAAAGAAAGGTCATAAATAATTCTGAAAGGAAAGCATTAAGCAAATAAGTTATTGGGAAAGCATTAATTAATGTTTCACTACCGATACTGAAATATGACGATGAAAAAATTCTCCGCTGATTTTATACGTTCCTTAAAACAGTATTTTAATTATTTCTCAGGAATAACTATTTAGGTAAGAGTTTTATATTGCAACAAAGATTGCAGTTAAGGATAGGTTAATATGCTTAAATGTTTGTATAAACATAATTTAATTATAGAATTGATTGAAAAATATTTTAAGAACTTAACTGACTTCAAAAAATAATTAAATTTTAAATGCATGTTAATAATTAATATTTTATTTAAATGCATTATTAAAATTTTAATTTAATAACAAATGTACAGTCGTGAAAAAAAAAAGGATACACCCGTACTAACTCTGCCGCAATTAATTCTATAAAATTGTGACTGATGCCAGTCGATTAGTAATAAAGTCTACTATTTAATGCTTTATTTAAATTTTGCTTAATAATTCTATATATAGAATATGTGCCAATCTTTAAATTTTTCAATTTTAACACATAAATTTGATATTATATTTGGATTCTCCGGTACAGTTTTTTCTTCGTAAACCAAACGGGAAGTCATTCTGTCGAGTTTTTTAGGATTTATGCAGGCTTAAAATTTGGAACACCTAATATTAAAAAAAAAAAATAATAATTATTGAAAACACATTAGAATGAACCTAGTTTAAAAGCACAACTCGAAAACTATCAGAAACTGATTTATTAACTTATTTATTAATGTAATGATATTTTGTTATAATATTTATAAATCAACTATTTTAGGCGATTAGAAGAAATCACCAATAAGAAATTAGAAAAATAATGAGAATATTGATTTTAACACTTAATAATGTAAAAATATTTTGTTACAATATTTATAAATCAACTATTTTAGGAGATTAGAAGAAATAAATAATTAGAAATTAGAAAAAAATAATGGGATTATTGAAAGAAATGAATTAGAAGGGAATTACAAAAAAAAAAAAATCTTCTAATAATAGCTTAAACTTCTAAAATTTCAGTTACTGGTCGTAATAATCGAAATAGCACGTAATATTAATAAAGTATGAAACAAGCTTTCTTTTTATACTTTAAATACAAACATATTATTTTGTAGCTCGAAAAAGAATCTAACATTTGTATTGGAATATCCTTTCAACAATTATTTATTAGATTATTAGAATCAGTAGCCAATAAAGAAGAAAGCAATGCAATAAACTTAGTACTTCCAACAACATTATTAATTACATTTATTACTGCATGCAAGTTTCCCCATTTTCCAGATAAAAATTATTACAAACAGGAAAAGAAACAGGGAATGATGATTCGAATTTAATAGCAGTGGACGGAATCAAAACTTAAAACTATATTTTATTTTTCTGTCGGGTAACGAAATTAAATTTTATATGTTTTAAATATCGTTAATGTGCAAGTATAGTTATTCATTTCTTTTCATTTTTATGGATTTGAATGCCAATTCATGCAACTATTTTCAATAGCTATTACAGTAGTTTATAATGTTAGGGGGAAAATATATATGATACATATTTTGATATATACTTGTACTTTAATGTTCAACATTTTGATATATACTTGTACTTTAATACACTATATTTTGAAATGTATATGCACTTTAATATACTACATTTTGATATATACTTGTAACTTTAATTTACTATATTTTGATCACGATTTACAAGGTGAAATAATTTATTACACGGGCAAAAGAATCACCCACATGCGTGAACGTATAGGAAACGTCTAACATATTGCATGCTAAAGAAACTAGAAAATTGAAATATCTCCCAAATTTCATTAAATTATGGTTTTACTAAACCGCACCAGTGGCTCAGTGGGATTTTCTGGAAAACAGTAAATTCATGGCGTGTTTAGCTTAATCCAGTTGCTCTGGCGATCGGAACGTTAAGCAATTTATTCAAAATTAACTTATGTTTGAGACTGATTCTATTAAAGTTCTTCATCCAGGGCATACCCACCCATATCCAAGTAACTTCCATAGACCATCTTAATTATCATATCCAAATTTACACAAATTTTCAATGCTAACTTCAAAATTATTAATGTTAATTTTCTTTAACCAAAAACAAACAAAATAAACACATTTAGAGATTGTTAAAGTATTTAAATTATCCATTTAATAAAGATTTCTTCAAAAAATTAAACTATCATATGTCCTCATAGGGAGGTTTTTAATAATAAAATATATTATCCAAATTTACTAAATTTTCAGTATTAGATTCGAAATTATTAATGTATATCTTCTTTAATTAAAAAATGAATTAATGAGTATAAATCCATTTAAAAGGTTATATAATTATTTAAACTTCCTGTTTCATAAACGTTACTTAGAAAAAGAAACTATCATATGTAGCTATCTTCATAGGAAGAATATTTAATTCTAAAATTTACGCACCTTTATAAATAGTGTAACATATCACATAATCATAAAATCAATACTCAAATTATGACACGGCTTTTCTTAAGCGATAAATTATAATGATTATATCTGTATCTACCCGGATTAATTTAATTTAACTTTTATCAGTTCCTTATAATGCTAAAGTTGAGGCGCGGAAACATGTTTCCCCGTTCAGCTCACTAATGTAGGCGTAATGACATACTTTTATAAAAAATCTCTGGATGATCAAAAGATGGGTGTTCCCTCAACTCCAAGGGGATCTATCGATAGAAAAAAAGGTGCGTCTCTTTTCTAAATTTGCCATACTGCATCGGTTGCGTTTAACATTCCAAGTGGCAATAACCTACCATTAGATTCAACATTGCCGACTTTCTGCTTGGTTGGCTATGCGAGCATTGCCTATTTGCCCCCCTTGAAATTTGTCTATGTTCCTCCGCGAATTTCAAAAACTGTTGTTCAGTTCACCCGCACGAACATCATTAAAGGAAGGCATATTTTATGTGAATTTAAAGTACAAGAAATCGTTTCGTTTAAGCATCGCTGGGTGGGGGAATGCAAAGATGAATCAGTTTAAGAGCTTCTAACCTTGTTTGCTAAAAATAGCCCATGAGAAAAAATGAACGGCTTCAAAGAATACAATGTATCCAGCGCCGTTTTTAAGAATGAACCAGTGGGGCCTAGATGCAGGATCCCGAATCAGCCAAGGGTCCCTGAATAACAGAACCTGGGTTATTCTATATTTTCTTTTCTTCGAATTAAAAAAAAGTAAAATTCAAATTCAAAGGAACAATAATGAACAATAATAAATAAAATCATCTTTACCATTACTGTTAATTACTATCATTATTAATAATTGTAAAAAAATATTCCCCGAAACGTGTTGAGTCGGGAGAAATGCGGTAATAAGAGACATAAATAAATAGAGAAGGACAAAAAACAAAAGCCTAAATATATATTTAAAAATATACAAAATATATTAATATATTGTTTTTGCCTTTCAATTATTGTTAACAATCCAATAAAACGCTATCATGATTTATATATATATATATATATATATATATATATATATATATAGTGTTTTTGTAAAAATACCTCCACTTATAATAATGCTAGACTTTATCACAATAAAATTTTAGCGTAAAATGGGTATAAATTTGAGATAAAATTGATAATTCAGTTATTGACTAATAAGATGTTAATTCATATTCTACTTTGTAAATTATGAAGTTTTTTACATACGTACTTTTAACAATGTCGCTTATTACCCGTTTATTCTTAATGCTTGGGTAATAAGAAACAAGAGTCCATTATTGTCTATCTATATCTCCCTGAGTAACGTTTCTGATTTAGAGCCTATTTCAGTGGATGCTTAATGTGTGTACATTCATATTTTGTATCAATCATATATCTAGACCCGTACATTACTTTATAATGCAAGTAAAGAAAATTTGTTGTGTAATTCAGGAAATCTATTTTGTAGTCTTCTGTAACTCAAAAATGAAAATTTATTTATTTTAATCTGATAAGTTGTGTTGTAAGGGTACCTATTCAGAAATAAGCCTATTCAGTTTAATATAGTCTTTATATGAATGTTGGAAGACCAGTCTCTTATTACCCCATAGAGGGTAATAAGAGACCGAAATCTTCTGTGTCTTATTACCCCCTATGGAGTATAATAAGAGACACAAGATTTCGGGTTTTTTTTTTCAACACCAAAAACTGACTTTAACACGAAAAAAATATATTAATTCCCCATATCAAAGTGGTGGAATATAATGTATTTTTTTAAAAAATTCTTTTCTCGCTACAAAAGTAATTATTATTATTATTATTATTTGTCTCTTATTATTCCATCTTTCCCTATTATACTTCCATATCATACATTAACTAACATTTATATATTTAGGGATACTTTGATGTAGTTGATAAGAATAGAACATGGATATTATGTTATTTTATAACCACAAAATATTTATATTTTTTCTGCATCTGAATAGTACTTTTAGAAATATAAATTGTGAGTATAGATTATTTTGTAATGGGGCTTCACAATAAATCGTCCCCCAGATTCCTTGAATGTATTAAGACATTCCTGAATGTAAAGGGAGAGATAGATTTTTTTTTTTAAATGTTAATAAAGAGCTAGATGTAATCGACTGAAGAAATTTTAGCTATTGCATATATACATAAGTCTATTTATTGGGATCATCATGCCTGCTAAACTTGCAAATATACATTTAAAAAAAAAACACTTTCAAATAGTATTAGCATTCGTCTCAATATATACCATGCTTCGTACAGACTGAAGCAGTGCTGATGTTTAATGTGCTCCGACAACAAATTCAGAAATCTGGCATACGATCAAAGTTTAGAAGAATATATCGAAAAACAATTTTTTTTTTTTTTTTTTTTTTTTGTATAGAAAACACATTTATTTTAGAATCGAAAAAAAAAAAAAACTTTTTAATTGAAAAAAAAAAAATCAAACACAAAATACAAGTATTAAAAAAAATTCAAAATACAAAATACACTTTTAATTAAAAAAAAAAAAATTGTGTGTTAGATCCCACTAAGCTATGCAAAAGGTTTTTGTAAAACTGGTTAACTGTTTGAAATTATCAATTTCCAATGTAAAGAAGCAAATAAAGAAAATATATCGGTCTATGAGAGAACAATTTTATGTGGTAAAGAAATAATATTTAGAAATTAAATTTAAAAATCTGTATGGAAATATGAAAATATTGATAGCTATAATTAATTTTCATTTAAAGCATACAAGTAAAGCGTTATAAAAATGAAAAATAATTTACAAGGCAAAATTATGAGACGAATTTATGATTGGCCTGCAACAGAACTAATTTCTCAAATTTAGAATCCTTCATTAAATTCTTTTTTTTTAGAAGTTATAATGTTCGCAAAACAAAAAAAAAATATTTCGACCACAACACTTGAAGGAAGACTCATATTAAAATCAAAGAAGAGTTCCTTCGCTGTAAGTTATGAGTTCAAACATTTTCGGATCGACGAAAGCTAGACAAAACGTGCAATCGTTATATACAGAGTAATAAGAAAATAAATGATAAAATTTGAAAGGGCGGTAGAGATAACCAAAACAAGCATATTTTGTCATAGAATGTGTGTCCGGAAATGGCGCGTTTAATCGCTGGGGGAAAATGTGAAAGGTGCAATGAACAGCGCTTATACGCGTTATTTCCAGACACACATTCTATGACAAAAAATTCTTATTTTGGTCCCCTCTACCACCCTTTAAAATTTTGACAGATGGTTTCCAATCAGCCTCCTGTATAAACCAGTCATCATCTGTTGCAGTTTTGCTTTCATCGGATTCCTGTTGCTAATTCATCGAATCGAATTCAATGCTGATTTTACTAAAGTTGAATTCGATTTTTAATTCGTTTTCTGTATTCTTTGAGAAAAATAGACGGCAACTAGTGCATCTTAAATACCAGATGTCTGCAGACAGCAATGATTGCTGCCCCAATCACATCATCTAAGTTCAGATAAAAGATTCATCATTCTTCGAAACTTTCGGTGCTTGCTGAAAGCAAGCAATCACAGTGTTTCAGCTGTAAATCTTTCATATATTTTATATTAGTTTGGACAGTACAAATTGTTGGTAACAACTGACCAATAAAAACATCCTTGTTTCGAATGGTTGATCTACTTTTAAAAAACCCATCAGTCTGAAATCTTGGAAAGGTATTTTGAATATTTTGAAAATACAAAATACCTGGAAAATACATTACCAAAATACTTTAATTTTATCAGTTTAAAATACAAAATACAAAGGTATTTTTAACATATATTTCAAATACATGTATTTTCGATATTGCCCAATTCTGTTTCTGAAATTGTTGTCAATGTTTGAGCATCCAATTCTGATAAATAGAGGGACTGGAGTCTGTAGTTGCTATGTGCTGGTAAGGTGAAAAAGGTGCCCCCCTATCTATGGGTACCCATATCTCAAAGATATAAAAATATATTAAAGTAACGTATAATGCATATTATTGGAATACATATAATTGTAATTGTATACAGTTAGACTATGTTTCACTGTGTACCAGCATTCCATTCCTCACTGTGTACCACATCGATGTTTTGGGGGAAAAATGATTACGTATTTCTTCCTGCGTGTTTGTTAGGATTGATGATGGATGATATTTGGACTGAAATACCACGTACAATTAGATCGAAGAGATATGATAGGTAACAGAGTTAAATGAATAATTTTCAGGTTCAAAAAATGACTTTATTTTCTTAACTTTAAAATGAAACATCATACACGTTTGGAATGTTAGTCGGAAAATAACTCCAAACAAAGCATAATTATGAACAGCTTAAAACCTAGTGGTAGAAACACAAGCTTTTTTTAAATGTCGTTTTTAAACGTTTTAAAAATGTCTCTATTTCACTGCGTACATTGTCTTACTGTATGCGACCCTCCCTTATTCTAAGCTAAAAGCAGATCATTAGTTTTATGTATGACTTGAAGAATATTCCTGTATATCGTTATTCTAAACTGAAAGAGTCTAATATTTCGAATTATTAGAATAAATTTAAGTGATCAGCTGATACTTAGAATTGAAAAGGTAAATATTTTACAAAGCCACACCTACTAAAATACCACACGCCTTTTTATGCAGTAGTATTTGAAAAGTAAACT
This sequence comes from Maratus michaelseni, assembly GCA_963931845.1. NCBI lineage: Eukaryota > Metazoa > Arthropoda > Arachnida > Araneae > Salticidae > Maratus > Maratus michaelseni. The sequence continues at coordinate 194,789,610 of OZ007586.1, read as the reverse complement.
TCCATTCATAGTATCATAAAATGAATTTATTCAAATTTTATTTCAAAACTTGACAAAGTTTAAGCAACATTTTTAAACATTTGGCGTCATAAAAAAATTGAAATGAGGACAATATTAATGAGGAATTATGCATGTTATGAAAATATCCCGTTTAAAAATATGCCTGTAAATGCCTTGTCTGTAAATATCTTTTTAGAAAAATATAGTTATGATGATATAGTTTTATAATAATAATAGCTTTGTATAAAAATGTTCCTTATAAAATTAACCAATGATAATTTCCGGATTAAATATTTCACTACCCAATATACAATCCAATTGGGACATACGTGTCCTCGCAGTGGTAAAATGGTTAACAATCATAAAAATAAATTTCATCTAAAATCACTGTATTTTTTTTAAACTTGAATTTCTACATAGAATAATTTACAATGAAAAAATAAAACAAAATTTCCTTACAATATGTTTCGTCAATGAATAATTTAGAATTAATGATTTTGGAAAGACATTTCTTATAGTTTTCGTTTGCTTTTTAAAAAAACAATAAGTGCAAAACATATAAAACTAGCTGCGTGGCAACCCGATGTGCCACATTTAAATTGCACATGAGATCATTATATTCATTGGGAGAAAATTAAATCTAACTTCATTGTAAACTTAGGGGTAATTCAATGCGTGGATGTAGTGTCAGTCACAGAGATTTAAATGGCTGCAGTGTTTGACTACTAGTATTATAGTAAAGAAAAATTTGACTTATTCAATCCCATATATCTACAATTAAATACAGTGAAGATTAAAAAAAAAAAAATACCGGTGGCCAAGAACGGTACACTTTTGCGGCCTATGTGACTTACACTACATTCACACATGGAATTAGCCCTTAGAAGACAATTATTAAGTACTATAGTTCAAGTAATAAATCATATTTATAACTTAAGTAAAAAACTTTCCCAATAAAAATGCACATTTTAATAATTTTCTTTATCAAAAGCATTTCGTTCTTCCAAGATTTGGCTTGTAATTTCAGAGCTGGTGGGGAAAAATGATGTAATTTGGACGAACAAAAATGGCATTATTTTTATTATTTTGACGAATATATTCAAAAGCATTTTATATTTATGAATTAAAATAAATGTTTGCATAAAAGTAATTTTTCTCACTAAAACATTTCGCTTTTAACGTCCTTGTGACAAGTTTTAATCGTCATCTTAAGGAAATAGATGAAAATCCTGTGCTTTTTCTTTAAATTAATGTTTTGTAAATAGGGAGCAATAATTCTGTATTTAAATTTAAAGCGATTAATTTTATTTTTGTTTATCTTCCTTGGTTGAATATAAAATTTTAAAAAGCTATAATGGAATAATTTCTTTATGTCAATTTACCAACAGACGACTTTTTGCTTTTTAAGATAAATTAATTCCCGAAGCTTAAATATGTCAAAACAAGTTTTTATTTCTTCAAATTTTCTTGAAAAATGTAATTTAATGACGATATTGTTTTCGTGATTTATTCAAATACAAAGTATTTATTCTTATTAATTTTAATGACAAAAGGACACCAATAAAAATATAATAATCCCCATTAATTCCCTCTTTTCCCTCTCTTATCCAGAACAGCGTAAACAAAACTGACGTCATTTGGACGAAATTATTCAAGATTATTTCAAGTTTTTGAAGTAAAATAAATATGAAGTATAATAGCTAATAAAAAAGATAGTTTTCTTGCTAAACCATTTTGCTTTAAGCGCCTTTATGGAAAATTTTAATAGCCATCTGTAAAAAATAATAACTTGAAAAATTGCTTTTTCTTCTTTAAATTAATTTCTTGTTAAAAGGGAGAACTTATTCTCTACTTAAATTCAAGGAGTTCAAATTTGTTTTTTCTAACTTCTTTGGTTGAATGCAAAACTGAAAAAACTACGGTGGAATGATGTTTTTTATGTCAGTGTCCCAGTTGTCAGAAGATTTACTGCTTTCTAAAATAAACTGATTCCTGAAGCTAGAATATGTGAAAATAAGATTTTATTTCTTCAAATTCTCTTGAAAAATGTAATTTAATCACGATATTATTTTTACCATCTATTCAAATAAAAGATAATTACACATTTCAATTTTATTGAGAAAATAACATCAAAGGAAAAAATATCCATCTTTCCTCCTTGTCTCTGTTTTATCCAGAAAAATGTAATAATTTAGTTGCCACCATTACAGAAATGTCATTAAAATTTACAAAAATATTAATATATAGGAAATTAAGTCAACTTTTTAAATTCTGAGACCTTATATGACATTCTCGGATCCATGCGTATAACTCGTGTTCATTTTGTTGTGATGCGTTCCATATTGAAGGATCTGCCTGTCTTGTGAAACACAGACAGTCAGATCTCAATATAATAAATTCATCATTCTTTTATGTTTCAAAATTTCTGTACTAAAAATACATTATTCAATCAACAGCAGAGACAGTAGTTTCTTTCATTGAAAACTGGCAGCAACAAACGAAAATATTTGCTGTGACACGAAAATACTTTTTGCTTAAGAAAACATTTTTCCTGGTGTTTATAAATTCACTTTTTTGTTTCGTATGCTAAAGAAAAAGTGAAAGACGCTTTTGTTGTTTTCATCATAAATGAAATTTTTGTTCATTCAATGAATTTTTTTTTATTCAACAAATTCATTCTTTCCGTTGTTTCAAAATCAAAATCTTAGTCTTACACCAAAAGAAATTTTATTATTCTTCATTATATTCAATTATATATATATATTCTTTATTATAGTGAATTATATTATTCATGCGTCCAGAATAATTTTCTGCTGGAATATTTTCGACATTCTTAGATATTAATTTAATAATTAATATATATATATATATATATATATATATATATATATATATATATATATATATATATATATATATATATATATATATATATATATATATATATATATATATATATATATATATATATATATATATATATATATATATATGCAATTAGATTTTTATTCAGAGATATACACTACATTTTTTATAGACATCTAAATGCGAGCACGCAAATGAATAAAACTTAATAATCAGACAAGATGCCAAGTTTTTTGAATATACGTGTTACTCATAATAAGGTGGCAGAGTAAAATTATAATAATATTATTATATTCTTAATACATCCAAAATAATTTATTGGAGAAACATTTTTATCATTCTCATGTAATCCCACTGCTCTCCTTTTTGAATACCAGTGTTTTCAAACTATAGTCATCGTGGTATATTTATATTACAAATATTTCTTAAATCTACCACAAAAATTATTGTCTGGAAATATACTTGTATTACAAAATCGTACCAATGGGAGACTTGCATTCTTAAAGAGACATTCGTTCAATAATTGATATACATTTTCGTGCAATTAAATTTTTATTCAAAGAAATTTATCACATTTTTATTTTTCGATATATATCTAAATGCGATGGCGCAATATCATAAGTCAAGCTTGCAAGTCTTTTCAATAAATATATTTCTCAGAATAACATAGCTGCATTAGCATATAAAATATTTCGTGCGATTGCAAAATTATTTAACAATTGAAAATATTCAATGTTGCCCGGAAACAATTTTTTCGCAAGAAAACTTTTCTTCTGTTGTTTATAAATTCACGTTTTTGTTTCGTATGCTAAATAAAAAGGGGAAAAATACTTTTGTCGTTTTCACCCTGAATAAAAACCTTGTTAATTCTATGAAACATTTTTTCACATCAACAAATTCTTTCCTTTTTTATGATGTATAAACATTTTATAAAAATACTTTTATGCCCATGTTTCTACAAGAGTGAATTAGGTAGAAATAATTCCTGATTTTCTGCTCTCTATAAACAAGACAATACCATACAATAAAATTTGAAGAGCTCGGATGTAAAACATGGAAACTGACATTTTCGAATTTTTCATGGAAAATCATTTAACGGCATCTAGATATGCTTTTAAAAGTACAAGGTTTATTTATTATTCTATAGAGGTCATCATAATCAAAGATAAATGTTAGATAAGTGCAACGAGTTTTTGTAATTAAAATTCAAGAAGTCCGATAAAATAAAATCTATTAGATAGAAAATGTTGCATATGTATTTAACTAAAGGTTCAGTTTTAACAAATCAGCCGTTTTAGATAAACTAATTAGGTTTTGGCTGTAGAATTTAATTAGAAAACTTGAATAGCTCGAAACTTGCATTTTGTTAGTTACCTTGTTGCACGCCCAGAGAACCTTCAAATATCAGATTACACTATTAGATTACAAACAATAGATAACAGGAAATATTAATTTAGATTTATATAATTATATTTTTTAATTATGAGAACATCGACAAATGTGAAAATTGTTTATTTTTTTTATTTTTCCAATTAATAGATAAAATAATAGCGTTGTGAAAATTGAGTGCCAGAAATTATAATTGATTTAATCGAGTATGTATTGTGAACAATTTTAATGGATACTCTGTTAATACTCTTCCAACATTTTATTCACAACAAACAGTTTAAATGCATTTTTAACCACGTTCCAACGAAGCAGGTTGTACATTTTGTTTGTATATACATGGTATATATATATAGGGTGTCTGAAAAGATTGAAACGCACTTTATTTTTTACCTGCTGCAGGTACGTAGGCATTGTACGTAGGGTAAAGTAAGTTATATTTAGAAAACATTTCTCCATGCTCTGACATGTACGACAGTAAAAGTTTCATTCTTCTATGACTAAAATTACTACAGTTACTTTGAATTTTATGAAAATTCGGGGCTTTGCGGCACTAAAAGATCATCTGTCCATTTTAATAAATATTTTTAATAATTAAAATATTACCACAAAAACACAAAGGCATGGAATAATCTCTTGAAGTTAGTTCTATTTATTTCTCTTAAAAAAATACTTTTTTACAATATAGTCATAAACGTGTTTTATTGTTTTTTATTTAAAAAATAAAATAAAATCAATTTCTTGTGCATAGTATTATTCTTCTAAAAAAGATAGCTTAATTTTTGAAAATATAGGTATTCAAGCTAATCTAAAATTAACTTTCATTACTTTTATTAACTTTTGGTTTTCACATGGCCAGGTTGTATAAGAAAAATGGGCATTCCTTTTTATGAAAACAGACTTCTAAATCTGGAAGGCCATAATTTTTAATTAATTGGTTATTTTTTTCTTCCACTAATTTCCCACCTGCTTGTCTAGATGGGCATAAATCATATGTCTTCCTATTCTTTTCGAATCATTTTGTGGTCATCCACAAAAGAAAGGGGAGTCTCAACAAAAGAAAGAGAGGCATTCACAATCTGTTAGCCCCGTTCCCTGCTTGACCTCTGAAATTTAGACATGCTAAAAAGTCATAAAACATCAAGGAGTCCGATATACCACAATAGAAGTACCGATCAGGATACGTTCCCTCTGTTAAGTCCTTCAAAGGAATGTCCAGACCTACAGACTCAAAAATGCAAACAGTGCACAGACCTGCTTCGCTTTTTTTTGTTGTGATATGTCGGAATCTTTGATCTTTTATGACTTTCTCAGGATGTCTCAGGATGGTCTAAAGTTCAGAGGTAAAAACGGGAGCACTTGACAGCTGTTGACACCGCCCATTTCTTTTGTTGAATCTTCTCTTTCTTTTGTACCTGACCACAAATTGGTTCGAGAAGAATGGGGAGGGGTTTGATTTATGCCCATCTCAGGCTGATTTGCAATTTTGCGCACTAAACGGAGCCTTAGGTCGGGATCTTTTACTGTGGTATGTCGGGATCTTTGATCTTTTATGACTTTATTAAAATGTCTAAAGTTCAGAGGTCAAAAGCGGAAGCCGTTCACAGGTAGGGACAGCCGCTGACACACCCCTTCTTTTTGTCTGTGACCACAAAATGATTCGAGAAGAATGGAAAAGTAAATGATTTATGGGTAGCTCAGTGTGACTTGCTCAGGATGGCTCTGAACTGGCCTTAAACGGAAGTCCCGTTCTAGTTAGCGCTCGCGTGCAAAATATGACTGTGGCGCTCCCAACAAACCAAACCAAACCTTCTTCCACTAATTAATTCACTCCTTTTAATTAAGCGAATACGTAAATAAGAGCCAGTATGCAGCGAGATCAATCTGCTTTCCCACAGATTGGTTTTGCTATCGTTAGGATTGAATAAATCTGAAATTTAGTAGTCAGAATTGCAGACTCTTCTTTAAGCATCTAGTAGTGCCTCGTATAATAAAAAATGTAAAGCCAATTTTTGTTGGCTATAGTTTAGATTTGAACCACTTTTATTGTCATATTATTTGCACTATAAATCAGTATATATTTTTTTAAATCTTACATTTTGAGTTTATGATTACATATTTAAATTATCTTAATAAACAAAGAACGGCATTACTGTATTATTTATTTTTGCATCTTTTAGATTTCAATATTAACTAACAAACCAAACTACACTTAGCAAGTACATTAGCAAATTAATTTGCTGTATCCTGAAGGTCTAGAAGAAAGAGCCTGTCTATGTTATTCATTTGACGACAGATAGAGAATGAATAATTTTTCCCTAGAGAAAGTACAGTGTGCACCGTTACCTATGATTGCCATAGAACTAATTATGATTGTCTACTCCCACGTTGTCTTATCTTTGTCCAAAAATGCATTCCCACACCTGCACGAATGATGCATTACTGATCTAACCCGGTGATGTTATGACCTATTTTGTAATTTTTCTATGTTCAGAAACTTTTGATTTAGTAATTTTCTTTTTATGGAGTAAATGATTAAAATGAATTCTATTTATGATTACTCTGTATTTTTATTTAGTTATTATAAATAGGTATGCAGTTGTGTGACCATCTGTTTTACACTTCAAACAGTAAATCATAAGTAATGGAAAATATATAAATATTTAAATAGTTATTTTTCTTGTTATTGTTAAATTCATTGCTTAGTTTATATTTTATTCTTTATTTACGTATTATGTTCAAAATTAATTTAATGTCATTTTCTTCATCATTTTTAAGAAAAAAAAATGAAAATATGCATGGATTTATTTTATTTTATTTTATATATATATATATATTGGCAGAAGTGACTGTAAACATAACTCTTTATAAAAAAATATCAAGAAATCAAAGAAAACCATAAATTTTGAAGGAGCACACTATTTCAGTTTATACTTTTCCACTTCACTCACACAGATTACTTTTAAAATAATATATCGCCTAGATTTACAAGAAAACATAGATTGGTTGTTTAAGATAACGTGTCCACGGATAACAAAAAGATGCGTTTGTTGCTGAAAGTTTTCTCTCATGAAATATTAGGAAATAACATAAACTTTGTCGAGAATTTTTCACACCTGATATATGAATATAGTTAAGTAAACTATTATTTTCAACTACAAATAAAACTTTATATTATCTTTATTTACTTTTTTCTGAAAATGAATCAATAAAAGTAATATTTGTAAATATTAATCCATGCATTGGAGGTTTGGAGCTAAAATACTGTGTGATAATAAGCAATTGTGTTACTAAATTCAACCTTTGAAGAAAAGGAGGAAATTATTATTATTATTTTTTTTTTAATATCAATAAAATTGAATTTTTTTTTTAGTCCTTCCGTATAAATAAGATTTAATCCAAGAGTCTGGAAGAGAAGAATTTTTGTTTTGTTGAGTTTGATGAAAATTATCATAAAACTATTGTACTACTTATCTTTGTTAATTCTAAAGAACTTAAAAAATATGTTTTCATATCTTAAAATAATATTAGTATTAAAGAGATATGTGCAAATAAATCACCATTGTTTCTTTTCTTTTTTTTTTCTCCGCAAGAATTATGCTAAATAAAGTTGTAAATAACAACTATTATATTGTTTTTAAGATATTACTAATCCTAAATCTAAGTGATTACTTCAGTATTTCATTATTGCTGTTTTATTTCTTCAAATTATAATGTCTTAGTGTATCAGAGTGTCTTAGTGTATCTTCAAATTATAATGTCTTAGCGTACATACTCGCAGAGCGCATGCTCAGGTTGGAATTTTTTGTACTAACTATATGGCAAATTTATATAACTTGCCGATATTTCCCCTAGGCGAGTTTACTTTAAACGAGTTACACGAGTAAATAATTATTAGCTTGGCGATAATGATAGGTTCTCCAAGTCTATTTTTGTCAAAATCCTCACTCCCAATCAAATATTAATGCTCGTATGTCACCACTCTGATAAATTAAGACGCTGTTCTTTATTTTAAATAAGTGTTTTTTTTTTTTTTTACAACCGGCAATAATGTGTAAATTTTAAAGTTACATTTCAACAATTTCTAAAATATGTATCAATGAATATAATAGTTTAGAACCTTGAGAAAAGGAACTGTTGCCTTGAGCATCATAGTGCTTGAAACAAAATAGAAAAAGCAGAATTATTTCAAAGATATATTTCTAAGAAGCAAGTTTGAAATTACTTACAGATGTATTCAAAGAAAGTTTTCAAGTTTTCTTAGTACAAGATTTTCTAATCTCTTATTATTATAATTATTATTAGCTATTCATATTTCATTTTGACAGCAAAAATGTGAAAAAAAAAAAAACTTTTATTCAGCGAAATTCGCGTGAGACTAGAACAGTGCCGTGCACTTTTAATGTTTAACAGATATTAACATAGCATCATAAAACATATTATGGCACATCTTACCATTTCCATAAAGGTAATTTTAACTTATAAACATATACATGCATCACGCACATAGGTAAAAATTGCTTAAAACTGGGAAAAACGTGTAACACACTTTAAGATTTTTCTACCACATTTAAAATTTTACAGGCTGAATTTAGATCCTTAAATCCGGGTACATATTATTTTATCTTCTTAAAACTTTGCAACATAGTTGATATGAGAAGTGTGTATGACTTCGATTTACCTGTCCGTCTGTCTGTCCTTTAACTCTCGTAAATATACCCGGATTGTGGTGCAATTTTTATATTTTATTGACGCTTTCTGGGCGTCAATAAAGTTGTGTTAACTTCAATTAATTCACTTTTGAGTAAAATATATACTTTTTAACACGTAATAAATAACTTATTTGAGGTATTTAAACAGAAAAAAAAATGACGTCAGTAAACATGTTTTTTTTTTTTTTTTTTTTTTTTTTTTTTTTTTAAACTTTAACGGAAGAAAATATTTTTAGTTTCACTCAAAAAATGTGTAAAAAAATTATATAAAATCAAGTGATGATATTTTAATTAATTGACAATGAAAAAATGCCTTAATTATGTTTGGGTTCATTAAATATTTTTCATTTAAAAAGAAACATTTAAGTCGGTTGATTTTTTGAAAAAATACATAAATATTCTATTCTAAATTTTAATTCATAGCACAATCTCTATTGAAAATGAAGTGTGTAGCATTTATAGTTCGTTTACAGGGCCAGTCAAAATATTCCGTTAAATTATGGTTAATGGGAAAAAATCGTTTTAAGTGCCTTTTAACGATGTTACAGCATTTCAAACATAACGGAATTGATGAATTTATTATTGGCTTAGGTTATTCGTTTTACATTTTTATTTTTTTTATTAGTTTTGTGGTTATTTAAAAAATTCCAATTAAATAAATATGTAACGATGGTTCGGTAAACCACTACCGAAAAGTTTCGCAGAGTACCACTTTCCGCTTTTTATTAGAGGTTGTTTAAGTCTTTTAGAAGGTTCTCACAAAAAATTAAGTATCCCTTTTTATCACTTTTGAATAAAATATATTTTTTTAACAAGTAATAAATAACTTATTTGAGGTATTTAAACACAAAAAAAGAACCAAATGACGTCAGGAAACATGTTTTTTTTTTTTTTTTTTTTTTTTTACTTTAATAGAAGAAAATGTTTTGAGTTTCACTCAAAAAAATGTGTAAAAAAAAATATTTATAAGGACATTTAAAAAATGAACATTCGTGAATTAGCACTTTTTTCTTTCTATGCGACATCAACTTTAGAACGGCGACAAATTTTTGACAGGGAATATTTTCAAAAATGCTGTAGAAGAAAATTTTTTATGCTCAATTAAATTAATATTATTAATTTATATTAACATAGATTTAAGAACCTTCAAAACATTGGTCTTAACTAATGAAGAATGTATTAATACGATTTAAAATGCACCATGTCTTACCAAAGATAATTTAGCAAATTTAGCAATTTTGTGAATCCATTTGAATGTATTAAAATCTATTTCATTTCAATCATTCATAAAATAATTTGTCTATAATAAATGGGGGTGTCAACCTTTTTAAGTATTTATCTACCAATCTATATATTAAAAAATATTCTTTTTAAAATTTTTGTTTATGCTAATTCAATTCTTATATCACACCAAAATGATTTTAATTCTTGATTAATAAAATTTACGAGGTATAATGTAGGCGGAAAAGAAAGTCGACAAATCAACACGGAAAATTACACAGGCAGTTTATGCATTTTATCTTAAATCTTCTTACAGTTATAAAAGAAAATGTATTACGGGTTTATCTATAAATTTAGAAAAAGAAAAATAATATCTTACAAGGAAAAGTACTAGAGACAATCATTTAGTATCCAGAAATTTTCTAAAACATCTAAACATAAAATAAACTATTTTTATTTTTTAAAAAAATGTTTGGGTTCATTAAATATTTTTCATTTAAAAAAAACATTTAAGACGGTTGATTTTTTGAAAAAATATATAAATTTTCTATTCTAAATTTTAATTCATAGCACAATCTCTATTGAAAATGAAGTGTGTAGCATTTATAGTTCGTTTACAGGGCCAGTCAAAATATTCCGTTAAATTATGGTTAATGGGAAAAAATCGTTTTAAGTGCCTTTTAACGATGTTACAGCATTTCAAACATAACGGAATTGATGAATTTATTATTGGCTTAGGTTATTCGTTTTACATTTTTTTTATTAGTTTTGTGGTTATTTAAAAAATTCCAATTAAATAAATATGTAACGATGGTTCGGTAAACCACTACCAAAAAGTTAGAACCAAATGACGTCAGAAACATGTTTTTTTTTTTTTTTTTTTTTTACTTTAATAGAAGAAATTATTTTGAGTTTAACTCATAAAATGTGTAAAAAAAATGATTTATAAGGACATTTAAAAAATGAACATTCGTGAATTAGCACTTTTTTCTTTCTATACGACATCAACTTTAAAACGGCGACAAATTTTTGACAGGGAATATTTTCAAAAATGCTGCAGAAGAAAATTTTTTATGCTCAATTAAATTAATATTATTAATTTATATTAACATAGATTTAAGAACCTTCAAAACATTGGTCTTAACTAATGAAGAATGTGTTAATACGATTTAAAATGCACCATGTGTGTTACCAAAGATAATTTAGCAAATTTAGCAATTTTGTCAATCCATTTGAATGTATTAAAATCTATTTCATTTCAATCATTTATAAAATAATTTGTCTATAATAAATGGGGGTGTCAACCTTTTTAAGTATTTATCTACCAATCTATATATTAAAAAATATTCTTTTTATAATTTTTGTTTATGCTAATTCAATTCTTATATCACACCAAAATGATTTTAATTCTTGATTAATAAAATTTACGAGGTATAATGTAGGCGGAAAAGAAAGACAACAAATCAACACGGAAAATTACACACGCAGTTTATGCATTTTATCTTAAATCTTCTTACAGTCAGGGCCCGATTAACCTCTGAATCTAAGGGAAGCACGGTATCATTTTGGGGCACTCTTTTGTTTGACAAAAGTTTTCTTAATTCTTCATGAAAACTCACCAATGATACTACTATTATTCTCAGGAGTAGCTTAGTCGAGGTCACGTATATTTCATTAAACAGCTTTTTTATTTTCCCTGTATATACTTCTGATATATTTAGTACATATAGCTGTATGCTCAATTTCCCGAGTGGTTTCTAACAGGCACACCAGGATGCTATATGATTAATTAACATCTTATTGAGGACATCCATATTCAATTGTTAAATAAATTTCGTAAATATCTGCGTGGATTTCTTCTTGAATGAAGCATACTACTTTCTTTTCCAGAAAAATAAATAAATAAACAACTAAAATTACAATGTAAAAAAATGGAAATGGAAATTAGAGGGCCCTTTTCACAGTCATTTTGGGGCCCCTTTTAAATTTTAGAAGGGAAGCATGTGCTTCACGTGCCTTTTGGATAATCAGGCCCTGCTTACAGTTATAAAAGAAAATGTATTACGGGTTTATCTATAAATTTAGAAAAAGAAAAATAATATCTTACAAGGAAAAGTACTAGAGACAATCATTTAGTATCCAGAAATTTTCTAAATCATCTAAACATAAAATAAACTATTAAAAAAAAAAAAAAAAAAAAAAAAAAAAAAAAAAAACTTTACCTGTAACTCCATTCGATTTTTTGTTTCTGTGGATGCAAACCATGACAGGAGACGACCCACTTATACCGTCGAAAAATAAAATTAATCTATATCTCGAAAATAATTATTGGAAAGAACTGTAAACGCACGTAGCCACATTTTTGACGATACTGATTCATTTTATGTAAATCACTTATGTATGTCATAATTCATAAATTTTCTGAATATGAATTTATTAATATTTTCATAATAAAAAAATACATTTTTGGCAATGAAAAAAATGTCTTGATTATGTTTGGGTTCATTAAATGTTTCTCATTTAAAAAGAAACATTTAAGCCGGTTGATTTTTTGGGACGATATAAATTAAAGCTTCTCACGCGTATTTAACATTAGCATTCTCAAATTTTGACCCCTTCTAACTCTGTTAAGATTTAGGGAAAATGCATAAACTGTACGCTGTTCGGCGTTGATTTGATCCGAATAACTCAAATAAAGTGTCAAAAGTAGGTGCTACCATTAAAACAAAATGAAAATTGGTATAATTTTTAATATGTAAACGACCCCTGAAGCACAATTTATGAATAACATTTGAATCATTTTTGTGCAATTATTTTCAGCCGAATTTGAAAGGGGTGGTCATTAAAAAAAAAAAAAAAAAAAAAAAAAAAATCAGGACTGTACGGCTACCGATTTGTAAACATATTGGGTTGTTTTCCTATTTTTCATGAACTTTTAAATTTGACCCAGTATACAATTTAAAATAGGTATAAAAGTAGTTTTAAAAGAAAACACTATTTTATAAGCATTCAATATTTATCTTAAAAAGCACGCCTAATTTCATGACTGTAATTCATGTTAGAATACGTTAATTTCGCGTGGACCTCAATTATGAAAAATTCACCGCTTTGATTTAAGTTTGGTAAAAAGCGCGAACTAGTGAATTTATTAAAACTATGTATAATTTTTCTATGTTTCTTTTTTAACATAGGGACAAAGGAAAAAAAACATTTAAACTATTTATTCATGGTTACTAAATTTTTTCTTCAACGTATAATCATAATTTAATTAATATTAAACTGATAAAACCGCATTTAAAAATATTACACTGTTTATTTATTATTTATGTTTTATTTTTTACATTTTAGTGTTTAAAATATTTTTACTCTTGAATTTTCACTGTCAATTCGCATATTTTAACACGCGTAGTTTGGCGCATAATTAACTCCATTGTTACTGTAACTCGGATACAGTTGTACCCATAAAGAATATTTGGCAATTTATCATGTGCGCCTGGCTACAATTAAATACCTTTAATTTATTAATTTATAATTAATTTCTAAATATACTGAAATTTTGCATTGTTATCTGAAACATACCTGTGTACACACTTTTGTAATTCTAGCATATCAGGAACTGAGAGAAAAAAATTACAAAATTCCATCTTTTCATACATGAACCAAGTAAAGTTATAAAAGAGTGTAATAAAAGAATATATATATATATATATATATATATATATATTACACTTTATACTTTTTATTTATATTTAAATTTCTATGTTTTAGCGTTTAAAATATTTCATTGTTGCAGTTCCACAGCCAGTTGGCATATTTTAGCACGCGTGGTTGGACGCATAATTAACTCCCATTGTTGCTGCAACTCGTATACAGTTGTACCCATAAAGACTATTTGGCGATTTATCATCTGCACCCGGCTAACGAAAAAATTCCTTAAAATTAATTTATCAATTTATAATTAATTTCTAAAAATATTGAAATTTTGTACTGTTATCTGAAACATACCTGTGTACTGACTTTTATAATTCTAGCATATCAAGAAGTGAGGAAAAAAACATTGCAAAATTTCATCTTTTCATACATGAACCAAGTTAAGTTATAAAAGAGTGTAATAAAAGAATATATATATATATATATATATATATATATATATATATATATATATATTACACTCTTTACTTTTTATTTATATTTAAATTTCTACGTTTTAGCGTTTAAAATATTTCATTGTTACACGGTAAAAACAAAACAATAAAAAAAGCAGTAAATCTTACAGCACAATTTGCTGGCGCCCACATTGCCAGCATTTACTGCTGTGAAATTTACCTTAATTAGAATCTTTTTTTGCTGTAAAATACAAACAATAAATCTTTTTAAGGCACGTTTTGTTGTTAATTTGCAGTAGAAAATGCTGGCAATTTGGGCACCAGCCAATTGTGCTGTAAGATTCATCGTTTTTATTTACAGTGTGCAGTTTCACAGCCAGTTGGCATATTTTACCAAGCGTGGTTTGGCACATAATTAACTCTATTACTGTTATAATTCGTATACAGTTGTAACAGCAAAAAATATTTGGCTATTTATGACCTGCGCGCGGCTAACGGAACAATGTCTGAAAACTAATTAATTTATAGTTAAGTTCTAATAAAAATATTAAAATGTTTTATTGTCATAGAACAGAATCTTTATAATTCTATAGCATATCAGGAAGTGAGTTTTTCTTTTACTGCCATACAAAATCCCGTATCATGGTGAATATTAATCTGAAAACCGCAAGCCTCTCCGGCACTTACGGTTTTTTCATTTCTTTTTTAGGGTTCCGTACTTAAAAAGTAAACACGGAACCATTATAAGATCACTCCTGTGTCTGTCTGTCCGTATGCCTGAGTCCTTTTTCTCTTAAACTATGGACGTGGAAAGTTCAAACTTGGGTAAGTTATAAAGCCTTTTTACCCACATATTTTCAGATTATCAGCCATTCACAAATAAGTTTAGGAAAAATTTAGGGGGTAATTAAATTACTTGAAAAAAAGAAGTTTTCTTTTTGTCTATCGTGTGAAGTATCATGGGAACGATCTCGTAATACCGAACTCAAAAACATATTTGTTTTAATTTTATGTATTTCATTTTCAAAGATATCGTCGAAAATGCACTGCAAAAATATACCCCCCCCCCCCCCACTATTTCCGAATCTAGTGAAACAAAAAATATGAAAAAATTAGGGGTAGTAGAAGTTTATTTAAACCTTGCAGGAAAAGTATAGAGATTGTCTTAGATAATATAGTTTTTGAGAAAAACACATTTTTCCGTTACACACAAACTTTACACTTTTCGGGCGGTCAGCGAAAGAGTTGATGGGCGCTCGAGGTATCTATCGTCGCAGAATCATCCAAGGATATTTGATAATGATTTTCGAAAAAAAAATTGTCGGTAATTAGCCGAGATATTAATTAAGTTACTTGAAAAATAAATTTTATTTTTATGTATCGTGTAAGGGTATCGTTCGAAAGATCTCGTAACAATGAACTCAAAAATATATTTGTTTTAATTTTAGGTATTATATTTTCAGATATATCATCGAAAGTACTGAAAAAATATGCCCTTTTTCCTATGTCCGAATCTACTGAAACTAAATTATGAAAAAAATTAGGAGTATAGTAGCCGTTTATTAATTAATAAATAGTAATTAATAAATTCACTGTACGGAACCCTTTGAGCGCGAGTTATACTCGCACTTAACCGATTTATTTTAAATCATATTTTACTTTTTCTCTGGACTTTTGAAACACCCGGTGCATTAAAAAAAGAGAGAACATCGCTCAGTGAGTTGTTCTCACCACGTGTGATGTAGAATCACAGGCGGCAACGATTTTAGTTTATGTGCAAATAGTCTTCTGTATATGTTCTCATGAGATATTATACATTTATACAAACATATTATAAAAAGAAGTTTTCTTACATCACCACCAAACAAAATGAAAATTTACAACCAGAGAGTGAAAATTCCCTTCTCACACATTTAATATGTAAATCAATATCTTGATAAGTACTGGATTTGCATATCCCTGGAGAAAAATTCTTTAATGTAAATAAATAAATCTTTCGATATGAAAATGTCTAAATCAATAAATAACTTTCCATGATATGAATAACATGATATGAATAAAAATAAATTAATAATATGCATATTTTAAATATCCTTTCCATTTACTTTCAGTTTCAATACAAAGTAATTAACGTTCTTATTTCTATTAATAGCAGAATTAATAGTATTTTCCTCGGCTTATAATAAAATTAGAAATAAAAGTATTAAATGCTGTATACTTATGAATTTCATCAATCAGTTCCTCAAACTCTTGAGTACTATGTAACCTTTAAATAACTATCTTCAATTCGTTCGACGTTTGTTTTAATCGGTTAGAGAACTTATTACGTTTAATTATGTGATGTACTTCTCTTGATAGATGAATTATATGTGCGTCTTAATTTGATTTTAATCTTGATAACAATGTTTGCTTCCTGTTGTAGTGGCATTTAGCCGTTTAAGTAATTTAGTTGTACTACATACATTTAGCTATCCAGGCTTGTACTCGCATAACTTAATTGTAAACAGGGGACTTAAATTTAGAGCTTCACAAATGAAATCGGTTAAGCCTACAATTTCATGCACAGAAAATCCTCGTGGGACTACATAATTTAAATTTTTTATTTTTCATCATTATTATGTTGTACTTTTGAATTATCAAAAATGAATATTGGCTTATTTTAGATTTCAGATGAAAATTTTTATATATATGGCTGTGGTTCGTCATATAATTTCAAGATAAATGAAAACTAAAGGAAAATTTTAATTGAAAATTTAAGTTTGTAAATCAGTCTTTGAAAATAAAAAATGAATATATTTTTTGAATATTAATAAAAATAACATTGAATCTTTATTGAAAAAAAAAAATAACATTAGAGTAGTTTGAGATTTTTTTTTAATTTCTAATATTATTGGAGCTTATAATGTTAGTAATAGGAATTCTCTCCAAATTAAGTCTCGTCTAGAACTATTTTAGGTACTGAACCATGACTCAACACGTATATAAGGAAAAAGACCCAATCATGCTGTAACCAAGAGTGGACACAGACCCAATCATGCTGTATCCAAGAGTGGACACAGACCCAATCATGCTGTATCCAAGAGTGGACCCAGACTCAATCATGCTGTATCCAAGAGTGGTGTGCTTTGGTCCATGAAAAGTGGGCACTCTTCTGTGATCTGATGAGGGGAATAAATAACTTTTGTCGTCGGAAATAAATGGCGATAAAATTTCTCATATTTGAACATTTGTCCCCATATTTGGGGGATAGAGTTAACGTTTAATATGTCATCCGCAGCTTTTTGATTCAAAACTTACTGACAGTTAAAATAAATTGATAAATTTATTAAGTTTAAAAATTAGTTAAACATTTAAATAGTACAAAGCTTTCAAAGCTTTAAATTTGTAAAAGTTTTGAAATTTGTTAATTTGACGGAAAAATATTAATTGAATTAAAATTTTTATCATATGATCATGTATGAAATATGCCATTTGGGAGCCATTGAAAGTTGGGATTTCAACTCCTCATAGCCGAAGGACCATGAATTAGATTCAGAGTTTTCATATATTGCAAAATTATGGTTTACGAAATATTTAGCAATATCGGTTAGAAATAATACTGAAAATTTAAAATATTATAACTTTAGGATTGCGTTTAAAAATAGTTTTTTATTTTTTAAACAAAGAAGTTCGGAAAGAATCTATAATTTTTAATATTATTCATACGCTGTAAAATTAAAACTTAAGGAATGACTTATTCTTCTTATTATTATCATTATTTCTTCTTTTTTTTTTCTTTTTTTTTCTTTCTTTGGTTTTGGTTACGATTTTAAAATTGGCTTCTATAGTAGAATTCCAAAATGATTTTCATTAGATCTCTTTCAGTTCCATATGAAATAGTTGCTATAAAGGAAAATAGAAAATGAGTAAGAAAAAATCGGTTATCTCTAACCGGTTAAAGAAATAAAAATCGTCAAAGAAAATTAATTGAATATTTGAAGATACTTTCATAGATATTTTCAGACCTTGATAAAAGAATCAATAAGTAAAATTTATTTATGGAAGATCAATACTAAGGAGTAAAAATAGTAGAACATAAAATCTTTTATTCTTGTGTTTGTGTAACGTGTTCATTGTGTGAACGAAGAATGTGTTGAGAGAAAACCATTCCGATAGAACAGTAATACGGCAGCAAGGGAGGGGAGTGGAATTGAACTTTTATGTAAGCAAATACTGAGTTATGAAAACAGTAAGATTTTGCATTTTGGTTGTTGCTCTAAATAAAAAAAAAACTAAAATTTATTAATAAAAGACAATTAGACACTTATGGAAAGCCTTTACGTTTTAGTTAACATCGAAATTTTGATAGCACTTTGAAATTAAAGTAATCTGTGATTTTATTAAAGAATATATCTAGTTTTAATTTCTTGCTTAATGAGTATTGGTGTTAAACTCAAAATGATAATAATATAACTTATCTTTTAAAAAGTTACGCATTTTCATCAGTGATAACACCAAGCATTAGTTAAATTTTTATCGCATTAACTCTAGATTTTCAGAGTTAAAATCTTAATGTTTATGAATATTAGATGTTAATTTACAAAGTTAATTATTTACAGCTGGCTTTTAATCCAAGCCATTTCACAGGTTTATTCAGAGTTGCAGAGAAATACAAAAATTGAGTTTTTATTACGCTAATTTCGTATTTAATAATAATAATCGTAAAATATTTGCCTTATTTTAATCTAAAAATGTATGTAATTAAATAAGGCGAATATTACTATACGAATATGCTGATATTCAAAATTCATTTCTAGAATTTCCCTAGCAACACTGGGTTTGATTCCATGAAGTGTTAGAGAAGGTTTTCAGAATTTTATTTTCGCAAAGAATCGGGGAACGTACACGAAAACTTTATTCACATTCTAAGAGGGACAGCTCCGATGAGTAGAATCTGAGAGTCCTGCTCTAAAGACTTAAGTCTGTAGATCATAGATGTCCCTCCCGGTACTTTTTTATTAAGGTTTTAAAAAAATTGCAATTTTCCGCTGGAACTGAGCCCGCCGTAAGCGCGACAGGGGGCGGGGTGACACGTACTATGGCCATGAGCCAGAAACACCGGGAATTCACAGAACAAAACTCACGCTGCCGGAGAACAGATATCTCTCGAAATACGGGGCAGCGGGGAACCGAGGTTGTTGAAATTGGCTTGAAGATGGTATGCCACACAGCACTTGGTACTCAGACAGCAGGTGAGCTGTAACACGAAAAGTTTGTACAAAATCGAAACTTCACAAAGAACTTTTTTATTTTATTTTTCCCTTGAAGACTCATCTCACAAATTAATTTGGTCAAAAGATACCGTCACACACAGTGTCGAAGTGGCTTGTCTTGCAAGCATTGACCACATATTGTGTGCGAAAACCCAAACTTATGTTTCAATATGCCGTGTTATGCGCTGTTTCACGAATAATCAATTTGTGCCATTGAAATACCAAGCAATTGCAACTATTGGGTTGCCCGGAAAGTTCGTGCCGGTTGGGAAAGTCAATTTGTATCGGAAAATTCTATCATTTAATTATTGGACATTGATTCCGATAGCTAATATCTAATAATTAGCGGTAACAGAATTTTTCCGGTACGAATTGATTTTCCCAACCGGCACGAACTTTCTGGACAACCCAATATAATACTCTTTTCGAGTTTTATTAAAATATTAAAAGATTTTTAATGTGATTGATGCAGAAGCATAATATTTTACCTGAATTTTCATTCAATCAAACATCAATAACTACCGAAGTCGCATCGAGGCGCAGGTAACCCCAACGTTTCTCACTTCTCAAATGTCTACAGAAGAGGAATATACGATCGATTTTGCAGGATATAACGTAATCTTGACTTTATAAGGCAAAAATTTTGAAAATTATAAAAATTTCAAAAACCATGCATAGGTGTCAAAAAAATAATTTTTGGGCTCAGGATATTGCTCACAAAAGTAAAAAATAATTTACAACAATATAAAAAAAATTGGACTTGCATAACATTTTATTTTTCATCAGTTTCTCATTTTAAGTTTTTACCTGTGTTTCCTACTTTTCCGATACATTTTCTTCTAAAAAAGTTCGGGCTAGCCGGTATTTAAGGGATAAAAAATATATGGTTTCTCATGCTGTGGGACTTATAGAAGAACTCTACATTATTGACAAACCTTAGGAAAATATAAATTTTTCGCCTATGTCGTGGAAATTCGTTGTTTCGGCACAATTTACGCCGCCTAAAATGCTCGCAAATTTAAGCCAATTTCGAATTTCCACGCATTTTGCTTGAGACACAATTATCTTTAATGCAGTATATGACACTGTACTGGCCTATATGACACTGTACAATGTCAGTAAAATTGTTGTGTTAAGAAATGTAATTCTTATTTACTTATGAGTGATTGACCTTGCATTAACTCATTTAAAACGTTTAATGTGTTCCTTTTTATGTGTCGTTATGTTTATATGTCGTCTTGGTTCCAGAGCGTTCCTATATATACAACAATGTTAAAATGTTTATTACATCGGATTTTCAAATATCTTTCTTTCATACGTCGGTGTAAACATTTCTGGTGTATACGAGAAACTTTATTGCATGTTTTTCATTACCAAAATTTGTGATATTTTTACATTCTTTCAAAAAAGATGCTATTAAATTTACAAAATCTTATGTTCTATGCAAGTACTAGATCTAATTTCCGTTGCATGATATAGTATTAAATAAGAAAAAACACAGCATTGTTTTCCAAAACTATGCTGTGCCAAACTACGCCAAACCTGTCCTTTTAACAACGAAAATTTTTTATATCCATATTTCTCTAAAGATTTCATTCAGTGTGGTGAATGTTGACAAATATTTGAAAAAACTCAAAAATTTTATTGTGATGTCCTTAAAGTAATACAATTGGTTTAGAATAGGTATCAGAAAGTATATTTTTGTCAAATTTTGAAATTTTTGAGTTACTCACTTAGATGTCTTAAGAGGAGTTTACTACATTTGAATCAAAATAAAGTATGGACTTTTTTCTTAAACAAGGATAAAGATACCAATTTAGATGATTTTCAACGACATTTATTGAATTGTGACAAGCTCCATCAATTGTTTCAATCGGAAATATTTGAAATTTTGCATCATATGACGGAGAAAATGTGCCGTGCAATTCCAATCGGGTGGTTATTTTTCACACGACTCAGTCGTTCGGAAACAATTTGTCAGTTTGCGTCTGAAATATTATGCTCTGAACTGGAGCTCGTACCAACATATAGTTTGAAAAGTAACTTTTTCCGAAGAATGACCCGTAACTTCTAAAATCACTCGAAAAATTTCCTATCAATATTTTTGTTTAACGTCACAAAAAACATTTATTTTTTTATATTCACAAAGAATAATATAAGTCTAATTCTTACACAGTGAAAATTGTATATGCGTGCGCTCATTTTTTTCAATTTTTAGATCTTTTGTTTCAAACGGCTGGCAATTTGTCATTGGCATTGTCCATTACTGCGTTCAACGTACTGGTCATTCTATTATAGGGCACCACATGGACGGCCAGCTTTAGTCTCTACAAAAGGGCATGTTTACATCTATGGTTCCTTCGAGATTTGAATCCGGATCCTCAGGCCAGGGGCATCCGCTTCCGACCACGCTGCCGGGCGCTCAATTACCTATCTCTAGTTGGTTTATATATATATGTCTCTTAATCTTTCTTTCTTTCTTTTTCTTTTCTTTTTTTTTTTGAGGGGTGTGTGTGTGTGTGGGGAGGGGGGGGGTTACATAATCGTGAATCACAATGGATAAATTTTATTACCAAATTTATTTATTTTTCTGGTAGAATTTCAGCTACTTAGTTTATAGTGTGTTTTCATTAAGTAGTTATATTAATATAGAATCTGGTGTGGTTAAATTTATTTCAAGCAATGGCATATTGATCAGAAAGTTTACTCACTGTTATTTGTCAGATTCGCTGTCATGGTTAATTATAAGGTCATATTTTTAACCTTAGATGATTAAAAAGAACAGTATCCCGAGTTTTTATAGAAACAAAAAGACTGACTGTGCCTCAGGCATATATCATCATCTTGTTACCGCAAGCAAAAAATGACATTTCGGAGATCTTGTTCTAAGAACTTAGAAGCCCGGATTTTTTTTTTTTTTTTTTCACCTCTGAAAAATATGCTGCTAATTAAAAACATCACTTACAACATTTCCAAACTGCTGAAGTCTCCCTAGAAAGTTGCGATTTTTGTTGCTGTTATAAATAAAAGATTTGAGTGAAACAAATTTTACATGAGTTTTTCAGATCTATTTTTACTTTTAAGATACATATTTTTCTAAATAACAGCAATATTGTTTAAACGCATGTGCAATCCTTATAAAATTAGTATCAGAAAGGAAAGTTTTGCTAGTATAGCGGTAAAGAATTCCAATTATGATGGTAAGCATGTTTTCCAAAGAAAAATAAAACTTTTTGCACAATATAGAGAAATAAATCATCAAGAAACTCCCTGAAATGAGAGTATGACATATGTAACCTTCTAAAAGGCAGAATTAATCATGAGGTTTATCTAAAGCAAGATGGGCAAGAACGAAAAATCACGCATCAGGCATAAATTGTGAAACACTTTCCAACGCTAATAGAATATTATTAAGAAATATCATTCTTTCATGCAATGAAATGAGATATCTAAATAAACAAGTTAGGAGATGGCAGGAGAGGGCCAAGATTGGTAATCACAGAATTTGATTATTTTTATGTATGATTATGTGTTGTAGGGTAGAAGTCCCCTAGTCTCAGTTTCAAAGGATTTTATACAACGCTCCTTAGTTCTCGAGATATAAGGGGTCTAATATTATAACACAACTTAAATACTTTGTAATAAAATTACTGCGTTAGTCGTAACTCAGGTGTTATGGCTTCTGCTTGTTGATGCGCGGGCCCGGGTTCGAGACCAGGTTGGTTACCTTTGTTTTTCTCTCTTTTTTCTTTTGTGAATATACTTGTAATTATAATTTAATAATCTCAATTAAAATTTTTAATATCGTACATTAATTATAATGTTAACATTATATAAATTTAAATTAATTTTTTAAGCCATTATTAAACATTTATCATCATTTAAAGAGATTTTGTTTTAATAAATCTATTATTGACTAGTAAAAATTCCAAAATCGTTACAAAATCCTACTTTATTTTATTAATTATAAATTAATTCAAAGCGCAAGCATACGTATTACGAATTTAAAAATCTTTAACATGCAAACAAATATGCTGAAATTTAATTCTTATGCTAATTTTTAAAATAATTATGCTTCCTACTTTAAAAACAGAGTAGTAGTATCATCGCATTGACTTCCCTTGTTAAGGCAATATATAAATAATGTTTTTTAAAACCACGAATTGGATACAATTGTTCAATATTATTGCATCGATAAAGCATATATGAAATACATTTAAAAATGATTAGAAAAAATTAACTTTTTCACGATGTTTTATACAACGATTTAGTTACAAATAAAAAAAATAAATAAACATTATTAATGCACAGTATTATAATTTTTAACTTAGGATTATTAAATAATAATTACAAGTACATTTATAAAACAAAAAATCTGAAAAACTAACGCAGCACGTTCCGGTCTCGAACCCGAGGATCAGGGCGCAGACGCCATAACAGCTGAGCTACCAGTAACGTAGTAATACTGTTACAAAGTAAGTATTTAAGTTGTGTTATAACATTAGATCCCCTATTTCTCGAGAACTAAAGAGCGTTGTATAAAATCCGTTGAACCTGAGACTAAGGGGATTATACCCTACAACATATATAAAAATAATCAAAATCTTTAATTACCAAGCTTGGCTCTCTCCTTGTCAGTAAAAATCGATTTTCAGTAATTGCTTTCATATTCGGTAATGTGTGCGAAATAATTCGTGCAATCTGTATATGATCTATAGAGATTATACTACACGTACTACACTAAAAATTATATATGTTTAAAAATGCATATCACAGCGGAAAACCCATTTCCAGCAAGAATTTCCAGTAGTCAGCCCATAATCTAAACGAATTATTTTATGCGACCATATAAATAAATGATGAATGTTTTGTATATTCAGCAGAAATCATGCTTTACAGCACCTCATAAATTCATATCGATTTCATTATGTTTGAAGTAATATAACATCATTAAAATACATCGCAAATGACTTTTCCCGATAGAAAATAATGCAATGGAATTCTTTTCTGCGTCCCTGTAAGCGAACTATAAATGCTATACATTTCATTTTCAATACATAAGATTCTATAGTAAACCTCAATTGTATGTAGAAATCACATGGCAATTATTCTATAGTTTTGAGAAATCATATTGTAATCCACTTCAGTGATGCGTATCAATCTTATTATGTTTGAAATATTGTAACATCAATAAAATGCATTGCAAACAATTTTTCCCTATAGATCATAATGTAACGAATTGTTTTTTGCGTCTCTGTAAACGAACTGTAAATGCTACACATTTCATTTTCAATACCGAACATTCTATAGTAAACCTCAATTATATGTAAAAATTACATAGCAATTATTCTATAGTTTTGAGAAATCATATTGTAATCCACTTCAGTGATGCGTATCAATCTTATTATGTTTGAAATATTGTAACATCAATAAAATGCACTGCAAACGATTTTTCCCTATAGATCATAATGCAACGAATTGTTTTTTGCGTCTCTGTAAACGAACTGTAAATGCTACACATTTCATTTTCAATACCGAACATTCTATAGTAAACCTCAATTATATGTAAAAATTACATAGCAATTATTCTATACTTTTGAGAAAGCATATTGTAATCCACTTCAGTGATGCGTTTCAATCTTGTTATGTTTGAAATATTGTAACATCAATAAAATGCTCTGCAAGCGATTTTTCCCTATAGATCATAATGTAACGAATTGTTTTTTGCGTCTCTGTAAACGAACTGTAAATGCTACACATTTCATTTTCAATACCGAACATTCTATAGTAAACCTCAATTATATGTAAAAATTACATGGCAATTATTCTATACTTTTGAGAAAGCATACTGTAATCCACTTCAGTGATGCGTTTCAATCTTGTTATGTTTGAAATATTGTAACATCAATAAAATGCGCTGCAAACGATTTTTCCCTATAGATCATAATGTAACGAATTGTTTTTTGCGTCTCTGTAAACGAACTGTAAATGCTACATATTTCATTTTCAATACCGGACATTCTATAGTAAACTTCAATAACATATAAAAATTACATGGCAATCGGAGTATATTTACGAGAGTTAGAGCGCGGACAGACGGACAGACAAACTGAATTCATAAACACTTTTCAACTATGTTGAAAAATGTTAAAAAATGTATTTAAAACAATAATAGAGAACATTAATAAGATTCATTTCGTTAAAAGATATACACATTTTTTTTTTTTTTTTACCTTAGTATTAAAAAAATAAAAGTTTTTAGTTTATGGTTAATGGGGAAACCATTTGACCCCATTCCTAAATGCTAGCGGAAAATCTAAATAGAGAAAGGAATTTTTGCAATTTTATCCAAGCAAGTTTTTTATTCAATCTTTGAAAAAATATAACGTTATTTTTAGATAAAATTGTTTTTTTTTTTTTTTTTTTTTTTTTTTTTTAACAATATTTTCAATATATTTCTATTTTTCAAACTTTTCAATATGCTTTTCCCGTAAATATAACGAGGAAAAATTTTTAAAACTTATTTTTGAGTTGTTTTTATACTCATCGCACTGGATTATATTTTATCTATACTTCATTATTAACACATCTCAATATAGTTGAAAAGCTTAATTATTTTTAACACAATAACTGATTCATAACAAGAAGTAATTTTCTCATCTGAGCGAAAATGTAAGCAGCGAAAAGCATCTTCACTCAAATGGAAAAATTACCACTCGTATGAATTGTTTACCAATCAGTTGATTGTGTTAAAAATAATTAAAGTGTAATTACTCACCCATAGTTTGTTGGAGTTCCTTTACCTGCGGTTTATTCTGTTATGCTGTTTCAAATAACAGTCCAGATGTCGTGACCAAATGGTTGTTCTGAGCATTCTGAGCGAATATTGTGTTGACTGGGATGTCGTCCAGATAGTTCAATTAGAAGAGCATTGGCAGTTGGCCAAAGGTTCTGGGTTCGTGTTAGAGTCCTGCATCGGGTCGGGTTACTCGTTTTTACCCGCACTCGGCCCGACCCGCGATTCGGTTCGGTTCGTGTTGGCACTACATTCTTTCGTTGCGGTTCGAGTTCAGGCTGGTTCGACTTCTACTTTTTTGCTGCGGGTCGGGTTCGGGTCGGGTTTTGACTCTCACGGATCGGGTTCAGGTTGACCCGCTTTTTCAAAAGAATGTCCATAATAAACACTCCCGAAAAGCGAACGCATATCAATTCCTATCACTTATATATTTGTAAGGCTTATACCTTGGAGGAATAGTGGATGCTTCCAAATCTATATACACGTAGCATGTGTATGTGTGCATAAACTATCACAAGTAAGACACATGTGTTTTTGTGTGTATCATAAACGAAATGTTGGTAATATTTTTCATATTCAGAGACAAGAAAAAATGGTTCTTAACTGCACCGTAAAGAAAGAATACTCCAATGATTACATTTCTTATATACATTTTATTTTTTCTCATGCGGTAAATTGAATATATATACTCATCAATATTCAAACACGTATTTAATTTCATCTGAAACATACTAGTTCTGTTCAAACTTGTGAAAATTCCAACAATCCGACTTCCAAAAAAACTATTAATGACCCAGAAGAATTATTCTAGGGTAAACCCGACACGCAGAAAGAAGATTAGAGTCATCTCGATACGAAAAAAAATTAGAAAACCCCCGACCCGATGCAGGTCTCCATTAACGATCTCGAGGTGCCCGTTATTCAGGGGATTCACTATATTTGAATATTAAAGAATATAGATTTGTCCATTTTTCTATATAAAACATAAAATTGGTATTAGAAGTATAATTGTACATTACTCTTCATAATATCATTAAAACATGATTGATTGTCCCTTCATTGCGGGTTCGGGACGAGTTGTGGGTTGAAGTATTTCGGGTTCGAGTCGGGTGCGGGTTGAAATATTTCGGGTTGCGAGTCGGGTTGCAGGTCGAGGAAATTTATTTGCCGGTTGATTTCAAATGGAATTTGCGGGTTCGAGCCGGGTAAAAGCCGACCGTAGGACTCTAGTTCGAGTTCCAGCCTGTACATATTTTCGCTCAGATGGGAAAATTAGTACTCGTATAATTGAAAAGTTTTTCGGAATTTCGTCTGCCGTCTGTCTGCTGTCTGTCCATACTCTAACTCACGTAAATATACTCGGATTATCATACGATTTACACATGTTATTGAGGTTTACTATGACTTGTTCGATATTGAAAATGAAGTGTGATAATTTATAGTTCATTTACAGAGACACCCAATAAATTCCGTTACAGTACGGTCGATGGGGAAAAATTGTTTGGGGTGTATACTTTAATAATGTTACACTATTTCAACCATATTGAAATTGATGTATATCACTGAAGTGCACTATAAAATGCTTACTACAGAATAAGTGTGCATAGCTTTCATCGTTCATTTACAGGAACACACAAAATAATTCGGTTACGGTACTATCTATGAATAATAACTAGTCGAAGTGCGTTTTTAGTTGTGGTATGCGTTTTGGAATTTAACTAATTTTTGTTTTGCATATTACTTGGGTGTATATAAATTCTGTAGATCCCAAACAGGGCTGCACAAAAGATCTCGAGTACTTTTCTGTTTTTTGGCGGAATTTGTGGTAGGAAAATTTTGAACTGTGCTATGCATTTCCTAACTGAAGTAAATTATAGAATTACTATATAGTATCTATACATATATATAAATCCTATACATGACTGCGCAAAAGAATTCGGATAGTTTTGCGACTATTGATGGTAATTGCTGACATTGGCTTTTGAAATTTGTTATGCGTTTTCCGAATTGTTTACAGGATGCTACTATTCAAACTATGATTACTTTCTTTGTCAATATCGTATTTATTAATTGTTTATCGTTCAATGAGTGAGCAATTAGTATTGTTTTGTATTTATAGTTTTCTCTCAATTTTAATTATTATCTTGTAAAATCTCTACATCTCCTTCTATTTATTTAAAATCACAATTGTTCATTCAGCTCATTATTGTATCTAACTTGGCACGTCCAGTATAATTGGATAGCCTCTGTGGTTGACATTGTAATCTTTGACAGTTAATTTTCAATAGTGAGGGATCCCCCTTCCCGGATGGTCCTTCCGGGCATCGCTCCCTGGGCTGGGGCCTTGCCGCATAGTAAATAAACCTGATGGGCGGAGCTAGTTGAGCTTAAGCCAAAAGGTAGGTCTCCCCCGACTGTTTGACTTTGACCTTGTTTAATTTGACATTATCTTTCACCATATTATATTGTGAAGTTTTGTTACAGTATTTTGAATGTGCTGGAAAGTGTTTCTAATCTATGCTTGATGCATAATATTTGGTTCTTGTATATATTTTCGTATATGTTTTCGTATTTTCTAAAAAAAAAGTCTCCTATCTTTATTTATACTATGTTTTAAATGGCATTCAAAATCCAAAGAATGCCTTTGAATATTTTGTAAATAGATATATATTTTTTCGTAGATTATTATAAAATTTTAAAATAATTATTATAAACTTTTAATTTTTTATTTTATTTTCTGTCCTGTATTGTATTAAAAACAATATTTAAGGCATTTTTTAAATTGAAATATTCTTTGATTTTATAAAAATACACTGCATTTTAAATATTTTTCTAATCAAAGGTTTATGAAATTATTATGACATTTACATTATAATTTCACTTCCATGCTCAGTGCTGCCGAAAAAAAAATTACTTTGGTCACTACCTTCTGATACATAATAATAATAATAATAATAATAATAATAATAATAATAATAATAATAATAATAATAATATGTTAATATGTATGAAAAACAATTATAAATTACATTCATAGTTATATTTTCTTATTATGCATGGAGTTTTTTTTAAGGTATATGCACTGTGGAATGTATCATACACATAATTCAAATAGATAGAACTTGTTACAGAAATCAAATTACACACGAAGCCTTTATACATAAGCACAAAAGTTTTAACATTGTATGTTTGGAGAGACAAACATTTAAAATTTAATATCTAAAATTGAAAAACATACGCACCCACATAGACAGAATTCCACATTTGTATTACATTTACTTTAATGCAACGGAACAAAGATAAAATAAATATTTAAAAATTTTATTAGCGTTGCCTTTTAATTCTTCCAAAAAAAATTTTTAATAGGAGTATTTTTTCAAACTTATAATTAAAATGATAAATATCTTGTATCCAATTATCATTCTCAATAAGTTACTCTTTTAAGAATTATTTTACATTTGAATAAATTAAGGAGCTAAACATCTGAAATATCAGGTTGAGTAAAAAATTTTCCGCCAAAAAATGTTTTATTGTAAAATGATAAATACATACGAAATCATCAGAGCTAATGCGGATAGTAATCTCCGTTTAAATCTACAATCGTTTACCGACGTTTTGGCAACATTTCAATCCCTTCTGCGAAAAATTGTGGCGTGCGCGAGTCCAGAAAGAGATCGACCTCATTTATGACCTCCTCATTTAAATGGAAGATTGTGCCATCAAGATGCAGCGGCAGATGTGAAAAGAGATAGAACTCTGAAGGGGCCATGTCGAGAGTGTATGGTGGATGTTGCATCAAATCCCACTCCAGCTTGTAGGCGTCCAGCCGGTTATGATACTAACGTGTGGCCGTGCGTTATCTTGATGAAAGAGAACCACCTTCCCTCTGAACTCGTTTCTTCGTTTTTCGCGAATGGTATCGCAAAGTTTGATTAGAATGTTGCGGTATATTGCACTGTCGATAGTTTGTTCGCTTTTCAGGTACTCTTTGTACAGAATTCCACGACAATCCCACTAGATGCAGAGGAGCACCTTTTTGTTAGTTAAGGCACGTCTTGCAACCAAGCCAGCTGATTCGCCAGGTTCTAACCATCTTCCTTTATAGCTTGTATTGTTGTAGTACACCCATTTTTCATCACAGGTCACAATTCTGTCCAGAATGTTCTCTTTCCGTTGATCTCTGAGCAGAGCCAAACAACAGTTTTTTCTCCTGCGCTTGGTCTTCAGCAGTCAATTCGTGAGGCACCCAGTGGTTGAACTTAAACGTTAGGTTTATGCGTTTTAGAGCGTGAACTATTGTTTTTTGGCAAATGTTAAGCTCTAACGCAATAGTTTGTGTTGAAACATTTCTGTCTTGATCAATGATTTGCTTTAACTGCTCACAATCAACTTCAATAGGGCGGTCGGAGCTTGGTTCATCTTCACTGCCGAAATTTCCAGCTTTAAACTACCGAAACCAAACTTTGACTGTATCATAAGAAACAGTATTGATTCCTAAACTTTCACACATCTTTCTGTGGCATTCAGTCGCACTGAGTTTTTTACGGAACTCATAGTAAGTAATCGTTCTGATCTGCTGACTTGATAGCTCCATTTTAAACACTTTTTTGAAGCACAAGATAATAAATTTTTAACAAACAAATTACACAGTCATATAGGCCCTGTGCTCTGCTTTCGAATGCAAAAATTGGTTGGCTGAAAAGTTAACAACCGCACGAATGACAGCTGTTTGCGCGAAGGTATCTCCCCTTGGCGGAAAACTTTTTACTCAACGTAATAAAAATGCGGAAGCATTATAGCAAAACTGAAAAAAAAAATAAAAATTACTAATTCAAAACAAATTGTATTCGTAATTATAATCGCTATAAGTGTATTTATTAATCCTTTTTTTAGCTGATGAGTTAACGAAACTTTTAGAAGGGAACGCAGTTTAAATGAATAGGAGCAGTGTTTAAATATGGCAATTTTTCTCTGGGATTGAATTTTGTATCTCCGGAAAGAGGGGGGGGGGGGGGTGAAATAGGGAGATCGGGATTACGACAATTTCACGTATATTATCAATCAGTGGTGTGAAAGGGAGTGTCAAAGGTACAGTTGATAGCATAGATAAGGATTTTTGAAAAAAGTAGAATCACCACCATTTTGAGTCCCAAGTACCGTATTTACCCGCGTATAAGTCGAGAAATTTTGGACAAAAAAAGACTTTAAAGTTGGGGGGTCGACTTATGCGAGGGTCCTTAATTTTTTTTTCAGTGGATTTCATCCGGTTGTCCAACTTTAACAAAGGCCGGTAATATTAGAAAGCCCGACATTGCATTAATTGCCCAGTGGTTTAAAGATGCGTGAAATCAAATTCCTTCCGAAATGATTATAAAATCGTTCAAGAATTGCTGCAGAAGCAACAAACTAGACGGCACAGAAGATTATGCCATTTTCGAAAGTGATAACGACGAGGAATAATGTAGCGATACAAAGATTGAAAACGTGTATCATGATGAGCCGATGACGACGAAGGATTTGTGTGAATTGTTTGGCGAGTCCGATATTGAATCGGACCTTGAATCAGTTTAACTTTGTATATTATTATCTTCATTATTGTATATTTAGTACTTTTTTCTTTCAGATTATTTCGAATAAATGTACAAAGAAAAAAAATTAAAGTTTCTTTATTATTGTATATTTAGTATACTTTCTTTTTTTCCAGGTGATTTGGAATAATGTATTTTTAAACAAATCAAATTTATTGATCGGAAAGTGGGGGGTCGACTTATATGCGGGATCGACGTATGCGCGGGTAAATACGGTACTTTATTAAATACTTGTGGATTTTGGAAGCATACAACCGGAAATAAGTCAATTAGAGAATGATCGATTTCTTATTCAAACAGCACACAATTTCTGTTGATCTTTTCCTCTATTCATTAAATAGATAGCCCCTTAAGATACCCCTTATGGACATCTGGTTGTTTCCAGGAAAAGATCCTTTCATTGACATCTGGTTTCCAGAAAAAAGATGTTTTTATGTCTCCTAAAATGTTTGCAAAAAAGTCAGATTTTTAACAGAAAATAGGAATTACTTATCAACAATTTTTGTACGTTTCTTCTCAGATTAGACTTTATTTTAAATTATTATTTTCTTTATTTTTTAGAAACGATGCATTCAAAACCGAAGCTTTACTTAAAAAATAACTATATTTGTAAGGTTTAATAGATTAATTTTAATTCATTTATTTATTATTAAGTTATTAAACGATTTCTGTCTTAGGATCCCCTTAATTGGGCTGTAGTTCTCAGAAATTCGGTTCAAAACACCAGTTTTGACATCGTTTAATAATAAACTTTTTATCTTTACTAAAAAATGAAAAATCTTAGTTTCTGAATGAGTACCTTCCAATTAGAGTCCTGCATAGGATCACATTACCCGCTTTTACCCGCACCCTACCCAAACGGTTCGGGTCCTACCTATTACATTCTTTCCTAAGTTGGAATTTTTGAAAAAAAATTTGAAGATCTACGCCGATTATGACTCCCAGAACCCAAAACCACCCCCAGTTCAAAACTTCACCTGTCTATCTATCTATGTCACTTTTTTATGGACACGATAACTGCAATTATTATGCATAAATCTCTTCCAAACTGATACATAAAATCAAGGGGCATAAAATATCGGTCAAGTTCGTTAATGGGCAAAATCGACACAAAGGGGGGGGGGGGGGTTGTGAAAACAGAAAAAAAACAATAACTTCTTAATTATGATACGTATCGAATCCGCTTAAAGTTATTACTTCTATGAAAAGGGCCGAAAATTTATTTATAATAAATTTTTGATGTAACTAAAAATGGCACCAAGGGGGGGGGGGGGGGTTTAGAAGATAAAAATTCATAACTTCGTCTATTCACAAAATATCAAATCCGCTTAGATTTATTATAAATCCTCTTAATATTATCTAAAACTTTTATATTGACAAGTTCCTTATAAGACCAACCGTTATAGAAGAAAAAAAAAAAATCCCTGCGGCTCTACCTGAAAAAAAGAAACAAGTTAGATTTCGAAGTGAGCGGTCCCAACTGAGGCATCATGGCAAAAAGATCATTTCTTCCGCAATTCCCAACAAACAGGCGCCCTACGATCTGCGTCTTCGAAATCTACCTGTGCCTGTAGGCCGAGCCGTCAGGGATTTTTTTATTATGCATACAGTTTTAAAATTTTTAAATGGAAAAAGAATTAAACAGAAAATGATGTTTTATTATTTATACATACATGCGATAAAAAATTTTAATAGCTTGATGTATTTCTTGAAATATTTCATATGGCTTGATTGTAATAATAAAACAATTTTTAGTATATCTAAATTATAATAGTATAATTTTTTCTACAGCAAAGAAATTCATAAACATTTTATCTAAAATAAAAAATTATTAGTCATTACCACTATATTAATGTACATTTTAATTTAAAATTTTATTTTAGCAAAAAAGTTATGAAATTGCATTGTATTCTTTTAATTTCAGATATATCAAATTGATTTTCTCTAAGTCAGGATACTCAAGGTTTATCCTTTCTTACATTCAAAATTCGCGATAATACTTACTCTTTCTGATAATTAATAGCGAAATGTTTCCTGAAATAACCTTTAATCAAGTAACTTTTAATTGTGAGGAGTTTGTGTCCCTAGTATTGTGTCCCCAATTTGTACTCTTATATAAGATTCGGATGAGCGAGAAAGTTAAATAGAAGATTATTTAGCTGCAAAATTAATAACTGCTCTTTATATGTAATTATATTATAAAAAGAAGGAAAAAAAATTAACCATGAGTTCAGTGATAAACCATTATTGCTGGTGACTATCTATGTATTAAACTAAACTTGTTTCAATTTTAGCAATAGTTTCGAAATTTTAATTGTAGAATGCTAGTTCTATATCTCCGTATATCTCCAATAATAAAATAAATTGACTGCATGCGTTTTTGCCACTTATTATTATTTTTTTAATTATTAATATTTTTAAAGTTCATATAGATTATTATTATTACTATATATATATATATATATATATATATATATATATATATATATTAAATTAGAAATAGTTAAAATCACAATGGTTAAATTAATAACTGCTACTTTTAGAAAATTAACTGTAATTTTAACTTGTACGTTTGAATTCACTTATTCACTTTATCATGTGCTTACCACATAACATTTTTGGCTTCGGATTCTGGACAAATTGATGTTGTAATGTATAGATTTTCTTTGTCTTCCTTTGTATTTATTTGTTTATAAATGGATTTATTTTCTTCCGTTTGATTTGTAGTGTTCTATTTTCAAAGGTATCCCTTTTTTTTCAATTTCTTTCCAATGATTGTTAGGGCTTGGAATTGTCACAAAATTTTGGCTTTAAGCTTGTGACAATTACAGAAAACAATCATTCTTTGCTTATAATGTGGTTTCCCAGCCCTTGAAAAAGTAAATTACATTATAAGCTTACATTTTTTTTTTTTTTTTTTTTAACTTTCCATCTCTGTTTTATAATGTGTAATTTGACATAACTATTTGGGGTAATAATTTCATTGCATTTGGTCAGTTACTTCTGTTTCAATGGTTAATTTTTGCAGTTATATATAGTAAGTATATATATATGTAAGTATATATATATATATATATATATATATATATATATATATATATATATATATATATATATATATACATATATATATATATATATATATATATATATATATATATATATATATCTACATATATACATACATATATATATATATATATATACCTACATATATACATATATATATATATCTACATATATATATATATATATATATATATATATATATATATATATATATATATATATATATATATATATATATATATATATACCTACATATATATATACCTACATATATACCTACATATATATATACCTACATATCTACATATATATATATATATCTACATATATACATATATATATATATATATATATATATATATATATATATATATATATATATATATATATATATATACCTACATATATACATATATATATATATACCTACATATATACATATATATATATATATATATCTACATATATACATACATATATATATATATATATATATATATATAATATCTATGAATTTCAAAAACATATCAAGTTCTAATATCATTCTACTAAAATCTACAAAGAGATAATTAATGATATTGTGTAATCAGAATACCACATAGCTAATAATTAACTTGTGCAATCATAAAATTATCATAGCATGTGCTTCAATGGTAATTAGCCAAATTTACTCATACCTGAAGAACATTTAAAAAGAAAGAGAGAGAAAGGGGAAAAAAATTTATAAATTGGAGTTGCTATTAAGTAAACACAAATGGATTAATAAATTAATTATGAACATTATTCAGTGGAAAAACTGGACCACAAGAGAACCAATCAAGAATTGGATATGAAAAAACACATGTGGATGTACTCGTCAGCTTGGCTGCACCCACATGTGTTTTAAAAATAATTCAGTATTTCATAATTCTACTGGCATGATGCTAAGAACAGTAGAATCAGCCAAGTATACTGAATTATTACCAGACAACAGTTGGAAAAATTTAAAATTGGAAATATGTAAAATGTAAATAAAAAACCATTAAGAAATATATAATACATCACTTACAACGATTATCCTAAAATCTTTATAAATCACCACACTAAATTACCACCAGATATCATTTTTGAAATAATATTGGAAATTAGAACCCTTAAATTGTAGAAAAAATGTTTTACTCACAAGAATGATCCAGAATCCTCAAAATATAGCAACTTCTGCATAATGATAAATTCCACATGGCACGTATCAAACATGTTGATATTCGAGTCGAGTTGAGAGAAATGATTTGAAAGACAAGTTGAGAGCTCATTTTTTTTAAATTTTTTTTTTAAACACAACTCGATCAATGACACCTCAACACAAAATAATTCAAAAACACACAAAACTATTCTGTTGATAATACTCTTATAACAAAATTATATCCGTGAATATATAATTACTCCATCTAATTTTAATTCCTGAAAGTAAAATTAATATACAAGCAATAGCTCCCTCTATAGTTAAATTAAAAATAATATCTATAATATCATCAACTAACTAAAACGTAAAGTGTCGCCATCTGTTGGTATTATAATTATTCATAATTAATATTTAGTTACATATCCATATTATTATTAACATAATCACTTCATTAGATTTAATCAATATATTATATATATATATATATATATATTATTCGAAATCAAGCAAAAATATATGGTTATCCAATTTATATATATATATATATATATATATATATATATATATATATATATATATATATATATATATATATATATATATATATTATTCGAAATCAAGCAAAAATATATGGTTA